>CM062807.1:452790627-454005305 GCA_031772625.1 Pinus tabuliformis
TAATGAATAATTCTTGGATGATTCAAATGACAAAACCTCCTTTCTATATATAAGAGTCTAAGGGGTCACAATATAACCCAGGCCAACCTAACCATAATAATATAAGGCTACAGAAATAACAATAGTGGGCTTATAGGGTGCACAATAATAACAATATGGGGACAATAGGGTCACAACAATAAAAATAAGAGATACAATGACAAAAGTAATGTGGTCATCACTAGGGACCTAACACTCGTGATGGTTTTATTTTTTCTCAAAAGGTGTTAAATACCATGGGTGGTGTGTGGTTGTGGGGAATGGTATAACTGACTAAGAATCATTGGTAGTTGTGAGGAATTGTATAACTGACTATGCAATGCTAGTGCAATCTAACCTGTGTATGTACACGCTTTTATCATAGTCAACCAACGTATACATATGTAAATATTCATTCATTATTTGTAGCTATTCCAAACTTGAGTTATACCCAGATCATAATATTTACAGAACATTACATGCGTCAGTATACAGATCTAGAATAAACATGATCAAACCGTATAGAGATGATTCATTCCAAGCCATTAGATCCCGGTCTATCCTTAGATCTTGTTCTCCATCAAACGCTGAGATTCCTCCTTAGCTCAGACCAAGCAAGGAATCATGAACCCATAATCTTCATACTGGTTTTCATACTTCATCAGATATTCGAGACTTACTTAGTGCCTTTGCCTAATGATCTTCTCCTCCTTTTATAGTCTTAGGCCTTTACTCAATATCATGGTCCAAAACCACTTAGAACCAATACCTTGGACCAAATGCCTGGGTTCAACATGTCGGACAAGATAACTTGGACCAATACCATGGATCACAATACCTTGTTCCAAATACCATGGACCAAAACCAAATGTACGCGCCTTTCGTTGCATGAGAGTGGGTGTATACGTATACGCACCTTTTGGTCGACTAACCCATGTGTATACACGGATTTATCAAGGGTAAACTGCATATATCTCGTTTTCTTCATTCTTTGAGCCTGAGCTGTCAGGCGGAAAGAGTCGATTGTGCGGACACAACCAACCTCCCTAGGAGCCTAAGACTCTCTAGTGACAAACAAGACAAACAAGAGCAATCCTTCTCTAAACATGCATTTACTATACGGGAAATCAAGTGTTTAGATCCTACCTGTAATCCAACGCTGTTGTAGCAGTCCAGCTCCGCTGATCTGGATGAGCTCCTCCTTCACTTTGAAACCTGCATACACTAACAATCAAACGATTAAATAACACTTGATAATCTCATAGAATAAAACATATTTAACACATAGACCAAGGAATACATGAAACAACTCATAAATAACAAGTTATTGAGAAGAATGGACTCATTTGCATTAATAGGTAACAAAAGGAACAAATACAACCTGAGCCTTGGTGTTGTGCAAGTCCCTCCCAGGGTCCATCAAGAGTTTCTCCTTTACTTTGACAAAGCTCACCCACTTCCAAATAGAACAAGCAAAGATGGCAATCTCTCCTCACAAGCTTCTAAATGGGAGTCCTAATTCCTGCAGCATTTACCCTTAGAAATGTATAGCTTTTAACCTCTTCTCCTTCTGGCCCAATGCCTGTATTTATAGTGCTCAAGAGGAAGTTAATCAGGTCCACCATCAATGGGATAATCCCCTCTTTGGATGGGATAGCTCCCTTATTGATGGGATAAGTTCCTCTTTGGTAGGAGTGCATGAACCATCTGGAGGCGCTCAATACACGTCGAACAACCTTCTAGAATGCTCTAGAAATGACCACAAGTGACTTTTTAAAGATGAAACTTGCGCATTTTAACCTTTTCAGGGGGACGCACCTGCACCTTTACATACAGAGCGTCCAAAGACGCAGCTTTGTGAAATTGGGGTGTCCCCGCAGGTAAGGTTGAGAGAACCTGCGTCCCAGAGATAAATACATTTAGAAAGAAATTCTCTCTTTTTGGAGTTTGACATGGAGAGCAGAGGGCATAAGACTTGCCTAAGAGGTGCATGACTGTGTAGATATTGTCCTAACTGTGATAGTCATGTGACATTTTTTATGTAACAGATTTCTGCCCCCTAAAGTGCGATGCCTTAATAGATTAGCCTGAATTTTAGGTAGTTTTGTGGTGGGTGGTGATTTGCTTTCATTTCAGGATTATCTCAAGGTGAGATTGGTGGAACCTGCAATTTTCATTTTAAAATACATGTATATAATTATATCATCACTGAGGTAGGCATTCCCATACTTAGATTAAAACTTTAACTAAAGACTAACTACTCTGATACAGAAATGATCTTGCAGTACATCATAATCATAGACTTTTGTAGACACAGTATGGGCGCAGCCATCTGTTTATGGTTAGTCTACTTAGATAATGAATACAAAACTCCTCGCAGCCTGGATGGTGGAAACTAGATCCAGGGTCTTCATTTCTACTTCTCGAATTGGTACGATTCTAGCCATGCGAATAAATGAGTTGAGGTCGAACATGGTAGAAACCACTTGATTACCAGTCGATGATGTAAACCGTTAACAAGCGTGAGAGAGACCACCAGTAATGTCAATGGTTCTCAAAGTACCCAGTACAATCCATGAGATGTGAATGAATGAGTTGATGTCGAACATTTCACGGAATCCTTTGATCGAAAGTCAATGATGTAAACTGACGTCAAAGGCGAGAAACCTGCCATTGATGCATGCAGACTTCAAGGTACTGACGATTTCTAAGTCATCTCTCTAGATAATGTGCTGATGTCGATAGAAAGCGACCCGTTGCAGGCAAGTCCACAACACGAAATCATTTGTTCAAGTTGAAGAAATGTTGCTGTAAAGACTGACTCAGGGATGGTCAAATGGATGGCAAGTATTTTGCAGATGAAAGTTTTGCTTGCAGACCTCTTGAACACATAACGACACGACAGATGGTTTGGTGATGAATGACTCAAAGTTAATCCCCGGAACCCGGCTGAAGACTTTCAAAGTGGTTTGATCAACTGTGAGGTGAAGGATTTCCCAACCCAGGTGAATGAAAAGTGTCGTGTCCAAGAGTGGTAATAAAGTTTCTTCTGAGACAAAAGATAACAAATAGGCTCATTCTTCTCTCTTTTCCCCCACCATTTCTGGCAAGTACCTCTTTATTTTTAACAAGCTTGAGGAGGATAACATATGCTTGATTATAAGCTCATCCTTCGGATGAGTCCAACCTAGTTTTGATTCGAACCCTAGGAAGGAGTGGTTCGTTCCTGTTTGTAATTGAACAGGTCCTTTACTGTGAAATTTTAACGAGCCCAGTATAGGAGAAACTCGGTGTTTTTCAATTTTAGAGAGTCTGAAAAACTTAAGAAGACTCCAAGTTGAACTTTTTAGTAGATTTGTGTCCCTCAAGCCCAAAAAAGTATAAAATAATACCTGGGGGAACCGCTTGATCTTGCGACCAAGGAGTACTTTCATGATTAATGTCTTTGACCTGAAAAGTAAAAAGCGATCAGAGGCATGTCGTTTTATTTCCAGTGTCGAATTTGAAACGACAAAAATCCAGCAATCTTTTCGTGTTTTTATGGTCAGAAAAGGGCTGTAAGAGGACCGTCTTTTAATTCCGTTTTAACGAGTGTAAAAGAAACGCTCGGCAATCTTTTCATGTTTTAGGAGTCTGAAAAGGGCTTAAAAGAGAACTCCAAGGTTTCACTTTTTCGTAAGTTTTAACAAGTTCGAAAAAATGATAAAAATGTACTCATGGTTTTCACTTTTTCGTAAGTTTTAATGAGTTCGAAAAAATGATAAAAATGTACTCATATGGCCGACTTTCAATTTAATTTACAAGCAGGAAAAGATGGAAAGAACTCGACATTTTCATTTGTTTTACGAGAATGAAAGATAGCAAAATAATCTCGAGATTTTCATGAGTTTAACGAGTCTTGAAAATAACTGAAATTGACTCGAGATAGGTTTCATTTTTACAAAAGCTTGAAACAGATAAAAACTATGCTTCAAAGTAGTTTCATTTTTACACAAGCTTGAAACAGAGAGAAAACTATGCTTTATGCCCCCTAAGCATAACTGCTAGAGCGCATGCCCCCCAGCTTCATTTCATTCAACCAGTTGGATGAAATGAAGGTTCATGAACGAGATCATTTGAAAGACTTGACCTAAAACTGTAAGAAAATTATGCAAAAAACTGAAATAACTAACCTAAATACTTAACATTTATGAGATCTAGTCAAACTCTCGACTCAAGTAGAGGAGGATTTGTTTCATTTTTTAACGAGCTTGACACAGGAAAAGAACTATGCTTGGAATCAGTTTCATGTTTATGCAAGCTTGAAACGAAAAACTATGCTTGTTATAAGTTCACATGCCCCCAGCATAATGACGCAAAACGAGGTACATGCCCCCCAAGCTTCATTGCGTTCAATGAGATGGATGGAATGAAGCTTTACTTTCAAGATCTTGGAAAGACTTGTGGGAGGTGTTTTATTTTTAGTGAGGTTGACACAGGAAAAGAACTATCCTCAAAACCCTTGTTTCATTTTTTAAACGAGCTTGACACAAGATAAGGAACTATGCCCATAACTACTCTCTACAATCTATCTAACAAAAACTCTACTCTAAAAACCTTGATTCATTTTTTAACGAGCTTGACACAAGACAAGGAACTATGCTCTAAAATCCTTGTTTCATTTTTTAATGAGCTTGACACAAGACAAGGAACTATGCTCATGACTACTCTCTACAATCTACCTACTTAACCTACCCTTGTTTCATTTTTAAACGAGCTTGACACAAGACAAGGAACTATGCTCCAAAAGTTCGCATGCCCCCAGTTTAATGATGCAAAATGAGGTACATGCCCCCCAGGCTTCATTGCATTCAACCAGATAGATGGAATGAAGGTTTACTTTCAATATTTAACTTGAAAAGGGAGTTGTTTCATTTTTAAGGAGGTTGACACAAGAAAAGAACTATCCTCATACCTGATTCATTTTTTAACGAGGTTGACTCAGTAACAGGAACTATCCTCAAAATCCTATTTTCTACAATCTACCTACATATCCTAAAATCTAGCTGATTCATTTTTTAATGAGGTTGACTCAGTAAAAGAACTATCCTCATGCTAGCCTGTTTCATTTTTTAATGAGGTTGATACAGGAAAAAACTATCCTCTTACTCACTGATTCATTTTTTAATGAGGTTGACACAGTAAAAGGAACTTTCCTCACACTCCTTGTTTCATTTTTTAACGAGGTTGATACAAGAAAAAACTATCCTCGCAGCACCCTGTTTCATTTTTTAACGAGGTTGGCACAGGAAAAGGAACTATCCTCGCAACGAACTGATTCATTTTTTAACGAGGTTGACACAGTAAAAAGAACTTTCCTCAAACACACTGATTCATTTTTTAACGAGGTCGACACAGTAAAAGGAACTTTCCTCAAGCTCACTGATTCATTTTTTAACAAGGTTGACTCAGGAAAAGAACTGTCCTCATGCTTCTTGTTTCATTTTTTAATGAGCTTGACACAAGACAAGGAACTATGCTCATGACGTCCAGTTTCATTTTTTAACGAGGTTGAGACTAGAAGAAACTATCCTCACACACTGATCATGGCTTCCATGTCAATGGACACACCTTGATCATGGCTTCCAAGAGATCTTCATCAGAAGGAAGAATAGTTCTCTGGAAGGAACACATGTCAAGGGACTCAAAAGGGATAAGAACATCGTGTTCAAGAAATCCCATAGAGTTTTCCATGTCAATTACCGGATTTAAATCAAAGGAAGATGAGCAAACAGTGAGAGGCTCACTTACATCAGTAACTGAAAACATGGGACCAGTTGCCACATAATTAACCCGTGGCAGGGTAGATACCACTTTAGAATCAGGAACATTTAGGGGTGTCATATTATTGGTAGTTGAGACAAGACTAGGGAACGAAAGCTGGTCTACAGTCACAATACTTCCATTGTGAGGGAAAGACATCACGCGAAAGAGTGTCGATACGACAGCTTTCATTGCATAAACATAGTCTCGCCCAAGGAGTAAATTGAAATCCAAGGGACCTCGAACTACCATAAGATCAATGCAGACAATTTTACCTTCCATGGTAATATAAAACTTAGGAAGGATCCCTAAAGGTTCACTAATGGTTCTGTTAAAAGCTTTCAGATTCTGCGTAATAGGCGCAAGCTGAGGGGAACCCAAAGCTTTCCAAACAGTTGAGGATAAAATACTAACAGAAGCACCTTCATCTACCTGAGTACGATGTATGTCCCTACCACCAGCCTTAACAATGATTTGGAAAGGGATGGAGGAAGGAAGACGAGGTTCTGTCAGTCTATTCCAATCAAAGGAAAAGACCTCAGTGCTTGGAGGGGGTTCTATAGAAACAGGTGAAATGCCCCCCGGCGTAGAAGAATCTGATGTAACAAGAAGAACCTGAGCGGTATGAAGTTCACTCTCCAAAGGGAAAGTGGGATCGATCGAATGTGAAATTGAATCGACCACTTGATCAACTAATTGATCATCAACTTGAGTGACATGAGTTTCACTCTCCAATGGAAGAGTGTGATCGACTGTACTTGAATTTAGATCAATCACTCCGTCAGTTGACGGTAGGTTGGGAGAAAGTTTACGGTAACCAGTTGGAAATTCTTGCTGTGGAAGAGTAAGGTTTTCCAACAACGTTGAGGCTTCATCCATGTGAGGGCAAATGTGAGTTTGATGACTCCCTTTGCATAACTTACAAGGGAACCTAACTTTACCCTTTTTCCCAGGAACCTGACTATCACTGGTTGATGGATCAATGGAAAGTTGATGAGATTTTTCTGACCATACTTCCAAGACCTTTGGAATACCAGGACAATTGACAAGGAAGTGGTCACCCTTACAAAGCCTGCAAGGGTATTTGGGTTTACGATGCATGTCGGAATTTTCCTCAACACAACTAACACTTACAGCCATGGTTGGTTGGTTGACTTCTTTCTTATCTTGCTTCTTCTTCTTGTTCTTCTTCTTCCCTTTCTTCTTCTTCTTAGCCTCCTGGTTACTAGCATCAAGGCTTTTACCAGGCGAAGAGGAAGAAATGGAGGAAGAAAAATTAGGCGAAGAAGGTAAAGGGTCAACAGAAGGTTGGTGATGTTGAGATGGTGAACTCTGTTGAGGTGAAGCATCTGGTTGAGATGGAACAATTGGAGTAGTTTGGGCCAACGAAGTTGAAAATAACCATATCGGTAAACCTATTGTAAATCCAGGTAATGACAAAGTAGCCATATAAGGAGGACCAACATTTCCAAAGTAAGGAAAAGTACTAGGATTCTCGTTAGGAGGGGTTCCTAGGTTGGTAAATTCGGAACATTTGCCATTATATTCAACTTCAGTGAATTTTATTAATAATTTTTAAAACTAAAATTAACAATTCACAATTCACACCTAACAATTAAAATTCACAATTCACACCTATGGTCTCTAAAAGTAAAAACAAACAAATTAACACGTGCTATCAAATCTAGGAGTCAAACCACACACAAACAGTAGCCTTCCGGACCGAAAACACTAGTTGGTGATGAAATCCAACATCGCAGAATTCAGTACAGAAGTGGCGGGTGGAACAGTTACCCCGGCAACCTGCTTAATGAATAGACTGGACCAAGTTCCTCCACTTTCACCGTCTCGAGTGAAGTGAACCCCCCAGAAAATCCAAGTGAGTCTAGCCGACGTCTGCTCCAGGTACAGTGGGATCTTCCCTCCACCGTCACCTTGGGTAGAATCCTAAAGATAATGGTCACTAAGGTTACCAACAACAACAAATATACCTGGGGGAACAGTCTACGACCCGATAGCACGGAAGGGCAGAGTAACAAGCTCAATCCCCTTGCCGGCTCCTTGACAATAATCCAAGGTTTACCAACAAGTGACCCCAGGCTCCTCGACAATAATCCGAGGTTTACCGTTTGTAGTACGTGCGTATCTGGCGTCTTTCCCAATGAAGGAGGATTGATCCCCTCATTGGTTTGGACACGGTCTTGTGCTTCTCCTTTAAGAGGAGCTTTCCCAGAGTACAAATGTAACAGTTGGATTTATCCTACCACAAGATGAGCTACTTGTTTTGTTTTGCTGTCTTGGAGAGTTAATTACTCTCCTACTCCAAGACATTAGCCTAAGCTATGTTGGTGTACCAGAGCCCTAGAAATGGAAAAATTACTAGATGAATTTTAATTAAGCGTTGTGTTATTAAGGTTGTTTTTACTCAAATGGGTAAATGGATATGAAACCAATGGTGTTATGACCCGACTCAACTGAATGCAATCGAATATGATAATGTAATCTTTTCAATTCGATGAATCCTAACTAAAGTAAGGAGAGAGTTTCCATTCACTTCGAACAATGCTAAAATTGATCACTAAGAGAAAATATAGCAAATTCTCTAATGCACTAATTTCATCAAGAAAAACTAATGCAAATCAATTCCAAACCATTTTTTTTTGTTTTCGTGTAAATTCAAATCAAAGAAAGCTGATTTAAATCTACGATTGATTTTTCAGAATGTAAACTATGCAATTGTAATCTATGCACAATTGACTTGAAAAGTATGCAAATGTAATCTATGCACATTTTTCAATAATATTCTGAAAATGAGAATTCTAATTATGTAAATGTGATCGATGCAAGAGAATCCTCAAACACAAGATGATTCTAATGTAATCTAAGAACCAATCAAGTGCAAGTCGAGAAAATTGGGTGAGAGTTCCAAAGATCAAAAAATAAAAACACTCAAAGGCGATTAACACTCATACATAATTTAGCCCCCCCCCCCCCCCCCGGCGAATGAGGGGGAAATTTTTTTGCAAAAACAAAAGCAAAAAGATGCAAAATTGTGAAAAGACTGAGACAAACCTCCAAGTAATGACCAAAGGAAATCAAATTAAGAATTTCTCAAAAAAGAGACTCAAAACACCCAATTGATGAAAGCTTAAAGCAGGAATGCCAATGAAACAAGATTAGGTGAAGATTTATGGCAGGAGACTAATGGATATGGGCAGTAAAAACTAAGAAAAAGCAAAATCTAAGAGAAAAAATGCAAAAAATGGAATTTTCTTAAATTTTAGCAGGGGACGCAGGAAACTCGTTAAGACAGGTGCGGGCCCGCTCTGTGCACACAGCGACAGTGCGTACAGGGACGCACTGTGCAATACTCAGAGGGTGCGTCCTACTGGAAAATTCAAGAAAAACTAAATTGAATCTAACCCTAAGCTAACCCACCCAAAAACAAAGTCACAGAGCCAAAAACCAGAAAATAAATGAATTTTCTCAGATCGAAGTTGCATACAAAGGAAAAGAATTTCACATCAATGGAATCCCCAGTGGAGTCGCCATTTTGTCAGGCGGAAAGAGTCGATTGTGCCGACACAACCAACCTCCCTAGGAGCCTAAGACTCTCTAGTGACAAACAAGACAAACAAGAGCAATCCTTCTCTAAACATGCATTTACTATACGGGAAATCAAGTGTTTAGATCCTACCTATAATCCAACGCTGTTGTAGCAGTCCAGCTCCGCTGATCCGGATGAGCTCCTCCTTCACTTTGAAACCTGCATACACTAACAATCAAACGATTAAATAGCACTTGATAATCTCATAGAATAAAACATATTTAACACATAGACCAAGGAATACATGAAACAACTCATAAATAACAAGTTATTGAGAAGAATGGACTCATTTGCATTAATAGGTAACAAAAGGAACAAATACAACCTGAGCCTTGGTGTTGTGCAAGTCCCTCCCAGGGTCCATCAAGAGTTCTCCTTTACTTTGACAAAGCTCACCCACTTCCAAATAGAACAAGCAAAGATGGCAATCTCTCCTCACAAGCTTCTAAATGGGAGTCCGAATTCCTGCAGCATTTACCCTTAGAAATGTATAGCTTTTAACCTCTTCTCCTTCTGGCCCAATGCCTGTATTTATAGTGCTCAAGAGGAAGTTAATCAGGTCCACCATCAATGGGATAATCCCCTCTTTGTATGGGATAGCTCCCTTATTGATGGGATAAGTTCCTCTTTGGTAGGAGTGCATGAACCATCTGGAGGCGCTCAATACACGTCGAACAACCTTCTAGAATGCTCTAGAAATGACCAAAAGTGACTTTTTAAAGATGAAACTTGCGCATTTTAACCTTTTCAGGGGGACGCACCTGCACCTTTACATATAGAGTGTCCAAAGACGCAGCTTTTGTGAACATTGGGTGCGTCCCCGCAGGTAAGGTTGAGAGAACCTGCGTCCCCAGAGATAAATACATTTAGAAAGACTTTCTCTCTTTTTGGAGTTTGACATGGAGAGCAGAGGCATAAGACTTGCCTAAGAGGGTAGCATGACTGTTGATAGAGCCATCCTAACTGTGAATAGTCATGGTGACATTTTTTAGTGTAACATGAGCTATGATCTGCATCTTAGTAAGTTGCCATAAAGGACAACACCTGTATCATAATGCCAACAATCTCCCCCTTTGGACTTGATGGCAAATTTATCTTGTCATACTAAGAACTGTCATCTTAATGAGTTGTCATTGTTCATTACATCTGAACTGATTCCTTTGAGCTACCCTACATCCCATGTATTTTGTCACATCTGATATCTCTTTTGTAGATTCATTTAGTTATATATTAGTGAGTTGTTCTGCTACAAGTGGGTTTCCATCAAGTACAATGCATGCATCATAATGCCAACAATCTTCCCCTTTGTACTTGATGGCAACAACCATACCAAGTCACTCTCCCCCTTTGACATCAAGGGCAAAGGGTGGACCAAGATATTCTCTTCCTTGATATACATTCCACTGTCCATACTCCCCCTCAGTACTGGTTGAAATCTCTGATTGAGCTCCCCCTTTGTATATGCCAAGGTGTACCGATCTATCCATGCTCTGTTGAAGTGCGCTGTTCATGCTCTCCCTGACTGTAAGCAAGGCCTGCAAAAAGATGTTCTACAAGAAGAACATGACTCTATACATCATAAATGACCTTCCTATCACCAAGGACTCATACATACATCCATCTCCCAACCATGTGGAGATATACCAATATTGACTCATCCACCCAACCAAGTGGGCATACACCAAATACCAATTGTTTATACATGACTGAAATATTACATCATCCTTCCCATGCATAGTGGGGGTACAAATTACATCATATGACCAAAAGGGATTCATCAAATGACTACAATAGATAGAGACAAACTATTACATCATGAGTCTTGATATGACCTTTACATGAAATTTATAACAGAGACCAAACATCTAAATAAGACCATGCTAGTCATCAGCAACTATCATACACAATGTATGATCTGCTCCATAAGCATCTATCAATAGCATCTAGACCAGCAACTTGTATATGTCCATTAGTGTATAAATCATCAACCTATAACAAGGTATGTCTGCATATATATATCAACTCATCCTTTTGAACAGAATTCTGCATATGACATACAGAATCATTCACATTATATCATATGTGAAAACACCATAGCCATCTCATCGACATCAAGATCTGCATGATCTTATATATCATCCAAGTATCATCACTTGGGAACATCTACATCAATCAACCTATGTAAGTATCAACCTATCATCATATAGGTAAGAACTCATCATCATCATGTCTCCAACAATGCAACTTTGAGTAATCATCCATGTATCCAACATACTGTATATAGCACTATGTATCTTGAGCTTAGGATCTTTTGTGAAGACTTCTTGATATCATCAACAGCAAAAATCCTCATCCATGTGAGCACCAAGAACTATAGGAATCCTGCATCATAACTATATTATATGTCGATAGTAGCATATGAGTGACTCATCATCAAGTAATGAAATTTTGTATTCGAGCTTTGTACTTCTCCTTATCCTTATGAATATCACCATGTAAGCACCATACATACATCATCAGAGAATCAACCACAAATCTGATCTGAACACCAACTATGTAACCCCAGGAATCATCTGAGATTTTGTCCTGGACAACTCATACCATATCATAGCAAGATGTATCATTTAGCCATATAAGCATCATCACTAAGGACTACTAACCATAATGCCAACAATGTATTATTAAAAGCATATGCTCCCCCTGAACCTGTGCCATCTTGTTTACTGTTAGATCTGATCATGCATATATCAGCAAGAAGTATCAAGGCATCATCATCATCAAGTTAGGATCAAAACACTTCTAAACATATTACAAGTATCAAGACATTTCCACACATCATCAGCAAATTTTAACCATTATCAAATAGAGCAAATAATGAACTGAATCGTATCAGACCCTTTTCCTGAGCCTGTCCCACTGCTTTTCTCAAACTAACATATACGCGACTGTGCAGAGTCTAACTCGAGTATATACACAACTTCTCTTTATGAAACTTGCGTATGAGATTGAGAACACTGAAGGTTTCCACTTTCAGCTTCCTCTGAGTCTGTTATGTCTGTACATTGTCCTATGCCACATCTCTCAAATTGTGCTTCCTTCTTCTTCCATATCAAGTGTGATGATGTTTTCTCCTTTTGGTATGGTGCCCGTACTTTGTTCCTGCATTCCATAGCTATATCTCCGAGCTTGTTACATGCATAACATCTTACATTTTTCATATTCCTTCTGTAGCAATCAATAGCTTTGTGGCCAAACATATTGCATGAAAAACAATATCCCTTAAAGTACCTGGAAGGTGATGATCTTTCTGTGTGATAGTCTTGAACCATTCTACTTCTGCATCTGGTTACAACATGTCCAAGATTATGACATACATAACATTCAACATTATTCATTAGAGTAAAAGATTTTCTTTGAAGAATTTCTTTCCTCGGTTGTTGATGGGATTGACCTCTCATGTCCTTGTTGAGTATTTCAAATTGTGCATTAGAGTTCCTTGTCTTATTTTGTGAACTAGATTCACCTTCATCAGATTCATGAAAACCAAGACCAGTTTTGATAGCAAGAGACCTTCTAAGAATATCATCCAAGATCTTAGTACTATCTTGAAATCGAGCTTATCCTTTTCTTCTAAGTTATCTTTTGGAATATTTACCTCAACCTGATGTTGCTCCTCCTTTTCACGATATTGCTTCTTCATGTTTTCTTCAGCTTTTCTCCCTTCTTCCAACTGATGTCTTAATTCAAGAACTTCATTTTCTTGTTTTTCAAGAGCTTGGAGTAGTTCTTTATTTTGATTATTTGATTCTTCAAGATCTTCTTTTAGCGAGAGGATTGTAGCTTCAAGCCTTTCATAGTAACTGGATCTTTCTCTAAGTTTCTTGATCGTTGTGCTCCTTTCATTTACTTCATTTCTTAATGATGTTACTTCATCCTGCAACTTTTGACATTAATCTTCCTTTTCCTTGAATAGCTTCCTACCCTGTTTCCTTCCTCTAGTTGAGCTTTTAGATTGGTAACTTCTTCTTTGGAGACACATTCCCTTTTTTGCAATATATCTTGTTGATCTCTAATTTGGTCTGTAAGCCTTTTAAATTCTGCCTCTATTTGATATCTTTCTTTCTCACCCATAAGAGAAAATTCAGTTGTTTCACTATCACTTTCATCATCTTCAAATGGATGGAGAAATGTATCACCAGAGGATAACAAATTCATACCTAATAGTTCTTTTGCTTGTTCATTTTGAAGTGATTCTGAATCTGAAGTGTTTCTTCCACATATTCCCCAATCGATTATCCCACTATCATAGTTCCTTTGAGATGTCTTCTTCTTTTGAGATGCTTTCTTCTTAAGCTTCTTTCCCATTGGTCTACAGATCTCCTTCAAGCGATCAAGCTTCTACCAAAGGACCTGTTCTGATTCTAATTGTTGGAAATAATATTGAGAGGGTGTGATGAATCAATATTATCAAATCAAACACTTTTTCATTTCCATACTCAGATTCATATATGCTACTTCAGTTAAGGAAACCCATGTGTACATGCAACTGTGTTTAATGCAACTAGTGTATATCCAGTAAACTTTTGATTCAGTTAATCCATTAAATGTTGATATTTAGTTAGTACATCAGAACTTTATTAACCATATGAATAGTAAACAGGTGCAGTAAAATAGAATAGATCATCACACACAAGAAGCACACATGAACACCATGATGTAAGGTGGAAACCCAATGTGGGTGAAAACCACCTACTGCAATTCGTCTCTATCTTCTTTTAATAAGAAACTTATTTTAACAATATTTTTGTGCTAGTGCAGCCTTATACAGTACGCATGCTTCTACCTGCAGAAGGCTACAACCTTCTCTCATTCTCCAGCTTCTCCTTGAAGGGAGCTACAACCCCCTTAGCTCTTGTACTAGCTGATGCACTAGTATGTATGTGCTGACCTACAGAAGGCTACAACCTTCTCTTTCTTCCAGAGACCACGTTTCATAAATTTTTAGACTAGATACTCCTGAAGCACAACACCATAATCTGAAGGCCATGTTTCATCCAATTTTCATAATGGACCCATCAATATCATTGAAGCACACAATCAATCAACATTAGCATCATCAATCTCTGAATCACCCAATACTGAATCACTGAAGCCCTGTCAACAAACTATAGTCACCAAAACACAGTGCAGAACACAAAACTCTACAACAATGTTAAGATCTAACTGTATCATCAAAAATCATGCATCAGAGTGCATACGCTACTTGGAAGAGTTGAACTAGCGTGTATACGCAACTTCACCAAAGCGAACCAACGTATATGTCATTAATTAATTACTTATAACTTCGCTGCACTTCCTGACTTCAAACATACCCAGATCATTACATATACAAGGATAATATGTGTGTTAGCAACCAGATCTAGTCCATCAGATCACATAAAGATAAGTTATTATGATCTTGACCCATTATTAGATCTCATCCATCAACACTGAAGCTAGACACAATCAACCAAACTGAATATGCAGAATACTGACACCAGTAAACAATCATCAGAACTCATCAACAACCAGAACCACCTGTAACTTCAAACATCATAGCTCATATGGTATATGCTACTTAGATGTATCTAACCTGTGTATGTACGCGCTTTTATCATAGTCAACCAGCGTATACATCTGTAAATATTCATTCATGATTTGCAGCTATTACAAACTTGAGTTATATCCAAATCATAATATTTATAGAACATTACATGCATCAGTATACAGATCTAGAATAAACATGATCAAACTGTATAGAGATGATTCATTCCAAGCCATTAGATCTCGATCTATCCTTAGATCTTGTTCCCCATCAACTGCTAAGATTCCTCCTTAGCTCAGATCAAGCAAGGCATCATGAACCCATAACCTACATATTGGATTTCATACTTCATCAGATATTCGAGACTTACTTAGTGCATTTGCCTAATGATCTTCTCCTCCTTTTATAGTCTTAGGCCTTTACTCAATACCATGGTCCAAAACCACTTAGAACCAATACCTTGGACCAAATACCTGGGATCAACACGTCGAACAAGATACCTTGGACCAATACCATGGATCACAATACCATGGTCCAAATACCATGGACCAAAACCAATGTATGCACCTTTCCTTGCATGAGAGTGCGTATATAGTTATACGCACCTTTTGGTCGGCTAACCCGCGTGTATACGCGGCTTTATCAAGGGTAACCTGCGTATATCTCTTTTTCTTCACTCTGTGAGCATGAGATGTGATCTATCATCTTAGTAAGTTGCCATCAAGGACAACACCTATATCATAATGCCAACAATCTCATGATCCTATCACTCATGAATTGGAGGAGTCATACGTAGAAAGTCATGTTGCGAAACGAAATTTCTCTTCTTTCTGCATGTTTTCTCATTTGTCAAGATCGAAGGAATGTAAATGTTTGTCATTTGTGCATAGTGTGATGCTACACCATGGTACGTCTACAAAGTTCCTGTCATGTTCTTTTACTCTTTTCTTTTCTGTGGATGCATCTAAATTTCAAGCATGTTGGTTTCCATTTCTTTATCTTTCTTGCTTGCTATTTTCCCTTAATTTCTTTCTTGTCAACCATGCCTTCACTTACATGGGCCAACTAATGCACCAATGGTTGCATTGGAAATATCACTTCATGTGAGTAGGCCCATGCATTGTTTAGCTTAGGAGTAGGAGTAGTGTTTTCTTTCTTTTTTTCTTTCTATTTCATCTTTTTCTTTTGTTTTACTACTTTCATTTTCTTGTTTGTTTGTTTATGAACCCGTAGGATTAGCTTCCCATGAAACCATGTTTGGCTTCTTGAGACAAGCAAGGTGAAATACAAGAGGACTTGTACAACTATCAACATTTGGTTATTTGTCTATTCCCTCTCCTTATGAATATCTTGTGTTTCTTTTAGTCAATGATACCCTCATGGAAAATATGTTCCTTTCAGAGTGAGTCTTGGTGAAAACGCAATGCTTGTTCTTTTAACTAGTACCACCTACTGTAGTCAGTTTTCTATTTTCGGTTAAACCTTTTCAACTCAGTTAATTATAGTATGGTGAGGGGGGAAACCTTAACAAGTATGGTATAGGTATGCGTAACATCCTTCTCTGAAGGTACAACCTCTTCGGCTCTTAATAAGGAGGTATCGCTCCTCCGCTTCATGAAATATATAAGTTCCTATGCACAGTTCTTTGAAAATGAAAAATGAAAAAATCAAAATAAAGGAAAAAAAAGAGAAATGCTTCATACACAAAGAGGTGAAGCAAGTAACTCCGTTGGGGTACTATCCAAGCTCGTGGTAGCAGAGCGATGATTGTGTTCCTGAAGTGACTCTGTCGGGGTATTGTCCAAACCTGCTAGCAGCGGAGCAACACTAGAGATGAAACTTAAACTCTAACACTATATATTACTTATGCATCAATATACCCCTCATCCCCAATCTAAACACTCAATTGACTTGGCTTGGTATGTGTGTTAACCGATCAAGAGAATGACAGGGACTATTTCTTTAACTCAAGCTACTAAAGGAACCATGACGATCAAAGAATTGAAAAATACTTTCGGAGGAGTTAGACTCACTTTACACGAGACAAGTTCCATACAAAGCACTCGAAATATACCAATGTGTCGCCAATGTTGTAGTGGCTATAGCCACCCTCCAAATTTATCCTACGCTTCGTTTTGGAGCCTCCCTACTAAAATCTCAGCGACTTGTCTTACATTACCCAGGTATTTGTGGTTTCATTTGAGTTTTATCTTTCGCTTTGCAGCTTTTTTTTGCTTACTTGTTGTGTTGTCTAACCACAAGCTAACCTCGTGACTTGGTTTCACCTGGTTCTAGCACTACCTCAATGCACAACACAATCCTAGAAAGTAACCAACCTTGCTCTCATGAAATGCGTAGTTCAACCCAGCAGTGAGCTTCGACTCCAAAATTGTGCAAACCCAGTTGGTAGCTTGTCTTCAGCTCAGAAATTGTGTAGAGCATGAGGGGCAGTGGGAGCCACTCAGCCCAGGAATTGCGCAGAAGCATTCCCTCAACTGTTGTTCGATGCATGTGCCAGTGAGTTGCCCGGTTCTTCCATACTACACAATTTCTCCATGCATGCATGAAATCCTTTCCAAAAAGAGAAAAAAGGAAAAAGAAAAGGAACGTCCCTAAAAACTAGGGATCTATTTTTGGTAGTTGGAGTGACACTTGAGTTATTTTTACAAACTGCCGCCATGTGTTGCTTTTTCCTAATTTTTTGGTCTTCACATCATAAAGCCTAAATCGATCAAATCTATTTAATGGACACCACCAAAGATCATTTGAACATTCAATCTTGGAGCTCTAGCATTCGTGAGGCATCTAGGAATCTTTGGCACATTCGACACAACTTTTTCGGGTAAGTCTTGTTTTTCTTGTTTTTTTCTTCTTTTTTTGTTGCTTTTGTTTCCTTGGCCTATGAGAGTGTTTTTTTACCCATTTTATTGAAAAATTGTTGGTGTTTTGATTTTTCTTTTATCTTGTAGACGTGTTGTTTTAAGCTTTGCATTGTCTTTCCTAAGCGTCGCATGCATAACCCAGTTTTTGCACTAACATTCCTTAGGTCGGTGACTCTCTCCACAAGCTCCGTTGTCATTCTATTTGATTGATTCCTGCATTTGTGTACATTGCATACATCACCATTCAATCATATCTACACCAAGCTTCACTCATACATTCAGATCTACTCGTTTTCATGTTGCCCATGGGCAGATCTAGGCTTCCTTGGCCTGGATCTAGCTTTTCCCAGCATGCACTACACATTTCTGGATCTCAAGGCTTTGCCTTGGCTCCAGGAATTGTGCAAAGGATACCAGTGAATGGTTCCAATTGTGCATTGTGCAGCTCCAGGAGCCAATCCTGGAGTCTTGCCCATTGGGATTACACAATGCGCAACCCCAACCAACATCAAAGCTAGACTGAACTATGCATTGCGTAGTTCTAGTCATCTACAAGCCACACTTGACTTCACATTATGCTATTCCAATCATCATCACCTCTCACTGGCAACTGGGACTACGCAATGTGCAAATGTAGCTGACAACCCCTCACCTCTGAAACACAAAATTGCGCAATCTTGCCCAGCAGTTGCCTAGTTTTTTGCATGATCTGCCCTTGAAGTGCTTTTTGATTTCATGCTAAAATTTGCATGCCATGAGTGTCTGCTCTGTCTCCAGGTACAACAGTTGTTGAGCAACTTCTCAACAGTACAAGTAACATGGCTTCTAAGAGAGATGAATCAAAGGATACTATACAAAGAAGCACTAGAAATGTAGTTGACCAGGTGTCAATGAACTTACCAGTCTATTTAGACACACAGTTGTTCATAGAGGACATGAAGATAACATGGAAAGAAATTAAGGACATATTTGTAGGCAGCTTCAAGGAAGATATGGAAGATCTACGGTCTATTTCAACATCCACAAGTCAGGCTTGTATAAGGTTGGATGTAGGTACCCTGCCTTTCCATGTGAAGACATCATTCACTGGATTGTATTGCATATCGATCCAGAGGCGATGCCATTTAGAAGTTCCAGTGGAACACAACTTGCTACTTTCAAGATAGAAAACTATCATCAGATGTATGACTTACCATAGCCAATGAAACACATGGATGCACTCTTTTATACTCCCAACAATAATGTGAACACTAGATACATCATGAATCACTGGGTAAAAGAGCCATTGGATTTTATTTCAACACCAAATCAGATCTACAGGTCTAAGTCACTCAGAAAGGCCTACCAACTCTTGATCATCTTTGCATGTCCCTTGTATTGTCAAGAGACCACAGAGACCTTTCTGCAGAATTGGGTGGTTGTGTTGGATCAGTTGGAAAATAAAGGAAGGTCATTTAAATGGTCGGATATGTTGGCTCTTTAGCTGAAATTTCATGTGACTAATTCTCAGAATCTTCCCAAGGATGAGCAAGTGATATTCTATATGTCCCAGTACCTTCTTCATGTAATATGTGCCCAACATCAGTTTCCTGGCATGGGTTCTACATGGACACCATCAGAGAATGATGTGAACATTTATTGCAAGTTTCTTTTTGAGTGCAGCTACCAAGGATTCATGGCAAGTCTATCTAACCATTTCATCACCCTAGTTTACAAGATGATCTTTGAGAAGGATCCACCTTGAATGTCCCAAGAAGCGATGCAGGAATTACTTAACATTGCAGATTGGTATGCCTAACCCAGTGGCACCTTAATCAAGATGTTTGGTGGAGAGAAGTCTCTGCATGTGCTACCAATGTTTGCCACGGATAAGTTGGTCATGCAATAGGTTGCATATCACATCCCCACAAGGTTATCAGCAAGATTTCATAAGGAGGAAGAAGGCACCATAGCCTGCTCTTCCTTTGTGGATTGGATTGTATGATATCTGAAGCTTAAAGGATGTGGATGTCGAGGTCAAGGACTTAGAGAAGTTTGAGTTCATCCCCAAGGATTTCAATCCATATGATCCCCATTGCATATACAAGAACCACTGTGAGAAGGTATATTATCCATGGATCCATGAGGCATGTCATTCGCCAGATCAGGACCCTTGGAGGTATTGCTACAACTCCTCTTAGCTCAATCAATGGGTCAACATGTCTATACAATGAAAGAATATCTATAAGTAGCAACACCATAGGAACTAGCAACAACAACAACAGTGAGAAGCAAACTAACGTAGGACAAAGGTAACAAGAAGATTGTCAAGCATCTAGAGGTTGATAAATGTACAAGTTCAAATAAGATCCTCTCATTGAAAAAGTAGCTTTAGAAATAGAGGCAAAGAGGCAACAAAGCTTAAGGAGAGTATAATGGAGGAAGAGGGAGAAGCAAAGTTTGGAGGATGCCGAGTGGAAGTTGTAGGAAATAGAGAAGAAGCTGAAACAAGAGAAGGAGCTAAGAAGGAGATAAAGGTAAGATAAGTAGAAACAAGAAAAATAAGAAAGGCAAGGTGCAATGACAAAGAAAATTGCGCCTATACAATTTGACGAGTCAGAACAACCAGCAAATGAAGAAGAGGGTGAGAAGGTACAGGTTTAGGAACTTGCTCAGTAGATTGAGCAGATGGTTGAAGCAACAGACACGAAGTTGGAACGGGAGCCAAAGGAACAAGATACAGACCTCATGAAGAGAAAATTTGAGGTCGCACCTTAGTCTCTACCACCTCCAGAATTAGAACTAGTCTTGAGCAAACAAGGAAAGGTTTTCCTCCTTAATGATGATCTGGTGATGGATGTGTACAATCTATCATTTGATGAGTCACAACAAAGGATTGTACAAGCATGAAGAAAGTAGCTCCTTGAGGATCACATGTCACCTCCACATATAGAGGAAAGGGTGATTGCGTCAGATGTTAGAAGATAGCCAGTTGCCTTAGCTGATGCCTCTGAGGCTTATGCAGAAGCCACAAGTTCAACTATCAAGTTCTTGTTAGCAGAGAATGGTCGGATGAAAAAGGACTTGTAAGAGACCAGGCAGAGGACAAAATAGTCAGCAAGGTCTGCTATGCCAAAAATGAGAAAAGAGATACTTGCTAAAGTACGAAATCTTGAGACCACTATATAGAAACTATATGACATATTTCTCACCATGCACAAGGCAGTTTTCCATCTATATGGTTTTTAGAAGCAGTGCATGAATATTTTCCAAACTCTCAAATACATACACACCACTATTATGCATGTATAGGAATGGATAATGAGGTACAAGGGAGCCTCAATTTACTTTTATAATATAATGAGGCCACTAGCAGAGTTAGGCAAAGCAAAGATTCTGATGTTGATCTGGGACTATGAACAACTCCCTTTAGTCATCACTAGGATTGAGGCTTCCTATGCATGGTTGTTCAATATTCTGGATCTGATAGTGAGGACACACAAAATCCCTTGAATCAAATTTCTCACTCAAGCCATGAAGAAGAACCAAGTCTTATTGGATGTTGACAAGTACATGAAGCAGTTAATGCAAGAGGCCACCAATGATGGCTTGCAACTTAGTGTAGAAAACACACAAAAGTACATCAGCGGTCTATCCATACTCAAGACAATGCTACACATGCTTCAAGATTTGTTGGGAAAACGTTCTAGAACCATATACCCTGAAGCCATGGAGACAAAAGTCTATTTCCAAAAATACATCACTGATCAGTACGAGGACACAATAGCATAGTACCAATCTTGGTATTAGTTCATCACCAAATACCATCAAGAGGATGTTGCCGAGTTGATATTTCCCCAAGCTTCCGAGTGATGGTGTTTGTCTTTTTACACTAACTCAAGCCTATTTATTCCCACATGAGTATATGTGAAAATTGTAATATTATTTGTAAATATATTGTAAGTGAAATTCCAAGTGTCATTAGTGGAATTTGAACAATCACTATGTAATGTAAAGAGTTATTTCTAAAGGAGTTGAAGAGTCATGAGGGTAGTCAAAGAGTCAAAGGGGAATCTCAAGGGTCACCCCACCCTTTGTTATAAATAGAATCTCATAACTTGTAGTATAGGATTTTGTGAGCCAAGCTTTTGTCTAGGCATTTCTTAGAGAAGGCTTCTAGAGTATTGTGATGAGCCTTGGCTTCTCCACAACGTAGAGCGAGTACATCTCTTTGGAGGAGAAGACAATGTTGACTGTAATGTTCCACTATTGGGGTTAGTGGTTGTCAATGGTGTATATATGGATGGAACTTTCACTTAATAATATAACTGAGCCAACACGTTTTCATGCATATGTTGTTATTGTAGTTGGACCATTCTAGTTGCTTTAGCAATGTATGTTATTTAACTTACACAGTTCTGTATTAACTATTTTGTATGAAATTGTATGAATCTTGTTGGAGATGTGTTTTTGGATTAACCCGTCACTTTGGATTGTGGACTATTCTGCTTTCTAGATTGTGATGTCATTCTGCTCATGTGTTCCTTTCAATATGTGTACTATTACAAGATTCTAAGGGACACACTTCCCTTTCCCCTCTATGTGTTATAACCCCCATGCATATCACTTGAATCGCTGCAAGGTCACACACTTGCTTCCAAAAAAGTTATCATGCTTACCTTTGTGTGCTACCATAGTCAAGGCACTACTTTACTACCCACTGGTGCGACTCCTACTCCAAACAGTCTAAGGACTAGTTAGGACTTCTTACCAAGGAGATCCCTTGACATGTTGGAGGGTCCAACATCGTTAACAGAGAGACAATAAAACTAGAATTTACAAAATAGCATGAATCATATTAATATTATCAATGGTAAAATTTCTACAAAACAACACAATCAACAATCCCTACAAGGATCCACCAAATCATCAAAATTGACCAAATTATGGAATCTGAGTGTGAAAAGCACTTTTTCAGAACCAAAGTCGGGGTTACATGGTTTTAAGGTACGAATACCCATTGATTTTGAGATGAATCACCTTCAACAATCCTAGGGATTCAATTGTTTAAAACAACAAAACTTTGGATATCATTTACCACTTTTGTCAAACACATGGAATGCAAACTTTCATCTACAACTATATATGAAGAAAGACAAACCAACATTATGCTATTATGAGTTTTTCATTGAATTTAAGTTCACTATATGAATTCCACTTGACTCATTGTTCATTTTTAACATCTAAAGAGGTTTCTTCAATGGTGTTTTTTAAACATTATATTGTCCTCTTTAGGGTCAACCCCAACTTCTACATTCTTTAGTTATCACACAAACCATATATGGATTCATTATTTATAAGCAGTGCATTGTAACTTTAGTCATGTTTTTTTTTAATGCACCATTATCATTATGGTAATAGTATGCATGCAAAGGTCGGTAATTAATACTAACTATAACTAGTAAATGCTTAGGATTGTTCATAGGTGCAATAGAGATTTTATTGTCTTTTATCCACATCCATATTCAAATGTCGTGAGAAGAACTTTTAAAGCAAGTTTATCACTTTCTATTCTTTCATGCAATCATTAACCATGTATCATGCATCTCATGTCAATTCTTTTCTACTACCAATTTAGTTAGAATCATACCTGAGATGATGCCCACTAGCATCATAAATCTACTTCTTTTCTTCTTAATGATTCCCAAAAGGCACCAGTGTCGCAACCTTTTTCTCTTATACCACTTGTAACACCCCTCGGTAACCTCGCAGGAAAAATTGTGGAGTTAAGAATCTCTTTCAACATTTGCCAATGTGTAAACATCTAAATTATTTTCCATATTCCTTCAATGACCATTAGATAAACCATCATCATTACATAGAGTAATATTTAGTAAAACCATAGAGAGTTACACAACCATTCACTATCATTGTTGTAGCATATTAACTTAAATTTCATGTTGTAACTATGGATTGATTCCATGATTCTTTTAACTCAGTTAGTTAATCACATACTTGATAATATAAAGTCACCTCATGAAAAGAATTAACATCATAAAAATGGCACAACAAAAAATCACATCATTAGACATGGATATACCCTGGAAACCTCGTGGGCTGAAACCACCAAACTTTTAATTTTATTATTAACCGCTCATGAGGGTGTTCACCCCTCACTCAATGGCTTGTAGGGGAGTCAATCCCTTAACCATTGTCATACAATAGTACAACTAATTATCATCTAAATTGAAGCATAACTATTTATAAGCTATTGCAATCATTATGATATCATTTACCAACGAATCCATGAACATTAAGTATTTCCAACCTAGCTCTTCCCATCAATGGATCATCCGAAAGTTGGCATTCCTAAATATGCATGGACCAAAAAATATTTATCTACTACAATGTTAAACATGAATTATATTTTGTACAAGTTTCCATCCTTTCTTGTCGTTGTTGTCATCAACACACTTGATATCATGATCAGATAAAACATAAAATATTAATTAAGGAATAATCAATATTTATTAGTGACACTTCAACATTTGTTCATGTGCATGCATAAAACATAAACAAAATGTGAGAAAATGTCTTCTATAACATCATTTCACGTGCATTAAAAACAACAAAATCAATATCAAGTGTCATCTTTCCAACAAAATTCTAACATAATATTGCATGCACTTTCATACTATTTCCAAAGGAATGCTAACATACTAGATATTATTCTTGTGCATGCAAATGCATAACAATCTTTTAAGAGAACTAGCCCAACAAGAAATTTTTTGTGTGCCTACTATTATGTTTTCTTTTTCAAAGGGATTAATTCAAAATATTTCATACTTATGCATGTGAATGCATGTTCTTTTCCAAAAATATATTTTCCACAAGAGAGCTATTCACAATGGCTATTATATATAAAAAATGCAACCTCTATTTCAAACAAAGTTAACATAATAGTTATAATTTCTTGCATGCAACTACTTTTCCTCTCCAACAAAAAATATCATGGTAGCTTATTCTTCTTGCATGTGAAGCATATATTTACTTCCAAAGGAAACTAGCTAAATCTGGCATGGAAAAACACATTTCTTTTCCAAGGGATAAAATGCATAACATCTATTCTTTCTTGCATGCAAAGAAATATTTTCCTCTTACCAAAAGATCTAACCCAATAACCATACATAACATTCTCCCAAAAGAAAGCTAATACCATGGCTTATCCCTTTAGTGTGCAAATGCATATTATTTTTCCCAAATGAATGTGAAAACAATCAGTATAATGTGATTGCACCTTTCGTTTCGCCAAAAATCCAATACCAAAACTATAATTTTCCATGCATGCAGGCGTATATGTTTCTCTAAAGAATATTTCAAAAGAATCTTAACAAAATAAAGCCTTCGATTACAAGTTTTCCTCTCCAAGAATCCAATTCAATAATGCATACAAGGACACGTTTTTCTCCTCTTCTTTTTGAAGGGTTCTAACACAACAAATACTTCCTTATATATATATATATATATATATATATATATATATATATATATATATATATATATATATATATATATATATATATATATATATATATATATATTTATTTTTATTTTTTTTAGACAAAGTTCGGGTGCTATATATTGATTTGAAAAAAAGAGAAGGCAGTTCGCCATACATATAGTGCTTCCTGAGCATTCTGGATCCAAGGAATTACAAAAAAAAATTCTTCCTTGATCCTTTTTCTAATATTCCTGTCTCTGAGGCTTCTTAAACTACTGTAAATCTGGACAAACTGCAGACACCAAAATTTACAACTACATAACATAATTAATCTATCTCTATGTGACTGATCTTCCTAGCAGTGGACGCTTCTGGGTTAGGATCTAGCTCATTCTGTTTGGCACTCGAAGAGGAAGGAGCATCTTTGAACTTCTTGTCCATCATGAATTTGAGGAATGTAATCGATTCTTCAGCATGGCTACATCTATTGGCCAGGCTGTTAAACTGTTCATATAAGGAGCTGACTCTGTGAAGGAATAGATTTATCTCAGCCCGATATTTCTCATTAAGAATTCGGTATTGGTCTTCCAGTCTTGTCTCCAGACTTCGCACTTGATCCTCCAGAGCCCTCTGTTGAGCTCGCAGTTCCTCAAATTCAGCCTGTAGATCTCTACAGTGAAAGCAGTCTTCTGGACGCTCCATTGACGCCGAATGGGTCTTGCCTTTTCTGTTCACTACTTTAGCACAGGAGCTCAGGTCTCTCTGCTTATTGTAAGCAACTTCCACAGCGCGCGCAGGGCTGCTGTGATTTTGTTGACTCCCACGGACTGCCTGAAGATAGGCGGATGCAGTTTTGCTCTTCTGCTCGTGAGCACAGGCTTTCTCAATGTTTTGGAGAGGCATGTAGCCCAATCTATAAATAGAAACTATCCGCAGGCTGTAGGAGCGGGAAGGAGCCCATTTACATCTCCCAATGCTCCAGCTCATGGTCAAAGACTTATCATGAATTGCACAAGTGGTCTGTCGACGAGGACGATTTTCACCTACGATTCGCTTGATTCCCATACTCTGAGTAGATCTCCCAATCTTGTTTCTGATCAAAATCTTGCCTACCATACCTGTTCTGCCAACTGAATTGATTGTTTGTCTGCTGTCATAGATTCTGTTATCCACGGTACACCTGCTGTTGACTAGATGTGGAATATTCATGGTAACGGTTGTAAGGAGGAATTGTTGTTACAAAACAGAATACCTTTGGAGTGCTCGCAAGCTCTGTTGGCGCACTTGTCAGCCTCCTTATTCAGTCCACGGAGGATATGATAAAAGATGACTTCTTCCAATGAGGCGCTAAGGATCTGGTTCCTATAGTTTATCTGCTGAAGAAGGATGTTCGGCGTGCTCAGCCTCTGCGCCATGAGTCTAATGATAATTGTTGAGTCCCCAAGCACTATTACCTTCTTTATCCCTAACTTAATCAGCTGAGTGAGGCCCTGGTACAAAGCCAACCCCTCTGCCCTGTTGTTGGACAGCTCCCCCAGTCCCCATTCGAACTGAAGTATTCTTTCTCTGTTAGCATTGCAGATTAGACCCCCTGCACCGGCTTGGCCCGGGTTTGATTCTGAGGCGCCATCAAAGAATAAGTAGAACTTATTACAGTTGCTCAACCAGCTTGCAAATTCCGCTTCCTTTAGTCTCAGCTTCCATGCCCTGTTTGTTTCTTTCGTTTGAGTCTTTCCTTGGCTTAAATCCTGTGCGCTAGTTATGTTCTCTTGGACATAACTGACCAGGTTCCTCTCTTCCATGCTGTAGTTATTCGTATCTATCTTACCTTTGATGTGGATTGTGACTGTCTCCAATGCTAAGTGCTTTGCCTTGTGGCACATAGCTCTGATATTATAGCCTTTCTCCTGGAAAACCCTTCTATTTCGTGCCAACCAGATGCGCCATAGGAGGGTTAGAGGAATGGCATTCCATATCTTTCCATGGACAATTCTTTCTCCATTTGTGTATTGTATCTGCAATAGTTGCCTGAGGCTCCCATGGAGCATCCCCAATTGAGGCCATCTGTCTCCAGCATTCATCAGCAACCGGGCAATCTATAAACAAGTGTTGTATTGTTTCCTCTGACCTGCAGCAATTCGGACATATTGATGGTCCCATTATGCCTCTTTTCTTTAAATTCTCTGCTGTTAGTATTTTTCCCTTCATGAGCAACCAAATGAAAAAATTGACCTTGGGGGGTGCTTCTGCTCTCCAAACAAGTTTCCATTGGTTCCATATATCCTGAGGGAAGGTGTTGTCACATAGATGCTGGTGCCCCGCTTTGGCCGTGTATTGAGTTCCTATTGGGTCCCAACGATAACCATCTTGCTTGCCTTTCTGAATCGGTGCTTTGCTGTGAAGGAGGTTCTTTAAGACAGCAAGACTGGTTTCTAGCTCCCTGGGGAAATCCGGGAACTTCCAACCTATCCATGCTTGAGATTGGGTGTCCCATTGTGATATTTGATCTAAATACCATATTCCTTTTCCATTTAACCAGTTTATGGCAGGGGTTGCCTCCACTTTTGATTCAATTGGATGCTGTCCTAGAATTCTGTCTGTGGAGAAATTGATGCTACTCCCCCCTCCTGGGACTTTTGAGATATTTTGAGACATAAAGGGTATGGCTTTCTTGCAGAGTTGCCAAATTTTTGTACTATCTCTGCTTGGAATATTGGTTTCCAGAAGTTGTTGCCTTGAGCTGTTCAAGTATTTTTCCTCTAATACCTTCTTCCACCATGCTATAGGTCCTGTGATCATTCTCCATATTATTTTAGCTCCAAGAGCCAAATTCAGCAATTTTGGGGATCTTATTCCTAGCCCTCCCCTTTCCTGAGACTAGATGGCATTCTTCCAGCTGACAAGGTTGAATTTTCTTTTTTCCGTTTTCCCTCCTTGCCAAAGAAAATGTCTGAGAGCTCTTTCCATTTTAAGATGGAAAACAGCAGGGGCTTGGCATAAAGAAAAACGATAAATGGGAAGAGAGGCCAAACCTGATTTGAGAATAACAAGCCGTCCTGCTGGATTCAGCCACATGGTGCCCCATTGTTGGATTTTTCTCTTTATTTTGTCAAGGATTTCGTTCCATGTGTTTGCTTTCAGCGGTCCCATACTTACTGGCATCCCGAGATAGGTGAAGTGGCTCCAGACAAGATTGTAGGAGACTCCTAATATACTTGAAATGCTATGGATGGTGTGAGTTGAAGTATTCCAACCATATATGCAACTTTTTTGCTGATTGATCTTTCCCCTTGAGTATTCCATGAATTGGTCTAAGATCTTTTTGAAGCGCCTTGCTATAGTGGTGGACGCTCCTCCAATCAGGAGGGTATCATCCACAAATTGAGAGTGGTTGATGTTCTTTGTTCCTTGCTCAAATTTGATGCCCGTGATTAGACCTATTCTCCTATTGAAGTCCAGGGTTTGGCTAAGGGACTCGGCCATGAGGATAAACAAGTAAGGAGACAAGGGACAGCCTTGCATAAGGCCTCTAGAGGATTGAAAGGCAGCACACGGCCTCCCATTGATCAGAGGAGAGATCCAGGGTTCCGATATACAGGCTTTGATCATTGTGATGAAGGAGGAGTCAAAACCCATTTTGTGAAGAACAACAAAAAGAAAAGAGTGCCTTACCCTGTCAAAGGCATTGGCAAGGTCCAGCTTTAGAACAAATCCTTTCTCCTTTCTGCTTATGCTTGAGTGGATAGCCTCTTGCACAAGAAGGATAGAGTCAGAAATGTGCCTATTGGGAAGGAAGCCTCCTTGGTTTTCTGATATCAGGGATTGAAGATGAGGCTTGAGCCTAGTTGACAGGATTTTTGTGATTATTTTGTATGCTGAATTACATAAAGATATTGGCCGAAATCTTGAAAAGGTGGAGGGTCTATTTTCTTTTGGGATTAAGGCTAGGTAGGTGGAGTTGGTAAATCCCCCCATTTTACCTTTCTTTAAAACCCAGCGTATCATCTTGATGAGATCTTTTTTGATCATCTGCCAATACTCTCTGTAAAAGATGATTGGAAACCCATAAGGTCCTGGAGCTTTATCTGGGTGAAGGTTCCAAATCGCTTTTTGGATTTCTTCTTCTTCAACTTCTTTCTTGAGGTTGCTGTTCATTTCTTGTGTGACTCCTTTGAATAGATGCTGTAACAAACTTGAGTAGTCCTCCTCACCTTTATCCTCAGTCAGAAGGTTCTTGAAGTGATTGGTGGCTGCTTCCTTTATGGAGTCCTGAGTATTGTAGCTGAAACCTTCACTATCCTTAATTGTGCTCACAGGGCCCTCCTGGAGCCAGAGCTGTCTTGACTTCAATCTCCATTTTGTTTCTTCGTCCTTTATAGTTTGTCTCAACTGAGAGTATAGTTTTATTTCGTTCTCTTTGGCTTGCTGGGTCAGCCCAAAGGCTTCAATGTTTCGCTGCACTTCCTCCAGATCTTGCTTAATTTTCTTTTTGTTCAACTCAGGCTCTTGGTAATTGTTCTTTGCCCAATTTTTTAAAGCCTGTCTTACTCTCTTTAGTTTTGTCTCCCGGATATAAGTTGGGGAGCCTTCCACGTGTTGTATCCAAGCCTGCCACACCACGTCCTTTGCAGCAGGAATACGATTCCAAATGGAACAGTATTTGAAAGGAAGAGGTCCAAGCTGACATTGACTATGTAGCGTGAGCGTTATTGGATAATGATCAGAGGTGGAGACATTGAGGATATTTGACTGTCCAGTAGTGAAAGTGGACAGGTAAGCTATGCTTATGAGGAACCTGTCAAGGCGCTGCATGATATTGCCGACTCCTATTCTTCTGTTGCTCCAGGTGTATCTTCGATTCTTAGGCTTGATATCTACAAGGTCTTGCTCCTGCATAATGCTCTCAAGTCGATTTCTGAAAGGATCTGGGGTGAAATGTCCCCCTCTTTTCTCGTTTGCATGCAATACCAAGTTTAGATCCCCTGCAATAATGAGATTGTTGTCCCGCTCTTCTTCTATACTAGCTTCCAAAGCGTTCCAGCATACTTCTTTCTCTCTAGACTGGTTCGGAGCGTATATATTGTAGATTACCACCGCTGCTCCATCTGTCTTACTTTCTAGGTTAGCACGGATCCAGTTCTGGTGTATTCTGGTGGAGTTGCAGTTCCATTTATTACTGTCCCACATTGTTAGAATGCCGCTCGAGGCTCCTCTTGCTTCGCTTGCACATCCACTGTAACGCTTTTGCTGGTTGATGACTTTATTAATTTCTGATTGATCTTGCTTTGTTTCTTGGATAAGAACGATTTCAGGATTTTCACTTTGGATTAGATCCTTGAGGGCTGCTATCTTGGAGGGGTGCCCTAATCCCCTGCTGTTCCAGGATAGTATTTTCATCATGATTTACTGGTTACATGGAGAGGTGCTCGCCTCTCTTTGCCCTTGTTATTATTTTCTTTATCCGAGTGCCCAAGAATAAAGGATTCTATAGGAGTCTGAGAGCCCATTGCAATGTCTTTCTGGGTACTTTCTTCTCTCTGTTGTTTGGCCGATTTTCTGCCAGGCCCATGTTTCTTTGGAACATCGCTGGGCGCCCCATGATCCTTTGATGAACTTCTGGTAATCCTGGTGGAGGGGGAGTCAGGAGAGGGGTGGGAAATGAGGGGGGGAGAGGGGTGAAGAGGAGGGTCAGAGGAGGGGAAATCAGGCACTGATTCTTCCTCAGAGAGGGAAGCGAAGGGATTAGAGGATGGAGGGATGGGAGGATCGGGAATCCGAGGAGGGGAAGAAGGACAATGTAAGGGGGGCTGCTGGGAGGAGGAAGAGGGATGCTGAAGGGAAGAGGGTTGGAGGGGAGGTTGCTGATGGGAAGGACCAGGGGCTTCAGAGTCCGAAGTCTTGAGGGGAAGGGATGATTTCTTCCTTTTAACAGTTTCCCATTGCCCATCTTGCTCTTCTGGTTCAACATTAACTATTTTAGGACATCTATTTGCAAAGTGACCATATTCGTGGCATACCTTGCATTTGAAGGGTATTTGCTCGTAATCCAGCTGCTGAATATGGCACCAGTCATCTACTTTCAGTTTGATTGCTTCCGGCAGTCCTCGACCCAGATCAACCTCAACGCAGATCCGCGCACAAGCCTGCATGTTGTCTTTGGGTTCACTGCGGTCTATGTATTTTCCAACTGCGTTCCCTATTGCTTTCACAGAGTCATCCCCCAAGCAGTGAAGCAGGAGATGAGGTAGTCTAACCCAGACTGGAACCGCACTTGGTATATCTAGTTCAGGGTCGAAATCCGGGGTCCATTTATTGAGATAGAGGCCCCTGGAATCCATAAAGTAAGGCCCGTTTCTGAATATGAGATCTTTATCCTCTTTGGTTTCAAAATGAAAGGTAAAATATCCTCTACCACAGAATCTGATGGATATTTTGCCCTGGATCTTGTCCGACCAATTTCTTTCGACCCATTTTTGCACTGTCTTGGGTGATGGCCATAATCCTGTAAATTGTCCGATTAACCCTTTCTCTGCTAAGGAAATGGCTGCCATGCGTGGAATGGTCAGAGGCAGAAGGACTTCCTGTAATACATCCAGCTTCTTCACAAACTTGGTTGTTGTTGGCCTAGGTCTTTGCGGACGGAGAGACTTTACCAGGTTTGAGAAGGCTCGTTGCAGCTCTGGATCCCCATTGGGCGGATCCGGAGGATCCATGGTTCAGCTCGATCAGTCGGCTCCAAGCAGGCTCAGGCGCAGGCTTCAGGCGCACGCGCAGCAGATCATATTTTTTTAAAGAATTATATATATATATATATATATATATATATATATTTTATTTATGAATTTTCCAAGGAATTTAACACACTAATTATTATTTTTTCTGAAGTTAACTAACTCACTAGCTATTATACAAGTAATACAAAAAAAATTCCTATCATTTCACACATAAGACAAATTTGTAATATTTCCCCAAGAAATAACATGAATAATAAATCCTTCTCAAACATCATAACCAGTTGTCTTTTATGCAAAGGTTTTATGTGAACTCTTTCTCAAGAAATTCACTTGTCTCTTTCTGCACGACTCAAGCTTCCCATTCACGTAAAATCACATATTCATATCCAACAGATCCAACATACTAGATATTATTCTTATGCACATAAGCACATATTCTTTATAAGAGTCTCATATTTCTCTTTAAAAATTGAATGCATATGCAACATGAGAACATCCTTGGCCATATTTGAAAAGAAATAACTTAATTTTTTTTCAAGAAATATCAACATACTTATTCTATTTTTGTCCATGTGAATAAATTATTTCTTTTCAAGAAATATCAACATAATTGTTCTATTTTTGTGCATGCGAATAACTTATTTCTTTTCAAGAAATATCAAACTTAATAGTTATTTGTTTGTGCATGCAATTAATTTATTCCTTTTCAAGAACATTAAAACAATAATTATCTCTATATATGCACAAACAAATGTTCTTATTGTTCTCACAAGTCAAAGGGAAACGCTTTGTTTTACTCCGTTTTTCTTGTTTTAGTCATCAACTTTGGGCATGGTTTCTGAACATTTGGATAAAAATTTTTGAAAAAAAAATAGGTTTTTGTTGGGAAGCGGTTCATTAAAAATAATATCTATCATTTTTTACTTTAGTGACATGGTTTGGAAGATTTGAATGAATCTTTGCAGCCCACTTTTCCAGATTTAAATATTAAATGATTTCCTATTTTAGTCATCAACTTTGGATGTGATTTTCAAGAAGTTGAAAATGCATTTTTCAAATTTGAGAGAGGTTCCTAGCGATCACGGGCTTATTTACAAAAATCTCTTCCGTTTTTACACATATATCATATTTTAGAAGATACAAAGACATATTTGGACCCTAATTTTTCAACGAATCATGCAATTCACACAATTATTTAGCCATGAAAATCTTTTAAGAATTCAATGCATAGGAAATCTTTTAAGAATTTAACTGACAAAAAATTTATTCCTCTATGCACAAAATTCCACAGATTTTTGTTACACACCCATTTGGGAACATCACTCCCATCATTCAAATCAATACCATTAGGGCTCATCAAACCCTAATTCAGTTGCTACATGCTCTCTTTGAATGCCTCCTTCCCTGAGAGTTCTTTGGCCTGAAGCCCTCTAGAATTATCTCCTTGAGGGACCAGTGCAACCTTGGATAGGGGTAAGTGTGCTTTAGTGCATGTAGGCCCATGCCAGGGTGCTCTGCAGAGCATCTAGGCCCACTTTGGCCTGCGTTGGGAAAGATTGAGCGAAATTCACATAGGGTTTTCGGAATATTCTTATCTTCTGAAGCCATCTAGAATATTCCCACACTTATCATATCCTATGAGCTCTAAATTGGATAGGGAATGAGTTAAGTAACCTCCTACCCTCTCATTTTTTCCTCCATGGAAACTAACTCTAAGTTTGGAAGGCCATTCAATACCCTCATTCATGACAAAACCTCCTCCATTTGCCTATAAATTGAGCACTCATCTAAGTGATCAGAGGCTAGACTTTGAGAATTTGTAAGGAGATACTGTTGGAGTGAGAATTGAGATTGTAAGTGAGTAGTGTTATGCTGCCAGAGTGCTATGCTATTGATGTGATGTTGGTTGGAACCCAAGCTGGAAGAGTGACAATGGATCAGACTTCATGGTTGTAATTCTTCATTCTATCTATTAAAGCAGTTTACACCTTTGTCCATATGCTTGTCTTCATATATGATGTTTATGTGTGAATGTATCTAATTCCATTTACCTTTATTCAATAGATCTCTTGCTTTGATTGGTTCTCTGTCTTCTATTTATGCTTAAAGGTACCTTTTGAGCGAGTTAAGTTCGAGAAGGAGCAATGGGAGTCAAACAAAGGAGACAAAACAAAAGCGAAAGAACAAGTAGGTCCTTTGATTCCTTTGTCTTATTTGTCGTTTATATAAAAAGGCTAAGCGCTTTAAATCTTTTGTTCTAGGTATAGCTACCTACCTAGGGAATTAGTATTTATTCGTAGATACCAAATTCCTCATAACAAATTGGCGACCATAATATGGAAAGATCATCGTTCCAGGTAGTTTACCTTCATCCTAGTACACTCTAGTAGACCTCACTTGCTTCCATTGATCTTCTTTCAACATTTTGAAGTGTTTTTTGGTGAAAATTGTGCTTGTAAGCCCCTAGCATGGCCTCTCCGGCACCAACTCAGGCTTGGTCTAGCGACAGAGCATTGCAGAGAACCCCTGGCTTGAGGACAGTGCTCAGAAGAGCCCTGTCTCCATTCAAGGCTGTGCTAATCCTCTGAAGAGCCATGTCTCCATTCAAGGCTGTGCTGATCCTCCTTAGGACAAAAATCCCTCCATTGATTTGATTTTTTTCCAAATTTCCTTTTGTTTCTACTTGCTGAAAGATCAATGATGCTTGTGTCTCTGAAATCAATTTGTGTTTACTTTGCTAGCCCTACATTGTCCTTGATTGTTTAGTGTTTCTTAAATGATTTCTTTATCACTATCAATTCATTGTCAAAGTTAGTTTATAGTCGACTGATCTTTGTTCAAAAGAAAGTGTCGTAAAAGTCTTCATTTCTTTCGAAACAAAACTCTCGTAAATAATTCATTCTTGCAAAAAGATTGATTAATTGTATGTGCATTAGTTTCCTTTTTTTTCATCATAACATTAAGGGAATTGAAAAGAAAAACTTGCATTGTGCATTAAAAGAGTTTGTGCGTGATCATAGGAATAGTTTAGGGAAATTACATAAGGTGTGTTATTTGTTCTTTGATTACAAGAATTTGATTGCTCTATCCCTACTAGTTAAGGTTTTCATTGTCCAAACTAAATGAAAAGGATGCCTATCGTATTAGTTGCATTCTAGGAATTGAAAATACATCACATGGTGAATCTTGAAAGGAAAATTCTTATCAAGATCAACTTAAAATCAACATCAATTAACCTAATGGAGCATTGTCATCTAATGCAAAACATTTAGAGGTTCTAGGCTAGAGACGTGTTCCGACATCATAAAACATAGGAGTTGTTCCTAACTTGTCTGCGATACATTCCAAGTGTGATGCCTCATTCCATGCATGTGAGTATATCATAGCTCATCCACGTACCTTCAGATATATAGGGTGGTGTTACAGTACGTAAAGTATATGGGAATGATCTCACTGTGTGGTTTCCCATTAGAAACACTAATACAGATTGGGCCTCCACATACTTTTGGGTATATATGGGAGGACAACACTAGGTTTCTATCCATCCTTAGTTAACCGAGTCAACCGCCTTGTACACTATGATACACCGAACATAGCATTCGGAGAGATTGCCTGCCTGTACTTCTTGGTTCTCCAGGAGGTATTCTGCAGTTCACAGTTTCTTGGTAAACCTGTTTGCCTAGCTTACTATTTTTTTCTTTTTTCTTTCTTGTAATAAAATCAATCACCAATCATGGAGGAAAATCAACCCTTACCCCATTGTCCATGGAGAGAAGCGAGTAAACTGCCTTTACTGCCCGAAGCTACACCTATCCGGTGGAAGTGGTCTCATTTGACTAGATGCAGTACTTCACATGCATCTGGTTCTTCATCTGAATTACCAAAAATGCCCATACCAGTAAGTATAATGACCCCAATTACTCTTATGGTTAGTGGTACATCTATTATTGAAGTGGAGTTTCCACAATTACTTGAGGAAACTAGAACTGAATCTAGTGAAACAGTAACCCAAGTTGTTCAACAACAAGTTGATTCTCAATCCGAAATTGTTCAACAAGAAATTACTTCTGAACCTGAATCTGTTCAACCAAAAGTGGATCCTAAACCCATCATTGTTCAATCAGAAGTTACTTCTGAACCTGAAGTTGTTCACCAAGCCGAACCTAAATCTGTTCTTTTACCAGAACATTTGGATCTTGAGGTTGAATAATCAGAAGTTTTTACCTTACCGGAAGAAGATCGACCGGTACATCCTCAGACATTCGTAACTGTCGAGACTTCCTCTTTACCTCAGCAACAAATACCATAAATATATACGTACCAAATGGTGAAATTCTTCCACCTGGTTTGATTTCAATAGAAGAGGAACCTAGGATAGAATCACCCAGAACTCCATTCCATTTTGGAACTAGAATTTATCTCTATCCTCACACTCCTCATTTTACTGCTCCTTTTGATCTTGATTACTTTCAAACACCTATTGATTCATTAGGAAACTTATTTGGACATTTGACTATGGCAGAGTCGACATCCTGTATAGTACCATCTGTTACAACTACGGTAGAATCTTCTGTCGCAACCTCTTTGATGTTTACTACGACACCTAAGTCACACTTGTATGGTGTTTCGTCTATCCCATCGGGTTACCAATCTTTATCAGGAACCCACTTAGTTGTTGCTTGTATCCCTTGTTCTTCACTAATTTCCTCTACTAGAATTTTATCTGGTTCCCCATTTATGGGTATCGAACAGCTGGACCCATCAAGTTCACATCAAGTTGGTTCATCTGGTTACTGTCCTATGTATCCGCTCTCCACTGGACTACCCCCATACAAAGAACAATATGCATATTCTCCCGGGGACAACCACATGTCGATATGCCATCATCTTTAGGTCAGCCTGGAATGGCTGTCTGTCAATGGCAGCCAACCATGCCCATTCAACCTAGGCTTGTGTATCCATCACAACTTATGAAATCTATCTCATCCATATCTAGAACACCTGCTGTTACAGCCGTAATGCTATCACAAACTCAGATTGTTGTATCTCAACTTGTGCAAGTTGGCCCTTCAACCTCAGACCCCCAAGTTTCAAGTATACAGATCCAACCTTCTCAGGAAGTTTTACAACAACCACTTGTGTCTAGAGTCCAACAACTTTAGGCTAGTTTACCCTTTACTGTAATGCCTCAGAGTCACACTAGTTTATTGTACTCACAACCTGGTAAACCTTACATTGGTGGGCAACAACAACTGTTAAATAAACAACTGTTGTACCAACAACAACAACAGTTGCTTCAATATCCTTTGTAGCCCTAATATCAATAGCAATAATACCAACCTCAACATGGAATTGGATAACAAGCTCATGTTGGGTTTGGTCAGCAACAAGTTTATCCAGGCCCTCGTAAACAAGCCTATGTTGGGTTTGGACAACAAAAAATTTACCCTGGTGCACAACAAAAACAACCTTACATTGGATTTGCTCAACAAACTTACCCATATCAAGGTTACCAGCAACAGATGCCTCACGCTGGTATGCAAAGGTCCATTGCCCAAGAAATCCCATCTTACCCTGTATATGCTCAACCTAACCTCAATAGACATTTTCCTTTCATTGCAACACTTGAGTTACGAGATCTAAATCGGCTCACCAATGACCCAATTCTGTATGCACCTTGGTGGCCGATGATTCCTCATAAGTTACCTTAAGATATTCCAAAATTCAATGGAAACCCTAGAGAAGACACATCCAACCATGTCATGACTTTCCATTTATGGTGTCAATAAAACTCCTTGAATGATGATTCTGTTAGACTTCATCTTTTCTATAGAAGGCTTACTGGCCCGGCTATAAAGTGGTACATCGAGTTACCACGAGCTTCTTTCAATAACTTCACTGCCTTAGCCACCATGTTTTTAAACCACTTCCAGTTACCCATACGATATGAAACTGGAACGGAACTATTAACCAACTTTAAACAAACTACTGATACTCATATATCTGATCATATTCATGAGTGGTGGCGTCATTGTCGAATGGTTAAAACGTTTGTTCCTGATCAGCTTTTAGCTGAGTGGTTTATAAAATCCTTGCTGCCATCTATCACTGAGGATGTGGAAAAAGGTGGAGTTGTCACTAAAGAGAAAGTAATTTCTCATGCCCAATATTTGGACTTGATTTATACACAGCCTGGCATGCTCTATGACAAGATCCCGAATACACCCCGACTAGCTTTCACTGTTCAACTTCCACTATCGAGTAAGGACTCTCATGTCGGTGACAGTGTGATTGGTTCTTCGAGCACACAAATGGCTGGTAGACCATCTGGTCAAACACTTTCCATTTCCAATCAAACTACAAATGCACCAGATAACACTCTTACTTCTGAAATTAATGTCGTGTCATCTGACAACAATGAAAAGCAACCAGGAAGTAAGAAGAAGGGAAAAAACAAGAATAAACAAAATAATTCCCCTCAAGCGAAATCATCTAATTCCTCTTCTTTGGCTATGAAATCTCGTTACCTTTGTTTGATCTATAACGATGATAATTTTATGCGATATTGTCCTCATCGCTCCAAACTCTCAAAGCTTCTGAATTTTTCTCGTACATCCGCGGTGTTGACTAATCCTTTTCCAAAACTAGAGACAAATATGGTTGCTATAGACCATGCTTCCACTTCCCAAGTGCTTATGATATCAGCCTCTAAGCCCAAAGATGATGTTTTGGTGTCAACATGAAGTAAAGATTATGGAAATCAACCGTCGTTGTCGAATAACCAGGCTGATTGACCTAACCCTTTGACTTCAACTTTGAATGATCCTATTCCACCACCTATTGCTCCAGAGTTAACAATAAAACTACCTAAGGGAGTCGTACATAAATCAAAATTTAACCCTCGAGCTTGACTTGCACAAAATTGCAATATAGTAGAAGATTTGGCTCAGTCACCTTCTACTATGTCTATGCTCGAGGTACTTTAGAACTGTCTCGCCCAAAAGCAGGATTTGTTGTCAACAATTGGTGGAATCGATCCAACCGATTCTTGTTGGGAGCAGGATCCCCCAAGGGCAGTTTTGGGGCTAAAAGCCCATGTTTAAGCCAATTTTTGTAATATTGTTGTAAATACTCCGCAATTTGTGGTCACGGAGCGCAAAAGTGTTACGTGTCATAAAGGGTAGTCCGCCCTTACTTTTGTAAAAGTAAAGTCGGCTGTGAAGAACTACCCATGGTCTACAGACCATGGGATTGTATAAAAAGAGCTAAGCTCTAAGTAGTTTGGAAGAGAGAGACAATGATGTATGATGTAATAGAATCATAGCTTTAGAGCAAGAAGTCTAAGTGTTGGGTTGTAGCGTAGATAAAAGGCTCTGCAGCTAAGTGCGTAGAGGCCTAGGTAGAAGTCCACAGCTGAGTGCGTGACCCCTGTAGCTGTGTGCATAGGGCAGATAGAGTTTGTAACCACTTGGGAGATATTAATAAAGAGAGATATTCTGCAATTTCTATGTCTTTGTTCTATCGATGCATCTTGATATGTTATGTATGAATTTTCTTTATTATTCTTATATGGTGTGTGAATGAATGCAATTACATTGAATAACTGAGCGCATATACGAATATCTGTTTATTCGGGGATAACTATAATTGTTTGATAAGATAAGAAAGGAACTTAGATTAATTGGGGAACTTGTATGGCACACTACCATAGCAGTGCGAAAGTAACAGAGCAGTAGGCCCGCGTTGCGCGAAGGACAATCATATCCTTTTGCGGAGGTATTGAAGAATGGAACACAGGGTTTGTCTTTGCAATCCCTAGAGTGAAGAAACCTCCACTGTAGTTCAGTATGGCAAATGCAGTAAAGCTGCCTTTATTCAAAGGCTTGGGAAATGAGGATCCAGACCAATTCTAGTTCGTTGTGAAAGTTGTATGGGAAGCACAAGGTGTTACAGATGATCATATAAAGAAGGCGACATTGGTTAGTGCCCTGCAAGATCACACGCTAACTTGGTATATCAAGTACTTGAATGATAACCTGAATGCTGGAGTGGTAGACATCTAGACAACACTAAATAGGGAATTTAGTAGGCCTAAATCGAGGCTGTAGTTGATTGTGGGATTCAAAGAGATCGTGATGCAACCAGGTGAGATGCCTTGGGAACTAGATTAGAGGCTAAAATGTACAATCCGTGTAGCCAACATGAATTTGACAAATGGACAACATCATGAGTGGTTTGTGGCCTCACTACTACCCCACTTAAGGAGTGCGTTGTCGCAGCAGAAGATAACAACTCAAGCCTAGGCCTTGGAGATTGGCATGAGACTACATGAAACTCATATCCAATATCCTAATCTAGGAGTTCAGTAGATCCATGTGTAGTTGAAGAATCTATGCCTTGGAATGAAAAGTCTGAAGCAGGACAAGACAGTTCAACCAGAGGTATGTGAGGAAGTATGGTGCCTGAAATGCAAGAGTCAGGATCATGACAAATACCATTGCCCGGTCTTTGTGAACTATATTGCAGGAGGAGGACCAATGCCTTTAAGGCTAGAAGCTCAAGAAGGACCTAGCGCAGGGCCTACGTTATGGTGTGCTATCGATCAGGTAGCAAGAAAACATGCCACGTATAACTGTCATCTGCAAAAGTATGTACAGACACCGCAACAGCTGTTCTGCAACTTTTGTAGATCGATAGGGCATGATGAGTGTAATTGTAGAAGTTATGAATTGATGATGGATAGAACTCCCGCCTATAGGGTTTAGGCCGAAAAGCGCCCCCTGACCAGAGCACAGGGATGGCACAGACGATATTTCAGGGATGCAGACGAGGATGAGGTGCAGGAGAAGCTGGCAAAGGTTGAGGACAGTTGATCTGCTACAATTGCAGGGGGACCAGGACACTACACCTGCGATTTCACTAACCCAACACGTCCATCGTGCAAGTATTGCACATTGTTTGATCATGAAACGGAATATTGTCCTACGTTGATAGCTAAGATACATGACAAAGGATAACTACCACCTCCACTGACTCAGAACCTATAGATGATGAGGTCTGAGCCGTACAAAGAAGATCCAAACATAAATATAGTGCTCAAAAGTGGGTTCGTGACAGGAGATGACAAAGGGAAACAACCAGAAGAGAGTGCATGGGTCTGCAAAGCTCCGACGAAGGAGGTTGAGTTCAATTAGGAGCATGCATGTGAAAACTTCATGGAAGCTAAGAAGAGTTTCCCTGAGGCCTCCACCTCAGGAAGCAAGGATAAGCCTGAGCAGGAGATGGACCCCTCTATGCTCACAACTTTCCTAGAAACCTGTATGAAGTTGCTTCGCAATAGTAAGGCTGTGAAAGGATTTCAAGAACTCATCAATAGATTTGCTGGAATGCACCAGGTGAGCTGCACGTAGTACAAAATATTGGCAAGCATAAAACAAGGATGGGACGGGAGATGAGATTGACTACACAGATAGGAGAGTATGAAATGGATTAGGTCATTTTGAACCTAGGTTCAGATGCGAATGTCCTACCAAAACGGACTTGAGAATGGATGGGGAGACCTACACTGGAATGGTCTTTGATTCAGCTAGGGATGGCGAATCAGCAGAAGATCATCCCCATGGGGTGACTGCAGGGGGTGACCGTGGATATTGAGGGAGTGAGCACACTGGGTGACTTTGAAGTAATAGAGATAGTGGATGATAACAATTTGTATCCTATGCTCCTGGGAATTGACTAGGATATTGATATGAATGGGGTAATCAATCTGAAGAAGCGAAAGATGATCTTTGAGAAGAAATCGCTGCGTGTAATAGTACCCCTCGATCCTGTTGAAGGATCGTGCTACACTGAAACTGTCCATGATTATAAGAGTGATGACGACGTGGACTGTATCTATAATATAACAACATGAGACCAAGATTGGGTGAATCCCACCATGGATGGATGGATTACATGGGAACGCGAGAATTCCTACACTTCAGACTCCGACGAAGAAATAAAATGTTGGTAGAATTGGTTACATGAAGTAACTACGCTGAATTACAACATGATGACCCGGTCACTATGTTATGTGTCATCAGAGGTAAGAAATTTGCCTACTTATGATGGTCTGAATGAGGTAGATATCTTTTTGGATGCATTTGAAAGGGATGTATCAGAAAAGTAGTGCTTCCAGGCTTTGGACTGGGCACTCCGCGCTACACCCATAAGATGGTGGGGTACGAACAAGAAAAGCTTAGACAATTGGCGTGATTGTAGGAGGATGATGAGAACACGATTTGGGAAGCATAAGCTATGAATGAAAGACAAGTATGATGGGTAGAATGATCTGCATGCACATCTAGCCAAATGGACCCAGGCTTATCGAGAAAAGCCCCAACATGAATGGGTGCACCTATTCTGTCATACCCTGGATGCTATCCCAATGAATTGGTATATAGAAATAGATCTTCAGCATGGGATGGGAAAATGGGATATCCTGTGTGAAGGATTCATGATGACCTTCAGTTTTGAGGATGGGTTTGATATTATTGATGAAGCACTACAAGAGGTGAAAACAACTATCTTTAGGATACCACAGGATCCTTTAGACCTGGCTAAGTCTGAATGGGCTACTCAGTTGGGCTGTGCGCTAGAATTCTATAATGTAACTACTAAAGAAGAGGGTGAGAATCTGTGGAGGATTAACATTCCAGAAACAAAAGGTCACCGTGAGGTTCAAGGACCACGGATTGAGAATCTTGATATAACTGCGTTGCTGAAAACGAAACAAGTAAACATTGGTACGAAGGAAGAACCAACATTCATGAAGATTGGAGAATACTCGGATGATGCAACAATGGATAAGGTCACTAAATTACTCTATGAATACAAGGACTTATTCCATACCACGTATCTGAAAGGAATAATTGGGGACCTAGAAATGATGAAGATCACGTTAAAGCCCGACGCAAAGCTAGTTAAGCAAAGGCCTTAACGTCTCAATCCGAAATATAAGGAGAAGGTCCGCTTAGAGCTAGAAAAGATGCTCGCAGCAGGCATCACTGAGCTTGTGGAAGAATCTAACTGCGTAAGTCCAATGGTGGTGAAAGAGAAGAAGTAGAAGGATGAGATAAGGATATGCGTGGATCTCAAAAAATTGAATGACACTTGTGTGCATGATCATTTCCCGACTCCTTTCACGGATGAAGTGTTGGAAAATTTAGGCGGCCAGGAAGCATATTCCTTCACTGATGGGTTCTCTGGGTACCACCAAATCAAAATTTCACTGGAGGATAGGAGCAAGGCAACCTTTGCAACTGAGTGGGGTTTCTTTTAATACACTGTAATGTCGTTTGGATTGAAGAATGCGCCTGCAATCTTTTTGCGGGTGGTTGTTGCGGCATTCAAGTAATTAATTCATAAGTTCCTGGAGGTATATTTTGATGACTGGACTATATTTGGGTTGGTTAAGCGCCATGTAGTAAGCTTGCACTTGATGCTGGATAACTGTTGAAGATACCAGATCGCGCTCAATCTCAAGAAGTGTCTCTTTTGCATTCCTTTTGGAAACTTATTGGGGCATGTGGTTTGCAGACAAGGACTGATGGTAGACCCCACAAAGATCGCGGTGATATTGAACTTAGAACCATCGAGGAGTGTGAAATGGATGCAGGCTACTTTGGGACACACGAGATATTACAGAAATTTTATCAAAAGCTATGCCTAGATCACTGTGCCTATGGAGAAATTGTTGAAGAAGGATGTCACGTTCAGTTGGAATGATGAATGTAAGAAGAGCTTGGACATATTGAAAGAAAAGATGGTTACCGCACTAATTCTAGTCTTCTTGGACTCGAAGAAAGAGTTTCATGTACATGTTAACGTGTCATGTATAGCGCTGGGAGCAATGCTAACACAGGTTGATGGAGAAGGCTTATACCATCCTATCACGTTCACAAGACACAGGTTATCCAAAGAAAAGAAGAACTATTCCACCACTGATCGCAAAGGGCTAGCTATGGTGTATGCGCTCCAGAAGTATCGACACTACCTTCTAGGAGGCCATTCTAAGATGTATATGAATCACTTTGTGCTGAGGTACCTGTTCAATAAGCCTGTGTTGGGGGGGATAATCTGCAAATGGATCTTATTATTCTAGGAGTACAATTTTGAAGTTGTCGTGAATCCTGAACAATTAAACGCGGGATTCAATCATCCGTCGCGCATCAAAACGGGGGAGGAACCTACTAACTTGGAAGAAGGATTTCCTAATGCACAACTATTTGTAGTGCATGTTGTGGATGGCCACTTTGAGGATATAATACACTTCCTAACAACAAGAACTGCATTGGAAGGATACACTGTCCAGCAAAAGAAGGAATTAGTGGTGCGCGCGACAGATTTCTCTGTCATTGTTGGTCATCTGCACAAAATGGGGACTGATGAGATATTGCGACGGTATTTACCTAAGTTTGAAAGAATCAGCATCCTCATGGATTCTCATGGGGGTGCCATGGGAGGGCATTATGCAGGGAGAATAACCGTGGAGAAAATTCTATGGGCAAGGTTGTGGTGGCCAACCCTTCATCAGGATTCTAAAGCATATTGCAAGGCATGTGACGTATGTCAAAGAACGGGTAGGCCATCACGGAGGGATGAAATTCCTTTGAATCTACAAATGACATTGCAACCCTTCGAGAAGTGGGTGATCAATTTTGTAGGACTTATTCAGCCACAAGGAAAGAGAGGAGAAAGATACATTATCACTGCGATGAAGTATTTGACTTGTTGGGCAGAAGCGTAGCCGGTGAAGGATTGCATGGGTGCAACTGCCGCAAAGTTCCTATTTGAGCATGTACTGATGCGATTTGGATTCCCAAAGATCTTGATGAGTGATCATGGTACGCACTTCTTGAAAGACATGATCAGTGCACTAATGGAGGAATTTTAGGTATATCACCAGAAGAGCAAACCTTATCACCCATAGGCTAACGGAATAGTAGAGGCATTCAACAAAGTGCTCGAAAATGCATTGAACAAGGTTTACAATGCTCATCAAAGTGATTGGGATCTACGCATACCTGCAGTACTGTGAGCTTATCAAACAACATGTAAGAAGTTGACTGGACAAACCCAATTTAGGCTTGTTTATGGTGTGGAAGCAATAATGCCTATGGAATACATCGTACCTAGTCTGTGCATAATAGCACTCACAGGTATGATGAATCGTAGAGCCCTAGAGGAGAGGCTTACACAACTGGATGAGCTCGAGGAAGAAATATTTTTGGCTAGATTTCACCAGTAGGTCCAAAAGCAGCGTGAAAAGGCATGGCATGATCGACACATAAAGCTACACACATTTAAGGTAAATGATTTGGTTTTGTTATATGATAGCAAGTTTGATAAATTTTTAGAGAAATTCAGGATGCACTAGTTAGGGCCTTACATTATTAAGGAGATTACCAACAGAGGAGTGGTACAGTTGGTCGAATTAAATGGAGAACCCTTCCCAGGAAAGGTGAATGGCAGTCACTTGAAGCCATACACCGGTGGTCCAGCCATGTGACTAAATGAAAGAAGCACAGCCTTAGCGCTCTAGGCAGCTAAAAGGAGGTGCGAGACTATAAACTACACTACCCGGGTTGGGGAGTTGCGCGATTAGATGATGGTGCAAGGCAAGGATGTGCCACTGGGTCCATGGCAACATGAAGGGAGTTGCGCTACCCAGGGAAAAATCACGCACATTGACTGGAAAGTGACTGTTAAAGTCACTGTTCATGAAAAGATGGCAGAAGTGATACCAAATAGAGCGGGCAACCGACACTTAACATGAAATTTATGGCTTACATCCTTGAAAATCAGCTGCCAATCCAGCATTAATGAACCGGTGTCTGTGGTTGGAGGAACCGATACCCATCACCGATATGTTGATTTACTGCATAACACATCTACCGTATACATGCGAAAATCTAGCTATGATCTTTCGTGGCAAGGGTGGCGAGCAGGCGCTCACAGAGTTGATGAAAGAGATGTTCAAACTGGTAAAGAAGTTGCGCAGGTATGTTATCCCCAGCATTTGTGACCCCGCTGTGAAGGTGGCAATGTAGATCCTTGCAGGGAAGGTGATGCGGAAGTGCCACGTCGATGAGGTGTCAGCACCTGTCGTCACACTCGCACAATAGTGCGCAGATAGTTCCTAGTGAATTTCTGCTAAGTGCAAGAGAAGGGCAAGACCTTCCACTACACATCTCTCTTGCTATCGATCATGCTCGTCTCATGGGAGCTACCAGAAGAGAGCCAATTCCCCTCGATCATGCTAGACCTTCCTGAAGCAGCGAAGTATGCTTCGCTGTGGGAAACCAAGGATGCAGAGCGCGTTTGGGATAGCAAGATCTTCTGGATCTTAATGGAAATGAATATCAATATGGCCATCAATCGCAAGCCACGATTTTCACCCATGGTATATGCTAACCTGAAGAACTATGCCGAATTTAAATCTGATTTCCATGATATATCAATCATGGTGCGGAAGGACCTTGTGCAGAAGTGGTATGATTTGCCGTACCTAGCCACAAATGATGCCATCGATGCAGTGTTGGATAAATGGCTGGCAGAGTGGCGTACCACTACAGATTTGGTGGTGGGTGGAAGCAAGTCCACCGCACATAAGAAGAAGGAAGATGGCAAGCTAAAGATGGCACAACTAGTCGAAAAGAGGAAAAAGGAGGCCGCTGAGAAGACCCAGGTGAACAGGCAGGAAAGGAGGTAGGAAAACAAACAGGTGGCGCAGAGTGGGGCTCTGACAAAGGCGTGTGGTCGCTTCCGCCTAAGACCGAAGAAGAGGACACAGAGAAACACGGCTTGGACCCTTAGGAGACGTCCACCCTCATTAAACGCCCGATAGAGATGGAAAAGGGAGGGCCCAGAAAGAAATCCAAGGTGACCAAGACCTTGCTGGACCTTATCACACTAACAGAGGGTGACTTATATGACATCGATGACACAATCAGATATGTCACTATGGAGGCCCTGCAGCAATTCGAGAAGTATCAGTAGATCATCCTAGGGGCCATCCAAACTAGGTTGAAGGAGTTGCAGACCCACTCAGCGCAAGATGGTCCACTTTCCACCATCTTGGCTTTCAACATGTCAAAGGATGATGATGTGATATGCATGAAGGATTCTAGTGCGATAGTGCTGTCAGCTGGAGCACTGACCACAGAAAATGAGGCTGCCAGGCCCACTATTAGTGCTTTGAAGGGAGTTGGACTGAACCTAGCAGGCTTCTGCATGAAGCACTCCACCTCTTGCAGGATGGAGTAATTGCAAAGTTGACGGCCTGTGAGAATCGTGCCCTCTAGGTGATTAGTGAACAAAAGATAAACAACGAGCAGATGGCCCTGTAGAGGAATGCTGCCATTGCCGCTGAGGCCGAAGTGACCAACCAGCGCAAGAGGATCATACAGGTAGTGGAGGAGGCATGCAGAATGGTTCTAGATTTGATCCAATTGAGGTCTGCATCCACAAATTGACCACAGGGGTGTGCAACACTCAGACAGATATGGTGCGGGTTCAGTTGGAGCTGAACCTATAGATTACAGAGCTCAAGTTGAGGGCCCAGCCTTCAACACCACTAGAGGTAAAGGAACAATGGGTGGCCATTGAAGTAGCGGATTTCACACAGTTGTTCGAACGATTATTTGAGGTCTTGACCAGCTTGAGGAGGACCCAAATATCCAGAGGCTATAAACAGAAGCGTGAAAACTCCAACATTGCTATGATGAATTTAAGGGCACAACGCGAACAATCACGCTGACACAGAGGTTAGCGAAGTTACAGGAAGCCAAGCAGCTGAAGGAACAGGTGGATGCAGTGCTGCACAAGGAAGCAGTGCTGAAGGTGCGACTCAAACCCTGGCTAGAGGAAGATTACGCAGTCACAGGAAACATTGAAGGAAATCTTGTGACTCTGCAAGTGACACAACAACAACTTCAAGCTGACAGCGCAGGGGCAGTAACCAAGAAAGCAGTCAAAGATGTAAAGAATGTAGCAGCTCAGAGCATAACCAAAGTTGTGGTCATCAGAGTCAAGCTAGAAGGGCTTCGTGCAAAGATCTTTGCGCCTACCAAGTGACTCGAGGGTGAGTCACGATGTTTGTGTTGGGGGCCTGTTGGGAGTGGGATCCCCCAAGGGAATTTTTGGGGCTAAAAGCCCATGTTTAAGCAAATTTTTGTAATATTAGTGTAAATACTCCACAATTTGTGGTCACGGAGTGTGAAGGTGTTATGTGTCATAAAGGGTAGTCCACCCTTAGTTTTGTAAAATTAAAGTCGGCTGAGAGAGAACTACCCATGGTCTGCAGACCATGGAATTGTATGAAAAGAGCTAAGATCTAACTACTTTGGAAGAGAGAGACAATGATGGATGATGTAATAGAATCATAGCTTTAGAGCAAGAAGTCTAAGTCTTGGGTTGTAGCATAGGTAAAAGGCTCTGCAATTGAGTGCGCAGAGGCCTAGATAGAAGTCCATAGCTGAGTGCGCAGACCCTTACAGCTATGTGTGCAGGGCGGACAGAGTTTGTAACCACTTGGGAGATATTAATTAAGAGAGATATTCTGTAATTTATGTGTCTTTGTTCTGTTGATGCATCTTGATATGTTATGTATGAATTTTCTTTATTATCTTATATGTTGCACGAATGATGCAATTACATTGAATAACTGAACACATATACGAATATATGTTTACGTGGGGATAGCTATAATTGTTTGATAAGATAAGAAAGGCACTTAGATTAATTGGGGAATTTGTACAGCACGCTGCCATAGAAAACAAAAGTACCTGAGTAGCAGGCTTGGGCTTCGCGAAGGACAATCGTATCCTTTCGCGGAGGTATTGAAGAACAGAACACAAAATTTGTCTTGCAATCCCTAGAGCAAAGCAACCTACACAAAGGCAAGGATAGAGGGAATTAAATGACATCACAACCATCTCAGGGTGTGGAAACTTGATTCCAACATCCCCCCATATTGCTTCCGGTGAGACTTTAGTCTGTTCTCCCTGGGCTGATGCTGAAAGGGCTAGCAGTTTGGGGATTTGTTTGGCTAATTAACACTGAACTTGGATCAGGCCCCCTCAAGCCAACAATTCCAATCTTGTGGTTTTCAACTATCCAGGTTATATGCCACATTTACCAGCACAACTAGCATTTCTAATTCAAGTAAATGCCTTGAATAAACTTGTTCATAAAACCATTATTGATGAGGGGGCATCTACTTGTATAATTTCTATGAGTTGCTGGAAAACACTTGGCTCACCACCTTTGTCACATTCACCAAAAACATTAAAATCTTTTGACAGTTGCACATATATGGCTTGTGCGATATTGAGTAATCTGCAAATTGAACTAGGAGGCAAAACAGTAACTGTTGAAGTTGAGGTTGTTGACGGACCCCTTGACTACAACATTTTACTAGGAAGACCGTGGGTTTATGCTATGGCTACTATGGTTTCAACATACTCTTGTATGATTGCATTCCCTCATAAAGGTGGAATCACAGTTATCGACCAACTCACCTTCTTCACCTCTAGTTCATAGGTTACTGGAAGAATTCTGTTGGTACACGGACCCCCGCTATCTCTCCAAAACATTTGAGACTTGCAACATGATATCTTCCACTTCATCTGACTTAAGGAAGATTACCGATAGTTTTGAAGTTTATAGTAGTAATGAAATCATGCATCTAAGCCCTATTGAGCTAGCATAGCAATCAATTTTTCTGGCTTGCGCGGTGAACCCAAATCCATCTTTGTCAGTTCTATGGGTAGATCATTCACTAGAATTTGGTACTTCTTCCGATATTTTTTCACATATATTTTCTATTGATGAAGGAATCATCCAGTCAATGATGATGGAAGGAGAACCATGGGAAGATTATCATCATCATTCCCATCTTCTAGATCACAAAGAATATTATTCAAACAAACTTTCTCACCCTTCAATTGTTGATTTTCTTTCAAATTCTATTTTCATAAATACAGTAGATTCTGAGCGAAACCTGTCAAATATCGAAGAAACTATTTCTATCAATATTTCGACCAAACCTAACATTGTAGAAAACATTCATGTTGGAAAATCTTGTTCTCCATCAGAACTTGATGTTTACCAGGCTCTCTTTCATGAATTTCGAGATATATTTGCATGGTCATATGAGATATGCCAGTAATTGACTCTAGTATAGTTGAACATGAAATAAAAATGTACCCTAATGTCAAATCAGTGCGATAATGCCTCCGTCCTGTTCATCCAAAGAAGGCTGTTGCTACTAAAACAAAAGTTGAAAAGCTTTTGCATGCTAGTTTCATTTACCTTGTTCCTGTTACTAATTGGGTTTCCAATATTATTCCTATCATGAAGAAACAAGGGACAATATGAGTGTGTGTCGATTATAGGGATGTTAATCAGGCTTGTATAAAAGACAATTATCCTACTCCATTTATCGACCAGATTATTGATGAATGTGCCATATGTGAAATATTCTCATTTATGGATGGTTTTTCTGGCTATAATCAGATCAATATCTGCCCAGAGGACCAATCTAAAATTACTTTTATTGGTCCATGGGGCACATTTGCTTATAGGAAACTTCCTTTTGGTTTGAAGAACGCAGGAGAAATATTTTGGAGGGAAATGAATTATGCCTCCCATGACATCAAACATATTGTTCAACCATACTTTGACAATTTACCTGCTCATCCATGAAAGCGATCTGATCACCTGCAGCATTTGAGAGCTATATTTTTACGACGCCGACACTACAAAATACAAATCAATCCACACAAATGTGTGTTTTGTGTTGATTCTAGTCTTTTTTTTAGATTCATAGTGTCTAAGGAGGGAATTCGACTCAATCCACTAAAGGTTCAGGAAATCCTTTATTTTCCTCCACCTTCCAATCTACTACAGTTACAAAGACTCCAGGGGAAGGCTAACTTTTTGAGGTTCATTCCCAATTTATGCTGAAATGTCTAAAGGATTTACTCATTTATTGAAAAAGGGGATACCCTTCCATTGGGACCAAGTTGCGCAAGCTTACTTTGATGCTCTTAGAGATACCTTGGTTAGAGCCTCATTAATGTATGCCCCGAATTATCAAAATGACTACTTCATGTATCTCGTCACTGCATATACAACCATTGGAATGGTTTTAGTCCTAGAATAAGATGGGATTGAACATCCGATATATTATTTGAGCCGTAATCTCAATGGTACAGAAGTTAAGTACTCTTATGTCGAAAAGTTAGCCCTGGATGTTGTTCAAGCTATACATAGATTTCACAACTACATCCTGATCTGAAAGACCATTGTCATTTCAGATTGCAACCCTATGACATATATTTTGTCACTCAAAATGGATCGTCCTTTTGCAGGAGTTTGATTTGGAATTCATCAAATCCAAGTCAAATAAATCTCTAGTATTTGCCAAGATTCTTTGCGACCTTCCCTCGAATACCATTGATTCAACATCAAAATCATCAATTTTGGATGAGTCTCTGTTCCTAATTTCATCATCTGACGTGTGGTATGGAGATATACTAATTTATCTCTAGACCCAAAATTTCTGGCCAGATACCTCTCACTCGCAACAGTGACGTATCCGATACCAAGCCAAAGATTATTTGATCATTGGCGACACTCTTTATCGTTGTGGTATCGATACAAACTTATGAAGGTGCCTCACTCATGATGAAGCTGAGAAAGTTTTGAATGATTGCCATTCAGGTGCTTGTGGGGGACACTTATCTCGTTTACTACCACACAGAGAATTCTCCATTGTGGTTACTTCTAGCCTTCCATATTCAAATATTGCATAATTTCTATCAGAGGCTATCATGCATGGCAGATCTATGACCATAAAGCTAGATTACCATCTGCACCACTGTATCCTATCATCGTTGTTGGACCATTCTCCAAATGGGGCATTGACTTCATGACATGTAACTCCACCTCGATTGGGGGGCATGGGTACATTATAGTCATCGTTGACTATTTTACCAAATGGGCTGAGGCAATGCCAACATTAAACAACAGTGGCGAGACAACTGCACTTTTATTTTTCAACCACGTGGTTGCACGGTTTGGTGTACCACAAGCTATAGTTATAGATCATGGGTCACATTTTCATAGTCACATGATGGCTGAGTTGACTGCCAAGTTAGGACTTTCACATGATAGTTATACTCCTTATTATCTGCAAGCGAATGGACAAGTTGAGGCCATCAACAAAGTCCTAAAGAGAATGCTTCAAAGAATGAGAGGGGTTCATAAATGAAACTGGCATTTAATGTTGTACTTTTCCTTGAGGGCATATCAAACCTCAGTGAGAAATCCGACTAGATTCACACCCTTTCAATTGGTGTATGGTCTAGAGGAAATCTTGCTGATATAATGTGAAATTTCATCTCTCAAACTTGTGATTGACCTACTACCCGACACTTCTGAAGAAGAAGTGTGTTTCTCGAAACTTATCCATCTAGATGAAACCCGTCGTGAAGCCGCATTGGCTAACGAAACACATAAGAAACGAATAATGGTGCAATATGACAGAAATGTCAAGCCTCACATTTTCTCAAAAGGAGACATGGTCTTGCTTTACAATCAAGAAGCTGATAAACTAGGAGCAAGATAATTTGAACTGCTTTGAATGGGTTCTTATATTTTCAAGCATGTTTTGGCAAAAGGTGCCTACGAGTTGGTGGATTATGATCGGATTCCATTGTCACAGCCCTGAAATGGGTTGTATCTCAAACATTACTATCCTTAATTGAGTGTAGAAAAACTCACTGTACATATGCTTTAATTGAATGTGTGTGTCTCAACGTGTCTTTTATATTTTTTTATGTGGTTAAGTAATCGCTTCGCATTTGTTGCAAATGTCGGAACCTTTGGAACCATCTATTGGTTACACTGATGGTGCTAGTCATAGTACGCAGAACCTATCTTCTACAGCATGGGCCATTTTCACTCCAAGTGGTGAGTAGTAAGTTTTCAAGGGATTTTTATTGGTTGATCGACAAACAATATTATTGAGTATAGCACATTGATCAAACTTCTCTCTGATGGCATTTCACTTGGCATCCTCTGAATCATCATTAGGCTGGACTCACAACTCGTTGTACTACAACTAACAAACATTTATACTGTTCAAAACCCAACAATTCTTTGTATGTTCCTTAGAGTTCGTATTTTGGAAAGACATTTTGAGTATATTCAATATCAACATATTTCCAGAAACTTTAACACATTAATGGACTCATTAGCAAACTATGTGTTAAATAGACCTTTGCAATGCATGTAAAAGTAATTTCGATTCACTTCATTAATTGAATAGGATTGCATATAACCATAAAAACTCTAAAAGTAAAATAGGTAGATGTTTTAAAAAGTTTTTACAAAATTTGTGTCCAAGGAATGTTTGTTCATCTGACCTAAAAACTCAGAATGCATGCAAAAAACATCCTAAGTAGACCTAGTGATGCTCATGATAACAGGTCATAGCCTGAGATATCATGCGCAAGAGATGCATCTAACAGCCTGGAACACCAATAGTATGGCACTACAGCCTCATAGGTAACTCCTCGATCTGGACATCTAGAATACCAAGGGGTAATCCCTCCACGTGATCCTACAACTCTACCAAGGTCTTGACCAAATCCAAATCCTGGAGAAATGCTCTCCCAATATTTCTCTGCGCTGGCCCACCTACCCCCTGTTGGTGCCTCATAGGTCGAACAATACCTACATCTGCATGCATGAGAATGATTTTAGTTTTAGTCTTGGAATATTAAAACACAAAAACATGTAAAAACTTGAAAATCAAAAAACATTTTGGTCAAAAACAATTTACTTATAGCACCCCATTGAGCACCCACTAGTAGACTCAACTCTGGATCTCCACAAAAGTCCATCCCTGAATATGGATGCTCCTCGATGACATCTGATCAAACCAAGTAAAGAATGCAGTGTGAAATGCAATCGATGACTGACCAACATGTCTAGCCATCAATTCGAATCACTGCTGCATCCATGCATCTCTAGGACCAACTACACCGAGTGTTACATGTTGTGGTTGCATCACCGGAATTCTTTCTAAGGTAAAAGAAATTAAGAGTGATCCTGATCTAGGTGGATGTTGGTGGCCACCCACCTATCCCACTTGGACCTTCAATTTTCAGTTTCCTTAATTGTAGCACAATTTACTATTTTTTGTAGTTTTTTTGGGTCCTGAACTTCTAGAGCATTTTTGAGGCCCTAAACAATGTTTTTTAGGAAATTTGGGAGCAACATGGGTCTATGGCCCAATTTTTCTCTTCCCAAAGTTGTATTTCTCAGATATATCTTTCTAACGAGCTATTGTATGTGTCAAACAAAGATTGGGTGCCAAAGTTATGACCCCGAGAAGTTGATGTACCAACTTACCCAAAACGGGGCCCACAATTTGGCGTTTCATCTTCTAGGGTTAGGTTTTGGGATTTTAATGGTTTTCCATTGTTTCTCAACAATAAATAGGCCTTTGAGCCTCATTGTAACACAGTTTAGAGGCATGTAGCCACCACATCTCTTCTCAGAGATATGCTACCATTGCCCTAGCTGGTTTATTTCCATTTTCTATTTGTAAGCATATTTCAGTATTTTACAATAATGAAATGAAGTATTATTTTTGCTGCATCTCTGTATTTATGGTTATCTCTATAATTTATTGCATTCCTATTTAAATATGGATCAGTGGTATCAGAGAGGTCTGCTTTTTTTCTCTTTTTTTCTTTGCATGTCCCCAATGAGGTCGGGATATAAGGAGTTAGGGCTTGAACTGGTCGAACCTTTGCAAGACCAACCTCGCAAATCCCGACGACCTCCCAATGGTAGATGAAAATAAATATGAGGGGGAAAGAGATCCTATCAAAATCTTGCTCGAAGAAGCCCTCGAGTGACAAAGGAATGCGATGATGGACAACTTTGCCCAAATCCTTCAGCGGCTACCCAAGGGCGACGCATCGGCTTCCAACAGCTACTCTGGAAACGCCACACCATTTAAGGTACAAGTTAATTTTGAAATCCCCATATTCGAGGGTTAGATAGAGGTAGATGCTGTAGATAAATGGTTAAATCTACTAGAAGGGTATTTTTGTTTTCATGATTTTTCCAGTCAGGAAAAGATTATTTTTTCTCTTCTCAAAGAAGCCCCCCGCGTCAAGGACTGGTGGGAAACCTATTGTGAACAGAAGGATGAATGTATGGGCTCACTATTTTCCGCTGCCCCCACTTGGAATTCATTTCGGGATGCCATCAAGGAGTACTACTACCCTGTCAAAAGCTATGATGACAAATAGATAAAGTGGACCATGCTACGGCAGGGAAGGGACCAAGATGTACCAAAATTCACAAACATTTTTCATACCCTTCACACACAGTTGGGTATCAAGGATTTTCAGTTGCATTTTTTACTCAAATACTGTGGCTACCTACATAGGTCATCCAGGAAGAGATGGAGTTCCTGAACATCTCCTCGCTCGGCACAGCGTACCGATACACTGTCAAAATCGAGCATAAGTTTAAACAAAAGAAGCGAGACTTTGGATCTGTGAATCTGAAGCAAGGGAAAGGCTTCACCAAATCACAGAACCAAGGACAAAGCCAAGATGGGGCAACCCAAGATAACCCGTCGAAGCCACAATTCCACTGTCTGTACATAATTCCTGAGAGTGAGCACTTTCTTGGCTGTAAGGACGGCCTCTGTTCTGTTGACTACGCCCATGGCTGCCAGTTCCTCCTTTTCTTGCCTTTTCAAAAAATCTATCATTCTGTTGGCCTATTCTGGCTTGTCTCCCAGTGTTGTCTTGGCCCTCTGAATCTCTGTTTGTGCTAGGCCAATTAAATCCATCTGCTCATGTATGGTTTTAAATGATCTCCATTGTTTATCGATGGATTGGCCAATTTTGGCCCACAGAATTCTCCTTATTTCGGCCATGGCACTTTCCAGATTCAGCTCCTTTTCCAAGGCCTTTATCTTTTCTTTTAGGACCTTTATTTCTCTGCCTTGTTCTGCCACTGTCATCTTTGATTTGTCATACTTGGCATCCAATTCTTCCAATTTTTCTTTGGCCTTCTTTATTTCATCTGCCTGGAGCTCCATTTCCTTAATGGCCTTGGTTAGTTCTTCCACACTTGCACTGAAGCTTGGAGCTGTTGCTGCTGCTTCTGTCGTAGGGGACACTGCTGCCTCTGTAGTTGTTGCAGTGGTTGAAGTAGTTGGAGGAGCTTGGGATGTAGATTCCCCCTGTTTATCTTGCAATGCTCCTTCAAGCTCCTTCTCCAAATCGAGGACCTTTTGATTTAGCTGCATTATGAGGTCCAGTTGCTCATCAGCCTGTTTTTCCTTTTGTAGCTCAGCTGTTTGAGGGTGCTCTGTGGGCTGCAACTTTAACCTCTTCTTCAATGCATTGAGGTCATCTTCTTTTTTCTTCATAAGGGCCTTTACACCCTTTGGATCCTTAGGATCATGCCCTAGGTCAGCAATAATGTCCTCTAGTGACTTTATTCTGTTATCTTTGGCTAGGGAGGACATTCTCTCAAAATCCAACTGAGTGTTGGTATTTTTGAGTGACTCTTTTAGTTCATGGGCCAAGGTTGCCCTCTCCACCAATGTTGCATAGACCATTTCTCCAGTCTGTTTGTGGAGTTCAATCTGGTCCATTGGATGGATGTCTTTGGCTAAGACCTCCACCCTTGTCTTCACATAATCTGCTGCGGATTTTGGATGGGGCACTGTAGGCTTGAAATGGCTGAGGATCATTTTCTCCTCCTGGATGTCATACACAGACATTAGCCTTTCCTTTTGGGCTGGTGTAGCATTGAGAAATTGCTTATAAACCTCCACCCTTAGCAGGTCATTCTGTGCCTTTATTTGTTTGAAGAAGTCCTTAGTGCCTTTGGGCTTCTTGCTCTGCTGTGAGGAGGAGGACACCCCCAAACCAAGTTGTAATCCTTGCTCCTGCTGAAAGGAGATTGTACCTGTGTGCTGGCTGCCCTCCCTGTTTTTCCTTGAACTGTCAAGGAATTCTTCAGTGATGTCTTCTACCTCCGGGGAATCAGCTCTTGGCCTCTTGGTCTGGGGTTGCTGGGAGGATCCACTAGCAGGAGTGGACTCTTCTCTGGCTCTCTTCGTACCCCTGTCCTCTTGTGTTGGGGTCTGCAAAATTGGAGCTGTGGGTGCCTCAGTTTGTGGAGGGGGAGTCTGCTCTTGCTGCTGCTCCGGTTGCTGCCCTTGTGGCTACTCTTGTTGCTGTTCTTGTTGCTGCCCTTGTTGCTGTTCACTTGAAGGGGCAGACTTTTCTTTCATGGTTTCTTCCTCAGCACCCATTATGCCTTTCCCTTTATCTGTAGCTGGTGCTGCTGTGGAAGGTGCCTGTGCGACTGGTGCAGTCCTTGAGGCCGAGGTCCCTTCTCCTGCTGAATAAGGCCGTTTGAAAGGTACCTGCTGCACAGAGTCTAGGTCAATAGTTTTTTCAAGCTCCTTTACATTCTTTAGCATTGTCTCTTCTTCAGTTAGTTTTTCAACTAGAGTACCCTGCTGCCATTCTTGTTGGTTGGCATATCTTTCAATGTGTGGGTATTGACAATGCCTATAACCTAGAAGCCTGTACTTGGTTCTTCTAGCAGTAATGAAGCCTTCAGGGTCATAAGGGACCCACCGAAAACTATATGATAACTTGTATTTGTCTTTGAGGATTAGGTCAGCATCTTCCCATCCTTCTTTCTTATTCATGATGAAGGGGCCCAACTGGTGTTTGAACTTGAGGTGGGCCTTCTTTTTGGAGCTGTGGAAGTGGGTGAGGTCGGACTGAATCAACTGCCAGTAATACTCCAAGGCAAATAACCTCATAGGCACATATTTTGGGAGCCTGTATGGACAGAGCTCACAACCATAGACTCTGATGACTGTATGATTCTCATATAGGTACCAATCACCTATTTTGTATTTTTTGGAAAGCTGCAGAGCTTTCTGTATCTCAGTTGATATTCTGGGAGGAGGGGACCTCATCAGTAGGCAAGAGACTGGGTATACAAATTGGTCAACAAATTCACAATAGGAATAGGGTGAATTTGAGACTTTGTGATAGACAGAGGTCCAGAAGATAACATATCTTCTTTCCCCTCTATAATCCAGCTTTTTGATGTAGCATGGAAAAGCCTCAGACTGATAGTACATGAAAAGGTGATAGATATAGGCCGAGTACTTGAAGACACCCTGTCTATCCACTTTGCCCAACTGATCATGGATCTTGTTAGCTATGAACTTGGCAAAGTTATATTTGCGGGCAGGGGGTTGGCCTGGGTTGTAAACAGCTAGCAATACCAGCATTGTTTCATCCACATGCTCGCTGGTTCTGTATCCCAGCACATAAGCAATCATGTCCAGTAATAGTCTTCCTACTTCAGTAAAATAGACATCCAGATAAGGAGGTGGCCCTGTAGGCTGGCACTCAGGTCTCATGAATGTCATGGTGACCTTTTGAATCTCCTCACTGGTCATCTTTGCACCAGTGTCCAACAGATAATTCATGGAAAATGGGAACAGCAGCTCTGTCTGATCAAAATGGAGCATTTTATTGATGGATTCAGGATTAATGTAAAAGAGGATCCTCCCAGATGGAGAGCTAATAGCTCTGTGCTGCACATCATAGTTTTCTGCACATAGGCGAATGATCTCAGGAAAGACATTGACAGAGGGGAGACAATAGTATGGCAGGTTTGACTCCCATATCCCATATGTACCATGACCATTCAGGTAGTCCTCTCTCAATTGCCTGAAGGTCTGCAGAAAGTCCCTGTTACCCACAAAGTCTTCAATGAGGTAGTCCTTGTCAGCAAAGGGCAAGGCCTCCAGGTCTTTATTTGGTGGATTTAATGGAGCTACACTGAGGGCTGAGGGTGCAGGGGCAGCCATTGTATAATCTGATTTTGAACAAGGTGAGTGCAATGGATTGCAAGGTTCCTCAGAGCTTAAGTGATAGACTTACTGTAGACAATGTTTGAAATGTTTTTCACAGTGGAAAAGGCAGGCTTGTTTCTGCAGTTTTTGGTAAATTCACAGGGATTGTGAATTGCTAGGGGTAAATTGCAGAGGGTATGAGATTTACTTTGGTAAGAAGCTGCAGCTGGTCTACACCCGGCAAAAGGGAACAATGCCGGGCACCTCGAGGACAAATTTACAATTTTGGTCCGCGAATTGTCTGTTTTAATGTTAAATTATGGTGCTAGGGCAATGCAGGTTACCTTAGCTCACTTTTAGGTAGCAGACAAAGTTTAATTTGGAATTTGACAAGTTCTTTAAATGGTAATTTGCAGAGAAATGGTATGTATGGGCGAAATGGAAAAATTATGGTGAATACCTGGATAAAATCGCTTGACAAGCCTGCGGGCCGAACTATGAAGGCTCAATGTAGCTGAGTTGATAAGCTTGGACGGTCGCAAATTCAAATTTGGAGGTTCGGAAACAATCTGGCGCGGAAGCAGCGACAAGAGCTCTATGTATTTCACTCGAAAATGACATAAAACGGCTATTTCAGGCGTTTATAACGACAATTTTGGTAAAAACGGGTTATTGGCGCTTTTCTGCCGATGACGTCAGCATGACGTCATGGCAGGCCCGGGTACGGAGGGTGACGTGGGTGCTGAGGTGGAGGCCAGCGTGGCCGGACACGGTGGCGGGCGGATAAGGTGGCAGGGCTACGTGGAGGGCCACGCGGCATGGGGCGGGAGATGGTTCGACGTCATGGTGACGTGTAGGTGACGTAGGAGGGAAGGTGGTAACGGGGAGGGTGGTAAGCGGTTTCCCCGCACCACCTTTGGGCAAAGGCGGTATCGGGGAGGGGGGCTCCGAACAACCCCGCCGCCTGCCACGCGTCCCATGTATGGGGTGGAAAACCACCGTTCCTCGGACGCTAAAGGTCGGCAGATCTAAATTTGGAAATACCCGCCCACCGTTGGATCGGGGGTGGCAGACGATGGACGGCTGGCGGGCCTCCCGACGGATCGTGCATGTTGGGGGGTCCCGCCGGCATATTAAAATATTCAAATTAATATTTTGGGCAGAGAACTTTAGGTTTAAGGGCTTTTTGTGGGTTTTTCGGGGCAAGGGTTAATCTGAGGGGGGAAGAAGGGTTAAAAAGTGGGTTTTAAGCAGAAGGAAGGGGTTTTTGTGGAATTCTTCAGCAGAGGTGAGGTGAGGGCTTAGGGGGAGGTTACCACTCCAACCAGAGGTTAGAGCAATCCCATGACAGGGTTGACCATAGTCCCTGGTGGACTAATGTCTCCCTTTAGACAAACTTATTTAGCTATAGTGCTAAAAAGGGAGGATATTTATACAAAGTTAGGGATTTATACACCATGGTGTTATAATAGTAGGGAAAAGGTAACATAGGGGATTTAGATAATAGAAGTAAGGGGTTAATATGGATGGAAAAGGTGAATGAGGAGTGAAATCACTAAGTTTATGTGCAGATAACTTAGCTTAGGGAGTAGATCAAAATAAAAAGATTTTTAGACAAGAAATGTGGCTTTTAAAGGAATAAGAACCACCATAAAACCTCAAATTCTTCCATGAATCTCAACTGATGAAGGGATGTTAGTAATGAATGTCAAAGGGGAAAATGTGAAGTTAGACATGCTTCTTTGCTTTGCTGCAACATGATGGAGAAGAAGACCTTCTCAATCCATTGATTTTCCTTTGTGAATAGGTTAGCACACATTCAATTGTAAGGAATGACATTTCTGCAACCCCATCTGCCTACCCATCTACTTGCCTAGCATTTTTTGTTTCTTCTTGGAGGGTGCACTTAGACTTGCAGACCCTTATTTGCCTTTTCTTTTCTCTTGGCTTTTTCTTTTGATTTTCTATCTAGAATTACCCTTATTGCTTCCAAGGTCCCAGATTAAGCAGTTGGGAACCTTAATTCTCTACCTAAGCTAATGGTCTGCCAAGATTAAACAGTTTGTACAGACTTCTTTCTCTATTCTACAACAGAAAATTGAAACATGGCATGATCCAGATTAGGCTTTTGGACCATCCATCAAAACTTAGTCACCATAAAGCTATATACACACCTTGTCTCTTTTTTGGAAATATGGGATCTTTGTGTCACCAAAGCAGAGCATATTTGGGACTTTCTTTGCCAATCATGAAATATGAAACCTATTGATATAGGTAGCTAACAGTGGCTCCACATGGGGATGGTTTTTCTTCTTTGAAAGACCAAGAACAGCAGGTCAGAATGCCTTGGCCCTTTGACTACTCTTTACCAAAACTTGGAGTTTTTCTTCCTTGAAACCTCAAAATTGTAAACTGTCATATTTATAGAACTTGCTGAATTACAGCCTTTTCCTGCTTCTACAAGATCCTTCAAACTAAGCTATTCACATCCTGAAAGAAAACACTAAACACAACAAATTATGTACAAGGGAACAGCCATGCTATATACATGAGGGGCAGTCAAAATAGTGCTTCAACATCCTGCCATTCACAGGACCTTCATCCAAATCAGTTTCATCAAGATTCTTGAGGAAGTAAGTGTTGTTTCCTTGTACTGCTTGGATGACAAATGGTCCTCTCCAAAGGGAATCAAATTTTCCATGTTTTCCTTTATCTTCCCTTCTTGAATCCCACTTGAGGACTTTGTCACCCATGTTGAAATCTTTAGCCTTAGTCCTCCTGTCAAAGGCTTTCTTCAGCTTCTCTTATAGGATTTGAACTCTGTTATAAACTTGGTCTCTAGTTTGCTGTAAACATATAATTTGATTTACCCTCCTTTGCATATCATTGGGCTCAGCTTGAGTCTCTTGAAGTAGTTTTATAACATGGATCCCTAGTGATGAAGGGAATTTGGCCTCTAATCCATAGACTAACTCATATGAGCTGACCCCAATTGATCTCTTGGTTGTTAGTCTATCTGCCCATAAGGCATTCACAAGCTTCTTATGCCAATTCTTCTTATTTTCTTCCAATACCTTCTTTATGATGTTTACAAGGCTTTTATTTGATGATTCAGCTAGGCCATTTCCTTGGGGATAGTATGCAGTGGAATGGCCCAAAGTGATGTGAAATCTGTGGCAAAAGTTCACCATCTTCTTAGATCTGAAAGCAGCAGCATTGTCTGTTATTATCTTATCAGGACAACCAAATCTAGCAAGGATATTGTCCTCAAGGAACTGAATGATAGTGGAATCATTTGCTTGTCTACATGGGATGGCCTCAATCCATTTAGTAAAGTAGTATGTAGCTGTTAGAATCCATCTATGTTGGCCTGAAGATGAAGGATGAATTTCCCCAATGAAATCCAAGCCCCATTGTTGAAAAGGTCTCTCTGTTGCAATAGGCCTCAAAGGGAGTGGCAGTAACTTTCTCTTTCCCTCAAACACTTGACATTTATGACATGAGGTGGTGAATTTCTTGACATCAGAGAAAATGATGGGCCAATAGTAACCAGCTCTCAATATCTTATCCACAGTGGACTTCCAATACAAATGTCCACCACAATTACCTGCATGAAATTCTTCCATGATTTTGTTAGACTCATTTTCCATTAAGCAGTTTAACAATATACCCTCATGGTTTTTCCAAAGCAAATTTCCATTCATAACACAAAATTTTGAAGCTTTCATTTTTAGGAACCTACATTTAGTTCTGGACAGTCCTGGGGGAGAACACAGGTTTTGTAACACATAACAGATATCAGAGTACCAGGGGGATTGTTCAAAGGCTACATTGATCTTTGGAGTCGCCAGCTCCAGTTCACTGTCCAGCTGGTTGATGTCCAAGGCTTGGAAATTTGTTTCAGACATTAATTTGCCCAAACCTTGCCCTTTTATCAGTTTTGGAGGTTTTATTTCAATGTCAAATTCTAAAATGTTGGCAATCCATTTTCCTCTTCTGCCCTTTAAGTTCTCTTGAGTAAGTATGTCTTTCACAATTGGGCTTGGTACATAGGCTATAACATGGGAGTATAGGATGTAGATCCTAAAGTCTTTAATAGCTTTGACCAAAGCATATGCTTGCTTTTCCATGATCTGGTATTTCAGGGGTGCATCTCTAAGAGCTCTGATAAAAAAATCAATAGGTTTTTCATTTCCTTGGTCATCTTTCTGTAATAAGACAACAGCAATTGTGTGTTGGGAAGCAAAGGAAAATATGATAAATTCCCTATCAAATTGAGGGTTGGTTAAGACTGGGGTTTGGGTGAGGGCTAGTTTGATACCTTCAAAAGCTTGATTTGCTTCTACTGTCCATTTTACTTTTGAATCCTTTTTTAGCATGTTATTGAGTAATCTGCTTAATTCGGCCAAATTTGGGATAAATCTCCTTAGGAAGTTGATTTTACCCAGAAAGGCTTGTAATTCCTTTACATTTCTTGGATGAGGCATTTGTAAGATGGCCTGGATTCTGTCTGGGTCGATCCTAATGCCATCCTTTGAAATGATGTGACCCAACAGTTTACCTTCTTCCAAACCAAACAGGGATTTCTTGGGATTTAAGGAAATTCCATATTTCCTACAAGTTATGAATATCTGCCTTAGATGTTTCAGATGTTCAGGGTCAGATTTTGAAAATGGTGTAAGGTCATCTAAGTAGACCACAAGGAAATCATAGATCTCTTTGGCAAAAGCAATATCCATTGCTCTTTGAAAGGTAGCCCCTGCATTTTTCAATCCAAAAGGCATTTTCACATATTTGAAGGTTCCCCAAGGGGTTGTAAATGCTGTTTTGTCCTGATCATTAGGGTGAACTAGGATCTGGTTGAAACTTGAGAATCCATCAAGTAGAGAAATTCTTGAGGCCCCCACTACTCTCTGCAAGATGTGATCCATCTTGGGTAAGGGGTAGTTATCTTTCAAGGACACTTGATTTAAGTTCCTTAGATCAACACAGAGCCTTATTTCACCAGTTTTATTTCTTGTAGGGACTAAGTTTGAAATCCAATCAGAAAATCTGATTGGTGCTATGATGCCAGCCTTAAACATTTTTTGTACCTCTTGTTCCATTGCTGGGAGAAGCATAGGATTGATTCTCCTCAATTTTTGCTTAAAGGGTTTTTGATCTGGCTTGAGAGGGATAGTGTGTTGAATTACAGAGGTGTCATAGGATTTTAAATCCTCATAACTCCATGCAAAGACATCCTGGAACTCCTTGAAGAGGTCAATGTATTTATGCTTTTGATCAGGAGGTAATGAAGCAGACAATTTTATTATTTTGGGTTTTTCAGCAGTTCCAATGTTACACTCTTCTATGGCAGTGTTGAGGGGCTGGATTTTTGGTTTGCTGGGAACATCATTGGAGTCGAAAATGTCTTCTAATGGAGCTAAGCCTGTTGGAAGAAAATTGTCTTTCAATTGTATAACTTCGGCTTCATCATCAGCTATCTCTTCACAACTGTTTTGTCCAAGTTCTTGTATGTTTTCTTTGTTAAAAATTGTTGGATGTAACATTTGGTTTGTTGTTTTGGGTGAAACATTTGTTTGGCGCTGTTCACCTAGTATTTGTGATTGACTTGCTCCCTTGGTATCAATGTTTAGTCCTGCAAATTCTTGCTGTAAAGTCAAGAAATTGTTTATTTGTGTATCATCATCAAATACTTGCCAATCCTTGACATTATTTGGGACAGATGGTCTGTGTTTTATCTCAGCCGTAAAAAAGTGGTTGGGTTCAAATGGAAGTTTACGGGTGCTTGCAAATGTGGCCAAACTATGAGCATGAAGATTATGTGTTCTCGAAATTTTGGTTATTTGAAATTCAGTGAAGGAGTTTAGTAGTTCAGCAGCAACAGACCTATAATCCCTCATTCTTTTGTAATTGGTGACAAAATTTCCCTTTACTTGTTGGATAATTAGGTCTGAATCTCCTAGGACTGAGACTTTTATGGCTTGTAAGGATTTTACTAGTTTTAGGCCTAGTAAGAGAGCTTCATATTAAGCCATATTGTTGGTGCACCTGAAGTTTAACCTATAGGCTCGGCCCTCTGCATGACTGTTTTGTTTGTTATGTATCCAAATCCCTGCTCCTGCCCCTAACTTGTTGACTGACCCATCAAATTCAAGAAACCAGAGGACTTCTTGGTTAAGGGAAGGTTTGTCAACTGTTATGGGAGTTGGCATCAACAACTTGAGATCTTGGTTTACCCTTGATTTTTCTTTTGGAACATTTTTGTTAATTGATTTCTCAACCTTCATTTCTTGAACAGCAGTCTCTTCATTTGTCTGCTGGTCTTTTTTGAGTGTGTGGAATTCTTCATCACCTGTGGGGTTTGTTTTGTCATTGAAGAGAATGTAGGAGTCAATGTCAGAATGGACAACATATATGGGGAAGTTTTGAGGTTTTTCTTCACTGCTGACCATGTATTTCATAAGTGACTCTCTATATAGTCTCTTGGGTTGACCAAAGACTGTGATTGTGGCATATGACATGTCTAATTGTAGGGACCCTTGAAGTTTAGCCCCCCATGATCTTGATAACAACATTCCATATTTGGGTGGGATATCAGCAACTACAACATCCATTAAGATTGTTTTATTTGGATATTGGACAAGTTTTATAGACATTTTTGTGCCTTACAGCATAGAGCATGAAATGTCAATAATCTAAGGGATCCAAAGTCCCTAAAACATGTTGTTCCTACCCCTAGAGGAACAAGGTCAGCAAACCACAGCACTTCAGATCAGTTCTCCACTGAAAAACACTCAAAAACAGGTCAATTTTGGATCAAAGCAGCTGCTCCACTAAGGATCTGCGCTGAATGTCAGAAGCCCTATGGTGTACCTGCGTTGCATAGCAAGTGGAACAAAGGCTACCTGCGCTGGGCGTACTTTGACATGTGGAGGAATCTTTTCTCAATGTGTCAGTGCCCAGGAAGCTTCTAAAATGACACTTGGATCAGAAGATTCGCCTAATGATGAGTAAAGAGGTTCTAAAACTCCAAGTGGAAGGTAGAAACTCCGAGTGAAGGACTGAAGAACAACTGGAGTTGAAGAGGACAACAAGTCACACATCAAGCTGACTTATCTTCACTCCAAAACTCTATATAAGGATCTCATCCCATGGGATCTAGAGGTGGGAATTTTGTGCAGAGAATTGCTGTTGGTTTACAGTTGAGAGTATTGGGTGATTGCTTGAGGGAGGTGAAGAAGAGATTTCTCTCCGTCGGGAAGGTGATGCTGGATTGGACCTCTCATGGTTGTATCACCGCATGAACCTTACTTCCATATATTAATAAAGCATTTGAGGTTCTTCTATTCGCATGTGTTTCAATGGTGTATTGTCTTACTTGCGTCTTTGATTTATGCTAATCCTTGAATCGATTATGAATGCATGCTTCTTGTAGTTTCCTTTTCTTGTCTTATTTGCAGGATCTCGTGTAGCTGGGCCCGTGAAAAGACTTGGAGCTGGGAGCAAGCGGCAATCAAAGGAGATTGGATCGACCATTTGCGCAAGACATCGGTAAGTGGATCTCTTTCTTTTATCTCTTGCATGTCATAAAGAAGAAACTTTAGATAGCTTTGCTTTCAGCTGTTGCTAAGGAACTGTCACCCTTAGAGTGGGATAGGGTCATTCCGTGTTGGATACTTTTCCCCACAACAGACCGGCGACTCCGCTGGGGATCGTGTCTTGTTGGTAGCTTGTGTTTCTTGCTATTCATCTCCTAAACAAAGGGAGTACCGAATCGAACTGCATTCGAATCCTTCGAAGGCAAAGTAGAGGGCAGCTACTCTAGCTCAGATCTGGGCATGTTTATGATTTGAAGAGCTGATCCACAAGGACTCTTATTAGCTCTTTGTGATAGTGTTCATCTTCCTTTAATCATCCTCTAGTGTATACTTGACTGATAGCCTCTGATTTGGCCAAAAACCATTGATTTTTGAGCAATCTGTGACCCGGAACCAAAGAGAGACGAGAGTTTTCTCTTCAGTGCAGCTGCAGTGAAGGCTACCTGCGCTGCAACGCAGGTCCCGAAGGGGCTACCTGCGCTGAATGTCAAACTGACAGTGTTCTACCTGCGCTGAACCAGTTTTGCATTGTGCAACTGGGGTTCCCTGCTTTCTGTTGCCCAGTTTTCAGTATTGTTTTTGCAGCCTGTTGTCAACCTGTATACCCATCTGAAACTATCTTTCTTTGCCATCATTCCGCCTCAGTTGTGTGAAGAAACCGTGATTGTTCTTATTGTATTTCTTACTTTCATTCACAGTTTCCCATAGCGAAAGTGAACTAGTCTTGCTGTGACCTCTTGGATCTAGACCTGTGAGAAAGTGTCGTTGTGATTCTAAGAGCTAGTTTATTGTTGTTCATAGCTGCTTGAGCATTTGCTTTCGTTATATGGTTCGAATTTCAGTATTTCTTGTGTTGAAACGAGTGAATCTTAAGGTGTTCTTTTAATTATTGGACAAAAACTTGTTTCCTTTCGCTTGAAATTGAATTCGAAATCATACAACAACTTTCTTTTTGTAATACATCAACATTAAGGAAGAAGAAAAGAAATACTTGCATTGTGCATGTGCATTTTGACAGTTTGCATGTCGATTTAGGAAAAGTGCATCAGTGTGTGCTCTATGATCTGTTTGAAAAGATGATGTCTTTCTTTTCCCTCAGTAGTTAAGATTTTCATAAAGTTGAAAGAATTGAAAAAGCTTGCTTATCATTCTTAGACTGCATTTAGGAGTTGTATCACACATCACGTGGTGATCCATAAAGGCAAACTGCTAAGCAAGATCAACCTAAAAAGAACTGAATTTATCTAACAACGCTTTGAAACATAACGAAACACAGTAGAGGTCTAGGTAGAGACGTGTTCCGACGTCGTTAAACATAGTGACTGTCGATCTCTACGAAGGTGGGTGATTCCTCCTGAGGGACGATAGCACTAATACGGACTTGTGCCCCCGCGTACAGTCGCGTATATTGGGGGACCCCTATAGGAACAAAGCCTTTATCCATAGGAATCCGTGTCGGCCGCCCTACTGATCGCGATGCAGTGAACACAGCATTCACGAAGATCGACCACTCGTACCGTAAAACGTATTCTGTGGTTTCGCGAAAGGTTTGGCACACCCTCTGCCTAGAACTCCAGAGCAGTTTCTTTTGGCCTTTTTCAAACTCTATAACTGAAAAAGTCCATCCGAGCATTTGTCACTTCGGGCTCGTTAATACATCGAAGGAGACTAGAGTCATCTTTAGCTTTTTCTCGACTCTTAAAAAGTGAAAAAGCAAGTTGTGTCTAAAGCGTCGTCATATAAAATTCATTTTAAACGGAACATAATCACCTCCTATTCCTGCGTTGATCTTCGAAGTTAGTCTTTTGGCATCGTAATTTCTTGTAGAATCGCTAAGAAATCTTTTGGATAGACTAGATATGTCTGAACAACCGTCGACATCTAGGACTGTGTCGTCTGACACAGCAGCAGCAGAGCCTCCTGCTGCTACTCCAACGATGTTTGCTGGTATACCATCTGTCCCGGCAAATTGTCAACAACAAGCCGGAGTCCAATCAGGGACGACAATATGGTTAGTTCCTATTTCTTCATCCGGATTATCATCTGGTACTTCTTATGTTGAAACTCAACAAATTGATCCAATGTGTCTTCAAAGGCCAATTTACCCTTTAAGTACTGGATTTCCACCATGTGGAGGGCAGTATGCTCTTTCATTGTTCCCTCCTAGAGAACAACCATATGAGAGTTTACAACAAGGATCAGGTCCAACTGGAATTACATCCAGCGGTTGGGTACCAATACTGCCTCAACGATCAGGAGTTGCATATTCAATGCAACCAGTGCACCCTGTGTCAAATATTCCCACCACACCTGCTATGGCGAATGCGTCGCAAGTACAAGCGCTACCTGTTGTAATACAACAACCTCTTGTCTCAGTGGCTCAATCACAATCTCAGGGTAGTGCCTCCTTATCTGGAGCGACTCAGGCTCAAACAAGTACTGTGACTCCTCATCTTGGTCAATCATCCAGTATTGGTCAACAGCAAATGGTCCAACAACCAGAGCTGGTTCAATCTGAACAACCGCCATTCCAGCAATCATATCAAGGACCTGAGCAACAAGTCTTTGTAAGTAATGGGCAACCATGCTATAATGGTTTTGCCCATCAACCTTGTCAAAGTTGTCAGCATTATGCTGGTCTGCAAAGACCCATTGCTCAGGCGATACCATCTTATCCTGGATATGCTTCGCCTAACCTGAACCAACAGTTGCCCTTTGTAGCAGCTCTAGAATTACCGGATCTAAACCGGCTGACTAATGATCCAATTGCTTATGCCCCTTGGTGGCCAGCGATCCCGCATAAACTTCCGTCGGACATTCCTAAATTCAATGGAAATCCAGGTGAAGACCCGTCGAATCATGTGATGACATTCCATCTGTGGTGTTCATCGAACACTCTAAACGATGATTCAATAAGACTTCGCCTCTTCCAGAGGACATTGACAGGTCCAGCGGCTAAATGGTATATTGAATTGCCAAGAGCCTCTTTCGACAATTTCAGCTCCTTAGCCACGACTTTCTTAACCCATTTTCAATTACCAATCAGGTATGAAACAAGAACCGAAATACTGACCAACTTCAAACAAACGACAGCTACTCACATATCCGATCATATACATGAGTGGCGTCGTCGTCGTAGGATGGTGAAAACGTACGTTCCCGATCAGCTATTAGCTGAATGGTTTATAAAGTCATTGCTTCCGACTATAACGGAAGATGTGGCCAAGGGAGGAGTCGTAACAGAGGAGCAAGTCATTGCTCGCGCTCAATATTTAGACTTAGTATATACTCAGTCTGGCATGCTCTACGACAAAATACCTGACGCCCCTAGACCTGAATTTTCGATTCCTCCCCCTCCTAAATCGAATACTGACTCTCACGCCAGCAATGGCGTGACTGGCAAACGCAAAATTTCTAGTCAAAATGCAAATGAGGAACTTCTTGCCTCAGAAGTAAATGCCATGTCGACCGACAAGGGCAAACAACTGAAGCAACCAGGGGGCAAGAAGAAAAAGAAAAGGAAAGGGAAACCCCCGACAGGGTGTCATATATGCGATGAGGATCATTGGACGAAAGATTGTCCACATATAGCTGAAGTTAAGAAGCTCTTTAAGAGTTCGAAAACCCCAGCAATATTGACTGATCCGTTTCCTAACCCAGGCCAAAATCTGGTTGCTAATCGAAATGCTTCCCGATCCCAAGTGCTTATGTTGTCCACCTCAAAGCAGCAGAATAATGCTTTGACAAGGAATAAAGATCACAGGAATCCAAAGCAGTTGAACAACAAGGCAAATAAACAACCTAGTAGTTCAACAACAACTTTGACCAAAGTCGTGCCACCCATCATTCCTGAACCAATGATAAAGTCGCCAAAGGGAGTAGTACACAAATCAACATTTAATCCTCGTGCAAAAATAGCACAGAATTATAATATAGTAGAGGACCTGGCCCAATCGTCGTCCGCTATGTCGACACTTGAGGTAGCGCAAAATTGCACCTCCCAAGAGCAAGCTTTATTATCAGCCATAGGTGGGATTGGCCCAATGGATTCCAATCTTGTGGCCTTTGATCATAAAGGATATGACCCTCAGTTACCAGCTCAACAAGCTTTCCTTATTCAAGTGAAAGCCCTCAGCAAAACTGTTCATCGAACAATTATTGATGAGGGGGCATCTACATGTCTTATGTCGATGAGTTGCTGGAAAAATTTAGGCTCACCACCCTTGTCGAAATCGTCAACGACATTAAAAGCATTTGATGGACGATCATACACTCCATACGGGATTTTAAGTAACTTGCAAGTCGAACTGGGGGGCAAAACAGTAGAAGTTGATGTTGAAGTAATTGATGGAAACCTCGATTACAACATCCTACTGGGAAGGCCTTGGATATATGCCATGGCTGCAGTTGTGTCGACCTACTTCAGGAGGATTGTATTTCCTTTTCAAGGAAAAATTACAATCGTCGACCAACAAACATTTCTCCCCAACAGTTCCCAAGTTACGGGAAGCAGCACAATGATCCATGAAAGTAATCAGTCGCTCCAAAATATTGGAGTAGGTCTCCTAAAAGACCCTGCCTTAATGGGTACTTTTGCCCCACCGCCGGCAGGTAATCTGGTGGAAGTAGCCACAGTGGAAACCTACAATATGAAATCTTCTATATCCAATGGATTCGGAAGATTCCTAAATATTTTGTCAGCATGGATCATCGCCCTAATGGAAATACTGTAAATACAGTGGGCTCCGAGGACGGTTCTTATCTCGTGTCAACCTCGTTAAAAAATGAAACAAGGAGTCATGAGGATAGTTCTTTTACTATGTCAACCTCATTAAAAAATGAAACAAATCCCCTTTTCAAAATTCAAAGGTAAACCTTCATTCCAACCACCAAGTTGAATGCAATGAAGCTTGGAGGGCACCCTCCTTTGACATGCGTTATTATGATGCTGGGGGCATGCAAACAAAAATGAGCAGTTTTGGCAAAGTTCATGCTCGTTAAAAAATAAACGCAAAGCCGAGCAGTTTTCGCAAGTGTTCATGCTCGTTAAAAAATAAACGCATATGTGAGCAAGCTTCCCCCAGAGTTCAAGCTCATTAAGAAAAATGAACCGGTAAATAACCATCTGAGACCGTAAATTCATCAGCCATAAAAGCCTTGGTCGTGTTTGTGTACCGTCACCTCCACTTTTCATCTGGCCGATCATTCACATCCACTTGATTGTTTACCTATTTTGAGGAACAGCTGCGAAGAGTGATTTCACCTAGCCATCCTTGTAATACTGCCGTGATTGGAAAATTCCAACCTGTACCTGGAATCTGCTGCTATCCCTGTTTATCACTCGTTCCTCAAAAGACGAGTCTTCTTTGAGCTCTTTTCACTGACTCGTAAAATATGAAAAGTTTGCCGAGTTTTGGCCTTCCAGCTCGTTAAAAGGACCGGAAGAGCTATCCCTCCTCTAGATTTTAATCTTTTTGGACCTGAGGGATTATTGCACAAAAAGATCGAGCGCTTGTCTAGTTCGGCTCGATAAAGATATCGAACATTCATCCCTTCTGTATTGTTTTATACTTTTTCGGACTTAAGGGATTAGATGACGAAAAAGGACCCCTGGATTCCACTTTATGTACCCGTTTCAGACTCTCTAAAAATGAAAAGGACCGAGTTGTCTTTGTCGCTAGGCTCGTTAAAAATATTAGATAGCGACAAACTTGTCTTTAGACAAGAACGAGTTTCCCTATCGCTAGGCTCGTTAAAACATAGCGATGGGCTTGCCCGAAGGGCAGGTTATAGAACAAGCATATGTTATCCTCCTCAAGCTTGACAAAAATAAAGAGGTACTGGTCAGAAATGACTGGGGAAAAATTGGGAGAACCTCAAAGCTTAATGGTAGCAAGTCGCTCTTGAACATGACACTTTTGCCTCCGTAAATATCGGGTTGGGTTATTATCATTCACCGGTCCCTTCACCATGGTCTCGCCATACCATCCATACATGGGGTAATGCTACCGATCCATCACATCAGTGTCGTTATATGTTCAAGAGATGTCATTCAGAAAGTGTCAACCGGGTCCCATCCACTACCATACATCATCTTTCATCCTTCCATGACCGCCACCCTGAATCATATTTCACAGATCGTTTTCACCATCATCACTAGCTCCGTTCCGTGTCACTGATGTGGGATTCATTAAGGCCCTCCTTTGATGGATCACTTCTTGTCGACATCAGCTCATTATCCAAGAAGTTGATCTAGGAACACCCCCTCAGTACTTTGAAGCTTGCATGCCTCAATGGCAAGTTTCTCACTTCCGGCGATAGGTATACATTAATGACCTTCGACCGGGAGACTTTGCGTGGTGTTCGACATCAGATCCTATATTCACGCCACGTGAATTGTGCTGCAGTACCTTGAGGGTCATCATCATTATCGGTGATTCCTCTCGCGCTTGTTAACGGTTTACATTATTGACTGGTAATCAAGCGATGTCTTTCCATGTTCGACTTCAAGAAATTCTCACATGGATCGACTTGTACTAGAGTGAAGATCGGACAAGTTTGAAGACCCCGGATCTAGTTTCATCCATCCGGGCTGCGATATATATTCAGGAGATAAAAACATAGACATGTGCAGCAGATGATCATCCTACTAAAAGGATGATAATTAAAAGCAGAGAATTATCAGTCTATTATCAGACGATCGTCTGTTTATGTACAGCAAATGTATTTATAAAGCTGAGCATGGGAAATGCCCGCATCAGCTAGATCATGAAAAGAAAGTATGAAAAGATAGTGTATTGTATTGTATTTTGTTACAGGTCACCTCCCGACGATTGAATGAACTTCGGATCCTCCTAATAAAGTATTTCACCCGATAAACGACCTCATACCTTAGGGGGCAACTGTTATAGACATTTTTGTGCCTTACAGCATAGAGCATGAAATGTCAATAATCTGAGGGATCCAAAGTCCCTAAAACATGTTGTTCCTACCCCTAGAGGAACAAGGTCAGCAAACCACAGCACTTCAGATCAGTTCTCCACTGAAAAACACTCAAAAACAGGTCAATTTTGGATCAAAGCAGCTGCTCCACTAAGGATCTGCGCTGAATGTCAGAAGCCCTATGGTGTACCTGCGTTGCATAGCAAGTGGAACAAAGGCTACCTGCGCTGGGCGTACTTTGACATGTGGAGGAATCTTTTCTCAATGTGTCAGTGCCCAGGAAGCTTCTAAAATGACACTTGGATCAGAAGATTCGCCTAATGATGAGTAAAGAGGTTCTAAAACTCCAAGTGGAAGGTAGAAACTCCGAGTGAAGGACTGAAGAACAACTGGAGTTGAAGAGGACAACAAGTCACACATCAAGCTGACTTATCTTCACTCCAAAACTCTATATAAGGATCTCATCCCATGGGATCTAGAGGCGGGAATTTTGTGCAGAGAATTGCTGTTGGTTTACAGTTGAGAGTATTGGGTGATTGCTTGAGGGAGGTGAAGAAGAGATTTCTCTCCATCGGGAAGGTGATGCTGGATTGGACCTCTCATGGTTGTATCACCGCCTGAACCTTACTTCCATATATTAATAAAGCATTTGAGGTTCTTCTATTCGCATGTGTTTCAATGGTGTATTGTCTAACTTGCGTCTTTGATTTATGCTAATCCTTGAATCGATTATGAATGCATGCTTCTTGTAGTTTCCTTTTCTTGTCTTATTTGCAGGATCTCGTGTAGCTGGGCCCGTGAAAAGACTTGGAGCTGGGAGCAAGCGGCAATCAAAGGAGATTGGATCGACCATTTGCGCAATACATCGGTAAGTGGATCTCTTCCTTTTATCTCTTGCATGTCATAAAGAAGAAACTTTAGATAGCTTTGCTTTCAGCTGTTGCTAAGGAACTGTCACCCTTAGAGTGGGATAGGGTCATTCCGTGTTGGATACTTTTCCCCACAACAACAAGGGATACACATAAGTCTTTTATCAAGCCTAAACACTTAACTTGGCTGGAGTCAAATGAGAATAGGTCCTTATATGGTCTTGTAATATCTAGATTCAACCTTTCCATGACTGATTTCTGCATCAGGTTATGAGAGGCACCTGAGTCAAACATTGCATTGTGTAGTATCTTATCATGAACATGTAAACTGACATAAAAAGGTAAGATCCCTGTGACTGCTGTCTTTCCATCAACCTCTGGACTGAACAACAATCCTGGGGTATCATCCAACACATTGACATTGTCTTTATTACGAGTAAGTTGGAGGGACTTCTTGATTTGTTGTTTGTAGATGTCATGCTTGGCTAGTTCTGAGAGAGGGATGGCTACCTTCAGTTTGCCAATTTCAGCTTCCAAGTCAAAGGGTCTTTCAGATTGAACCTTAGTGTTGTGGGTGACAACATTTTCTTTGTTTAGTAAGTTTTCTTCTTGATCCTTGTCTTGATCTTGGGGCTTGTGCCTTTCATTCATCTTTTGAGGAAGGTCACTTGGATTAGGCTGCAAAGATGATGCAGCCAGTGGCTGTTGTGTTGAGGGAAGTTGTTCAGTAACTTCTTCAACGATTACCTCCTTTGTAAGTGAATCAGTTGTGTTAATTGGTTCTGTGACTATGGCTCTTTTAGGCTGCAGCCTGTCCTTTGTTTTTTCAGGCTGTGTTATATTTACAGTTCTACTTCTTAGTTTGTATTGTTTATGAACTTCATAAACAGCTGTGTCATAGCCTTGTTTGAAGTCAAATGACTCACCTGACTTGGTTTGGAATTGTTTAATGTCATCATCTTTGTGATCTTATTGACTCAGAAAAACTTGATGCTCATCATTGAGGCCCATTAGGTTGATGTGGGTGTCATCTACTTGCTCGTTTGAAGTGGATGTTTCAGCATAGTTTTCCTGGAATGGAGGTCTTATCTCTGGATCAGAATTGGCCTTGCCAACGTTTGGGTTTTGATTTCTCCTAAAATTGGGATTCCTTATAGGGTTGTTTTGCGGTGCTTCCCATGCTGCCTTTCTCTCAACCGATTCCACTCTATCACCCAATCTCTTCATGCCATTGAGTATTGCATCCAGTTTCTGATCAAAGGCCGAGGGTTCTTCTTTGTATATGTTTCTCTTTTCCAATCTTGCCCTGTTTCCTTTAGCAATCAGGTTTGCTTCTACTGTGACAGCTACCTTTTGGGCATCTTGGAGAGTTTCAGGTGCTCTTTCCTTTAACTGATATGCCATGTCAGGGTCAAATCCATCAGGGAATTTGTACAAGGCTAAATCAGGAGGAGGTCTTAAGTTTTGTGGTATTGCGTTGTATACATTGTTAAATCTGGCACAATACTCCAGAACGGTCTCTTGAGGACCTCTCTTGATTGTGTCATATTCACCAAGTATGTGCAAGGGATCTTTCTTTTTCTCCCATCTGTTAGTAAAGGCTTGATAAAGCTCATCAGGGGTTGTGATGGTATTTACAGCAAGAGATCTGAGCCAAGTTCGGACATGACCTGTCAGGCTCTGGAAAAAAATTCTCATTCTCACACTATCATCATCTATTTCATAGTTCTCAAAGTGATCCTGCATCTTCTTGGCATGCTGAATAGCTGTGAAAGGGCCAGTGGAGTCAAAATATGAGATTTTGGTTTGGTAATCCTGAGGTAAGGCTGCAGGATTAGCAGGCAACTGCAAGGGTGCATATCTGTTAGCCATATTTACAGGGTTTAGAGGATTGACAAGGGCAACTGGGACAACAGGAACGATGGGTACCACAGGGGTAACAGGTATAGCAGAACCTAGAGTGTTGGTCAAGGGAATATGTGCAGTGGATGAAGGTGTGAAAGGAGGGCTTTGAGATGTGGATGGTGAACTAGGGGAATTGGGGGCAGACCGGAAAAGAACCTTGATTGGAGTGGAAATGAGGTTAGGGTGAACTGTCTCTAGACTTAAGTCAACAAGCTTATCTGGCCCTTGCTACTTTCTAACAATCTTAGGGATTGTTACACTAAAAAATGTCACCATGACTATTTACAGTTGGTATGGCTCTATCAACAGTCATGCTATCCTCCTGGGCAAGTCTCAAGCCTCTGCTCTCCATGTCAAACTTCAAGAAAGAGAGAAAGTCTTTATAAATGTATTTATCTCTGGGTACGCAGGTTCTCTCAACCTTACTTGCGAATACGCACCTAATGTTCACAAAATTTGCGTACTTGTACGCTTTGTATGTAAAGGGGCAGGTGCGTACCCCTGTAAAGGTCAAAATGCGCAAGTTTCATCTTTAAAAAGTTACTTGTGGTCATTTCTAGAGAATTCTAGAAGGTTGTTCGACGTGTATTGAGCGCCTCCAGATGGTTCATGTACCCCTACCAAAGAGGAACTTATACCATCAATAAGGGAGCTATCCCATCCAAAGAGGGGATTATCCCATTGATGGTGGACCTGAATAACTTCCTCTAGACCACTATAAATACAGGCATTGGGCCAGAAGGAGGAGAGGTTGGAAGCTAAACATTTCTAAGGGTAGATGCTGCTGGAATTAGGACTCCCATTTAGAAGCTTGTGAGGAGAGATTGCCATCTTTGCTTGTTCTATTTGGAAGTGGGTGAGCTTTGTCAAAGTAAAGGAGAACTCTTGATGGACCCTGGGAGGGACTTGCACAACACCAAGGCTCAGGTTGTAATTGTTCCTTTTGTTTCCTATTAATGCAAATGAGTCCATTCTTCTCAATAACTTGTTATTTATGAGTTGATTCATGTACTCCTTGGTCTATGTGTTAAATATGTTTTATTTTATGAGATTATCAAGTGCTATTTAATCGTTTGATTTTTAGTGAACGCAGGTTTCGAAGTGAAGGAGGAGCTCATCCGGATCAGCGAGGCTAGACTGCTACAACAGCGTTGGACTACAGGTAGGATCTAAACACTTGATTTCTCGTACAGTAAATGCATGTTTAGAGAAGGATTGCTCTTGTTTGTCTTGTTTGTCACTAGAGAGTCTTAGGCTCCTAGGGAGGTTGGTTGTGTCCGCACTATCGACTCTTTCCACCTGACAAAATGGCGACTCCACTGGGGATTCCATTGATGTGAAAGTCTTTTCCTTTGTATGCAACTTTGATCTGAGAAAAGTCATTTATTTTCTGATTTGTGGCTCTGTGACTTTGTATTTGGGTGGGTTAGCTTAGGGTTAGATTGAATTTAGTTTTTCTTGGTTTTTTCAGTAGTACGCACCCTTTGAGTATTGCACAGTGCGTACCTGTACGCACTGTTGCTGTGTGCACAGAGCGGGCCCGCACCTGTCTTAACAGGTTGCCTGCGTACCCTGCTAAAAATTAAGAAATTTCCATTTTTTACATTTTTCCTCTTAGATTTTGCTTTTTCTTAGTTTTTACTGCCCAGATCCATTAGTCTCCTATCAGAGATCTTCACCTAAGCTTGTTTCATTAGAATTCCTACTCTAAGCTTTCATCAATTGGGTGTTTTGAGTCTCTTTTTTGAGAAATTCTTAATTGGATTTCCTTTGGTCATTACTTGGAGGTTTGTCTCAGTCTTTTCACAATTTTGCATCTTTTTGCTTTTGTTTTAAAAAAAAAAAATTCCCCCTGATTCGCCGGGGGGGGGCTAAATTGTGTATGAGTGTTAATCGCCTTTGAGTGTTTTTATTTTTTGATCTTTGGAACTCTCACCCAATTTTCTCGACTTGCACTTGATTGGTTCTTAGATTACATTAGAATCATCTTGTGTTTGAGAATTCTCTTGCATAGATCACATTTGCATAATTAGAATTCTCATTTTCAGAATATGAATGAAAAATGTGCATAGATTACATTTGCATACTTTTCAAGTGAATTGTGCATAGATTACAATTGCATAGTTTACATTCTGAAAAAATCAATCGTAGATTTAGATCAGTTTTCTTTGATTTGAATTTACATAAAAACAAAAATAAAAAAATTGTTTGGGAATTGATTTGCATTAGTTTTTCTTGATAAAATTAGTGCATTAGGGAATTTGTTATATTTTCTCTTAGTGATCAATTTTTTGCATTGTCGGAAGTGAATGGAAACTCTCTCCTTACTTTAATTAGGATTCATCGAATTGAAAGGATTACATTATCATTGCATTCAGTTGAGTCGGGTCATAACACCATTGGTTTCATATCCATTTACCCATTTGAGTAATAACAGCCTTAATAACACAACGCTTAATTAAAATTCATCTAGTATTTTTTACATTTCTAGGGCTCTGATACACCAACATAGCTTAGGCTAGTGTCTTGGAGTAGAAGAGTAATTAACTCTCCAAGACAGCAAAACCAAACAAGTAGCTCATCTTGTGGTAGGATAAATCCAACTGTTTCATTTGTACTCTGGGAAAGCTCCTCTTAAAGGAGAAGCACGAGCTCGTGTCCGAACCAGTGAGGGGATCAATCCTCCCTCGTTGGGAACGACGCCAGACACGCACGTATTACAAACGGTAAACCTCGGATTAACCATTGTCGAGGAGCCAGGGGTCACTTGTCGGTAAACCTTGGATTATTGTCAAGGAGCCGGCAAGGGGATTGAGCTTGATACTCTGCCCTTGCATGCTGTCAGAGTGTAGATTGTTCCCCCAGGTGCATTTGTTGCTGTTGGTGACCTTAGTGACCATTATCTTTAGGATTCTACCCGAGGTGACGGTGGAGGGAAGATCCCACTGTACCTGGAGCAGACGTCGGCTAGACTCACTTGGATTTTCTGCGGGGTTCACTTCACTCGAGACGGTTAAAGTGGAGGAACTTGGTCCAGTCTATTCATTAAGCAGGTTGCCGGGGTAACTGTTCCACCCACCACTTCTGTACTGAATTCTGCGATGTTGGATTTCATCCCCAACTAGTGTTTTCGGTCCGGAAGGTTACTGTTTGTGTATGGTTTGACTCCTAGATTTGATAGCGCGTGTTAATTTGTTTGTTTTTACTTTTAGAGACCATAGGTGTGAATTGTGAATTTTAATTGTTAGGTGTGAATTGTGAATTGTTAATTTTAGTTTTAAAATTGTTAATAAAATTCACTGAAGTTGAATATAATGGCAAATGTTCCGGAATTTACCAACCTAGGAACCCCTCCTAATGAGAATCCTAGTACTTTTCCTTACTTTGGAAATGTTGGTCCTCCTTATATGGCTACTTTGTCATTACCTGGATTTACAATAGGATTACCGATATGGTTATTTTCAACTTCGTTGGCCCAAAGTACTCCAATTGTTCCATCTCAACCGGATGCTTCACCTCAACAGAGTTCACCATCTCAACATCACCAACCTTCTGTTGACCCTTTACCTTCTTCGCCTAATTTTTCTTCCTCCATTTCTTCCTCCTCGCCTGGTAAAAGCCTTGATGCTAGTAACCAGGAGGCTAAGAAGAAGAAGAAAGGGAAGAAGAAGAAGAAGCAAGATAAGAAAGAAGTCAACCAACCAACCATGTCTGTAAGTGTTAGTTGTGTTGAGGAAAATTCCGACATGCATCGTAAACCCAAATACCCTTGCAGGCTTTGTAAGGGTGACCACTTCCTTGTCAATTGTCCTGGTATTCCAAAGGTCCTCGAAGTATGGTCAGAAAAATCTCATCAACTTTCCATTGATCCATCAACCAGTGATAATCAGGTTCCTGGGAAAAAGGGTAAAGTTAGGTTTCCTTGTAAGTTATGCAAAGGGAGTCATCAAACTCACGTTTTCCCTCACATGGATGAAGCCTCAACATTGTTGGAAAACCTTACTATTCCACAGAAAGAATTTCCAACTGGTTACCGTAAACTTTCTCCCAACCTACCGTCAACTGACGGAGTGATTGATTTAAATTCAAGTATAGTCGATCACACTCTCCCATTGGAGAGTGAAACTCATGTCACTCAGGTTGATGATCCATTAGTTGATCAAGTGGTCGATTCAATTTCACATTCGGTTGATCCCACTTTCCATTTAGAGAGTGAACTTCATACTGCTCAGGTTCTTCTTGTTACATCAGATTCTTCTATGCCGGGGGGCATTTCACCTGTTCATACAGAACCCCCTCCAAGCACTGAGGTCTTTTCCTTTGATTGGAATAGTCTCACAGAACCTCGTCTTCCTTCCTCCATCCCTTTCCAAATCATTGTCAAGGCTGGTGGTAGGGACATACATCGTACTCAGGTAGATGAAGGTGCTTCTGTTAGTATTTTATCCTCAACTGTTTGGAAAGCTTTGGGTTCCCCTCAGCTTGCGCCTATTACGCAGAATCTGAAAGCTTTTAACAGAACCATTAGCGAACCTTTAGGGATCCTTCCTAAGTTTTCAATTACCTTGGAAGGTAAAATTGTCTGTATTGATCTTATGGTAGTTCGAGGTCCCTTGGATTTTAATTTACTCCTTGGCCGAGATTATGTTTATGCAATGAAAGCTGTCGTATCGACACTCTTTCGCGTGATGTCTTTCCCTCACAATGGAAATATTGTGACTGTAGACCAACTTTCGTTCCCTAGTCTTGTCTCAACTACCAATAATATGACACCCCTAAATGTTCCTGATTCTAAAGTGGTATCTACCCTACCACGGGTTAATTATGTGGCAACTGGTCCCATGTTTTCAGTTACCAATGTAAGTGAGCCTCTCACTGTTTGCTCATCTTCCTTTGATTTAGATCCGGTAATTGACATGGAAAACTCTATGGGATTACTTGAACACGATGTTCTTATCCCTTTTGAGTCCCTTGACATGTGTTCCTTCCAGAGAATTATTCTTCCTTCTGATGAAGACCTCTTGGAAGCCATGATCAAGGTGTGTCCATTGACATGTCTTTCTTCCAGTTGGAAGCCATGATCAGTGAGGTACGAGGACAGTTTTTTCCTGTATCAACCTCGTTAAAAAATGAATCAGTGAGTGCGAGGATAGTTCCTTTTACTGAGTCAACCTCGTTAAAAAAATGAATCATTGAACGAGGAGAGTTCCTTTTACTGTGTCGACCTCGTTAAAAAATGAATCAGTGAGTGCGAGGATAGTTTTTTCCTGCACCAACCTCGTTAAAAAATGAAACAGGCTGCAACGAGGATAGTTTTTTCCTGTATCAACCTCGTTAAAAAATGAAATAGGTGATAGCATGAGGATAGTTCTTTTACTGAGTCAACCTCATTAAAAAATGAATCAGGTAGATTTTAGGATAAGTAGGTAGATTGTAGAGAGTAGTCATGAGCATAGTTCCTTGTCTTGTGTCAAGCTCATTAAAAAATGAATCAAGGATTTTAGAGCATAGTTCCTTGTCTTGTGTCAAGCTCGTTAAAAAATGAATCAATGTTTTTAGAGTAAAGTTTTTTGTTAGGTAGATTGTAGAGAGTAGTTATGAGCATAGTTCCTTGTCTTGTGTCAAGCTCATTAAAAAATGAAACAACTCCCACAAGTCTTTCCAAGATCTTGAAAGTAAAGCTTCATTCTATCCACCTTATTGAATGCAATGAAGCTTGGGGGGCATGTAGCTCGTTTTGCGTCATTATGCTGGGGGCATGTGAATTTATAACAAGCATAGTTTTTCGTTTCAAGCTTGCGTAAACATGAAACCGAATCCGAGCATAGTTCTTTTCCTGTGTCAAGCTCGTTAAAAAATGAAACAAATCCTCCTCTACTTGAGTCGAGCGTTTGACTAGATCTCACATGTTAAGTTGTATATTTAGGTTAGTTATTTCAGTGTTTTGCATAATTTTCTTACAGTTTTAGGTCGAGTCTTTCAAACGATCTCGAACATGAACCTTCATTCCATCCAGCTTGTGCTTAGTTGAATGAAATGAAGTTGAGGGGCATGCACTCTAGCAGTTACGCTTAGGGGGCATCAAGCACAATTTTCTCTCTGTTTCAAGCTTGTGTAAAAATGAAACTACTATGAAGCATAGTTTTACTCTATTTCAAGCTTTTGTAAAAATGAAACCTAGCTCGAGTCAATTTCAGTTATTTTTGAGACTCGTTAAACTCATGAAAATCTCGAGATTATTTTGCTATTTTTCATTCTCGTAAAACAAATGAAAATGCCGAGTTCTTTCCGTCTTTTCCTGCTCGTAAATTAAATTGAAAGTCGGCCATATGAGTACATTTTTATCATTTTTTCGAACTCGTTAAAACTTATGAAAAAGTGAAAACCATGAGTACATTTTTTCGAACTCGTTAAAACTTACGAAAAAGTGAAACCTCAGAGTCATCTTTTAAGCCCTTTTCTGACTCCTAAAACATGAAAAGATGGCCGAGCGTTTCTTTTACACTCGTTAAAACAGAATTAAAAGACGGTCCTCTTACAGCCCTTTTCTGACCGTAAAAACAAGAAAAGATTGCCGGATTTTTTTCGTTTCAAATTCGATATTGGAAATAAAACGACATGCCTCTGATCGCTTTTTAATTTTCAGGTCAAAGGAATTAATCATGAAAGTACTCCTTGGTCGCAAGATCAAGTGGTTCTCTCAGGTATTATTTTATACTTTTTCGGGCTTGGGAGACACAAATTTACGAAAAAGTTCACCTTGGAGTCTTCTTTAGTTTTTTCAGACTCTCTAAAATTGAAAAACGCCGAGTTTCTCCTATACTGGGCTCGTTAAAATTTCACAGTAAAGGACCTGTTCAATTACAAACAGGAACGAACCACTCCTTCCTAGGGTTCGAATCAAAACTAGGTTGGACTCATCCAAAGGATGAGCTTATAATCAAGCATATGTTATCCTCCTCAAGCTTGTTAAAAATAAAGAGGTACTTGCCAGAAATGGTGGGGGAAAAAAGAGAAGAATGAACCTATTTGTTATCCTTTGTTACAAAAGAACCTTATCACCGCTCTTGAACACGACACTTTCCGTTCACCTGGGTTGGGAAATCCTTTGCCTTAAAAGTTGATCAAACCACTTTGAAAGTCTTCAACCGTTTCCGGGTATTAACTTTGGGTCAAATCGTAACCAAACCATCTGTCGTGTCGTTATGTGTTCAAGAGGTCTCTGCAAATAAACTTTCATCTGCAAAATACTTGTCGTCCATTTGACCATCCCTGAGTCAGTCCTTACAGCAACATTTCTTCAACTTGAACAATGATTTCGTGTTGTGGGCTTGCCTGCAACGGGTCGCTTTCTATCGACATAAGCACATTATCTAGAGAGATGACTTAGAAATCGTCAGTACCTTGAAGTCTGCATGCATCAATGGCAGTTTTCTCGCCTTTGACGTCAGTTTACATCATTGACTTTCGATCGAAGGATTCCGTGAAATGTTCGACATCAACTCATTCATTCACATCTCATGGATTGTAGTGGGTACTTTGAGAACCATTGACATTACTGGTGGTTTCTCTCACACTTGTTAACAGTTTACATCATCAATCAAGTGGTTTCTACCATGTTCGACATCAACTCATTTATTCGCATGGCTAGAATCGTACCAATTCGGGGAGTAGAGATGAAGACCCTGGATCTAGTTTCCACCATCCAGGCTGCGAGGAATTTTGTATCCATTATATAGTAGACTAATCATAAACAGATGGTTGCGCCCATACTGTGTCTACAAAAGTCTATAATTATGATGTACTGCAAGATCATTCCTGTATCAGAGTAGTTAGTCTGTTAGTTAAAGTTTTGATCTGAGTATGGGAATGCCTACCTCAGTGATGATATAATCTTATACATGTATTTTGTGTTGAAAATTGCAGGTTCTGACCAGGCTCTCCACGAGATAATCCTTGAAATGATAAAGCGCTTCACCCTTCCTAGATAATACAAAACCCTAATCTACTACAGGCTTCGCACTTTAGGGGGCAATCTATTACACTAAAAAATGTCACCATGACTATTTACAGTTGGTATGGCTCTATCAACAGTCATGCTATCCTCCTGGGCAAGTCTCAAGCCTCTGCTCTCCATGTCAAACTTCAAGAAAGAGAGAAAGTCTTTATAAATGTATTTATCTCTGGGTACGCAGGTTCTCTCAACCTTACCTGCGGATACGCACCTAATGTTCACAAAAGCTGCGTACTTGTACGCTCTGTATGTAAAGGGGCAGGTGCGTACCCCTGTAAAGGTCAAAATGCGCAAGTTTCATCTTTAAAAAGTTACTTGTGGTCATTTCTAGAGCATTCTAGAAGGTTGTTCGACGTGTATTGAGCGCCTCCAGATGGTTCATGTACCCCTACCAAAGAGGAACTTATCCCATCAATAAGGGAGCTATCCCATCCAAAGAGGGGATTATCCCATTGATGGTGGACCTGAATAACTTCCTCTAGACCACTATAAATACAGGCATTGGGCCAGAAGGAGGAGAGGTTGGAAGCTAAACATTTCTAAGGGTAGATGCTGCTGGAATTAGGACTCCCATTTAGAAGCTTGTGAGGAGAGATTGCCATCTTTGCTTGTTCTATTTGGAAGTGGGTGAGCTTTGTCAAAGTAAAGGAGAACTCTTGATGGACCCTGGGAGGGACTTGCACAACACCAAGGCTCAGGTTGTAATTGTTCCTTTTGTTTCCTATTAATGCAAATGAGTCCATTCTTCTCAATAACTTGTTATTTATGAGTTGTTTCATGTACTCCTTGGTCTATGTGTTAAATATGTTTTATTTTATGAGATTATCAAGTGCTATTTAATCGTTTGATTGTTAGTGAACGCAGGTTTCGAAGTGAAGGAGGAGCTCATCCGGATCAGCGAGGCTAGATTGCTACAACAGCGTTGGACTACAGGTAGGATCTAAACACTTGATTTCTCGTACAGTAAATGCATGTTTAGAGAAGGATTGCTCTTGTTTGTCTTGTTTGTCACTAGAGAGTCTTAGGCTCCTAGGGAGGTTGGTTGTGTCCGCACTATCGACTCTTTCTGCCTGACAGGGATTGTGTTAGGATTTTCAAAAACAGTGGGTGGGTTGGGGTCCGGATTTGACCTTGTGTACCATGGATTCTTCTTGGGAGCCAGCTTCTAAACTTGTTTTTTGAGTATTTTGAGGAAATTTTTATATCTGCAAGGACTAGACTAGATTTTGGAATGGCTGTATATGTCTCAAAGCTATCATGAAGATTTGACTGAAGCAGCTTTAGGGGATATATAGCAACTAGAAAATCCTAAGGAGTCCCCAGCGGAGTCGCCATTTATGTTAACACCCAGGTTGTTCCCTTTAACTCCCAAGGGAATACGGCCGGGGTAACCACTAACCAATCTTTGGATTGCAGTTTCTAGCCAGGCTGCAATCAGAGAGGGCTCTCTCTTTACGGTTTAGCTCTGTTTGTGCTGAGATTTCAGGCTAGTTATGATTTTCAAGATTTGTTTTTTGTATTTGGTTGGAGAATGTTTCAGTCAAGATATATATGTGCTCACACTAGAATGTTATAGGTCATTGGGCATGGAGTCAGTGGTCCTTTAGATGTTTGGTGTGCTATGTTGATATGATAGTGATGCTGCAGAGCTGGATAACTTATTTGGGAAACAACGCTTTAGAATTTTGATTAAGTGTGATGTATTCAGTTTATGAAAGGCAGTTAAGAATATTTCAATAAAAGGATGTGTGAAGAAGTGAGAATATTATTTAGAAGCAACTAAGAATTTCTAGATAAACATTCACAGTTATTGAATTAACGCAAACATGAGCACTCAAGATTTCATGTCCATGGTTAATTCAGAAGAAAACATTTACAGCAATAAAAGATTGAGCACAGAGTGTTATGAATCATGTCCTGTACTATTCCTTTTCTCTATTGCTAGATTTGATGAAAACATGAGTATGCAATAACATAAGAAGACAAACAGAGATTAAGAAGACTTATTATTCCACCAGACAGCACAAGAATTCTGCAACAGCACGCAGGTCATCAGCAAGACATCAAAACTTCAGGAAATCACTGAGCTAGTCCAGCCCTTTGTATTAGATAATTCTGAAAGTGTACAATATATTTTCCTCAGAGTAAAAATTACCAACCCCTTATGCGTTACTAAGGGGGGTATATATACAAAATTTACATGAAAAATATCAAGGAAATGAGTTAATGGCTCATTGATGTTATGCCAACTCCTGGAGCGTTGTAGCTGAGAAGGTTAATGCTGTAATAACTCTTCAGTGCTTTAGCTGTCAAAATGGTCAGAGACTGTTGACTTGGTGGCTGTTGGAGTCGGCTGAGGATACGCTGTCAAAGATATGCGTTTTTTCTTATCCTTTGGGCTAGCTGTCGTTGTACATGTGCTGAGTCATTTTTCAGCTGCTTTAAATGCTAACCTTTTTCTGTTGTTTGTCTTCTAGTGAGTTGGAGATGGCAGTGACCGAACAACTGAAGCTAACGTGGCAGAATTTGAAGCATTGCCTGCCACCAATCCTCCTTAGGCATTTGATGTCTTCGAATCTTAATCAAAGTTTCATCGGCCTCTGTATACCTGTAAAAATTAGGAGGAATTTCAAAAAGGTGCTTCACCTCACTCTCAATAAAAAACAGGCCTTCAAGTTTATTATATAAGCTCTATCCTGTTGGAGGCCCTGTTTCCTGAGAGGTACTGGCAGATGCAATGATTTGGTTTTCAATATAAGCTGCCATCCTGTTAGCAAATTGATCTCGGTAGATCAGCTTTCCTGCACCGCTTAGTAGGCTGGGCAGTCCTTTTGCTTGCAGTGCTGCCATCTTGTGCTGGTACTCATGTACTTCAGCTTGTATCTCAAAGCACTTTCTCTCCACTGTCTGTACATAATTCCTGAGAGTGAGTACTTTCTTGGCTGTAAGGACGGCCTCTGTTCTGTTGACTATGCCCATGGCTGCCAGTTCCTCCTTTTCTTGCCTGTTCAAAAAATCTATCATTCTGTTGGCCTGTTCTGGCTTGTCTCCCAGTGTTGTCTTGGCCCTCTGAATCTCTATTTGTGCTAGGCCAATTAAATCCATCTGCTCATGTATGGTTTTAATTGATCTCCATTGTTTATCGATGGATTGGCCAATTTTGGCCCACAGAATTCTCCTTATTTCGGCCATGGCACTTTCCAGATTCAGCTCCTTTTCCAAGGCCTTTATCTTTTCTTTTAGGGCCTTTATTTCTCTGCCTTGTTCTGCCACTGTCATCTTTGATTTGTCATACTTGGCATCCAATTCTGCCAATTTTTCTTTGGCCTTCTTTATTTCATCTGCCTGGAGCTCCATTTCCTTAATGGCCTTGGTTAATTCTTCCACACTTGCACTGGAGCTTGGAGCTGTTGCTGCTGCTTCTGTCGTAGGGGCCACTGCTGCCTCTGTAGTTGTTGCAGTGGTTGAAGTAGTTGGAGGAGCTTGGGATGTAGATTCTCCCTGTTTATCTTGCAATGCTCCTTCAAGCTCCTTCTCCAAATCGAGGACCTTTTGATTTAGCTGCATTATGAGGTCCAGTTGCTCATCAGCCTGTTTTTCCTTTTGTAGCTCAGCTGTTTGAGGGTGCTCTGTGGGCTGCAGCTTTAACCTCTTCTTCAATGCATTGAGGTCATCTTCTTTTTTCTTCATAAGGGCCTTTACACCCTTTGGATCCTTAGGATCATGCCCTAGGTCAACAATAATGTCCTCTAGTGACTTTATTCTGTTATCTTTGGCTATGGAGGACATTCTCTCAAAGTCCAACTGAGTGTTGGTATTTTTGAGTGACTCTTTTAGTTCATGGGCCAAGGTTGCCCTCTCCACCAAGGTTGCATAGACCATTTCTCCAGTCTGTTTGTGGAGTTCAATCTGGTCCATTGGATGGATGTCTTTGGCTAAGACCTCCACCCTTGTCTTCACATAATCTGCTGCGGATTTTGGATGGGGCACTGTAGGCTTGAAATGTCTGAGGATCATTTTCTCCTCCTGGATGTCATACACAAACATTAGACTTTCCTTTTGGGCTGGTGTGGCATTGAGAAATTGCTTATAAACCTCCACCCTTAGCAGGTCATTCTGTGCCTTTATTTGTTTGAAGAAGTCCTTAGTGCCTTTGGGCTTCTTGCTCTGCTGTGAGGAGGAGGACACCTCCAAACCAAGTTGTAATCCTTGCTCCTGCTGAAAGGAGCTTGTACCTGTGTGCTGGCTGCCCTCCCTGTTTTTCCTTGAACTGTTAAGGAATTCTTCAGTGATGTCTTCTACCTCCGGGGAATCAGCTCTTGGCCTCTTGGTCTGGGGTTGCTGGGAGGATCCACTAGCAGGAGTGGACTCTTCTCTGGCTCTCTTCGTACCCCTGTCCTCTTGTGCTGGGGTCTACAAAATTGGAGCTGTGGGTGCCTCAGTTTGTGGAGGGGGAGTCTGCTCTTGCTGCTGCTTCGGTTGCTGCCCTTGTGGTTGCTCTTGTTGATGTTCTTGTTTCTGCCCTTGTTGCTGTTCACTTGAAGGGGCAGACTTTTCTTTCATGGTTTCTTCCTCAGCACCCATTAGGCCTTTCCCTTTATCAGTAGCTGGTGCTACTGTGGAAGGTGCCTGTGCGACTGGTGCAGTCCTTGAGGCCGAGGTCCCTTCTCCTGCTGAATAAGGCCATTTGAAAGGTACCTGCTGCACAGAGTCTAGGTCAATAGTTTTTTCAAGCTCCTTTACATTCTTTAGCATTGTCTCTTCTTCAGTTAGTTTTTCAACTAGAGTACCCTGCTGCCATTCTTGCTGGTTGGCATATCTTTCAATGTGTGGGTATTGACAATGCCTATAACCTAGAAGCCTGTACTTGGTTCTTCTAGCAGTAATGAAGCCTTCAGGGTCATAAGGGACCCACCGAAAACTATATGATAACTTGTATTTGTCTTTTAGGATTAGGTCAGCATCTTCCCATCCTTCTTTCTTATTCATGATGAAGGGGCCCAACTGGTGTTTGAACTTGAGGTGGGCCTTCTTTTTGGAGCTGTGGAAGTGGGTGAGGTCGGACTGAATCAACTGCCTGTAATACTCCAAGGCAAATAACCTCATAGGCACATATTTTGGGAGCCTGTATGGACAGAGCTCACAGCCATAGACTCTGATGACTGTATGATTCTCATATAGGTACCAATCACCTATTTTGTATTTTTTGGAAAGCTGCAGAGCTTTCTGTATCTCAGTTGATATTCTGGGAGGAGGGGACCTCATCAATAGGCAAGAGACTGGGTATACAAATTGGTCAACAAATTCACAATAGGAATAGGGTGAATTTGAGACTTTGTGATAGACAGAGGTCCAGAAGATAACAGATCTTCTTTCCCCTCTATAATCCAGCTTTTTGATGTAGCATGGAAAAGCCTCAGACTGATAGTACATGAAAAGGTGATAGATATAGGCCGAGTACTTGAAGACACCCTGTCTATCCACTTTGCCCAACTGATCATGGATCTTGTTAGTTATGAACTTGGCAAAGTTATATTTGCGGGCAGGGGGTTGGCCTGGGCTGTAAACAGCTAGCAATACCAGCATTGTTTCATCCACATGCTCGCTGGTTCTGTATCCCAGCACATAAGCAATCATGTCCAGTAATAGTCTGCCTACTTCAGTAAAATAGACATCCAGATAAGGAGGTGGCCCTGTAGGCTGGCACTCAGGTCTCATGAATGTCCTGGTGACCTTTTGAATCTCCTCACTGGTCATCTTGGCACCAGTGTCCAGCAGATAATTCATGGAAAATGGGAACAGCAGCTCTGTCTGATCAAAATGGAGCATTTTATTGATGGATTCAGGATTAATGTAAAAGAGGATCCTCCCAGATGGAGAGCTAATAGCTCTGTGCTGCACATCATAGTTTTCTGCACATAGGCGAATGATCTCAGGAAAGACATTGACAGAGGGGAGACAATAGTATGGCAGGTTTGACTCCCATATCCCATATGTATCATGACCATTCAGGTAGTCCTCTCTCAATTGCCTGAAGGTCTGCAGAAAGTCCCTGTTACCCACAAAGTCTTCAATGAGGTAGTCTTTGTCAGCAAAGGGCAAGGCCTCCAGGTCTTTATTTGGTGGATTTAATGGAGCTACACTAAGGGCTGAGGGTGCAGGGGCAGCCATTGTATAATCTGATTTTGAACAAGGTGAGTGCAATGGATTGCAAGGTTCCTCAGAGCTTAAGTGATAGACTTACTGTAGACAATGTTTGAAATGTTTTTCACAGTGGAAAAGGCAGGCTTGTTTCTGCAGTTTTTGGTAAATTCACAGGGATTGTGAATTGCTAGGGGTAAATTGCAGAGGGTATGAGATTTACTTTGGTAAGAAGCTGCAGCTGGTCTACACCCGGCAAAAGGGAACAATGCCGGGCACCTCGAGGACAAATTTACAATTTTGGTCCGCGAATTGTCTGTTTTAATGTTAAATTATGGTGCTAGGGCAATGCAGGTTACCTTAGCTCACTTTTAGGTAGCAGACAGAGTTTAATTTGGAATTTGACAATTTCTTTAAATGGTAATTTGCAGAGAAATGGTATGTATGGGCGAAATGGGAAAATTATGGTGAATACCTGGATAAAATCGCTTGACAAGCCTGCGGGCCGAACTGTGAAGGCTCAATGTAGCTGAGTTGATAAGCTTGGACGGTCGCAAATTCAAATTTGGAGGTTCGGAAACAATCTGGCGCGGAAGCAGCGACAAGAGCTCTATGTATTTCGCTCGAAAATGACATAAAACGACTATTTCGGGCGTTTATAACGACAATTTTGGTAAAAGCGGGTTATTGGCGCTTTTCCGCCGATGACGTCAGCATGACGTCATGGCGGGCCCGGGTACGGAGGGTGACGTGGGCGCTGAGGTGGAGGCGAGCGTGGCCGGACACGGTGGCGGGCGGATAAGGTGGCAGGGCTACGTGGAGGGCCACGCGACGCGGGGCGGGAGATGGTTCGACGTCATGGTGACGTGTAGGTGACGTAGGAGGGAAGGTGGTAACGGGGAGGGTGGTAAGCGGTTTCCCCGCACCACCTTTGGGCAAAGGCGGTATCGGGGAGGGGGGCTCCGAACAACCCCGCCACCTGCCACGCGTCCCATGTACGGGGCGGAAAACCACCGTTCCCCGGACGCTAAAGGTCGGCAGATCTAAATCTAGAAATACCCGCCCACCGTTGGATCGGGGGTGGCAGACGATGGACGGCTGGTGGGCCTCCCGACGGATCGTGCATGTTGGGGGGTCCCGCCGGCATATTAAAATATTCAAATTAATATTTTGGGCGGAGAACTTTAGGTTTAAGGGCTTTTTGTGGGTTTTTCGGGGCAAGGGTTAATCTAAGGGGGGAAGAAGGGTTAAAAAGTGGGTTTTAAGCAGAAGGAAGGGGTTTTTGTGGAATTCTTGAGCAGAGGTGAGGTGAGGGCTTAGGGGGAGGTTACCACTCCAACCAGAGGTTAGAGCAATCCCATGACAGGGTTGACCATAGTCCCTGGTGGACTAATGTCTCCCTTTAGACAAACTTATTTAGCTATAGTGCTAAAAAGGGAGGATATTTATACAAAGCTAGGGATTTATACACCATGGTGTTATAATAGTAGGGAAAAGGTAACATAGGGGATTTAGATAATAGAAGTAAGGGGTTAATATGGATGGAAAAGGTGAATGAGGAGTGAAATCACTAAGTTTATGTGCAGATAACTTAGCTTAGGGAGTAGATCAAAATAAAAAGATTTTTAGACAAGAAATGTGGCTTTTAAAGGAATAAGAACCACCATAAAACCTCAAATTCTTCCATGAATCTCAACTGATGAAGGGATGTTAGTAATGAATGTGAAAGGGGAAAATGTGAAGTTAGACATGCTTCTTTGCTTTGCTGCAACATGATGGAGAAGAAGACCTTCTCAATCCATTGATTTTCCTTTGTGAATAGGTTAGCACACATTCAATTGTAAGGAATGACATTTCTGCAACCCCATCTGCCTACCCATCTACTTGCCTAGCATTTTTTGTTTCTTCTTGGAGGGTGCACTTAGACTTGCAGACCCTTATTTGCCTTTTCTTTTCTCTTGGCTTTTTCTTTTGATTTTCTATCTAGAATTACCCTTATTGCTTCCAAGGTCCCAGATTAAGCAGTTGGGAACCTTAATTCTCTACCTAAGCTACTGGTCTGCCAAGATTAAACAGTTTGTACAGACTTCTTTCTCTATTCTACAACAGAAAATTGAAACATGGCATGATCCAGATTAGGCTTTTGGACCATCCATCAAAACTTAGTCACCATAAAGCTATATACACACCTTGTCTCTTTTTTGGAAATATGGGATCTTTGTGTCACCAAAGAGAGCATATTTGGAACTTTCTTTGCCAATCATGAAATATGAAACCTATTGATATAGGTAGCTAACAAGTTCCATAAGAGCCCCAGTCACAATACAAGTGAGTGTCAGACCAAGTAGTCGCTGGTGGCCGAGTTGAAGGCTTTAGAATCAGATGCATGTTCCGACCCTGAGTCAGAACCCGACAAGGGGAATGGAAAAGGAAGCAGATCATTGATGCAGAGCCCAATGCCACTGTTGCCACTACCAAGATCCAGAAGAATGAGCCCAAAGATCCAGAGGAGGGGGGCGTCTTTTCCACTCATAGATGTGGATGAAGGGTTCACCACTACAAGTCATTTTTGACAGTGGGAGCCAAAATAACCTCATTTCATTAGAGGTCATGAAGCGGTTGGGCCTACTAACTACACCACACCCACAGTCGTACAGTATCGGGTGGCTTCACCAAGGAGGAGATATTCAAGTTCGCGAGTAGTGCCACCTTCCTTACAGCATCAAACCCTTCACAGACGAGGTATTATGTGATGTTACACCTCTAGATGTTTGTGATGTATTATTAGGCCAGCCATACTTGTGGAGGCGACATGTTGTGTATGAGTTAAGGCCTCGTGCTATCATTATTTCTTTATGTAATTAATTATACAGGATACCAGAGGTAGACCCACCTACCGCGACCTCTTTGATCACTGCCAAGAAAGGCAGGAAGCTCATCTCCCAGACTAGGAAATTCATTTTCTATCTGGTTCACTCCTAAAGTAAGGGGAAGATCATCACCACATCCATGACCCCCACGAAGGGTTCCTCCACACAGCAGCAGCAGCAGAGGGATACAGTCATGAAAGAACACAAGAACAACTTCTCCTTACCCACAGGGGTACCACACAAGCTTCAAGTGGGAAACAAAGTCTGGTTGCATCTGCAGAAAGAATGCTTTACAAGAGCCCATCAGAAGCTTCGACCATGCCGACATGGTCCTTACACCATTACCAAGGCTGTGGGAAATAATGCTTTGGAACACAGCATTCCCCCATTCCTTCGCTTGTACCGAGTGTTCAATGTGGACCGTCGTCGATCATGCTTCCCACCATTCGAGACACATCAGAGATTAGAGAACAGCTCACCAGGGACCAAGTTCATTCGAAGGAGGAAATCAACGTAATGGGGAACATTGCTTCCTAAGGGGGAGGAATGATCCAGGTGGATTTTGGTGGCCACCCACCTATCCCACTTGGACCCCCACAACTATCTCTTTCAGTTTTTCAGTTTCCTTAATTGTAGCACAATTTACTACTTTTAGCAGTTTTTCAGGTCCTGAACTTCTGGAGCCGTTTTGAGGCCCTAAACGACATTTTTTGGGAAATCTGGGAGCAACATCATGGACCAATGTTGCTCTTCCCAAAGTTGTAGTGCTCGGATAGATCTTTCTAACAAGCTATTTTATGCGTCAAACGAAGATCAGGTGCCAAAGCTAGGACCTCGGAAGTTGATGTACCAACTTACCCAAAACGGGGCCCACAATTTGGCATTTCATCTTCTAGGGTTAAGTTTTAGGATGTTAAGGGTTTTCCATTGTTTCTCAACAATAAATAGGCCTTCGAGCGTCATTGTAACATAGTTCAAAGGCATGTAGCCGCCACATCTCTTCTCAGAGATAAGCTACCATCACCCTAACTGGTTTATTTCCATTTTCTATTTGTAAGCATATTTCAGTATTTTACAGTAATGAAATGAAGTATTATTTCCACTACATCTCTGTATTTATGGTTATCTCTGTAATTTGTTGCGTTCCTATTTAAATTCGGATCAGATCCATAGCTAAATTTCTTGGTCTTACCGCTCTTTACCTTTGTGTTGGACAGCGGATCCCCCCATAGCGGGTTTTTGGGGCTTGAAGCCCGAATTTTGGTTAAGTGTAATGTGAAGGCCCCACGAAATGCGAGCACGGAGCGTGAGAGTCTAGGGTTGTCCACCCTAAAATAATGTAATTTAATGTGTGGTATGTTAGCCTACCCATGGTCTGCGGACCATGGTATTGTATAAATAGAGCGCAGCTCTAAGATGTAAGGGATAGATGTTTTTCTTGGATGAATTAGCTCTGAGTCTGTAAGTCTGAGTCTTGGCTTGTAGTAGTAGGAAGATGCTCTTCAACTGAGTGCACAGAGGCCTGGTAGAGTCCATAGCTGTGTGCGTGGAACCCTACAACTGAGTGTGCAGGGAGGAGTTGGGATTGTACTTGGATAGAGAATTAATAAAGATAAGTTTGATTTGGAATATTGCGCTTCAATTCATAAATCTGTGTGTCTATGCTTCTGTTAGATTTATGTATCCCTTTACACTTTTATGATTGCGCACACTAGTTATGAATGATGAATGATTAATAAGAATATTGGGCCCACATAATTAAGTTAAGATCTGTAATACCACAATAAGGATAAAGGATCTAGACAAAACCTCTTCATGCTCTTTACAGAGCCGCGCAGAAGTAGTTGCACAAGTTGCGAAGGATAGACGGCTACGCGGAACAACGCAAGCACTCAGGTTGGGTTCGCAAACTTCCTAGACTTCATTAAGACATCCCTAGGGTGTGGAAACCTAGTTCCAGCACCCTCCCATACTACCTCTGGTGAGACCTCAGTCCGCACACCGTGAACTGTTGCCGAAAGCGCCGATAATTTTTGGATTTGTTTTGGCTAAATCACTTCTAAACCTGGGTCGGGCCCCAACAAGCCAATAAATGGTTTTGTTGCTGGGACCATGATCTACCTAAGGGATCTTTGATGTCGTGCCACTGGAACCCAACAAGGAAGGAAATTGAAGAGTGGTTGGAAAAGAAGCTTCACGAGTTCGCGACACAAGAAAACAGAACTCTGCATGTATCCTAGAAAAGGTGGCTGGATCGCTATGTATATATGGAAATCCACGAGATCTTCTTTGCATCCTTTCCTTCTGAACTGTATGAGTGGATCGCGAGGTTAGCCGACATCCAGGGAAGGTGTAAGCTCAACTAACCAATAGTGTGGACTCCGGAATTAGTGTGCAGACTAGAGGCATCAGAAGATAAGATCACGCGAGCTATGGACCATTGGCTCGACTGGATAATAGGGGGATTTATCACTGAGTTTGCGATAGACACGATCATGAGCTACAGCGAAGCAAAATGATGTTTTCTCAAGGGACCATGAGGTAAGTGCATTAAATCTTTGAATACCTGGATTAAGATGCTGTTATGTGAAAAGCGGGTCATGCAAATACATTAATGTTTGGAACGATGCATAGTTAAAAGATCTACGAAGGTAGCAGGGAAGTAGGAAACAGTCCCTTAATTTCACCTTCATGAGAGAGCGAGGAAGTGCTCACTCAGGTCTCTCTGAGAAGTGTGGTCAATTTGATAAAGCAGCACATTCCGCAGTTACCACCTCCACCCACGCCACCACCTGCTTCACCTCCGTCACCTCCATCCCCACCCACTCCACCTCCACCAAACCCATAGTTTAGCATGGCAAGCACGATCAAGCTACCTGTATTCAGAGGAGTCGGGAATGAGGATCCAGACTAGTTCTGGTTCGTGGTAAGAGCAGTGTGGGAAGCACAAGGGGTCATAGACAACAAAATTAAGAAGGTTACATGGGTGAGCATGCTGCAGGATCACGCATTGACATGGTATATCAAGCACTCTAGTGACCACCCAAATGCAAGGATAGTAGAGATCTAGAATGTGCTGAACAGAGAATTTAGCTGGCTGAAATTAGAGACACAGTCAATCATCAGATGTAATGAGATCGCGATGCTTCCAAGTGAGACCCCCTGGGATATGGATCAGCGGCTGAAGAGTATGATCCGTGAAGCTAATATGATGTAAACAGATGCACAACACCGCGCATGATTTGTGGCATCTTTGACACCACACCTAAGGACGGTGTTGTCACAATAGAAGCTTTCAACCCAGGCCAAAGTGTTGGAAATGGCGATGGGGTTGCATGAAACATCAATACAAGATCTGGGAAAGGGAGTTCAACAAATCCACACGCAACTACATAATCTCTACCTGGAAATGCAAAGCTTGAAGCGGGATAGGGCACCACGGCCAGAGGCATGCGAGGAAGTGTCGTGCATAAAATGCAAAGGCCACAGCCATGACAAGGATCATTGTCCAGTATTCGTGAACTACTGGGCACGAGGGGGACCAATGCCGTTGAGACCAGAGGCACAGGTAGTACTGAGTGCAACACCCGCGTTATGGTGCACGATCTGTCAAATAGGAGGAAAACACAACATGGATAACTGTCATTTGTTGCAAAAGTATACAAAGACTCCCCAACAGTTGTTTTGTAATTTCTGCAGATAAGTAGGCCACGACGAGTGTACTTGTCGTAACTATGAGTTAATGATGGATCAAACCCTAGCCTATAGAATGTAGACAAAAACACCAGGCTTTGACCCAGCCATAGGGATGGCACATGCTGGATTTTAGGGACAAGGTCGAGGACGAGGAGGAATGGGACCAGGAAGGGGCTGCAGACAGTTAATTTGTTACAATAGTAGAGGACTAGGGCACTACGTCCATGATTGTACCAACCCAACAAGAGTATCCTATTCATATTGTGCTCAATTTGATCATGAAATGGTAGATTTTCCTACGTTGATCACAAAAATGTGCGAGAAAGGGGTACTCCAGCCTCCTCCAACTCAAAACATCCAAATGATGAGAACTGAATCATGCGAAGAAGATCCAAATGTGAACATAGTGCTCAGAAGTGGTGCAACCACAGGGGAGGATAAGGGGAAGAAACCCAAGGAAGATACATGGGTTCGCAAGGCTCCTATAAAGGAACATGAGTTTGACTTGGGACGTGCAAAGGAGACGTTCATGGAAGCTAAGAAGAGATTCAAAGAGGCCTCCACTTCAGGTAGTAAGGATCAACCAGAGCCAGGGATGGATCCTTCTATGCTTACCACCTTTTTGGATATGTGCATGAAACTGTTGTGCGACAATAAGGCAGTTAAGGGACTATAGGAGTTGATCACCAGGTGCGTAGGATCAGGGGAACCACGCGTAGTCCAGAAACTAGGGAAGCATGCATTACGGACCGGAAGGGAGATGAGATTGACAGCGCAGATTGACGAGTATGAAATGGATCAAGTAATCCTAGACCTGGGTTCGGACGTGAGTTTGTTACCAAAATAGACATGGGAACGCATGGGTAGGCCCGTGTACAGTGGTCCCCTATTCAATTACAAATGGCGAACCAACAAAAGAATTTTCCCATGGGGAGGTTGTGAGGGATAACAGTTAATATCGAAGGTGCGAGCACGTAGACGGACTTTGAAGTAATAGAGATTGTTGATGATAGCAATCCTTATCCCGCATTGCTAGGAATAGACAGAGCCACTAATATGAATGGAGTCATTAACCTGAAGAAGTGGAATATGATATTCGAGAAAAAGTCCCTACGTGTAGTAGTTCTGCTAGACCCAGCCGAAGGAGTGCGCTACACTGAACCAGTGTGCGACGATGAAAGTGATGATGAGATGGATTGTGTTTACCAGATAATGGCACAAGACTAGGATTGGGTGAATCCAACTATAGATGGGAGAATCTCATGGCAGTGCAATAGTTCCTATACTTCGGATTCAGACGAAGAAGTAGAATGCTGACAAAATTGGTTGCATGAAGTGACAATGCTGAATTGTAATATGATGATTATATCACTACGTTGTGTGACGACGGAGGCAAGGGAAATGCCAACATATGATGGGGTGACAACGGTGGATAAATTCCTAGACAAATTTGAAAGTGCAGTACCAGAACAACAATGGTACGGTGCGCTGGAATGGGCGCTGCACGCAACACCCTCACGATAGTGGAGTACACATTAGAAGACCATTGTAAACTGGCACAAATGTAGAAGATGGATGCGCTTATGGTTTAAAAGCCCCAGCGTTGAACGAGAGCTGCGCAACCAGGACGAAGAAACTTATGTGTTCTATGCAAGCACATCCTAGACTAAGTATCGAAAATCAGAACCAGATGTGGCAGTAGGAAAAGAAAAAAGCACCACAAATATTTCACATCGAAGCATTCAAAAAGCTATGCAGAATCATGAATAGAGCTCACCAGGTGACACAAACTGACTAGGACCTGTGCGTACCAGCGGTTCGATGGGCCTATAGGACCATAAGCAAAAACTAGAGCACGGAAGCGATCCCGCCACTGCGAGAGGAGACAAAACCATAAGAGTAGAAAAGTCCCCTAAAATAGCTCCCATAGTTGGGATAGTACGCGAAGACCTGGGTAAAGGAATTATGCAGTTACAGGAAGCCATTCAGCAAGGGAACTTGAAACTTCGTGAACTTGACGATGATTGGTTACGGCTGAGAAAGAAAAGTATGATATTGGACGAAGAAATCAACAAACTAGAAACCAAAGTAGTGCAAGTATGATGTGCCAAGAAACTAAGCACGATGGGACAAGGAATAGTCAGCCATACTATTGCAGTAGAAGAAGTTATGACCCTGCTACCATGGCTGCGACCGCACCTTACTAGACAAAGTAAACAAGGGAGTGCATCGGCTAAGGAGGAACGTGAGGCGCTAACTAGCACGAGGATAATTAAGAAGGGCCCACGGACCTGGTTGGAAGGTGACTTGAAGCCTCGCACCGGTGGTGCAACCACCTGAATATCTGTAGGAAGCACAATCTCAGCGCTCCAAACAATTGAAAGAGAGCACGGGACTTTAAGAGAGTCTATATGGGAGCTGCGTGATAAGGAGGTTGCGCGCAAGATCGATATGTCATCAGGGTCGCCGCCGTGCATAAGGGGATGCGTTGCTGTGCGGGTAGGCTGGGAGGTGACCGTTGGTGTCACTGTTCATGATAAGAGGTCCAATTTAAGGCAAAAGGGAGCGGGCGACGGGAAATTAAGACATGAATTAAGAATGAGATTTGGGATGATCTGCCACCAAGGAGGCATTGATGATGTAGAAGTGGGGGGAAAGGTCGAATTCCAATTCAAAGGATGCTATAAAACCTCTAGCGCTAGCTCCAAGGAAACACTTGGTTGTTTGAAAATTGAGCAAGCACAGAGCATTGAGAGCCACGTACTCTTACCATCCTCAAGTGTAGACACAATGACAGCTGCTAGAACAAGAGTGTGATTCGTCGAAGTTACCGTGGAGCCTAGTATGGCCCATGAGAAGCCTGGAGAGGTGAAAACTATGGACGAAGTTCCAAAATCACCACACACGCCATGGCCCCAGAAAGATAAGCAATCAATGGGGCCAATCCGTGTATCCCCAAGAAACCCACGATTTGGAAAATTAACAATGGCAGAGAAGGGAAAGGCCATCACCATTGAAACAGAGGAGGAGGAGGAAGACTTGCAGGCCGTGATCACCCAAATTGAGGCATAGGATGATGAGGTGGAGGATGCCTCCCGAAAGCATTCTGCAACAAAGTTACCTCCTTACATCCCCCCGTGGAAGGGGAAGGCCAAGTGTTATTGGGAAATCTAGTGTCTATGTAGAGCTGCTAGTCCCACTAAGGCTGGTAGCTACCTTAGAAACAAACAAACTAAAACCACTTTCGTTTTCCTTTATGAGAAATAGATAAGAGGGGAGTAAAGGAGACCAACCTCTGTCTTGCGCTTGGTTCCTTGCTTGATTCCTCTCCCTTCTGATAGATCTTTGCCACTCACTTCCTCGTCTACCCAGCTTCAAAGAGCACCTGTAGAATCAAAGCAGCATAACACTATCCAAGAACATAGATCTATTATCATAAACAATATAGGACCAGATATATATTGACCACACAAATGCATATATCCGAGGAAAACTTGAACAACTTTATTAATAATCAAGAATAGCAAAGAGGATTACAACCAGTTGTTCTGACCCAGCATAATCCTCTCAGCAAGAAAGCCCTTCTTCACCTCATGAAAAGCTTAGATCACCCAACACTATGATGTTGCACCAAGAAACCAACAACACTTCCTTACAAGATACAAAATTCCAGCCTCTGGATCTCTGGGATGAGGGATCCATATATAGATGTTTGCAAGGGGGGTGAGCCAGCTTTTGAGATTTGATTAGTGTCCTCTCTCTGATAGTTCCTGATTCCACTTGGAGATTGATGATCTCTTACTCATCCTTGGGCGAATGCAGAGAGGCAAGTGTCACAGGAGAAGTTTCTGGAAGATTCCATGATCCTCCACCTTGCAGATTGACCCTGCCATTTGTCCACTCTCACCCATCATACCCCATAGAATGGCTTTTCAAGATGCATCGCACCTCCTGTGTGTATTTAGGTGGGATGCAGCGCACTTTGACCATGGAGCAGGTGAGATGGTCCAGTTTTGACTAGTTCTGAACAGTTTTTGATGGAGAACTTCTGGGAGAAGATGTAATCAGTTGACCTTGTTCTTTTAGAGGTTGGAACAACACTTTTAGGGACTTAAGAGCCCTTGTTTTATGGACATTTATGATTGGGTTTGCAGTGCCCAAAAATGTATATAACAGTTTCCCCCTAAAGCATGAGGTCGTTAATCTGTTGATGTCGAGTGAAATGCTTTATCATGAGGATCTAAAGTTTTTTCGAGCTGGAAGGTGACCTGTAATAAGATACAATGCAGTACAATATCTTCATAATATTTTCATGATCTAGCTGAGGCAGGCATTCCCATGCTCAGCTTTATAAATTCATTTTCATGTACATAAGACAGGCAATCTTCTGAGTGTAGATTGATGATTCTGGTAGAGCCATCATCCCTTAGGTTGGATGATTATCTGTGCAGTAATGATGTACATTTGATGTCTTTATTTTCCTGAATATATATCGCAGCCCGGATGGATGAAACTAGATCCGGGGTCTTCAATCTCATTCGATCTTCACTCAAAGTACAAGTCGATCCATGTGAGAGATGTTCTGGAGTTGAACATGGAAAGACATCGCCTGATTACCAGCCAATGATGTGAGCTGTTAACAGGCACAAGAGGAATCACCGATAATGATGATGACCCTCAAGGTAATACAGTACAATTCACGTGGTGTGAATAAGGGACTTGGCGTCGAACACTACGCAAAATCTTTCGGTCGAAGGCCATTGATGTAAACCTGTCGCCGAAAGTGAGAAACTTGCCATTGAGGCATGCAAGCTTCAAAGTACTGAAAGGGTTGTTCCTAGATTGACTTCTTGGATAATGAGCTGATGTCGACAAGAAGCGATCCATCATAGGAGGGCCTTAGTGAATCCCACATCAATGACACGGAACAGAGCAAATGATTTTAATGGAGGTGAAAACAATCTGGTGATATAAGGTTCAAGGTGGCGGTCATGAAAGAATGGAGCGTAAATGTATTGCAGTGGGTGAGACACAAGTGAATTCTCTAAGCGACTTCTCTTGAACATATCGGCGACACTGACATGATGGATTGGTAGTGTTAACCCCAAATATGGATGGTGTGATGGACCCATGGTGATATGACCAGTGAATGGAACAACCCAACCCGACTCGGATGCGGAGTGAAAGTGTCATGTTCAAGAGCGACTTGCTACCAATAGAGTTTCTTCAAGTTTTCTTCCCAATTTTTCCCCAGTCATTGCTGACCAGTACCTCTTTATTTTTGTCAAGCTTGAGGAGGATAACATATGCTTGTTCTATAATTTGCCCTTCAGGCAAACCCGTCGCTATGTTTTAACAAGCCTAGTGATAGTGAAACTCGTTCTTGTCTGTATGGACAAGTTTGTCGCTATTCGGTTTTATTGAGTTTAACGACAAGGATAACTCGGTCCTTTTCACTTTTATAGAGTCTGAAAAAGGGACGTAAAGAAAACTCCGATAATCCTTTTTCGTCATATAATCCCTTGAATCTGAAAAAGTATAAAACAATACAAAAGGGATGAATTTTCGGTACTTTTAACGAGCCAAAAAAAACAAGTGCTCGATCTTTTTGTGTAATACTCCCTCAAGTCCAAAAAGATTAAAATCTAAAGGAGGGATAGCACTTCCAGCCGCTTTAATGAGCTGGAGAGGCCAATTGCTCGGAAATCTTTTCATATTTTACGAGTCATTTGAAAAGAGCTTAAAGGAGACTCTTTTGAGGAACGAGTGATAAATTCGGGTAGCAGCTGATTCTAGGTAAGGTTTCGAATTTTCCAATCACGGCAGTGTCACAAGGATGGCTAACAGGATCACTCTTCGCAATTGTTCCTGAAAAGGGGTAAACAATCAAATGGAGGTGAATGATCGACAAAAACAAAGTGGAGGTGATGATGAGAACACGACCAAGGCTTCAAAGGCTGATGATAATATATTCACGATGGTTATTTACCGGAAATTGATTCATTTTTTAATGAGCTTAAACTCTGGGGGAACATTTGCTGATTGCTTATGTTTATTTTTTAACAAGCTTGAAGTCCGCATTAAAATTGCTCGATATAATGGTCATTGATTGTCTTGATTTTACCAGTGAGAACTTTGTTCTTTCAAAGGTTGTACTGCCTGCTCAATTGCTTCATCAAACTAGTTAGAAACGAACAATACATGTTTGAAAAATGAGTTAAAACACTAATATTTTACTTGAATTACGTGAAAAGTAATTTAAAAGTGCTTTTTACCTCTCATTTTACCATTTCATTTGAACTTTGGTTTGTTGGAGCTTTGGAGGTGCTTTCCCCATTGATTTTCACTAGCTGATTCCGGGAGATTCTGTAGACGATTCTCGACGCTGTCTGGACCAGGTAGGAGCTAAACCTGAGCTCTTTAATTTCATCCTTTCCTTTTTGAATTCTGAGCATGTTTTCTGGTTTTTCTGAGCCTCTGGGGTTTGAAAAAATCACCCTGGCTCCATCGTACCTCTTCTACATCGAAAGGTGTGATGCATGCTGGCTTGGCCATTGGCGAGTCAACATGCATCCCACCTAGAACACTGCTGGGGTGCGATGGGTGCAAAGAGGGAAATTTATGCACAATTTTTCACGGAAATTTTTGCCTTTTTTTACCAAATCAGGATCTTGACTCTTCTCTTGTTTGTTTCAGAGATTCATTGGAGAAAAATTCCTGTGACATGGCGAGAATGTGAGCATGAAGAAGAGGACATGCTTGCTTTACATGATCCGGTTACAGTAAATGCACTGTGGAACTGTGGCGTGTTCAAGTTTTTCCGCATCTCTTGCATGAGGCAACAAATCAACCTGTTGCAATATTTTCTCGATGCATGGGATCCTACCACCCAAGTGTTCCAGATTAGGGGCAGGTCCATCCCCTTGACTGTCGTGGACATCTATTTTTTGACCGGCTTATCGAGGCGGGGTGCCCCTATCTCATTATCAGGTTCGGCCCGTGGGGGTGAATCTGTGAGAGATTACATTTGCAGGTATTGCAAAGAGGGATCTCAGCTGAGTAAGGATGGCAAGATCATTATCCGAGATGTCACTGATAGGTCCCTAAGGACCATTCTGTTTACTTTTGCTAGACTGGCTGGTAGTGCGGCTCTTCACGTTGCCAATAGGTCTTATATGTAGTACGCCTTGGAATGCCTTGAACCAAAGGTGTTCAACTGGTGTGATGCAGTACTCTCTGTGATGAAAGAACAACTGACCAAGGTGAAAAATGGAAGATTGAAGAACTTTGGATATGGTTCTATCTTGACAGCTTTTACCTTGGAAAAGATCCCGCTGATGCAGCCGCAGTATGTTTCACTTGGTTTACCTCCACCGTCTGAGGCACAAATGCAGAGATGGGTCGACCTTATGGCCAGACATGCTGGTCAGTCCCAGGTTTCCTTTTCTGATACCTTTTTTGAGTGGTTCAACCATCAGGAGATGGTTTTTTCTGAGTATCCATATGTTGGTATGGATTTCTAGGGTGATCCGGATTTGGTACTGCTTGCTGGCGAGCAGTGGGGTGTCATCGGTAAATTCTCTGACCATATCTCTGTTTATTGTTTATCTTTATAATGTTCTTGTGCTTTCTTCTATCAAGACTAATCAAAACTCATGTGCTCATGTGGATGTTGGACCAGTTCAACCAGTAGTACGCCTGAGAGTGCCAGCTGTCGTGTTATAGGGAAAACTAGTGTCTATGCAGAGCTGCTAGTCCCACTAAGGCTGGTAGCTACCTTAGAAACAAACAAACTAAAACTACTTTCCTTTTCCTTTATGAGAAATAGATAAGAGGGGAATAAGGAGACCAACCTCTGTCTTGCGCTTGGTTCCTTGCTCGGTTCCTCTCTCTTTTGATAGGTGTTTGCTACTCGCTTCCTTGTCTACCCAGCTTCACAGAGAACCTGTAGAATCAAAGCAGCATAACACTATCCAAGAACATAGATCTATTATCATAAACAATATAGGACCAGATATATATTGACCACACAAATGCACATAACATCAATCATACAAGAATGTGGAGGAAAACTTGAATAACTTTATTGATAATCAAGAAAGAGCAAAGAGGATTACAACCAATTGTTCTGACCCAGCATCATCCTCTCAGCAAGAAAGCCCTTCTTCACCTCATGAAAAGCTTAGATCACCCAACACTATGATATTGCACCAAGAAACCAGCAGCACTTCCTTGTAGATACAAAATTCCAGCCTCTGGATCTCTTGGATGAGGGATCCATATATAGATGTTTGCAAGGGGGGTGAGTCAGCTTTTGAGAGTTGATTAGTGTCCTCTCTCTGATAGTTCTTGATTCCACTTGAAGATTGATGATCTCTTACTCATCCCTGGGCGAATGCAGAGAGGCAAGTGTCACAGGAGAAGTTTCTAGAAGATTCCATGATCCTCCACCTTGGAGATTGACCCTACCATTTGTCCACTCTCGCCCATTGCATCCCATAGAATGGATTTTCAAGATGCATCACACCTACTGTGTGTATTTAGGTGGGATGCAGTGCACTTTGACCATTGATCAGGTGAGATGGTCCAGGTTTGACCAGTTCTGTTATGAAACCAGCTCAAGAAAAGATAGAAAAGATAGATCAACGCCTTATAATTCAGCCTCTTCGAGGGGGCAACCTCCTTTACATTACATAAATGAACAATTCTTGGATGATTCAAATGACAAAACCTCCTTTCTATATATAGGAGTCTAGGGAGTCATAATATAATCCAGCTGACCTAACAATAATAATATGAAGCCACAAAAATAACAATAGAGGGATTCTATGGGCACATTAATAACAATATGGGGGCAATGGGGGCACAACAATTTAAATAAGGGGTATAACTACAATAGTAATGGAGTAATCACTAGTATTATAGGGACCCAACATGCCCCTCTCCTTCAAAAAAGTGTTGTCCTCAACGCTTGAGTAGTTTTGGATACTTTTGCATAAAATTCTCATCCTCCCATGTGGAATCTTCAGCGGATAAGTTCTTCCACTTGATAAGGTACTCTGAAATTGATCGATTTCGTAGCTGTCGAGTTCTTGTTTCTATAACTGCTTCCGGTTCCAATATAATTTTTCCTTCCTCGTCAAGTTCTGGCAATATTGTTTGAACTGGGAGCTTGTCGCCTATAACCTTCTTTAAGCATGAAACATGGAAAATTGGGTGCAATCGAGAAGCTGCAGGAAGCTCCAATTTGTATGCCATAGTACCAATCTTTTGCAACACCTTGTACGGACCATAATACTTTGGTGATAATTTATTATCCTTCTTAGCTTGCTTGAGGGACATTTGCTTATATGGTTGTAGCCGTAGGAATACCCAATCACCTACATCAAAACTTCTTTCACTGCGATGTTGATCTGCCTATTGTTTCATTCTATTTTGTGCCAACACGAGGTTATCCTTTAAGAGTTGGAGGACTTGTTGTTGATGTTCGATGTGATGTTCCACTGCCTGAAACTTAGAATTTTCTCTTAAATATGATGTGATGGATGGTGGTTGATAACCATAAAGTGCCATAAATGGGGTCATTTTTGTTGTTCTATGAAAGGAAGTGTTATACCACCATTCAGCCAGAGGCAACCATTTGACCCATTGTGTCTGTTTATCAGATACAAAGCAACGAAGATATCCTTCCAAACATTTGTTTACTATCTCAGTTTGCCCATCAGATTGAGGATGATAAGATGAGCTATGAGCTAACTGAGTACCAAGACAAGAAAATAATTTTGTCCAAAAATTTCCAGTGAAAATGGGATCTCTGTCACTTACAATAATCTTTGGGTTTCCATGTAGCTTTTGAATTGTTTCCATAAATGCAGTAGAAACTGTACTGGCTTTAAATGGATGTGATAATGCACAAAAGTGTACATACTTGGTAAGTCTGTCAACTACCACCATGATGACACTCTTTCCCTCAGACTTGGGTAAACCTGTGATAAAATCCATTGATACCTCCTCCCAACGTTGGCTTGGAATGGATAAAGGTTGTAATAGACCCGGTGTCTTAATTGTTTCAACTTTATTTTGTTGGCAAACCAAACATTCTGCCACAAACTTTTGAATATCTGATTTAAGGCCATCCCAAAAAAATTCCTTCTTAACCCTGTGGTAAGTTTTTAAAAATCTCGAGTGCCCTCCTAAGGGAGAAGTGTGCAATTCCATAAGAATCTTTTGTTTTAGCTGGGAATTCTTATAGAGGTATAAGCGATCTTTGTACCATAACGAATCATTTTTCCAGCTAAATGTATCAAACATACTGGAATCTTGTTGTAGCTTTCGAATAAGTGCCCACACTTCTTCTTCATTCTTCCATTCCTCCCTTGCTTCATTTATCCAATCTGGTTGGATGATAGAAATAGCGCACAACAATGCTTCCACATCCTCATCCTTTCTTGAGAGTGCATCTGCCACCACATTTTGTTTCCCTTTTTTGTAGATGATTTCAAAGTCATAACCCAACATCTTTGTGACCCACTTTTGTTGCTCTTCAGAGGATAATCTTTGTTCTAAAAAGTATTTAAGGCTATCATGATCCGTTTTTACCTTGAAGTGTCTTCCCATTAGGTAGGGTCGCCATTTCTTAAGTGCATGGAGTATTGCCAACATTTCCTTCTCATAAATAGCTTTTCTTAGAAACTTTCCCTTGATTGGACGACTTTCAAAAGCAATGGGTCTTTCATCTTGCATTAGAACAGCACCAATTCCATTTCCTGAAGCATCACATTCCACAATAAAGGTTTTTGTGAAGTCCGGTGTAGCTAAGATCGGTGCTTGGCACATTGCCTCTTTAAGATGTTCAAAGACCTTTGTTGCTTCCGGTGTCCATGAAAATGCATCTTTCTTCAATAATGTCGTTAGAGGTGCTTCTATTCTCCCATAATTCTTAAAAAACTTGCGATAATACCCTGTCAACCCAAGAAATCCACGCAAATGCTTTATGGATGTGGGGATTTTCCATTCCTTAATGGCTTTAATTTTGCTAGGGTCTACCTTAACTCCTTCATGAGATACAATATGACCCAAATATTCCACCTCCTGGACTCCAAGGAAACATTTGGATCTTTTGGCATATAATTGTTTCTCCTCCAATAGTTGTAGCACCCTGTCAACATGTTCAACATGATCCTTCCAAGACTTGCTGTAGATAAGTATATCATCAAAAAATACTAACACAAATTTTCTAAGGAATGGTTTGAAAATTGAATTCATCAAACCTTGAAATGTTGAAGGTGCATTGGTAAGGCCAAAAGGCATGACCAAAAATTCATAATGACCCTCATGAGTTCTAAATGCCGTTTTCGGAATGTCTTCAATCTTCATTCTGATTTGATGATATCCTGAACGAAGATCCAACTTGGTGAAGTAAATTGATCCATGCAATTCATCTAGTAATTCATCAATGACAGGAATGGGGAACTTATCTTTAATAGTGAGCTTGTTGAGCTCCCTATAATCCGGACACATGCGCCATGATCCATCCTTCTTGTGCACCAATACTACTGGAGCAGAGAAAGAACTTTGACTCGGTTGAATTATACCAGCCTCTAGCATTTCTGCAACCATACGTTCAATTTCACTTTTTTGGACATAGGGATATCTGTACGGCCTGATGTTTGGAGGAACACTTCCTGGAATCAGATGAATAGCATGATCATGATCACGCATAGGTGGGAGACCTTTGGGAGTCTCAAATACCTTGGAATGATTGTCCAGGACTTTTTGGAGATCTGGAGAAATAGATGATTCTAATGTGGAAACATCTAGCGAACATAATTGTGCAATTACACCCTTTGCTCCTTTTTTAGAAGCTTTGTCATACCATTAGAGCTGATTATCTTTCCTGGTTTCCCTGCAATACCCCTTAATTCAACTTCCTTTCCTTCCGTAGAAAATTTGATGAAAAGTTCTTGAAAATTAAAAGCTATTGTACCCAAGGATTGTAGCCATTGGACTCCTAGTACAACATCAGCACCTCCCATTGGAATGGAAAGCATTGGGCTAGTCAATACATATTCTCCCATGGATAGCTTGATATTATGGCACTTTCCAGAGTAATTTATTGTTCCTCCATTTGCAATCATCACTTGACACTCTGGTGCTGGATATAGGAAGCAATTCAATTCTTTTGCTACCCTACAATGAATAAAATTGTGGGTGCTTCCTGAATCAATCAACACTATTACCTTTTTCTTCTTGATTTGTCCTTCTATCTTGATGGTTTGAGGAGTGGTAATTCCCGCCAATGCATTACAAGATATGGTCGGATTTATTTGTTCTTCATCTAGGCTTTGTTCCTGGAGCATATCCTCTTCTTTTGACCTTTCTTGCTCCTTTTCTTCTTCCTCTTCACAATCTATGTAGAATAATTTCTTCTCAGCACACTTATGACCTTTAGTGTATTTGCTATCACAACTGTAACAAAGCCCTTTTGCTCTTTTTTCTTCCAATTGTTGTGGTGTCAACCTTATAGGTTGTGGAAGACTAGGGGCAACAACACTTCCGTCTTTATAGTTGTGAGTGGTATGCTTCCTGGTTGCCATAATTTTGCTTTCCATTTTTCTTGCTAACCTGAATGCCTTCTCTAATGAATCAGGTTCCCAAAGTCGAACATCATGTTGGATATTATCCTTTAAAGACCCTATGAACACATCAATCCTATGCTCCTCTGGAATATCTTTTACCCTTATGTTCAACTTTTGGAACTCCTCAATGTGCTCCATTATTGAACCCTTTTGTTTGAGACTTATCAATTGGCTAAAAAAAGTGTTGCTTTTTGTATCCTCATAATGTGCTATCAATTATTCTGTAAAAACTGCCCAAGTGATAAATTGTTTACGAGAGCAAAGCCATTGATACCATACAAACTGATTTGGTTCCAAATATAAAGTTTCCATACGTACCTTTTGTGTGTTTTGCACATTATTGAGATCGAAGAACTGCTCCATCTGTAATATCCATGTGGCCGGATCCTTGCCATCAAACTTCCTCATATCGATTTTTGGAATATGGTGGGTCTTCGATCCAACATTAGAGTCTATGGCATCATGATTAACATTTATTTTGTTCACATCATGAGTTTCCTTTACAACCTTTTTACCATTAGTAAGTATTTCTTGTAGAAAATTTGTCAAATCTGTCTTCAAATCTGCCATGTCTATCTTCAAATCTGTCCTCAAATCTGTCTTCAGATCATCCATCTTAGCTTCCATGCCCTTTATCTTAGATTCCACGCCATTTATCTTAGCATTTGTTAGCTTTTGTGAGCGTGACATTTGTTGCACTTGTTCTTGTAATTTTGATATATCATGTAGCATTTCTTCCTCTTCTTCATGAGTCATGCTAGAGCTTTCAGGTTCCTTACTAGGTGTTTGCATTTTCTTTCCTCGGGGCATCAGGTACCGATAATAATGCTTTACTATGCCCTTTGAATTCCTTCAAACCAAGCTTATGCAAAAATTAAAAAGAAAAACTACACACCTTTTTTTACTTTGTAGAAGCCTGATATTGAATCTGATGTATCTCTGTAATTTCGAATCATCCAGTTCTGAAATTGTGACCTGTAGTAGCCTTCTATGTCCTATTTCCAATGCCACTAGTCTGATCCAAATTTGATTCTCCAAGAAAGAGTTATGCACAATCTCCCGCGGTGACCTTCTTACGAAATTTCAATCCGATGCTCAGAAAGAAAGTTATGACAATTTTCCCCAGGTCACCTGTTTTGAGTGTAATTCAGGAGTCTGCAAAAAGACCAACTTCCTCAGATCATATCACCGAAAATATCGCACAAAAAGCTCTGAAATTCGGACCCAAGGTTCAGCGCAATTTCTTCTCAAACGGGTTTTTTTTGCGACTTCTAAAAGGTCACAGAAAAAAATTATAGCGAAAATGCCACGATGACCTGTTTGGAGCAGCGAAACCCTAGAATCCAAAGCTCTGATACCAAATGTTATGAAACCAGCTCAAGAAAAGATAGAAAAGATAGATCAACGCCTTATAATTCAGCCTCTTCGAGGGGTCAACCTCCTTTACATTACATAAATGAACAATTCTTGGATGACTCAAATGACAAAACCTCCTTTCTATATATAGGAGTCTAAGGAGTCACAATATAATCCAGCCGACCTAACAATAATAATATGAAGCCACAAAAATAACAATAGAGGGATTCTATGGGCACATTAATAACAATATGGGGAAAATGGGGGCACAACAATTTAAATAAGGGGTATAACTACAATAGTAATGGGTAATCACTAGTATTATAGGGACCCAACATTTTCACTAGCTCATTCCGGGAGATTCTGTGGACGATTCTCGGCGCTGTCTGGACCAGGTAGGAGCTAAACCTGAGCTCTTTAATTTCATCCTTTCCTTTTGGAATTCTGAGCATGTTTTCTGGTTTTTCTGAGCCTCTGGGGTTTGAAAAACTCACCCTGGCTCCATCGTACCTCTTCTACATCGAAAGGTGTGATGCATGTTGGCTTGGCCATTGGCGAGTCAGCATGCATCCCACCTAGAACACTGCTGGGGTGCGATGGGTGCAAAGAGGGCAATTTATGCACAGTTTTTCACGGAAATTTTTGCCTGTTTTTTACCAAATCAGGATCTTGACTCTTCTCTTGTTTGTTTCAGAGATTCATTGGAGCAAAATACCTGTTACATGGCGAGAATGTGAGCATGAAGAAGAGGACATGCTTGCTTTACATGATCCGGTTACAGTAAATGCACTGTGGAACTGTGGCGTGTTCAAGTTTTTCCGCATCTCTTGCATGAGGCAACAAATCAACCTGTTGCAATATTTTCTCGATGCATGGGATCCTACTACCCAAGTGTTCCATATTAGGGGCAGGTCCATCCCCTTGACTGTTGTGGACATCTATTTTTTGATCGGCTTATCGAGGCGGGGTGCCCCTATCTCATTATCAGGTTCGGCCCGTGGGGGTGAATCTGTGAGAGATTACATTTGCAGGTATTGCAAAGAGGGATCTCAGCCGAGTAAGGATGGAAAGATCATTATCCGAGATGACACTGATAGGTCCCTAAGGACCATTCTGTTTACTTTTGCTAGACTGGCTGGTAGTGCGGCTCTTCACGTTGCCAATAGGTCTTATATGCAGTACGCCATGGAATGCCTTGAACCAAAGGTGTTCAACTGGTGTGATGCAGTAATCTCTGTGATGAAAGAACAACTGACCAAGGTGAAAAATGGAAGATTCAAGAACCTTGGATATGGTTCTATCTTGACATCTTTTACCTTGGAAAAGATCCTGCTGATGCAGCCGCAGTATGTTTCACTTGGTTTACCTCCACCAATTGAGGCACGGATGCAGAGATGGGTCGACCTTATGGCCAGACATGCTGGTCAGTCCCAGGTTTCCTTTTCTGATACCTTTTTTGAGTGGTTCAACCATCAGGAGATGGTTTTTTCCGAGTATCCATATGTTGGTATGGATTTCCAGGGTGATCCGGATTTGGTACTGTCTGCTGGCGAGCAGTGGGGTGTCATCGGTAAATTCTCTGACCATATCTCTGTTTATTGTTTATCTTTATAATGTTCTTGTGCTTTCTTCTATCAGGACTAATCAAAACTCATGTGCTCATGTAGATGTTGGACCAGTTCGACCATTAGTACGCCTGAGAGTGCAAACTGTCGTGTTATTGGGAAAACTAGTGTCTATACAGAGCTGCTAGTCCCACTAAGGCTGGTAGCTACCTTAGAAACAAACAAACTAAAACTACTTTCGTTTTCCTTTATGAGAAATAGATAAGAGGGGAATAAGGAGACCAACCTCTGTCTTGCGCTTGGTTCCTTGCTTGGTTCCTCTCTCTTCTGATAGGTGTTTGCTACTCTCTTTCTTGTCTACCCAGCTTCACAGAGAACCTGTAGAATCAAAGCAGCATAACACTATCCAAGAACATAGATCTATTATCATAAAAAATATAGGACCAGATATATATTGACCACACAAATGCACATAACATCAATCATACAAGAATGTGGAGGAAAACTTGAATAACTTTATTGATAATCAAGAAAGAGCAAAGAGGATTACAACCAATTGTTCTGACCCAGCATCATCCTCTCAGCAGGAAAGCCCTTCTTCACCTCATGAAAAGCTTAGATCACCCAACACTATGATATTGCACCAAGAAACCAACAACACTTCCTTGTAGATACAAAATTGCAGCCTCTGGATCTCTGGGATGAGGGATCCATATATAGATGTTTGCAAGGGGGGTGAGTCAGCTTTTGAGAGTTGATTAGTGTCCTCTCTCTGATAGTTCTTGATTCCACTTGGAGATTGATGATCTCTTACTCATGCCTGGGCGAATGCAGAGAGGCAAGTGTCACAGGAGAAGTTTCTAGAAGATTGCATGATCCTCCACCTTGCAGATTGACCCTGCCATTTGTCCACTCTCACCCATTGCACCCCATAGAATGGCTTTTCAAGATGCATCGCACCTACTGTGTGTATTTAGGTGGGATGCAGTGCACTTTGACCATGGAGCAAGTGAGATGGTCCAGTTTTGACCAGTTCTGAGTAGTTTTTCATGGAGAACTTCTGGGAGAAGATGTAATCAGTTGACATTGTTCTTTTAGAAGTTGGAACAACACTTTTAGGGACTTAAGAGCCCTTGTTTTATGGACATTTATGATTGGGGTTGCAGTACCCAAAAATGTCTATAACATGCTGCTCCAGCAGGAGAGGGTGCAGGAAGGGTTATCCTTCGTGACCTTGATGTGGTCGAAACTCTTTCAGCATTGCAGGATTAGGTCGAAGGCCTTACTCTTGTTATTCCAGACGTGAGGACTGACGAGCTGCCCTTGAGGCTGCAGCGACATACTACCGGCGTACCGAGTAGGTGGGCTCAGCTTTTATGCATGATTTCACAGGCGGTGACTTGTTATCACCGGCATCATTAGACTAGGGTGCCCCCTAGCGTTTTGAGTTTTGGGTCATTTGACAAATTTTGTCTTGGTTACAAAACATTATGTGTAAACCATAAATAGTCATATATATATATATATATATATATATATATATATATATATATATATATATATATTTGATTTTCGGAGTTTTATTTTGGTTAAGTTACATGATCTTGTTGCAAATACTGATGAATGCTTCTTTTTATAAATGTTGCAAGTGTCTATCTAACACATAATTTGCCAATGAGTCTGTTAATGTGTTTAAGTTTCTAGAAATATGCTGATATTGAATAAAATCAAATTGTCTTTCCAAAATCTTGACCTTTAGCAACATGCGATAGATAGCTGGATTTCGGACGGAGTAGATACTAGTGAGTTGTAGTATGACGAGCAGTGAGTCTAGCCTGACGACAAGTTGGCTTATGCCATGTGTGATGGCATCAGAGAGAATTTCTATCAATGCCCTATATTCAGCGATGTTATTTGTTGACTGACCAATACATACCCCTTTGAAACTTACGAACTCACCGCTTGGATCAAAAATGGCCCAGGCCACAGAAGATAGGTTTCGCGAACTACAACTCGCTCCGTCGGCATATCCAACAAAAGATTCCAATGGGTTCAACATCTGCGACAAATGTAAAAAGTGGATTACTTGACCAAAACAATTACTCTTAGTGAAAACAAAAATGTAACAAAATCATATGGGTTACCACACTGAATTATGCGTAGTAATGCTTAAGGTACAACCCATTATGGGGTTGTGCCAGTGGAATCCCGTCATAATCCATTAACTCGTAGGCTCTGTTGTTGGGAAAAGTATCCAATACGGAATGACCCTATCCCACTCTAAGGGTGATAGTACCTCAGCAACAACCGAATGCAAAGCTATTCAAGATTACTTCTTTATGAGATGTAAGAGAGAGGAGAAAGGGATCCACTAACCATTATCTTCCGCTAATGATTGATCCAATCTCCCCTATTTGCTGCTTGTTCCCAGCTCCTCGCTCTTTCACTGGCCCAGCTACACAAAGACCCTGCAAAAGCACAAGAAAGGGAAACTACAAGAAGCATACATCCATAATTGATTCAAGGATTAGAATAAATCAAATATACAAGTATCAATACGCCACAAAGACACATGCATATAGAAGAACCTCAAATGCTTTATTAATGGAAGAAGTAAAGTTCTGAGAGTGTTACAACCATAAGAGGCCCAATCCAGCAACACCTCCCAGCAGAAAGAAATCTCCTCTTCACCTCCTTCAAAGCAATCACCCAATAGTTCTAAACTCAAACCAACAGCACTTCCTTACAGTCACAAAATTCCCGCCCCCTTAGACCTCATGAGAGAGCTATATATATAGGAGTTTTGGAGAACGGATGAGTCAGCTTGAGGCATGAAGCTGACTAGTGTCCTCTCCCACTTCAGTTATTCTTCAGTTCTTGAGTCCACTTGGAGGTTCTTGCTTCCACTTGGAGATCTAGACCCTCTTACTCATCACTAGGCGAATTCCCTGATCCAAGTGTCATTTTGGAAGCTTCCTGGGCATTGACACCTTGAGGAATGACTGTGCCACTTGGCCAAACTCGCCCAGCGCAGGTAGCCTTCTTTACAGTTGACATTCAGCGTAGGTACAGAGTGGAGCAGTTGACATTTAGCACAGATGCTCAGTGGAGCAGTTGACATGATCCAGAATTAGCTTGTTTTTTAGTGCTTTCAGGTGGAGAACTGATATTTAGTGCTGTGGTTTGCTGACCTTGTTCCTCTAGGGGTAGGAACAACATGTCTAGGGACTTTGGATCCCTCAGATATTGACATTTCATGCTTCATGCTGTAAGGCACAAAAATGTCTATAACAGGCTCCTTTTGCTAATACACGCTTAACAATATAGGGGCCCATCCACAAAGACTTGAACTTACCTGCTCCCAATTTATCGAATTCCTGGTCGTAAGGTAAGACCAAGTCACCTTCTGAGAAGACACGAGGTTTGACATTTTTGTCGAACTGCGCCTTGACTCGTTTCTTATGGGCTTCATTAGCCAAAGCGGCTTCACGATGGGTTTCATCCAATTGGATTAGTTCCAAGAAATGAGCCTCCTCTTCTGAAGTTACGGGGAGAAGGTCGACTGCGAGTTTGAGGGACGAGATTTCACACTGAACTGGTAAGATTGCTTCTAGGCAATACACCAGTTGAAAAGGTGTAAACCCGGTTGAATTTCTTACCGATGTTCGGTATGCCCACAAGGCCGAGTACAGGATTAGGCTCCAACTCCTTTTGTGGACTCCAATCATTCTTTGCAGCATCTGCTTCAGGACTTTGTTGATTGCTTCAACTTGTCCATTGGCCTGCGGGTAATATGGAGTAGAGTTTTCGTGGGACAACCCTAATTTGGCAGCCAATTCGACCATCATGTGATTGCAAAAATGTGATCCATGATCTGTGAATATAGCCTGTGGGACGCCGAATCTGGCGACTACATGTTTGAAAAAGAAAAGGGCAGCTGTTTCACCAGTGTTATCTAATGTAGGAATCGCCTCGACCCATTTGGTAAAATAGTCTACTGCAACTATGATATACCCATGCCCCCCGGTTGAGTTGGGGTTACATGTCATGAAATCAATGCCCCATTTGGCGAATGGCCCAACAACAACTATCGGTTGTAGAGGTGCGGGTGGTTTTCTGGTTTTGCTATCGAAAATTTGACATGCATGGCAACTTCTGACTGCGGTTATGCAATCTTTGAACATTGTTGGCCAGAAGTATCCTGCTCATAAAAATTTTTGCGCTGTAGCATAACCAGATTGATGCCCCCCACACGCGCCTGAATGGAAATCATTCAGGACTTTTTCGACCTCCTCGTGGGTGAGGCACCTCCTAAGAATTGTATCGACACCATGACGGTAAAGTGTATCACCGACGATCATGTAGTCTTTTGATTGGTATCGAATACATTTTTGTTCCGAGCGAGAGGTATTAGACCTATATTTTTGGGTTTGGAGATAGATGATTATATCTCCATACCACGGATTGCTTGAAGATATCAGAAACAAAGATTCATCCACGATGGTTTCTTCGGATATTTCATCGCTGGACGACGATGGGAGATCACATAGTAATTCCGCGAAAACCAGGGATTTCTTTGATTTGGATTTTACAAATTCCATATAAAACTCTTGAAGAATTGCTATCCATTCTGAATATTTTCCCCCCAGCAACTCTCGCAACAATATATATGTCATGGGGTTTGAAATTTGACAGAATGGTAGTTTTTCGAAAGAGGACATAGTGTCGAAATCTCTATATCGCTTGAATAGCTGCGAGAGCTAGCATTTCAACATAGGAATACTTGATTTCTGTATCATTTAAGCTCCCACTCAAATAATATATAGGATGTTCAATTATGTTGTCTTCTTGAACTAAAACCATTGCAATGGTTGTATCCGCTGCAGCCAGATACAGGTTAAAGTCTTTTTGATAATCAGGAGTGTACATTAATGATGCTTTCATAAGGGATTCTTTTAAAGCATCAAAGGAAGCTTGCGTGACCTGATCCCAGACGAAGGGCACTTCCTTTTTCAATAGACGTGTATAACCTTTAGCAAGTTCGACATAATTTGGAATGAAACTCCTCAGAAAGTTTTCTTTCCCATGGAGTTTCTGAATCTGAAGCAAATTTGAAGGTGGAGGAAAATTTATGATTGCCTGAACCTTACATGGGTCGAGACGAATCCTGTCCTTTGAGACTACAAAGCCAAGTAAACGACCAGAACTGACGTAGAACACACATTTGTGTGGATTGAGTCATATCATGTAGTGTCGGCAACATAGAAATATCGCTCTCAAATGCTGTGGATGATCGGTCCACTTTCGCGAATGAGCCAGAAGGTCATCGAGATATGGTTGAACGATGTTTTTGATGTCATGGAATGCATAATTCATTGCCCTCTGAAATGTTGCCCCTGTGTTCTTTAAACCAAAGGGTAATTTGCGATATGAAAATGTGCCCCACGGACAAATAAATGTAGTCTTTGACTAGTTCTATGGGTGGATATTTATTTGGTTATACCTGGAGAATCCATCCATAAATGAAAAGATTTCACATCCGACGAATTCATCAATTATCTGGTCAATAAAGGGTGTAGGGTAGTTGTCTTTCGAATAAGCTTGATTTACATCCCTATAATCGACGCACACTCCAATTGTTCCTTTTTTTTTCATTACAGGAACAATGTTCGATATCCAATCGGTTAGAGGAACTAGATAAATAAAACCAGCATGGAGAAGTTTCTCAACTTCTACCTTTATGGCAGCGGCTTTCTTGGGGTGTACCTGATGTAGCCGTTGTCATACTGGTTTGACATATTGATACATCTTTATTTCGTGCTCAACTATACTCCAGTTAATGCCTGGCATTTCATCATATGACCAAGCAAAGACATCTCTGAATTCGCGAAAAATAGTGTTATATATTTCCAGTTCTGAAGGAGAACAACATTTGCCAACATAAATATTCTCTACAACATCTGTTTTGGTCAAGATATTTATGGCGATAGTCTCTTCAATATTGGACAAGTTTCACTCGGAATCCACCGTGTTTACAGTATTTGATAGGAAATAAAAAACTGAAGGATGATGAAGGTCATCAGGAGTATCTTCTTGACAATCCGGAATATGGGAACGATGGTGGTAATCTTCCCATGGCGCCCCTTCAATTATCATTGACTGAACAATTCCTTCGTCGGTGTGATGCACTTGCAACCAAGGATCTAAAGGGGTGTCATATTCCTTAGACCTATCTATCCAAACGCTTGATGAGCATTGATTTGGGTTTGCCTCCCATGCCAAAAACATTGATTGCTATAATATTTCTATTTGGCTTGGAGGCAATAACTGCAGATGATCCATGCTAATATTGTTTTCTATGATCTTTTGAATAGAAGATATCATATTGCAGGCTCCTATTGTTGCCACTTCCACCAGATTGATTGGAGGTGGAAGGGAAAAAGTCCCCATTAATATAGGGTCTTTTAGTAGGCCTACTCTAATATTTTGAAGCGAATGGGGGCTTCCATGGATCATCGGAATGCTTCCCGTAACTTGGGAAATATTGGGGAGAAATGTTTGTTGGTCGACGATTGTAATTCCTACTTGAAAAGGAAATGCAATCTTCCTAAAGTAGGTCGACACAACCGCAGCCATAGCATATATCCATGGTCTTCCCAGTAGGATGTTGTAATCGAGGTTTCCGTTGATTACTTCGACATCTATTTCTACTGTTTTCCCCCCTAGTTCAACTTGCAAGTTACTTAGACTACCATATGGGGTATATGTTCATCCATCAAATGCTTTTAATGTCGTCGAAGATCATGACAAGGTTGGAGATCCTAAAGTTTTCCAGCAACTCATCGACATAATACATGTAGATTGCCCCTCATCAATAATTGTTCGATAAATAGTTTTGTTGAGGGCTTTCACCTGAATGAGGAAAGCTATTTGAGCTGGTAACTGAGGATCATATCCTTTGTGATTAAAGGACACAAGATTAGAATCCTTTGGGTCTATCCCACCTATAGCTGATAATAAAGCCTGCTTTCGGGATGGGCAATTTTGTAGTACCTCAAGTGTTGACATAGCAGATGGCGATTGGGCCAGATCCTCGACTATGTTATAATGCTGTGTTGCTCTAGCACGAGTATTAAATGTCGACTTGTGTACTACTCCCTTTGGCAGTTTTATTGTTAGCTCTGGAATGATGGGCAGCACAACTTTTGTCAAACCACTAGGTTGATCTTTATCCTTGTTGTTCGACAGCTGTGGATTCCCGTAATCTTTATTCCTTGTCGATATCAAAGCATCATTTTTCTGTTTCAAAACCGACAATATCAGCACTTGGGATGAGGAAGCATTTTCACTAGCAACCAGATTTGTCCCTGGATTTGGAAACGGATCAATCAATACCGCCGAGGTTTTTGAATTCTTGAATAATTTTCTAAGCTCAGCTTTATACGGACAATCTCTTGTCCAATGATCCTCATCACATATTAAGCATGGAATTTTTGGTTTCCTATCTCCAGGAGGGTTGGCAGAAGAATTTTCAGGTGATGATTCCTCCTGTTTCTTCTTCTTCCCTTTGTTTTTCTTCTTGCCTCCTGGTTGCTTGGTTTCTTTGCCTTTATCAGTCGAGAGGGCATTTACTTCTGAGGTGAGAAGTTCTTCTTTTGCATTTTGACTTGAAATCTTACGGGCCTTTTTAGATGTAGCCTTTGTCGATTTCGTGTCTGTCGTACCAATCACGCCATTGCCGGCATGAGAGTCATTGTTCGATTTAGGAGGAGGAGGGACGGAAAATTCTGGTCTAGGAGCGTCAGGGATTTTATCGTAGAGCATGCCAGACTGAGTATAAATCAAGTCTAAATATTCTGCAACGGCAATAACTTGCTCTTTAGTGATGACTCCTCCCTCTGCCACATCTTCTGTAATGGAAGGTAATAATGACTTAATAAACCATTCAGCTAAAAGTTGATCAGGAACATACGTTTTTAGCATTCTACGATGACATCGCCACTCATGAATATGATCGGATATGTGAGTGGTCGTTGTTTGCTTGAAATTGGTAAGAATTTCTGTTCTCATTTCGTACCTTATCGGTAACTGAAAATGGGTTAAAAAGGTTGTGGCTAGGGCACTGAAGTTGTCAAACGAAGCTCTGGGTAGCTTGATATACCATTTTGCTACCGGACCAGTTAACGTCCTCTGGAAAAGGCGAAGCCTAATCGAATCATCGTTTAGGTTGTTTGATGAACACCACAGATGAAATGTCATCACATGATTTGACAGGTCTTCACCCGGATTTCCATCAAATTTAGGAATATCTGACGGAAGTTTATGCGGAATCACTAGCCACCAAGGGGCGTAAGCAATTGGATTGTTTGTTAGCCGATTTAGATCTGGTAACTCTAAAGTTGCCACGAAGGGTAATTGTTGATTCACGTATGGCGAAGCATACCCAGGATAAGATGGAATTTCCTGAGCAGTTGGTCTTTGCATACCAGCATAATGCATTTGATGTTGGTAACTTTGGTAAGGTTGATGGGCATAACCATTGCAGAATGGTTGATTTTGACTGTTTTGAATATACGGCTGCCCATTGTTTGCAAAGATTTGTTGCTCAGATTCTTTGTATACTTCTTGGAATTGTGGTTGTTGGTACTGCACCAGCCATGCTTGTGAAGCCATGTGCTGTTGTCTAATACTGGCCGTTTGACCAAGATGAGGGGTAATTGTACCCGTTTGGGCTTGTGTCATTCCACTAGTTGGCGATTGTGGTTGAGTTGCAGGGACAAGAGGCTGTTGCATTACAACCTGAGAAACCTGAGGTTAGCATACAACAAGCAATGCTTGTACTTGCGACACCGTCACAATAGCCGACGTAGTGGGTATATTTGACATAGGTAAACATTGTTGCATCGAATATACAACTCTTGGTTGTTGAGGTAGTATTGGCACCCAACCGCTAGATATAATTCCAGCATAACCTGAATTTTGTTGTGAACTCTCATATGGTTGTCCTCCCAGAGGAGACAATGAAAGGGCATATTGCCCCCCATACGGCGGTAATCTGGTACTCAAAGGAATTGTTTGTCCTTGAGGACTGGACTACCCAAATTGACACCCTGAAGGATCAATTTGTTGAGACTCAACATAAGAGTTCCCGGATACTATTCCGGATGAACAAACAGGAACGGGCCATACTGTCAAAATAGCCCCTGAGTGGGCCCCTTCTAGCGATTGAGAGCTAGTTGGGACAGATGGTATGCCGGCGAACATTGTTGGAGTGACAGCAGGAAGTTCTGTCATCGCTGTGTCGGATGACACAGTCCTAGATGTCAACGGTTGTTCAGACATTTCTAGTCTATCCAAAAGATTTCCTAGCGATTCTGTAGGAGCTTCCAATGACGGTAGACTAATTTCTGATGAAGAAGGATATAGAGTGATCCCGACTCCAAATCACGATGGAGTACTAGATGGAGGATCCTCCACAATCTCCTCTATAGCAATCAGACCAAGTGGAAGAGGTGGACCGTCAGGTCCGTAAAATATTTCTGGTGCCGAAGAAGGTATAGAATCTATAGCGATAGATGTTTGGGGAATAACACCTTCCGAATCAGCTGTAGATGGAGCTGGTTCAGTAATACAAGTTTTTACCTTCACACTAGGATCAGTTCTACTGTCCTTTGGTGGCTGCTGAACTTCTTTTGTAAAGGCAGGGATACCAGAAATGTTTGGAGTAACCAGAGTCTCCGAAGGTGCTGGAACACTTGTTCTATCTTTACCAGGGGATTTGGAGCCGGTTAAACGAGTTCACTTTGTCCGTAACAGTTTCGATTCTGGAGACGAAGATAGTTGACTCGTAAGCCTCCACGAATTACAGGGTTTCAATTGACTTTCTTCCACGATTGTGGATTACTCGATCAACTAAAAATAAAGGGGAAATATGTTTCCAAATTAAATGAATTTCAGACGCTTTGACACAACTTGCTTTTTCAATTTTTAAGAGTCGAGAAAAAACAAAAGATGACTCTAGTCGCCCTCGATTTTTAATGAGCCTGAAGTGACAAGTGCTGAAATGGACCTTTTCCTTTAAGGAGTCTGAAAAGGAATGAAAGAGACCACTCTGGAAATCTAGACAGAGGGATTACCAAACCAATCACAAAATTGCAGAATACTTTTTATGGTACGACAGTCAATCTTCCCGAATGCTGTGTTCAGTGCATTGCGATCGATAGGGTGGCAGACACGGCTTCCTATGGATAAAGGATAAAGCCTATTGTGGTCTCCCAATATATACTCGATGGTACGTGGGAGCACAAGTCCGTACTGGCACTTATCGTCTCAAAGTGGAGGAATCACCCAACCATCAATGAAAACAACAGTTATCAAGCTTTACGGCGCCAGAATACGTCTCTAGCCTAGACTTCTAAATGTTGTGCGTTAGGTTCCAAAGCGTTATTAGATTCATTAAATTTATTTTACAGTTGATCTTGCTTAAGAAATTTTCCTTTCAGGTTCACCGCGTGATGTAGATGTACAATTCCTAAAATGCAATCTAAGATGATAAAAAATCGTTTAATCTTCTTTTCACAATGAAAATCCTAGCTACTAAGGAAAGAGAGATGATATTCTTTCAACATAGAGGAGAGAGCACACACTATATGCACTGTCCTAAATCAAACCAACAAATAGTCTAAATGCAAATGCACATGCATGTATTTGTTTTCATCCTTCTTAATGTGTGAATGATAAAAAGAAAGCTAAGCGCAAATATGAATTATTTTTCAAAGCGACATTACTATAAAGTTTCTTTTCAAGACAAAATGAGGACAATGACGACACTTTGCGATTTGGAATTGAAAACTTGCTTTTGACACTTGAAAAACTACTAATTCAAATCAAATACAAGAGTAACTGTGTAATCGACTATCAAGAACAATCAGATTCTCTTCTATGACTGAAAATGACACTTGCGACACTTTCAAATCAAGAAACGACAGTTCAATTACGCTACTTCTTTGTAAAATAGAACTGAAAATGGCTGAAAATACATAAAAAAAATTACAGTTCTTTGCACAATGGAGGTGGAATAATGGCAAGGAAGGGGGTTTCAACAGAGGTATACTGACTACAGGCAGCAAAACTCCTAAATAGAGCTCGGAAACCAAAATCTAAGAGCAAAAAAGGCCTTGTCTGATCAGCGCACCTGTAACACAGGGAAAAAGAGATGCAGCGCACCTACTACACTCGGGAAGTGTGATGCATCCAGAATCCAAAGAAGAGACAGCACGATGGACCAAGGACGAGACTTTAACTGGGTTCCGGGTCACAGTTTGCAGCTCAGTTAAGGGATTTAAGCCGAGCAAGTGGTAATCAGTAAATCAATCACAGGGGTAGATCTAAGGAGGTTACTAGAGCCACCACAAGGGCAATTAGAGAGCTTGTAAATTGATTGTTCAGTTCATAAACAAAACCTGGAGATAGACTGAAGCAGCATTGATCTACTTTGCACTTGCATAGAAAATGCAGTTTGAAGGCTAGCTGGCTTGACTTCAGGCTCTGTCTGTAAGTTTATAAAGCAAACAATTGTAGACAAACAAACAATCTATTCGCTCCTCAGTGGAGTCGCCATTTTTTTATCAGGAAATCTAGTGTCTATGCAGAGCTGCTAGTCCCACTAAGGCTGGTAGCTACCTTAGAAACAAACAAACTAAAACCACTTTCATTTTCCTTTATGAGAAATAGATAAGAGGGGAATAACGAAGACCAACCTCTGTCTTGCGCTTGATTCCTCTCCCTTCTGATAGATCTTTGCCACTCGTTTCCTCGTCTACCTAGCTTCAAAGAGCACCTGTAGAATCAAAGCAGCATAACACTATCCAAGAACATAGATCTATTATCATAAACAATATAGGACCAGATATATATTGACCACACAAATGCATATATCATCAATCATACAAGAATGTGGGGGAAAACTTGAATAGCTTTATTAATAATCAAGAATAGAAAAGAGGATTACAATCAATTGTTCTGACCCAACATCATCCTCTCAGCAAGAAAGCCCTTCTTCACCTCATGAAAAGCTTAGATCACCCAACACTATGATGTTGCACCAAGAAACCAGCAGCACTTCCTTACAAGATACAAAATTCCAGCCTCTGGATCTCTGGGATGAGGGATCCATATATAGATGTTTGCAAGGGGGGTGAGTCAGCTTTTGAGATTTGATTAGTGTCCTCTCTTTGATAGTTCTTGATTCCACTTGGAGATTGATGATCTCTTACTCATCCCTGGGCGAATGCAGAGAGGCAAGTGTCACAAGAGAAGTTTCTGGAAGATTCCATGATCCTCCACCTTGCAGATTGACCCTGCCATTTGTCCACTCTCGCCCATCGCACCCCATAGAAGGGATTTTCAAGATGCATCACACCTCCCGTGTGTATTTGGGTGGGATGCAGTGCACTTTGACCATGGAGCAGGTGAGATGGTCCAGTTTTGACCAGTTGTGAGCCGTTTTTCATGGAGAACTTCTGGGAGAAGATGTAATCAGTGGACCTTGTTCTTTTAGAGGTTGGAACAACACTTTTAGGGACTTAAGAGCCCTTGTTTTATGGACATTTATGATTGGGGTTGCAGTGCCCAAAAATGTCTATAACACCAAGGTACCAAAGGACCTAGAGGCCACGAAGAGTGTGCTCCAGACCTTGCTCCTACTCGATGATATAAGGTTTGAAGGTCCACCATTGGGACGAGTACCTACTATGAAATTCGAAGATTGGGACCTCGTGGATAGTGAGAAGTTCCCACAGTTGGCCGCAGAACAATTAATCAAGCAGAAATGGTTGCGCGTTGTGGAAAAGGCTAGGTTACTCCATCTGCGACGGATACCCCACTACCACCGCGCGCCCATCACTATTTCTGTCATCAGGCAGCTGCTGTGCCTGGTGATTGATGGGTATCTTTGGTTGGAGGAGTCGATTCCCATGACGGCCAATCTGATTCACCAAATTTCTCGAATTCCAGTCAAAGGAAACGACCTCGCGGCCATAGCAGGAAAAAGCAGTGACTTGGCCCTCGCAGAAGCTATGAAGGCCAAGTATAAACTAGAAGAAAAGAAAATGAGGGTACACAATAGCAAGCATTAAAGACTAAAGGGTGTGAGCAGCCACCCAACTACTGGCCGGCGAGCTAATGAGGAAGTGTCACATCGATGAGGTACCAGCGTCTTCGATTGCACTGGAAGAGCAATGCACAGAGGGGTTCTATTTCAACTGGGCGTAGTTCCTATGTGACGAGTTGTTGACAAAGTGTAGGGAGGGCCAAGAGTAGGGTAAGACCTTCCGCTATGTGTGGTTGCTCTTATCCATTCTATTGGTTACAGGAGAGCTACTAGCAGAGAACCAGCTTCCCACTACTAAAGGTGACCTACCCGAAGCCGCGAGGTACACCTCGCTCTGGGCTACAAAAGACATGAATAGGATTTGTGAGATAAAGGTGTTCTAGGTATTCGTAGAGGTGAGCATCCGAACATGGATCAAACGCAGGCTTCCCTTGTCCCCTACAGTTCATAATAGCCCGTAAAGTGTGACATAATTCTAGGCGTATATGCATAACATGTATATCTGAGCACACAAGGATCCAACACGAAAATGGGTGAAGCTTCCATTCATTGCAATAGACGATGCGATCTTTATAGTGATGGAGCCATGGCCTCCGGAGTGGCGTGCCCCATACTTGCTGGAAATGGAGAAGGTCGTAGCTCGACAATGCAAAAAGGACACCAAGCTGCACCTTACACAGTTGGCTAAGAGGAAGCGCCAGGAACAAGAAGCAGCCACATGGCAGAAGGCGGCCGATGCAGTAGCAGCAACATAGACGACAAAGACCACAATCGTACCAACCAGAGAAGCTGAGGAAGGCCAGGAGATGTCCTTGGGGCATCGCACCGGGGAAGGGGGCAGGGAGGAGGACCATGCGGACCCTAGTACAACATCAACACAACTCAAGCAGTCGTGCGACCCAGAGAAAACCGTCCCCAAGAAGAAAGGGACAGCCACAAAGATCTCCGACAACCCAATCACACTCACAGAAGGTGATCTATTGGATATCAAGAAATCGATTCAAGAAGTCATAGAGGGCGTGCTCCAGGGATTGCAGATGGAGCAAAACACTATGTTGGGGGTGCTCAGCATGCAGCTACAAGGTTTATAGGTACAAAAAACCCAAACAGGCACAATGGCCCAGTATGTTGCAGCTAGAACCATTGAGGCCAAACAGCTGTTGCATGCCCATATGGGTAACACCTTCATCTTGCCCGAAGGTGCATTAGCAGCAGCAAACGAGGATGACCAAGTTGTGATGAGTAGCATGAAAGGTGTCATCTTGAACTTGGTTGCCCTACAGTGTGAAATACTGTACTAGCTGAAAGATGGGGTCATCACTGAACTCCGCACCTGGGAAGGCCGAGAAATCCAAGTCCTGAATTAGTGGAAAATCAACATGGACCAGCTCAGCATCCAGAGGGATGCATTGGTTGTGTAGGCTAGCAGATTGGAGTAGGCTCTAGAGGATACATGTAGAAGTGTTGCAAATTTGGCCGTGCTAGCAGAACTACCAGCAGCAAAGTGGGTCCATAGACTGGCCGGCAAAGTCCGCGAGGCCTAGGAGGAAATGACAAAGGTTCTGTTGGAGATGAACCTACAAATCGCCGAGCTGCAATTGAAGGCATAGCCCTCCACACCCATAGAATTCAGAGAGCAGCGTGCCTACGCTATCTAGATGGGGTTGGAACAAATTGGCCAGGAAACATAGGGGTGCACCGGGATGTTGGAGCAAGAACTCACCATACTTACACATCTATAGGAAGACCCGAACCTACAGTGCCTAGAGACAGAGGCGTACGAGTTGCAGCAAGAGTACGACAGTGTCCGAGGCACCATGTAGACAGTTTCCCTTACTCAACGACTTGCCAGACTATAGCAAGCAAGGGCACTGAAGGACTGATTAGACGTTTCGCACCAAAAGGAAGCCATGTTTAAAGCACACATCCATCCATGGATCTGTTAAGCGTTCACAATCACAGCTACCATTGAAGGGAAGTTGGCGCAGATGCAGGAACTGTACACGATTGGACAAGAATGTGACCTGTCACATGAAAGTTTAGAGATACATGTGCAACAAGTACAACAAGCGACGAAACAGTGTGCTGCAGACACGCAATCTGCGCGAGACCTGCTGCATGGACTTCGCGCAAAGATCGCCACAATAGCAGAGTGACTCGGGATGAGTCACGATGATTGTGTTGTGGGCCTGTTGGGTAGCAGACCCCCCCATAGTGGGTTTTTAGGGCTTGAAGCCTGAATTTTGGTTATGTGTAATGTAAAAACCCTATGAAATGTGGGCACAGAGCGCAAGAGTCTAGGGTTGTCTACCCTAAAATAATGTAATTTAATGTATGGTATGTCAGCCTACCCATGGTCCGCAGACCATGGGATTGTATAAATAGAGCACGACTCTAAGATGTAAGGGATAGATGTTTTTCTTGGATGAATTAGCCCTGAGTCTGTAAGTCTGAGTCTTGTGTTGTAGTAGTAGGAAGAGGCTCTGCAGCTGAGTGCGCAGAGGCCTGGTAGAGTCCGTAGCTGTGTGCGCGGACCCCTGTAGCTGAGTGCGCAGGGCATAGTTGGGATTGTAATTGGACAGAGAATTAATAAAGATAAGTTTGATTTGGAATATTGTGCTTTGATTTGTAAATCTGTGTGTCTATGCTTCTGTTAGATTTATGTATCTCTTTACAGTTTTATGATTGTGTGCACTAGTTATGAATTTTGAATGATTATTAAGAATATTGGGCCCACATAATTAAGTTAATATCTATAATAGCACAACAAGGATAAAGGATCTAGACAGCACCTCTTCGCGATCTTTACAGAGCTAAGCAGAAGTAGTTGCACAAGTTGCGAAGGAAGACGACTGCGCGGAGCAACGCAAGTGCATAGGTTGGGTTCACGAACTTCCTAGACTTCATCAAGACATCCCTAGGGTGCGGAAACTTGGTTCCAACACCCTCCCATACTACCTCGGGTGAGACCTCAGTCCGCGCACTGCGGACTATTGCCGAAAGGGTCGGTAGTTTTGGGATTTGTTTAGCTAAATCACTTCTAAACCTAGGTCAGGCCCCAACAAGCCAACACTTTTTCAGCTTCTCTTTCAGTCAAGAAAGTACTGCCTCACACCAATTGAATAAAGTTGGATCAAGACACTCAAGTGCATACTGAACATATGATCTATTCACCAGATGAAGTGTCACATTGCTTGCCGACTTTGCGATGGTGAAAAGGATTGTTCTCAAAGGAAAATCACGGATATATTTGATGATTATCTTTCCATCCTTGCTAGGTTATGTACTTGGCCGACAGAATTGTCGAACATAGTCCCTCACTGACTCCCTCCACGAGAAGCACCTGAAAGAGATATGGGGGCACCATGTCTCAACGACTCTGTAAGAAAGTAAACATCATCGATCACAATAGGGACAACTTTGTCTCTTATGTGAAAAGCCTGATCTGTCAAATACCATGCATGAACTAGGAACTGCAATAGTTCTGATTGTTGCCTCATTCCAGACAACTTGAACTATTTGAGCAACTCACAGTTCTTGAGGGCCTCAACTGTACCCTGATCATTTAGGAAACCATGTCTTTTTCTTCATGCTCTCTTTCTCGCCAAGTAATAGACATTCTGATCCAATGAAAGCCTGAAATCAAACCATAAGCTTAGTTAAGATCCTTTTTCATGCAAAAAACTGAAGAAATTTTGGGTCATTTTGGTGAAACAAGTTTGGGAAACCCGCCCAGCGCAACCCAGGCAAGGAGACACTATGCTACAGTGCAGAATCCCTTCTATCTGAGGGCTCGCCAGCCCAGTTTTTGACATGCAAGCCTGTGCTGGTCCCAAGGAAAAAAATTCAAACCCCAGGGGCCCTAAAAACCATAAAAACTTGTATGAAACAATAAAAGAATGACATGAAAAGAAGGAAGATGGATAGATCTCCTACCTGGTCCAGATGACATGAGAAATGATTAGCAAAATCTCTCGCAATCAGCTGAAGAAGATCGAGGTAAAAATAGGGTGAGAGCACACACTGAATGATAAATATTAAATGGTGAAAATAACATGGTAAATTCTTGTTTTTATGTTTATTTCATGATCATTAAATGAGTAAACTTTAGTATTTACCTGTTTTTACCAATGAAACAGGTATGTTTAATTCATTTGTTGTTGCTTTGAATAGATTTATAGCTAACTTATAGAATTTTACGTGCACGATCGTGAATTGTATTTTGATCACAGAGAATACCTTTATCTCTTTTTCGAGCTGTGTTAAACACCGAAAAAGGAACCCCCTTAGAGTCCTCTTTAAGCTCTTTTCAGACTCTTGAAATATGAAAAGATTTATGAGAGTTTGTCATTTTTAGCTTGTTAACGGATTGGAAATGACATCTACACAGTGTAAGTTTAACTCTTTTTCGTGCTGAGATATATTATTTACAAAAAATGGATATGTTGATTGAACATGGTCAATAGGTTCTCTCTTGTATTGTTTTACACTTTTTTGGACTCAAGAGACAAATCTACGAAAAAGAACTTGTGGAGTTCTCTTTTTGTCCCTTTTCAAAATCTCTAAACATGAAAAGGACCGATTTATCATTGTCGTTAGACTCGTTAAAACATCAAATAGCGGCAAATTTGTCCATCATGAGAAGACTGAGTTTCACCTTCGCTAGACTCGTTAAAATATCACATAGAAATGGATTCACCTGAAGGGTGGAATTATACAACAAGAATATGTTATCCTCCTCAAGCTTGATAAAAAATAAGGAGGTATTGGTCGGCGATGATAGGGGAAAAAGGGAAAAGGGGTAAACCACTTTATGGTAGCAGGTCACTCTTGAACATGACACTTTCACTTCATCATTGTGATTATTTTGGTTGGGTTATCTGCTTGATAGTCATCATACCTTGGTCTATCATACCATCCATTACTATTGTTTTGTGTCAATGCTGCCAATCCATTCAATGTCACCAACATGGTCAAGAGAAGTAACTCAATTAAAAGTCATCCTTTGCAATACTCATAAACCTTCATTTTCATGACTGCCATTCCTGAACCTTGTGTCATGAGTCCAATTCTGTCTCCAAAATCATTACACTTGTTTTGTGTCGTTGATGCGGGATACATAAAGGACCTCCTGTGACGAGTCGCTTCTTGTCGACATCAGCACATTATCCAAGAAGTTCACTTAGAAACACCCTTCTAGTACCTTGAGGCTTGCATACATCAATGACAGGTTTCTCGCTTCTAGCAATAGGTTGACATCACTAGCCTTCGACTGAAAGACTTTGTATGGTGTTCGTCATCAAAACATCCATTCACACCATACAAAATGTATTGCAGTACCTTGAGGATCATTATCATTATTAGTGGTTTCTCTCGTGTCCGTTAATGACTTACATCATTGGCTGGTAATCAAACGGTGTCTTTCCATGTTCGACTTCAGATTACATATTCACATGGTTAGACTTGTACTTGAACAAATTATTGAATGAGATAGAAGACCCTGGATCTAGTTTCATCCATCTGGGTTGTGATTTCAGGAAATGTAGCAAATCATCCGTACAAAGGCTTTACATTGATGGTAATTGTGATCATGGGTCTATATCAGTAGACGACTGCCTATGTACTTGTAATGAAAGTTTATATGCTAAGGATGGGTATGCCTTCCCTCAGTAATTCATGAGAAAAAAACAAAATATCATGATATTATGTATTGTAATCGATGCAGGTCACCAACCACTTCGGAACCTCCTCATCACATTGTAAAGCATGTCACTCGACATTATTATTTTCGACTTCATGATTTAGGGGGAAACTATTATAGATCCATTTGGGTAAATCACTCCCATCATTCAGATCAGTACCATTAGGGCTCATCAAACCCTAATTCAGTTGCTACATGCCCTAGACAAGTCACCTCTTTGAATGCCTCCTTCCCTGAGAGTTCTTTGACCTGAAGCCCTCCAGAATTGTCTCCTTGAGGGACCAGCGCAGCCTTGGATAGGGGTAAGTGTGCTTTAGTGTAGGTAGGCCCATGTTAGGGTTCTCTGCAAAGCACCTAGGCCCACTTTGACCTATGCTAGGCGACATTGAGGGAAATTCACATAGGGTTCTAGAAATATTCTTTTCTTCTAGAGCCATCTAAAAGATTCCCACACTTATCATCTCCTACAAGCTCGAAATTGGATAGGGAATGAGTTAAGTAGCCTACTATCTTCTCATCCCTTCCTTCATGGAAACTAACTCTAAGTTTGGAAGGCCATTCAATACCCTCATTCATGACAAAACCTCCTCCATTTGCCTATAAATTGAGCACTCCTCTAAGTGATCAGGGGACGGACTTTGAGAATTTGTAACGAGATATTGTTGGAGTGAGAATTGAGATTGTAAGTGAGCACTTTTATGCTGCCAGAGTGTTATGCTATTGATGTGATGTTGGTTGGAACCCAAGCTGGAAGAGTAACAATGGATCAGACTTCATGGTTGAAATTCTTCCTTCTATCTAATAAATAAGTTTACACCTTTTTCCATATTCTTATCTTGATATATGATGTTTATATGTGTGAATGTATCTGATTCCATTTACTTGTATTTGATAGATCTCTTGCTTTGATTGGTTCTCTGTCTTCTATTTATGCTTGCAGGTACCTTTTGAGTGAGTTAAGTTCAAGAAGCAGCGACGGGAGTCAAACAAAGGAGACAAAAGGAAAGCGAAAGAACAAGTAAGTCCTTTGATTCCTTTGTCTTATTTATCATTTATAGAAAAAGGATAAGCACTTTAAATCTTTTGTTCTAGGTCTTGAGCCCTAAAACTACCTCTCTTCTACATACTCTCCTAGACCCTTTTTCCCACACCAGTGCCTCATAAGCTATCAAAGATCATTACATATTGATTCTAGGAGTGCATTTAAGTGGTTTTCTAACTATATTTTTGTGTTTGCTATTTGACTTAGATTTTTCTCATTAGCCGCGGAATGCAGCCACTTTCCACAGCTGACTCGCGATTTTGCGGCTATTTTTATTGATCTATAGGTTACAGGTGTCGACAAGTAAAACGAGGCACGTGGGCAGCTCAGGAATGATCTAGACATGGACAAGGTCCTATCTGTTCAATCGAATTCGTAAAGAAAAGCCTGGTCAAAGGACGGTCAAACACGAAGTCCTACAGCAAATAGGTCTTTGTTTTCAGCACGTGAAAGGTTCGAGACCATTCCTAGATTCGTGGATCCCTCTTGACAGGTGCAAGCCGTCTCCGCGATGCAAATCCAACATCGACCTTTTGTAGATTGAATGATTATGCCAACCAAGACGCTTAGCTCACGGGTTCTGTCTTTTTACGTGTCCTTTGCTGAATATTTCTCACAAAAAAATAGTGATGCAATTTCCTCTATAAATAACATGTTTGTAAACACAAATAGTTAGTCTGGTTGTTAGTCTTTATGCTGTTGCTGTAGCGTTAGCCCTGCCATTGTAACAAGAAGACATTTCCTCTATTTTGCAATGTAAAACTCTATTTTTTTATGACTACGTAAGCGTGATGTTGGGTTGACAGCGTATTAACCAAGGCCGTGCAGAGGGCCCCTGCAGGCTGAGGTTTTGTTTTTCATTTCTGTAAAGTTTTCATGCATCGTTTTCTTATTTCCATTGTATATATTTCATAGTTTTTTTAACTGTATATGTTTCATAATTCATTTATGGTGTTAATATTTCATTCCTGTACATGATTTTCCAGCATTGCATACTTTTACTAACACTGATCAGTGTGTTTCAGGATAGGTTATGCTCGAGCTTTTTCATATAATTTTTTCATCAAATAGTGACATGAGATTTGCCTCTCTACTAAACTTTGCTTTTAAGCTTTTCAATTTCAGTTATGCTTTGATTTCAATCTTATTTATTTGTTGTTGTTAGCTAGTTTAGATATCAAATTCTTCATGTTATTTGACGTTATCTCTGGAGCCATTGCTTAACCCCGAAAAGCTACTTGGCGAGCTATCGGATTATAAGTGAAGTGATTTGATTTTACTTTCATTCCGCAAGTAGGTAGTTTAGATATCAAGTTCTTCATGTTATTTGACGTTATCTCTGGAGCCATGGCTTAACCCCGAAAAGCTACTTGGTGAGCTATCGGATTATAAGTGAAGTGATTTGATTTTACTTTCATTAATCTGCAAGTAGGTAATTCAGATATCAATTCTTCATGTTATTTGACATTATCTCTAGTGCCATGGCTTAACCTGAAAAGCTACTTGGAGAGCTATCAGATTATAAGTGAAGTAAATTGATCTTGCTTTCATTAGTATGCAATTTTTGGTTTGTTTGAGTGCAATAGTTTAGATTTTATTTCTGTATTTAGATGGGTAGCAGAAACAGTGATTTCATGATTAGTATTTCATCTTTTGTTTGATTTAAGTAGCTGGACATTTACATTCCTGTTCAAGTACTAATTTTATCACTAGCATGTTTTGAGATCTTTTTGAAGTGCTAAGTTCTAGAAGTTATCATCAGAGACATAAACCTCGTCTTAAATCTACATCCGTACTTTCCCTCTAAAAGTATTATTGAAACTTAGGAATAGGATTTCAATTTGCATTAGGAGACCAACAAAAACAAAACCCCAAAAACAAAATAAAAATTGAAAACAATAAAAAGTAATAAAGAGGTTGTCTTGCACATACAGTGTGCCACACTTCATCAGTTTATGACTCCCGGATTCATAATTAATGTAGCAATTTAGGACATGCTAAATTGACTAAACATTTTGGCACCGTTGCTGGGGAAGTGTAACTAGGTTGCCGATCTCTTACATAAAAAAAAAGGGAAAAATTGATAACTTCTTGAAGTATGCTCTCCTCTTGCACCTAGTGTGATCTGGAGGATCAGAAAAGAGAGTTATCAGTTCAATAATTTCTTGAGTATGCTCTCTTCTTGCACCTAGTGTGATCTAGAGGATCAGAAAAAGAATTATTAGCCCAACTAAAAAATCATTAAAAACATAAAAAAATGACATGCATAGAGCAAGAGATTCTAGGGGAAGGTTTATAGCTAGGGCCAAAAGTTTGATTTTCACAACTCCACTACTTTAAGGCATAGACAAGATACACCTCCATCCCAGACTCATAATCCCAGCCTTAGGATTCCTGGAATTCAAGGGGCGGAAATTGAATTAGAAGATTCTCCCACACTATCTATTAAATCTGATCTAAGAGAAGAGCCTTTCTTCACTTCTATATGGGAACATATTGCAGTTGAAGAATTAGAATCACCTGGAGAAGAAGGAAAGGAAGAGACTCTATCTCATCAGGAATTAATAGAAGAACTAGAAGACCCTGAGGAAACTATCATGGTAGAAGAAGTACTAGATGGGGAGTATTCTCTATTTGGAGGAGGGGGTAGAGGTAGAGGTAGAGGAAATAATGGAGGTGGTCGTAGAGGAAATAATGGAGGTAACAATGGAGGAAGTAGAGTTAATAATGGGAGAAATAGGGAAGGAGATAACTCATTTGGATTCCCTATAGCCGATCAGGAAACCCATACAGCAATGAAAAACATTTCACCATCTGTACTCCCAAACTTTTATGGGTTGCAAAGTGAGGATCCTGAAACATTTCTATTTGAGTTTGAAGTCTTGTGCTGAACCTATGACTATATAGAAGACTCTCAAAAACTCAAACTCTTTCCTTCAAAATTGAAAGTAGCTTCTTTGAAATGGTTCATGGGATTAGTCACTCAATCTATTAGGACTTGGAATGATATGAAACAAACATTTTTGGATAGATATATGGATTATTGTATGCCCACTAATCATAAGTATGAGGTATTCAAAATGATGCAAAAAGAAGATGAGAACTTGGAGGATTTACCTGAAAGATTTCAATGCAACTTAAAGAGAGTGAAAATGAGTAATTTAGATGAGGAAACCTTGAAAGCCCTTCTATTGAAATCCATTAGAGATGAATGGATAGATATTTTAAACATGATGGGGAAGGGAGATATTTCTCAACTTCCACTACATGACATAGCAAAACTATGTGTCCACCTCTCAAGGGGAAAATCTAAAACCGGAAAGGGGCCTAGATATCCTTCTCTTATTAGAGCAAACAAATATGCAACTAGATCAGTAAGTAGGGTAGAGATTGGCAATATGCTTGATGAATTCAAAACTGATATTCTAGTGAGCCTTAGTGAACAACTAGGCACCCTTAAAATTCAAAACAAGAAGAAAGCAGAAGTTGATGTGTTAGCCATATTTTGCCCAAAATGTAGAAAGAAACATGCTCTAAGGGAATGCCCCTTGGATGCAAAAGTTGTAGAAGCATGTATGATTTGCTCAGAAAGTCATGAGACCAAGGATTGTCCTTCCATTCCTGGGCTCAAAGCTGTCTTTTAGGAAGATCCAAATTCAGTAGAATCCCTTTGTTTTGTTTCAAGAAGACCTTGACAAGGGCAAAAAAATCAAGGATTTAACAATCCTATGAATTTTCAGCTCCCACCAAATTGGAATTCTTGGCAACAACCTTTTCCCCAACCTCAAAATCTGAATCAATCATGGGCACAAGGGGTACAAAATCCTTATGAGATATTTTCTCAATTTTATGAATATCCTCCATCTTTTCAAAATCAACAACAAAATCCACAACTTCCAAATCAAAACCCACAACTTTCATTGCCATTTCCACAACAACAACCTTCTCAACAAAATCCAAATTCTCAACTCTTGCTTCCATTTCAACAAAAGCCAAATCAACTACTAGCCCAACAATTACCAAATCCCAACAACAAAATTCCTTAGAATGCTTACATGGTAGAAGGACAAAAATTTCCTACCTATATGATTGTTCCTCTTAATGATGTTCAACTCAGATCTGGTATAGTTTTAGAAAAGGAAAAACCTTCTATAGATGTTCAAGAGCAAGATGCCTTTGAGGAGGATTCTCTTAAAGTAAATAAAGGTTCTAAGGTGTTGTGCTCTACAACAACCCGCCATTTCATACAAATTTTATTTTCAAAACTATAATATGAAATGGGTCCCTTTTCATTTAAATTGGCATCACCTTATCATTATTCAAAAAGGTCCGAAACAAAATAAAACATTATAAAACCTTTTTGATAAACCAATTAATCGGTCTTGTAATAAATAATGAGTAATCTTTTATTATTGCGATAAAGCGATCGCAAGATCGCATATCGCAATGACAAAGGATGCATGACTTAAAACACCCATTGATTTTCCCCGACACGACAATACACAAAAGGCTCTCGGATATCGGGAAGGTAAGAAATCATAGCAAAAGGCCCCTTTTCGCTCCGATGCGATATCGCTTTCGGCGATCGGGGATGTACCATGCATGCATCTAAGGCCCTCACTCAAAACTCCCGATGCGAATTGGCGATATCGCTATCGGCAATCGGGGATTCCGAAAGGAACCAATATAACAACTTAAGCTTTCCCCCGATCGCCGATTGCAATAAAGCTAAAGTGCAGATTTCAAAAAAGATTGGTAAAGTCGGGATATTTTATGGTTATTTAGTATTAAAGGCCTTTCTCTTCCCGATAGCGATTCACTTACGCTCAACCGCCAAAACATCAAGGCCACGCTTAAATGAATCATTTGGCCAATAAACGGCATGATGAGCATTTAAAGGATTGACAGGTTTAAACGACCATTTAATGAAACAGTAAGGCTAAAATCTCTTCAGAGATTGTATCCGCGGCCACCTTAAGTTAAATCCTCCATTATTCATTGATTAATATATCTCGTTCATCTTTGGTTTGAGCTACCAATTCTCCGGATTACGTTCATTTTCTCTCATGTGCAGAGCTCTTCCAAAGCAGCAAATTCAAGCGAAATGGGGAAGAAATCTAAGAAAACTGCAACAGCTTCCGCTTCGGCAGCTGCAGGGCAACACACTGCCGATCCAGGAGCAAGCAAAAAGGGACTGATATCCGACACTACATGTCTAGGACTCGGCAAAACTACTTGGCTGAGCACCTACAATCTGATTGAGGCTGAAGAGCCTGAGGTAACAATAGTGCAAGCCACAGCAGACACGACTCAGAAGTTTGATGCTACTCTAAAGGATTTAGCCGACTCTTTCCTTCATTGGATAGCAGCCCGAGAGAAAATTCTCCCATATACAGATGTGGTGAGATAGGCAATTGAAGAAATCCCAATCACAAATAGGACATTTTGCACCATGGACGGGAGAGTCTTCGGCTCGTTTCAACCTGATGATTTGAGGCAAATGTACCATTTGCCTGCACCGGAGAAGAAATACAACAAGGCATTCTTGGGGAAATTCCAAAATGAGAACAACATTGAATCAGAACCCATTCGGGATTGGAGGAAAAATCCAGCAAAACACAAGCATGAGTCTACAGGTAAGTACTCTGTTGATTCTTTGTGTTCTCCTTATTGTTATGCCGGGGTAATGATGTGTAGATTGTGGGGCTGACATGATTCCGCAAACTTCACTATAGAGATGGTTCCTTTGATGGAGGCAGCATGCAATAGTGAAATAATGGATTGGGGAAATATACTGTCTGATAAGCTAGCAACCGCAGTCCTTGAATTTAGAAAAAAATCCCGCATTACTAAAAGGTTCATTCCCCCATTTTACTATAGTGCTATATCTTAGACACCCTGTGTTTTAATTCTGAATTTCATATCCTTGGGTGGAGATGGACTCCACAAGACCCCATGCCCATTCATATATATCACTAGAAGTTATTGAAAGCCCACCATAAGCACCATTTATATCAAGTTTGCAGTGGTTTTATGTTACCCATTCACTATGCCATTTTTGACAAACCTACTCCTAAGATTTCCTACCAAGCGGAGATTGACTTGACATCCATAGGGAGATGGTTCAGAGAAGAAAAATTCACCTATGTAAGAGTTTTCAGCAACCAAGCCAAGCCTCATGTCCTCCCTTTGTATATACCTAACAAACTCTTAGCCAGAGAGGTAGCATATCAAATCACATTCGAAGGAGTTACACAGACTCTAAGGAATAAAAAGAAGCAGGTTTGGCCCTCTTTTCCTCTAAGATGTGGTGTCTACGCTCCGCATCACTTTAAACATGCAGAGAAAGAAGCAGATAAGATCAAGGCATTGAATCTCGCTGCTCTTCCTAATAGGCGATTTGATCCAAACAAAGTCACCTATAATGCACTTGAACAGGCAAAGCTAACTAAGTTTGACCATAAAGATGATATGTTTGATGACCTATTCTCCTCAAGTGAGTCACTATTTTAGTTTAAATCACTAGCCAGAATGAAATATCAGGATGACGGGTTAGTTGAATTTAATAGACTTAGAGAACAGAGGTTGCAAACTCTGCCTCTAGATCTGTTAGCAACGACCCCGATGACAGAATCAAGCGAGCCTGAGCAGCGACTCACTAAGGAACCTCCTGCTACATCAAAAATTGCTGGAGAAATCCAAACAAAAGAGCAGGAGGAAGTGCAGAGAAAAGAGCAGGAGGAAGCGCAGAGAAAAGTGCAAGAGGAAACACAGAGGAAAGAGCAGGATCAGAGCAGCACTGAAGTCAATGTAGATGCCCAGATTGACCCGAAATTGCTCCATGAATGGCAGCAATTCGACTCAATCATAAGTAATCTTGAGAGCTCAAAGGAAGCCGAAACATCAAAAGCGGCTGACGCACAGGAGACAACATCTAAACAGGTTCCAAGTGGAACCAGCGACCTACCCATTTCTACAGGAATAGAGATAATCCCTAAGGATCCTTCTGATCAGATTTTTTTGCAAGTGGAGGAGATACCTCCATTGGAAGTCTTTTACAGCCCAAAGCATAGGGCTGTAGTAAAACGGCAGCAGAAAAGGAGAATGACTGATCAATCTTCCCTATTCCCTGAACAAACAGTGACAGCCAATGTGGTCTGGAAAGAGGAATTTGATCCTTCTGATGACCTTACTAAATTGTCCCAATATGTTGGAGCCTATTCGGCAGCTACCATGGACAAGGCATTAGAAGTGACTAATTTGTTAAGAGAAAAAGGCCAATCAATCGCCTCACTACAACAACAGTTATCAGAAGCACAGCAGAAGGCAGAGAAACTTGAGCAGCAATTGTACACACAACAACAAATAAACAATCAACTGAATAAACAATTGCAGGAAGAAAAACAGAGAATTTATTCAAGTGCCATTCAAAAGCAGAAGGAGCTGTCGGAAGCGCTGGCAAAATTGAAAGCATTGCATGAACAGATGGGGAAATCTAAAGATGAGAAAATTGCTCAATTATCAGCCCAAATAGAAAAGTCCAAGAATCTTCCATAGCCAGTTGAGTTCAGAGCCGAAGCATTACAGATTAACAAAGCATTGGTGACACAAATAAGGCTGTTATGTCAACAAATCGCTCAAATAAGTGATAAATCGGTTGATGCTAGAACATACTTGGAGCAGGCTGATGAGACCTTGACCAATTTTCTTGAGTGGCAAGACACTGATGAGGGACAGGCAGCTAATTTGCCAAAAATCCTAGAATCACATAAAGAGATCCTATTTATGGAATGGCAGTCCCAGTTAATGAAAGCAGAGAGAGCAGTTTCCAGATGCAAGTTAACCACAAGTAATTTGGTTGAATTGATTAATGATACTCTCTATTTATCTAACATGATCTCTCAATGTACCCCAGGTAAATTTCTATTGGCTAAAACATTGGAGCAGTCATGTTATCAAGAGCTGGAGAAAAATGGGAGATTAATCATAGGAATTAACAGTTTGACTTGGGACACCTATTTGTTATAGACATTTTTGTGCCTTACAGCTTTAAGCATGAAATGTCCATAAACCAAGGGATCCTAAGTCCCTAAAAGTGTTGTTCCGGCCCCTAAATGAACAAGGTCAACAAATTACAGCTTCTCCCAGAAGTTCTCCACCAGAAACTGCTCATAATCAGTCAAATCAGGATCATTTCATCTGCTCCACTAGCTAGCTGCGTTGCATAGCACCCAAGTACACTAGCTAGGTGCGTTGCAACGCACCTAAATGCACTACCAGGGTGCGTTGAGCGGGAAATGACAAATGGCAGTGCCATTCCGCGAGGTTGAAAGACAATGGAAGCTTCCAGAATCTTCTCCAATGACACTTGCCTCACTGAGTTCGACCAAGGATGAGTAAGAGGCTCTCAGTCTCCAAGTGGAAGCAAGAACTGACAGAGAGAAGCCACTAGTCAAATCATAAGCTGACTCATATTCCTTGCATACATCTATATATGGATCCCTCATCTCCGAGATCCAGAGGCTGGAATTTTGTACATTGCAGAGAATTGCTGTTGGTTTTGAGATAGATATCAGAATATTGGGTGATTTATGCTTTGTTGGAGGTGAAGAGGGGATTCTGTGCTGGGAGGTTGATGCTGGATCAGGAATCATCGGTTGTAACTCCTCCTGGATCTTCTTGTTATATCAATAAAACTATTTGAGTTTCTCCTACATGCTTGTGTATCATTGATGTTTGTTACATTTGTATGTTTAGCTTAAATCTGATCCTAAGCTATTTATGAATATAAATCCATGTCTTTGTGCAGTTTTCTTCTTTTGTGATCTTACAGGAACTTGGTGAAGCTGGGCAAGTAAGGGAGTAGGTAGCTGGAAGCTGTCAAAGAGGAGAGAGATTGGATCAAAGGACTAGCACAAGACACAGGTTGGTTCATCCTATTCCTCTTCGTTTATAGTTCATAAAGAAGAATACGAAAGTAGTTTTCTCTGTTTTTTTCTAAGGTCACTGTCACACCTTAGTGCGATAGGGTCGTTCTGAATAGACACTTTTCCCGTTAACAAAATGGCGACTCCACTGGGGATCGTGTCTAATTAGTTTGTTTGTGTTTCTCTTGTTGTTTGTTTCGTAAACTTAGAAGTAGCAATCGAACTGCATTTGCCATTAACAAATGCAAAGTAGACATCTGCTACTTCAATCCATTCACTGGATCTGCTTATGATCTGAACAGCTGATTCACAAATGATCTGATTGCCCTTTGTGATAGCTCTTAGACCTCCTTTAAATCTACCCTCTGATTGTGCATTACTGATTGCTTTTACTCGGCCACAAACCATAGATTAAACTGTAAACCGTGACCCAGAACCCGGATAGAATTCTCATTTCTGCCCCAGCGCAGGCTCTGTGAAGAGGTTCTGCATTTCAATGCAGTTCCCGAGAGGGTTACCTGCGCTGAAATCCAGTTTCTCTGTGTAACAGGTGCGCTGATCAGCCTAGCCTTGTGCAGCTAAGGTTCTTTGCTTCATTTTTTTCAGTTTTGTCTCTGATTTTTGCAGCCTGTGATCAATGTATGTGTCTGTTTGAAAATCCCCTTTCTTTACCTTAATTCCGCCTCCTTTGTACAAAAAGACTGTAGATGTTTTTGTGTGTTTGTGGCATCATTTACAGATTTCCATTGCAAAAGTAGAATAGTCATACTGTCGTCCTTTGATTTAGATCTGTCACAAGTGTTGATTTTGATCTTAGGAGAAAGTTTATTTGCTGTTGACAGTCGATTATGCTTTTACTTTTGCCTTTGGTTTGAATTTGTGACTTTCCAGTGTCGAAACGAGTATTTATTTGAAAATCATAAAGTGTCGTAATCATCTCTACCTTTTGATTTCGAAAAGAAGCGTGTTTGTGTTTTTCACTTGAAAGCAAATTCAGATTTGTACATCAACTTTCTTTTTAGGCATCAATATTAAGAAAGTGAAAAAACAAATACATGCACATGTGCATTTGCATATTGACAGTCTGTTTGGCTTGATTTAGGAAAGTGCATTTAGAGTGTGCTCTTTGCTCTTTGTGAAAAGATTGTGTCTTACTTTTCCCCTTGTAGCTAGGATTTTCATTGCTGAAAAGAGATAAAAGTTTGCTTATCATCTTTAGATTGCATTTTAGGAATTACATCTACATCTCGTGGTGAACCCAAAAGGCAAACTTCATAAGAAAGATCAACTTAAAATAAATTGAATGAATCTAACAACGCTTTGGAACTTAACGCACAACATTTAGAGGTCTAGGCTAGAGACGTATTCCGGCATCGTAAAGCCTGGTAACTGTTGTCCTCACTGATGGTTGGGTGATTCCTCCACTTTGAGACGATAAGTGCCAATACGGACTTGTGCTCCCACGTACCGTCGAGTATATATTGGGAGACCCCTATAGGCTTAAAACCTTTTATCCATAGGAAGCCATGTCGGCCGCCCTACTGATCGCAATGCACCGAACACAGCATTCGGGAAGATTGACTGTCATACCGTAAAAAGTATTCTGCAGTTTTGCGATTGGTTTGGTACTCCCTCTACCTAGATCTCCAGAGTAGTCCCTTTCATTCCTTTTTAGACTCCTTAACGGAAAAGGTCCATCTGAGCACTTGTCACTTCAGGCTCATTAAAAATCGAAGGAGACTAGAGTCATCTTTTGTTTTTTCTCGACTCTTAAAAATTGAAAAAACAAGTTGTGTCAAAGCGTCTAAAAATTTGTTTTAAACGGAATATTCATACCCTTTTCCTACGTTGATCTTAGTTTGAGAAAATGGAGTCTACCAACCAAGGAATTCCCCTTGGTGGAAATCCTAGTCCCTTCTCATCTTGGGGAGATGTTGGTGCACCCCATATGGCCACATTGTCGCTTCCAGGACTGACAATTGGCTTGCCAGTATGGCTCTTCTCAACCAATGTCGTTCAGAACACCACCATTCCTGAACAATCGAATCAGCAATTAGACGAGTCCAGAGTTGCCCACCAACCTTACTTCCTCTAATTCTTCCTCTCCTCCTTCCTCTTCGCTTGATGGGGCTGGCAAAGCCAAAAGTCAAGTTCCTAAGGAGAAGAAGGAAAAGAAGAAGAAAGAGAAGAAGAAGAAGGAGCCAAAGGCGAATGGGGGAAAATGAGCGTCGTCTAACAAAAATCCACACACTGCACCGACCAAGCCTAAATCGCCATGTGTCATTTGCAAAGGAGACCACTTTCACAGAGATTGTCCTTGCATCCCTCGGATACTAAGGGACTGGTCTCCTCGTCTGCACAATCCGGTGTCATCAACCTCTGATGATCATGTTGAAAGCACACCGTCAACTAGAAAAAGTGAAGCCCCAGGACAAAAAGGGAAAGCTAGATTTACTTGTAAACTGTGTGAAGGCAATCATGTCGTCCACCGTTGTCCCTTCTTAGACGAAGCGAAAAGAGTTTTGGATGATCGTCTGGTTTCACCGTTACGACTTCCTCCTGGATATAAAAAACTCTTGCCGAGTCCGTCGCTAGTTGAGAATCCAGCTGGCCCGCTCAAGTGGTCGGCTGAAGCGCCTATCGTTGAAGATAAACCATCTGAATCCATACCAGATGAAAGTCAAAAGGTCGAGGCGGCAGTTGACCCGGTCTTGCCTTCAGAGGTTTTATCTTCGGATGATACAGTCACTGAAGAGAACAAGGATGACACCGTCCAAATTCTCTTCATCAACACAGACTCCGACGAACATGGGGGCAATCTACCCATTCCCTTACTGCAGGAGGGAAGTTCGTCAGAGCCATACCCGGCCGTCTACTCGGTCCCACCTCCAAGCAACCTAGTTGTCTCCTTCGACTGGAATCAACTAGGCAGACCCCGTTTACCAGCAAGCATACCATTCCGAATTATCGTTCAAATATATAGAATGGTCATGGCTGGTACTGTTACACTAAAAAATGTCACCATGGCTATTTACAGTTAGTATGGCTCTATAAACAGTCATGCTATCCTCTTAGGCAAGTCTTATGCCTCTGCTCTCCATGTCAAACTCCAAAAAGAGAGAAAGTCTTTATAAATGTATTTATCTCTGGGTACGCAGGTTCTCTCAACCTTACCTGCGGGTACGCACCCAATGTTCACAAAAGCTGCGTACTTGTACGCTCTGTATGTAAAGGGGAAGGTGCGTACCCCTGTAAAGGTCAAAATGCGCAAGTTTCATCTTTAAAAAGTTACTTGTGGTCATTTCTAGAGCATTCTAGAAGGTTGTTCGACGTGTATTGAGCGCCACCAGATGGTTCATGTACCCCTACCAAAGAGGAACTTATCCCATCAATGAGGGAGCTATCCCATCCAAAGAGGGGATTATCCCATTGATGGTGGACCTGAATAACTTCCTCTAGACCACTATAAATACAGGCATTGGGCCAGAAGGAGGGGAGGTTGGAAGCTAAACATTTCTAAGGGTAGATGCTGCTGGAATTAGGACTCCCATTTAGAAGCTTGTGAGGAGAGATTGCCATCTTTGCTTGTTCTATTTGGAAGTGGGTGAGCTTTGTCAAAGTAAAGGAGAACTCTTGATGGACCCTGGGAGGGACTTGCACAACACCAAGGCTCAGGTTGTAATTGTTCATTTTGTTTCCTATTAATGCAAATGAGTCCATTCTTCTCAATAACTTGTTATTTATGAGTTGTTTATGTACTCCTTGGTCTATGTGTTAAATATGTTTTATTCTATGAGATTATCAAGTGCTATTTAATCGTTTGATTGTTAGTGGATGCAGGTTTCAAAGTGAAGGAGGAGCTCATCCGGATCAGTGAGGCTGGACTGCTACAACAGCGTTGGACTACAGGTAGGATCTAAACACTTGATTTCTCGTATAGTAAATGCATGTTTAGAGAAGGATCGCTCTTGTTTGTCTTGTTTGTCACTAGAGAGTCTTAGGCTCCTAGGGAGGTTGGTTGTGTCTGCACTATCGACTCTTTCCGCCTGAAAAAATGGCGACTCCACTGGGGAATCCATTGATGTGAAAGTCTTTTCCTTTGTACGCAACTTTGATCTGAGAAAAGTCATTTATTTTCTGGTTTTTGGCTCTGTGACTTTGTTTTTGGGTGGGTTAGCTTAGGGATAGATTGAATTTAGTTTTTCTTGGTTTTTTCAGGAGTACGCACCCTCTGAGTATTGCACAGTGCGTACTTGTACGCACTGTTTCTGTGTGCACAGAGCGGGCCCGCACCTGGCTTAACAAGTTGCCTGCGTACCCTGCTAAAAATTAAGAAATTTCCATTTTTTGCATTTTTTCTCTTAGATTTTGCTTTTTCTTAGTTTTTACTGCCCAGATCCATTAGTCTCTTGTCAAAGATCTTCACCTGAACTTGTTTCGATAGCATTGAGTGTTTTAGTGGATTTCATAGAACTTTAAGCCCTAGGGTTTGATTTTTGAGTAGGTCTTGTAGTGACTTTGGCGGTAGAAGTTGTCAAGCCTTAGATCTCTCTGGTTTTGTCAGCCTTCTTAGAAGTCGGACCTGTCATAAAGTCTACCTGTGAGAGCAACTTACCTTTGAGTTGTCTCTTTGGCAAATTTCGAAGTACTTGTTGATTGAGTATTGAATTCCATTTTACAAAAAGAACAAAAAGATTTGAGTTTTGTTTTGACTGGTCTTTTGATTCTGCATTAGCTGGTCCTTGACTTGATTTTGGTCAAGTAAAACCACCTAGAATCATCTTTGTAGGCTTTTGCCTCGTTAGGTTTGCTTAGAGTAAATTTCTTTTTGATTTGCTTGTGAGTCAAGTTTTCATAGATTTTATAACTTTTGAGATTGATTTTCGTTAAAATAAATTTATATGCTTTATTAAATAAGAGAAAATACAAAACATCTCCTTTGAAAAGTTTTGTTTCAAGTAGCTTTGAGGCATTTTGAAAGAAAAAGAGTTTTTCGTGCACGTAAGGAGTGGTCATGTTTGTATGCTTGAAAAGATAAAGAGAATTGTTTCTTTGATTGTCTTTACTAAGAAAGTTGTTTTCTATAAAATTTGCATTTCTCAACTCTCTTAGTTAGGAATTTCATTGAAAGAGAAAAGTAGCTTAAATCATCTTAGGTGCATCTTTGTAGTGGTTTGAGTCGAGTCTACACACCATTGGTTTCACTTCCGATACCTTTTGTCTTGAAGAAAAACCATAAAATTAACACTTAAAGTAAAATCAACGTAGTAACTTTTATTTACTAGGGCTCTGAAACACCAATTTAGATCAGGCTAGTGTCTTGGAGTAGGGGAGTAATTAACTCTCCAAGACAACAAAACCAAACAAGTAGCTTATCTTGTGATAGAATAAATCCAATTGTCTCATTTGTACTCTGGGAAAGCTCCTCTTAAAGGAGAAGCACGAGCTCGTGTCCGAAACAGTGAGGGGATCAATCCCCCCTCGTTGGGAACGACGCCAGACACGCACGTATTACAAACGGTAAACCTCGGATTAACCATTGTCGAGGAGCCAGGGGTCACTTGTCGGTAAACCTTGGATTATTGTCAAGGAACCGGCAAGGGGATTGAGCTTGATACTCTGCCCTTGCGTGCTGTCGGAGTGTAGACTGTTCCCCCAGGTGCATTTGTTGCGGTTGGTAACCTTAGTGACCATTATCTTTAGGATTCTACCGAGGTGACGGTGGAGGGAAGATCCCACTGTACCTGGAGCAGACGTCGGCTAGACTCACTTGGATTTTCCGGGGGGTTCACTTCACTCGAGACGGTTAAAGTGGAGGAACTTGTGCCGGTCTATTCATTAAGCAGGTTGCCGGGGTAACTGTTCCACCCGCCACTTCTGTACTGAATCCGGCGATGTTGGGTTTCATCTCCAACTAGCGTTTTCGGTCTGGAAGGCTACTGTTTGTGCTTGGTTTGACGCCCTAGATTCTTTAGGCGTGTGATTCAAATTTGTTTGGTTCTTTAGAGACTTTAGGTGGTTTTGTTTTGAGATTTTACTTTGTTTTCGTGTGTAGTAGTTAAAAGTTTTTAACTGTGGCGGAATTACCGAGACAGTCCCGTAGACTTCGGGGCCAGTCTCCTGAAGTTGTTTCTGTGGCTGAATTGTTGAGGAGATCCCGTAGACTTAGGGGTGAACCTCCTCGAGACGACCCCAGTAATCTAGAAGGTTTGAAGGTCCTTGTAACTCCTCCTAGTGGTAGTAGAGTAGGTTCACCTGAAGAAGGAGAATCTTCCTTGGTAGTCCATTCAGATTACCAAGGTCTAGAGATAGGTTATAATCCCGAAGCTGTTACAGTTTCTGAGCTTGTTGGTAGTTTTTCGTCTGCTAGTGATACAGGCGAAGAACCTGAAATATCTGAACCTGTTACTCCGACTTCTAGTGTTCCAGATTCACCAAAAGTAGAACGAGTTATCACCGAAAATCTTCCTACTGGTCTGATTGCTATCGAAGAACTTGCTCCAGAGGAAGAAATAGGCGTCTCTAACCTTGAAGATCAACTTACTATTGAGCTCAGGGAGCGTGAATCTATCTTTTACAGTCCTCCTAGAAGTACTACTTGGTACCTTTCGTTAACCAATTATTTAGACAACTCAGGGGTAGGTTTTTCTACACCTCGTACTCCCTTTCCACCTGGAGGTATTTATACTCCTGTAAATATGTCTGGTCAGTCGTCCGTGTTTACTCAAACTCCTGAATCTTTCTTACACGGCGGTCCTTCTGTTCCCACCGGGTATCAATCACTTTCTGGTACTTTTGCGGGGGCATCTCCTCAACCCGTTGATCATGGGTTATTAGCTGGAAACAATGGTAATATACCATTGGGTGTAGGAGACATTTACATGATGACAGGTTCAGTTCCCGTTTCCCAACCTCAAGGTGGCCAATTACCGCCTGGGGGGCAACCTCAGTTAACGCCTTGGGGGCAACCTCAAGGTACACAAATCGTGTCTGGGGGTCAACCTCAAGGTCAGTATGTACCTATGGTGCAATACATGCCTCAAGGTCAACCCCAGCCTCAATATGTACCCGAGGGTCAACCTCAGTATCAATATTTACCTCAAGGCAAGGGTATCAACCCTCAAGGGTATCAACCTCAAGGTCAAGGTCAACCCCAGTATCAGTATTTACCTCAAGGTTATCAACCTCAAGGTCAATACTCGAGTCAAGGTTATCAACCACCTCAAGGTCAGTCATATGTTCAAGGTATGGGAACTGCACCTTTCAATTATCAATCCTATCCTCAATCCGGTTATGGATCTCAGTATCCTCAACCTGTTACGGGTCAATACCCCGGAATGTTAGTGTGGGATCCATCACAGGGTCAACAGGTGTTGCAGCCAAGTATACAGTTGGTACCTCAAGCTGGACAACTCGTAGTTTCTGGTCCACCCCAGCAACCGCAACCTGTCCAGTCAAATGTTCAAACTTCTGTGACTTCGGTAGTTACTCAGCCGCCAATTGCACCTAGTACTCCATCTCAAACGGCTGCTGCAACTACCGCTACATCTACCGCACTTACTTCTGGAGTATCGACAGCTCCGGTTTCTACTGTCTCTGTAACCACTCCTCAGACATCTTTACCGTTGTCTAGATCTACGATTCAAACCACGGTCCAGATGCCTACAGGTCAACCTGGTATAAGTACGGTTGTCACTACTCAACCTCAATTTGTTCAACAATCGTACCAGGGACAGTACCAACATGGGCAAGCTGTCCAACAGCCGGTTTACCAGTATCAACCGTATCCTGGGTACACTTATCAACAACCTCAACAACCCCAGTACAGTCTGGTTAATCCTGGTTTTCCAAGAGGATATAATATCCCTAATGCGACTCCTGTTCCTAGTTATCCTGGATATCCTCCTCCTGGGACTGGTCTTGTGACCCAGAGTTTTAGAGATCCTAACCGGCAATTACCGTTTATCGCAACTTTGGATTTACCAGACTTGACGCGCCTAACGAACGATCCAATTCAATATCTTCCGTTCTGGCTGCCAATGCCAAATAAGTTGCCCAGTGATATACCCAAGTTCGAAGGTAATTCTGGAGAGGATCCGTCCAATCATGTGATGACTTACCACCTCTGGTGTGCTTCAAATTCTATCTCGGATGATTCGATCCGCTTACGTCTTTTCCAGCGTACACTCATTGGTCTCGCGGCCAAGTGGTACATTGAGTTACCACGGGCCTCTTTTTACAATTTCAGCCAGTTAGCTACCTCGTTCTTAATTCACTTTCAGTTGCCGGTCAGATACGATAACGGCACGGAGCTATTAACTTCACTAAAACAATCAACGTCCACGTATATTTCTGATCACATTCATGAGTGGAGACGTCGAAGAAGGTTAGTGAAAGTTTTTATCCCGGACCAAATCTTAGCTGAATGGTTTGTTAAATCATTATTACCGAAGATTACTGAAGATGTAGCTAAGGCCGGAGTAGTTACTGAGGAGCAAGTCATTGCTCAGGCGCAATACCTTGACTTAGTTTATACTCAGTCGGGTACGTTACACGAGAAGATTCCAGATCTTCCAAAATCGAATCAAATCGCTGCTGCTCCTTCGGGATCTCATGCCGCTGATGGTATGATTGGTATCGTGAATACAAAGAGTAAGAAGAAGTCTTCCAAGAATTCTACTACTCCTATAATCACTTTACCTGATTCCCCGACAGGAGAGTCATCTTCTCCTGAAATTTCTGCCGATATTCACGCTGTAGAGTCATCTACGGCCAAATCAAAAAACGGTGGAAAGAAGAAGGGTAAGAAGAAGGCTAAAGCAGACAAGGCTCCGAAGGAGAAAACGGAAAAGTCGGAAACCAATGACGAAAAGCGCAAACCTCGATATCCTTGTCTTATTTGTGAAGAGGATCATTTTACAAGAGATTGCCCTCATCGGGCCGAGGTTGTGAAAATAGTCAAAAGATCCATTTCCAAAGCAGGAAAGTAAGATGATAGGTTCTTCCTCGACTGCCAGTGAAGAACCCATTTTGATGATGTCTCATGTGAGGATTGCGACTCGATCGCAAGATTATGGTAGTAAGAATCCTGTTGATGGTAAGGAAGCAGAATCTTCTCATTCTAACCCGTCAACCTCAGCTCCTGGTTCCGATCCACCACAGATCGAAAAACCTAACCCGGACTTAGTAATCAAACCGCCCGCCAAGGGTGTACCTCGAAGGTCTGCTTTCAATCCACATGCGAGAGCAGCCCATAATTACAACATTGTTGAAGACTTAGCTGTTTCACCCTCAGCAATGTCGGCTTTAGAAGTGCTGCAATCATGCCCAGCACAACGAAATTACTTTTGTCGGCTATCGGAGCTGTCGATGTTCAGGATCCGAACCTGATAATCTTCGATCTAGAAAATAGTACACCGCGTCTACCCCATCAAATGGCTTTCCAAATTCCAGTGATAGTCAAGAACAGGCCTATTCATTGGACTGTGATTGATGAGGGAGCTTCTACATGTATTATGTCGATTCAATGTTGGAGATCACTTGGTTCTCCTTCGTTGAACCAATCCCCGACCATCCTTAAGGCCTTTGATGGCCGTGGGTTCCGTCTGTTTGGTATTCTACAGGAATTGCCTATAGGGGTAGAAGGTAAAACCGTTAGTCTGGATGTGGAGGTGGTTGTTGCCCCTCTAGACTACAACCTTCTTTTGGGTCGAAGTTGGTCATATGTTATGACAGCAGTCGTTTCATCGGTCTTTAGAGTAATTAAGTTTCCACATAACGGTAAGATCGTGACGATTGATCAGCTGACATACTTTTCATCCGACCCAGCCTCTTCAGAGAGTATCCAGCATGTCGGTAAGACGACAATCCCTTATAGGGACGTTGGCGTAGGTTTAGTTAAAGATTCCGGTTTACTGGGAACTTTTCCTTTCCCTCCAATCAACGCAGACCCTTCATTTGCATCAATTCATATGATTACATCAGACAACATTATTTATGATGATCCTTGGATTGTCCCATCTGAATCTGAGATAGACTCATTCGGTGATGCTATGCCTTTGAGTCCATATGAAATTGCTTATGAAGCTGTCATGTCTTTTACCGACTCGCGTTCAACCCAAATCGACCAAATGAATGTGGTCAGTGAAGAATCACTTTTCACATCAACCTTAGAATGGATAGCGTTTCCCGAAGTCGTGTCATCTGACGAGCAACTTCGCGAAATCCTAAGTGTAGACGATCTACCATGGGAAGATCTTCATCACAGATCTTCGTTTTTACCTAAGGATGATGTTTTTGAAAATGATTTTTCATCTATCTTTACCGCTGAATATGTCAAATACGCTCAGAATCCAACGAAACATTCTGATTCAGAGTTGAATTTAGGGAATATTTCTCGCACTATTCCCATTGATATTTCAGTGAAGCCCGGAATTGAGGAAAACATTCATATAGGTGCCTCATGTACAGAAGATGAAATTCGAACTTACAAGGCACTATTCCAAGAATTCCGCGATGTGTTTGCCTGGTCTTACGAGGAAATGCCAGGAATCGATCCTGCCATTGTTGTTCATGAAATAAAGACCTATCCGGATGCTAAACCCGTCCGGCAACGGTTGCGTCAGATTCACCCTCGGAAAGCGGCTGCGATTAAAGCAGAAGTCGAGAAGCTGTTGAAAGCAGGTTTCATTTATCCAATCCCGTTAACGGATTGGGTATCGAATATTGTTCCGGTCAACAAGAAACAAGGAACAATAAGAATCTGTATCGACTATAGGGATATAAATCGAGCTTGTCCAAAAGACAACTATCCTACGCCTTATATCGATCAAATTATTGATGATTGTGCCGGAAGTGAAATGTTTTCCTTCATGGATGGTTTTTCGGGCTATAATCAAATCAATATTCTACCTGCCGACCAACCAAAAACGGCATTCATTTGTCCATGGGGGACATTTGCTTATTGCAAATTACCTTTTGGACTTAAGAATGTCGGGGCCACTTTTCAACGGGCGATGTCTTATGCATTTCATGACATCAAGCACATTGTGCAACCGTACCTCGATGATTTGCCTGCTCATTCTTTACATCGAGCTGATCACCTTGTCCACTTACGAGCAATCTTTATGAGGTGTAGGCATTATCGAATTCGGTTGAATCCCCACAAGTGTGTTTTCTGTATAGAGACGGGTCGATTGCTGGGATTTGTTGTTTCAAAAGCCGACATTCGCGTCGATCCCTCGAAGGTCGAAGCTATCATCAAATTGCCTCCTCCTTCGAGTTTGCGCCAACTCCAAAGTTTGCAAGGGAAAGCGAACTTTTTACGCCGATTCATTCCAAATTATGCCGAGGTCACTAAAGGTTTTACACGGTTGTTGAAACAGAATGCTCAATTCTTTTGGGATGAGATCGCCCAACAATCTTTTGATGCACTTAAACACGCGTTGACCCATGCACCATTGTTGCATCCTCCCAACTACAACCAAGACTACTTCTTATACCTCGCAGCTTCGCATTCCACCATTGGAATGGTGTTAGTTCAAGAAGATGAATTCGGAGCGGAACATGTGATATATTATCTTAGTAGGACATTAAACCCCACTGAGCTAAAATATTCGCATGTGGAGAAATTGGCCCTGGCAGCCGTTCAAGCTGTCCAACGTTTTCGTCACTACATTCTTCTCTGTAAAACTACAGTTATTTCGGATTGCAACCCTATGATTTATATTTTGACAAAACAACTGCTAGGGGGCAAGTACTCTAAATGGATCGTTATCCTGCAAGAGTTCGACTTGGAGTTTGAAAAGTCCAAGTCTAAGAAATCCTTAGTTTTTGCGGAATTGATGTGTGATTTCCCGCATGCTGACACAGAAACTGTGGCAGAGGAGTCCATTGCGGACGAATCTTTGTTTCTTATCAGTACTTTAGATCCGTGGTACGGGGATATAATCATCTATCTCCAAACCCAAACCTTTCGGCCTGAAGCTTCAAAGTCTGAACGTCGAACAATTCGGTTTCAATCCCAGCAATACAAGATTATTGGAGATACACTTTATCGCCGGGGGGCAGACTTAGTTTTTCGACGTTGTTTAACTCACGAAGAGGCTGAGAGGGTTTTGAATGATTGTCACTCTGGAGCATGTGGCGGTCATATGTCTGGGTATGCCACAGCTCAGAAGGTGTTGCGCGCTGGCTATTTCTGGTCGTCCATGTTTAAAGATTGTATAATTGCGGTCCGGAAGTGCCACAACTGTCAAGTGTTTGATCGCAAGATGCGCGCACCACCTACTCCTCTCCATCCTATAATTGCCGTTGGTCCTTTCGCCAAATGGGGTATCGATTTTATTACTTGTAACCCTCACTCGGCCGGGGGGCATGCGTATATCATCCTCGCGGTTGATTATTTTACTAAATGGGCCGAGGCGATGCCTACATTCGACGCAAGCGGCAAAACAGCTGCAGTTTTCGTATTCAATCATATTATAACTAGGTTTGGTGTCCCACAAGCAATCATCACTGACCATGGGAGCCATTTTCGAAACATCATGATGACTGAGCTTACAAGCCAGCTTGGTTTGCGCCACGATAGCTCTACTCCTTATTATCCGCAAGCCAACGGTTTGGTTGAGTCTATCAACAAAGTTCTGGTTATCATGATCCGACGAACCATTGGTATTCATCGGTCGAATTGGCACAACATGTTATTTTCAGCGCTATGGGCATACCGAACCTCAGTGAAAACTTCAACAGGGTTCACTCCTTTCCAGCTAGTTTATGGCTTGGAAGCTGTGTTACCCATTGAATGCGAAATCCCATCACTTCAAATGGCTGTCGAATTACTTCCAGCTACTTCCAAAGAGGAGAAGCGTTTATTATACTTAGCTAAATTAGATGAGACTCGACGTGACGCTGCATTGGCAATCGAGACTCACGCGAAGCGAATGAAAGCTCAGTATGATAGAAATGTGACCCCTCGAAGTTTTTCGGAGGGAGACCTAGTGCTATTATATGATCAAGCTAACGATAAGCTAGGTGCTGGAAAATTCGTTCCTATGTGGCATGGACCCTACATTGTAAAGCGAAAGCTGGCAAAAGGGGCCTATGAGCTGGTAGATTTTGATGGGGACTCTTCAGGTAAACCCAGAAATGGACTTTACCTTAAGAGGTATTATGCTTAAATGATGGGTATGGAGAATGTTAGTTAGGTTAGGTTTTCTTTCTATCTAGTATGTTTGTTAGTTTAGTCAATGTGCTTAGCTTAGAAAGTGTGTTTTTCGTCGTTATTCTGGCTTATCTTGGTTTTACTCTTGATATTGCAGATGTCAACGCCTCTCCAAACATACATCGGATTTGCTGATGGTGCTTGTCGTAGTACACAGAATATCTCTTCCGCAGCTTGGGTTATCTATTCGCCCTCTGACGAGTTAGTTTCTATGCATGGGGTAAGCCTCGGTCAAACAACGAACAATATTGCAGAATACAGTGCAATGGTTGAATTATTATCTGAATCTATTTCATTTGGAATTCGACGTTTGATAGTGAGGTTAGATTCTGAACTTGTTGTATTACAGCTTAATAGAGTATATGCCATTAGAAATCCTGTGTTATTAAGGTTGTTTTTGAGAGTGCGTCTCTTGGAACGTGAATTTGATTACATTGAATATCAGCATATTCCAAGGTCTTTAAATACATTAGCAGATGCAATTGCTTCTCGAATGTTGGACAGACATTTACGATAATCATGCAAGTAAATTTAAAAACATTTCATCACATATGTTAAACAAGATAAGCCGGTAATAATGATATAAATATATAGATAGGAGTGTGTCAAAAAATATACATCGTCTTCGATCATAGGTTGAAAAACACCTTATGATCAGCAAAAATGATAAGTACAAAAAACCAAAAATGTCATATGTGTCTACAAAAGCGACTAGCCAATCACTGGTGGTGCTCTCTATACGAGACCACTGCTCGCGCTACCCTACACAAGAACCTCCTAAAAGGTCCTGGGACTACGACCACATAGCGCTGAAGTCGAATGGGAATGTCATCTATGGTTGTCTCTGGTATATCCGCCGTCAGACGCTCTAGATCCTGTTCCATCTCGGCCAAGGTCTCTGCGGCCGCATCCTGTGGGGCTGGTGCTGGTACAGCTGGTGCTCTCCTCTCAAAAGCCCGAAGGTTGGCTGGACGCCGTGGACCTACATCTGAATTTTGAAAATTTGTACTGTCAGTTTGAGGCGATATATATAAAAACAAAAAAAATATATAATTTGAAAACTCGTGAAAAATGAAATACCTCTGTCGTCCCACTGTTCTCCCTGTGGAAGAACCATGTCCGGATCATTCCGAAAATCCATTCCGGCATAAGGAAAGTCCTGGATAGCAAAGACCTGGTCCTCTAACCAGTGAAAATAACCAGCAGGGAATCGAACAACTGCCGCGCCCTCGTCAGGATGCCGGGCCATCACCGTAACCCATCGTATCAGCTTTGGCTCCCGAGGACCCAAGATATCAACAGTGAGATGCTGAGGGATCAACATCGGAACTCTCTCTAAGGCAAAGCTCACAACTAGAGGCCCATATCCAAAGGTCTTCAGTTGTCCGTTCTTTGCCCTAGTCAGTTGGCCCTTCATGTTGGCCGACACAGCATCGCACCAGTTGAAGATGGTGCCTCGAAAACAGTCAATCGCCATCCGCATTTGGGACCCGGTGGCAATATGTAAAGCGGCTGCGCCGCAAATTCTGGTAACCGTGAAAGCTATAACCATGAGTTCACGCCGAGAGATGTATTTGATTTCTATGCCTTTCGCATGGTTTTGATTGGGTATGCACCACTCTGCCCGGAGACTAGCAAGGGATTGGCCACCCGGCCTAGTCCCGGCTAGATTGAGTTGCTCGCCCCTATTTGGCAAGCCAGTGAGAAAGTATATGTCAGAGGGCTCTATCTCGAGCTGGTGCCGTCCGATGTAAAAGCATTGCTCATGAATGTTCCATCTCTCAACCAGCCACTCCAAGAATCTCACCTGAGCCCTCATGCCAGGTATGGCCCAGTATTTATATAGTCCGCATGCTTTTAGGGCATCAATGGAAGGTTGGTGACCAATTGCGGCTAAATCAACGTCCTCGTGCTCTCTTTCTCTCCAATCCAACATGGTGAGTGCCCTACACACCAAGAAATAAAGATTAGAATTAATTTGGGAAAATTTAAATGGTTATTTTTGGGGTTTGGGGTTTCAAATTCCACCCTTCGCGGGGTACGCACCCCGCGTTTAGGACACAGAGCGCCGGTACGCAGCTGGCCTGAAGGTGGGCTGCGTACCCCGACCTTTTTCCTGTGTAGGAAAAGGTCGGGGTACGCAGGTCACCCTTAGGGCACCTGCGTACCCCGCAGAGCGGTTTTTAAAACCTAAAACCCCCCAAAAACCAAAACTAAAAACTAAAACAAAATTTTAATCGGATGAAATTGAATAGGGGGATGTTGTGAAATACCTGGAAGAGACGGCGTTCGATTCTGACGGTCGGATTCTCCGCAATGACCACGGGAAGTTTCTTGCCAAAAGCCCTTTTCTCAACCTCAACAGTAAAATGGTAAAAATGACATGGTAAAAAGTCTTTTTATAGGTTTTTTGGATGAATGAATGCTAGGTTTGTTTATTTTTCACCATGGAAGGATATTTTTCAATGTATTTTTGCCTATCTTAAACAGGTATGAGTAATGTGTCGTTTTTGTGCAGGACAAAGGGATTTAGAGGGAAAATTGTCATTTTTCACGAACCAAAATATCAGAGCCATCTTTTAAGCCCTTTTTAGACTCCTAAAAAATGAAAAGATTGCCGAGCATTTCTTTTACACTCGTTAAAATGGAATTAAAAGACGGTCCCCTTATAGCCCTTTTCTGACCGTAAAAACAGGAAAAGGTTGTCGGGTTTTTGTCGTTTCAAACTCGATACTGGAAATAAAACGACGTGTCCTTGATCGCTTTTTACTTTTCAGGTCAGTGGCACTAATTATGAAAGTACTCCTTGGTCGCAAGATCAAGCGGTTCCCCCAGGTATTATTTTATACTTTTTCGGGCTTGAGGGACACAAATCTACGAAAAAGTTCAACTTGGAGTCTTCTTAAGTTTTTCAGACTCTCTAAAATTGAAAAACGCCGAGTTTCTCCTATACTGGACTCGTTAAAACTTCACAGTAAAGGACCTGTTCAATTACAAACAGGAACGAACCACTCCTTCCTAGGGTTCGAATCAAAACTAGGTTGGACTCATCCGAAGGATGAGCTTATAATCAAGCATATGTTATCCTCCTCAAGCTTGTTAAAAATAAAGAGGTACTTGCCAGAAATGGTGGGGGAAAAGAGAGAAGAATGAGCCTATTTGTTATCTTTTGTCTCAGAAGAAACTTTATTACCACTCTTGGGCACGACACTTTTCATTCACCTGGGTTGGGAAATCCTTTACCTCACAGTTGATCAAACCACTTTGAAAGACTTCAGCCGGGTCGCGGGGATTAACTTTGAGTCATTCATCACCAAGCCATCTGTCGTGTCGTTATGTGTTCAAGAGGTCTGCAAGCAAAACTTTCATCTGCAAAATACTTGTCATCCATTTGACCATCCCTGAGTCAGTCCTTACAGCAACATTTCTTCAACTTGAACAAATGATTTCGTGTTGTGGGCTTGCCTGCAACGGGTCGCTTTCTATCGACATCAACACATTATCTAGAGAGATGACTTAGAAATCGTCAGTACCTTGAAGTCTGCATGCATCAATGGCAGGTTTCTCGCCTTTGACGACAGTTTACATCATTGACTTTCGATCAAAGGATTCCGTGAAATGTTCGACATCAACTCATTCATTCACATCTCATGGATTGTACTGGGTACTTTGAGAACCATTGACATTACTGGTGGTCTCTCTCACACTTGTTAACAGTTTACATCATCGACTGGTAATCAAGTGGTTTCTACCATGTTCGACATCAACTCATTTATTCGCATGGCTAGAATCGTACCAATTCGGGAAGCAGAAATGAAGACCCTGGATCTAGTTTCCACCATCCAGGCTGCGAGGAGTTTTGTATTCATTATCTAAGTAGACTAATCATAAACAGATGGCTGCGCCCATACTGTGTCTACAAAAGTCTATGATTATGATGTACTGCAAGATCATTCCTGTATCAGAGTAGTTAGTCTGTTAGTTAAAGTTTTGATCTGAGTATGGGAATGCCTACCTCAGTGATGATATAATCTTATACATGTATTTTGTGTTGAAAATTGCAGGTTCTGACCAGGCTCTCCACGAGATAATCCTTGAAATGATAAAGCGCTTCACCCTTCCTAGATAAATACAAAACCCTAATCTATTACAGGCTTCGCACTTTAGGGGGCAATCTGTTACACTAAAAAATGTCACCATGGCTATTTACAGTTAGTATGGCTCTATCAACAGTCATGCTATCCTCTTAGGCAAGTCTTATGCCTCTGCTCTCCATGTCAAACTCCAAAAAGAGAGAAAGTCTTTATAAATGTATTTATCTCTCGGTACGCAGGTTCTCTCAACCTTACCTACGGGTACGCACCCAATGTTCACAAAAGCTGCGTACTTGTACGCTCTGTATGTAAAGGGGCAGGTGCGTACCCCTGTAAAGGTCAAAATGCGCAAGTTTCATCTTTAAAAAGTTACTTGTGGTCATTTCTAGAGCATTCTAGAAGGTTGTTCGACGTGTATTGAGCGCCTCCAGATGGTTCATGTACCCCTACCAAAGAGGAACTTATCCCATCAATGAGGGAGCTATCCCATCCAAAGAGGGGATTATCCCATTGATGGTGGACCTGAATAACTTCCTCTAGACCACTATAAATACAGGCATTGGGCTAGAAGGAGGGGAGGTTGGAAGCTAAACATTTCTAAGGGTAGATGCTGCTGGAATTAGGACTCCCATTTAGAAGCTTGTGAGGAGAGATTGCCATCTTTGCTTGTTCTATTTGGAAGTGGGTGAGCTTTGTCAAAGTAAAGGAGAACTCTTGATGGACCCTGGGAGGGACTTGCACAACACCAAGGCTCAGGTTGTAATTGTTCCTTTTGTTTCCTATTAATGCAAATGAGTCCATTCTTCTCAATAACTTGTTATTTATGAGTTGTTTCATGTACTCCTTGGTCTATGTGTTAAATATGTTTTATTCTATGAGATTATCAAGTGCTATTTAATCGTTTGATTGTTAGTGGGAGACCTCGAAACTCTGTTTTATACCTGGGGGCATGCAAACCTTTTGGAGTGCAAGCGAGGGGCGGCTATTTATTTTTTAAATTTTTAGGACCTCTAACCCTTTAAACTCGTAGGATTAGTTGTCACCTAACTTGCATAAAGAAAGGATGTGGGGCAAAAATCTAAAAATTGCCATTTTTATATGAGACTTTCTTATCATATGACTGGATTAATCGAGCAGTTTTAGCACATAGTTCAAGCTCGTTAAAAAATAAACATAAGACATGAGAAAATATTTCCACCCGCGTTTAAGCTCGTTAAAAAATGAACTATTCCCCGGTAAATAACCACCGTGAATGTAGCATTTCAGCCATTAAAGCCTTGGTCGTGTTTGCACCGTCACCTCCACTTTTCCATTGGCCGATCATTCACCTCCATTTGATTGTTTACCCATTTTGAGGAACAGCTGCGAAGAGTGATTTCACTAGCCATCCTTGTGACACTGCCGTGATTGGAAAATTCCAAACCTTACCTGGAATCAGCTGCTACCCATTTTATCACTCATTCCTCAAAAGACGAGTCTTCTTTAAGCTCTTTTCAACTAACTCGTAAAATATGAAAAGATTGCCGAGTTTTGGCCTTCCAGCTCGTTAAAGCGACAGGAAGTGCTATCCCTCCTCTAGATTTTAATCTTTTTGGAGCTGAGGGATTATTGCACAAAAATATCGAGTGCTTGTTTTGTTCGGCTCGTTAAAACTATCAAAAATTCATCCCTTCTGTATTGTTTTATACTTTTTCGGACTTAAGGGATTAGATGACGAAAAAGGAATTTTGGAGTTACCTTTACGTACCTTTTCAGACTCTCTAAAAATGAAAAGGACCGAGTTATCTTTGTCGTTAAACTCGTTAAAAAGATTAATAGCGACAAACTTGTCTTTAGACGAGAACAAGTTTCACTATCGCTAGGCTCATTAAAACATAGCGATGGGTTTGCCCGAAGGGAAAATTATAGAACAAGCATATGTTATCCTCCTCAAGCTTGAAAAAAATAAAGAGGTACTGGTCAGCAATGACTGGGGAAAAATTGGGAAGAAAACTCAAAGAATCTTTATTGGTAGCAAGTCGCTCTTGAACATGACACTTCCACTCCATGCCTAAGTCGGGTTGGGTTGTTTCATTCACCGGTCACATCACCATGGTCACGCCATACCATCCACATTTGGGGTAAATGCTACCAATCCATCAGATAAGTGTCGCCGACATGTTCAAGAGAAGTCATCCAGAGAAGTCACCTGTGTCCCATCCACTACCATACATTATACTTCGTTCTTTCATGACCGCCATCCTGAACCATATATCATCAGATCGTTTTCACCTCCATCAAAATCATTTGCTCTGTTCCATGTCATTGATGTGGGATTCATTAAGGCCCTCCTTTGACGGACCACTTCTTGTCGACATCAGCTCATTATCCAAGAAGTTGATCTAGGAACAACCCCTTCAGTACTTTGAAGCTTGCATGCCTCAATGGCAAGTTTCTCACTTCCGGCGACAGGTATACATCAATGACCTTCGACCGAAAGATCTTGCGTGGTGTTCGACGCCAAGTCCTTTATTCACACCACGTGAATTGTACTGCAGTACCTTGAGGGTCGTCATCATTATCGGTGATTCCTCTCACGCTTGTTAACAGTTTACATCATTGACTGGTAATAAAGCAATGTCTTTCCATGTTCGACTTCAAAACATTTCTCACATGGATCGACTTGTACTTCGAGTGAAGATCGGACGAGATTGAAGACCCCGGATCTAGTTTCATCCATCTGGGCTGCGATATATATTCAGGAAAATAAAGACATTGAAATGTACAGCACTGCAGCACAGATAATCATCCTACCAAAAGGATGATGGCTCTATCAGAATCATCAGTCTACCATCAGACGATTGTCTGTCCTATGTAAATGAAAATGAATTTATAAAGCTGAGCATGGGAATGCCCACCTCAGCTAGATCATGAAAACAGCATGAAGATAATGTATGGTATTGTATCTTATTACAGGTCTCCTCCCAGTATTGAAAGAACTTCGGATCCTCCTAATAAAGCATTTCACCCGATAAATGGCCTCATACTTTAGGGGGCAACTGTTATAGACATTTTTGTGCCTTACAGCTCTAAGCATGAAATGTCCATAAACCAAGGGATCCTAAGTCCCTAAAAGTGTTGTTCCGGCCCCTAAATGAACAAGGTCAACAAATTACAGCTTCTCCCAGAAGTTCTCCACCAGAAACTGCTCAGAATCAATCAAATCAGGATCATTTCAGCTGCTCCACTAGCTAGCTGCGTTGCATAGCACCCAAGTACACTAGCTAGGTGCGTTGCAATGCACCTAAATGCACTACCAGGGTGCGTTGAGCGGGAAATGACAAATGGAAGTGCCATTCCGCGAGGTGGAAAGACAATGGAAGCTTCCAGAATCTTCTCCAATGACACTTGCCTCACTGAGTTCGACCAAGGATGAGTAAGAGGCTCTCAGTCTCCAAGTGGAAGCAAGAGCTGACAGAGAGAAGCCACTAGTCAAATCATAAGCTGACTCATATTCCTTGCATACATCTATATATGGATCCCTCATCTCAGAGATCCAGAGGCTGGAATTTTGTACATTGCAGAGAATTGCTGTTGGTTTTGAGATAGATATCAGAATATTGGGTGATTTATGCTTTGCTGGAGGTGAAGAGGGGATTCTATGCTAGGAGGTTGATGCTGGATCAGGAATCATCGGGTTTAACTCCTCCTGGATCTTCTTGTTATATCAATAAAACTATTTGAGTTTCTCCTACATGCTTGTGTATCATTGATGTTTGTTACATTTGTATGTTTAGCTTAAATATGATCCTAAGCTATTTATGAATATAAATCCATGTCTTTGTGTAGTTTTCTTCTTCTGTGATCTTACAGGAACTTGGTGAAGCTGGGCAAGTAAGGGAGCAGGTAGCTGGAAGCTGTCAAAGAGGAGAGAGATTGGATCAAAAGACTAGCACAAGACACAGGTTTGTTCATCCTATTCCTCTTTGTTTATAGTTCATAAAGAAGAATACGAAAGTAGTTTTCTCTGTTTGTTTCTAAGGTCACTGTCACACCTTAGTGGGATAGGGTCGTTCTGAATAGACACTTTTCCCGTTAACAAAATGGCGACTCCACTGGGGATCGTGTCTAATTAGTTTGTTTGTGTTTCTCTTGTTGTTTGTTTCATAAACTTAGAAGTAGCAATCGAACTGCATTTGCCATTAACAAATGCAAAGTAGACATCTGCTACTTCAATCCATTCACTGGATCTGTTTATGATCTGAACAGCTGATTCACAAATGATCTGATTGCCCTTTGTGATAACTCTTAGACCTCCTTTAAATCTACCCTCTGATTGTGCATTACTGATTGCTTTTACTCGGCCAAAAACCATAGATTAAACTGTAAACCGTGACCCAGAACCCGGATAGAATACTCGTTTCTGCCCCAGCCCAGGCTTTGTGAAGAGGTTCTGCATTTCGACGCAGTTCCCGAGAGGGTTACCTACGCTGCAATCCAGTTTCTCTGTGTAACAGGTGTGCTGATCAGCCTAGCCTTGTGCAGCTGAGGTTCTTTGCTTCATTTTTTTCAGTTTCGTCTCTGATTTTCGCAGCCTGTGATCAGTGTATGTGTCTATTTGAAAACCCCTTTTCTTTGCCTTAATTCCGCCTCCTTTGTGCAAAAAGACTGTAGATGTTTTTGTGTGTTTGTGGCATCATTTACAGTTTTCCATTGCAAAAGTAGAATAGTCATACTGTCGTCCTTTGATTTAGATATGTCACAAGTGTCGATTTTGATCTTAGGAGAAAGTTTATTTGTTGTTGACAGTAGATTATGCTTTTACTTTTGCCTTTGGTTTGAATTTATGACTTTCCAGTGTCGAAACAAGTATTTATTTCAAAATCATAAAGTGTCATAATCATCTCTACCTTTTGATTTCGAAAAGAAGCGTGTTTGTGTTTGTCACTTGAAAGCAAATTCAGATTTGTACATCAACTTTCTTTTTAGGCATCAATATTAAGAAAGTGAAAAAACAAATACATGACATGTGCATTTGCATATTGACAGTCTGTTTGGCTTGATTTAGGAAAGTGCATTTACAGTGTGCTCTTTGCTCTTTGTGAAAAGATTGTGTCTTACTTTTCCCCTTGTAGCTAGGAAGTTGTGTCGGCCGCCCTACTGATCGCAATGCACCGAACACAGCATTCGGGAAGATTGACTGCCGTGCCGTAAAAAGTATTCTGCAGTTTTGCGATTGGTTTGGTACTCCCTTTACCTAAATCTCCAGAGCAATCCCTTTCGTTCCTTTTCAGACTCCTTAACGGAAAAGGTCCATCTGAGCACTTGTCACTTCAGGCTCATTAAAAATCGAAGGAGACTAGAGTCATCTTTTGTTTTTTCTCGACTCTTAAAAATTGAAAAAACAAGTTGTGTCAAAGCGTCTAAAAAATTATTTTAAACGGAATATTCATACCCTTTTCCTACGTTGATCTTTGGTTGAGAAAATGGAGTCTACCAACCAAGGAATTCCCCTTGGTGGAAATCCTAGTCCCTTCTCCTCTTGGGGAGATGTTGGCGCACCCCATATGGCCACATTGTCGCTTCCAGGACTGAAAATTGGCTTGCCAGTATGGCTCTTCTCAACCAATGTCGTTCAGAACACCACCATTCCTGAACAATTGAATCAGCAATTAGACGAGTCCAGAGTTGCCCACCAACCTTCTACTTCCTCTAATTCTTCCTGCCCTCCTTCCTCTTCGCTTGATGGGGCTAGCAAAGCCAAAAGTCAAGTTCCTAAGGAGAAGAAGGAAAAGAAGAAGAAAGAGAAGAAGAAGAAGGAGCCAAAGGTGAATGGGGGAAAATGAGTGTCGTCTAACGAAAATCCACACACTGCACTGACCAGGCCTAAATCGCCATGTGTCATTTGCAAAGGAGACCACTTTCACAGAGATTGTCCTTTCATCCCTCGGATACTAAGGGACTGGTCTCCTCGTCTGCACAATCCGGTGTCATCAACCTTTGATGATCATGTTGAAAGCACACCGTCAACTAGCGAAAGTGAAGCCCCAGGACAAAAAGGGAAAGCTAGATTTCCTTGTAAACTATGTGAAGGCAATCATGTCGTCCACCGTTGTCCCTTCTTAGACGAAGCGAAAAGATTTTTGGATGATCGTCCAGTTTCACCGTTACGACTTCCTCCTGGATATAAAAAACTCTTGCCGAGTCCGTCGCTAGTTGAGAATCCAGCTGGCCCGCTTAAGTGGTTGGCTGAAGCGCCTATCATTGAAGATAAACCATCTGAATCCATACCAGACGAAAGTCAAAAGGTCGAGGCGGCAGTTGACCCGGTCTTGCCTTCAGAGGTTTTATCTTCGGATGATACAGTCACTGAAGAGAACAAGGATGACACCGTCCAAATTCTCTTCATCAACACAGACTCCGACGAACATGGGGGCAATCTACCCATTCCCTTACTGCAGGAGGGAAGTTCGTCAGAGCCATACCCGGCCGTCTACTCGGTCCCACCTCCAAGCAACCTAGTTGTCTCCTTCGACTGGAATCAACTAGGCAGACCCCGTTTACCAGCAAGCATACCATTCCGAATTATCGTTCAAATATATAGAATGGTCATGGCTGGTACCATCATAGATGAGGGGGCTTCTGTGAGTATCCTTTCCTCTACTGCTTGGAAAGCGTTTGGTTCGCCAACGCTTTTGCCTGAGATGAGAAATATGACAGGCTTTGATAAAGGAACCAGTCGACCTTTAGGGATCCTTAACGATGTGCCCATAACATTGAGAAGGAAGACAGTCCGCATGAACGTAATGGTAGTTCAAGGACCCTTAGATTATAATCTACTCCTTTGATGAGACTATATTTATTGCATGGGAGCCATCGTCTCCTCACTCTTTAGAGTAATGTGTTTTCCACACGAAGGAAGAGTGGTCAAGCTTGTGGACCAGCTTTCATTTCCCGGATCACGCATAGCAAATAGTCATATACCATCCCTAAATGGTCTCTTCACGCAAGAAATGTCTCAATCCCCAGTCCGTCCTCCCGATAAGCGCGAGTAATTCGGAGGGATATGACTGAAACCCAGGGGGCATGCATCCTGGTCTGCTTCGGCAGGAAAACTTCGGGTATAGGGTAGGTTTCCGCGGGAGAATATGACTAGTCTGTACCCCGTCCGTGATTGGAAGAGGGGTTATTCTAGAATAAGATTCTCTTGTCAAAGTTATGTCAGGGATGGTCTCACTATATCATCCGTTCACCTTTGTTTATCTCGGTAGACATCGCCGAAGAAGTGTTTTGTTTACGCCGTAAATAGAACAATCTTTGGGTAACCTGTAAGAGGTAGTACCCTTCCTGATAAAACGAATGTTTTGTCAGCTCGAATAAAGGGTGACCCTTCCTGATAAAACGAATGTTTTGTCAGCTCGCATAGAGGGAGACCTCGAAACTCTATTTTATACCTGGGGGCATGCAAACCTTTTGGAGTGCAAGCGAGGGGCGGCTATTTATTTTTTAAATTTTTAGGACCTCTAACCCTTTAAACTCGTAGGATTAGTTGTCACCTAACTTGCATAAAGAAAGGATGTGGGGTAAAAATCTAAAAATTGCCATTTTTATATGAGACTTTCTTATCATATGACTGGATTAATCGAGCAGTTTTAGCACATAGTTCAAGCTCGTTAAAAAATAAACATAAGACATGAGCAAATATTTCCACCCGCATTTAAGCTCATTAAAAAATGAACTATTCCCCGGTAAATAACCACCGTGAATGTAGCATTTCAGCCATTAAAGCCTTGGTCGTGTTTGCACCGTCACCTCCACTTTTCCATTGGCCGATCATTCACCTCCATTTGATTGTTTACCCATTTTGAGGAACAGCTGCGAAGAGTGATTTCACTAGCCATCCTTGTGACACTACCGTGATTGGAAAATTCCAAACCTTACCTGGAATCAGCTGCTACCCATTTTATCACTCGTTCCTCAAAAGACGAGTCTTATTTAAGCTCTTTTCAACTAACTCGTAAAATATGAAAAGATTGCCGCGTTTTGGCCTTCCAGCTCGTTAAAGCGACAGGAAGTGCTATCCCTCCTCTAGATTTTAATCTCTTTGGACCTGAGGGATTATTGCACAAAAAGATCAAGTGCTTGTTTTGTTCGGCTCGTTAAAACTATCGAAAATTCATCCCTTCTGTATTGTTTTATACTTTTTCGGACTTAAGGGATTAGATGACGAAAAAGGAATTTTGGAGTTACCTTTACGTACCTTTTCAGACTCTCTAAAAATGAAAAGGACCGAGTTATCTTTGTCATTAAACTCGTTAAAAAGATTAATAGCGACAAACTTGTCTTTAGACGAGAACGCGTTTCACTATCGCTAGGCTCGTTAAAACATAGCGATGGGTTTGCCGGAAGGGAAAATTATAGAACAAGCATATGTTATCCTCCTTAAGCTTGACAAAAATAAAGAGGTACTGGTCAGCAATGACTGGGGAAAAATTGGGAAGAAAACTCAAAGAATCTTTATTGGTAGCAAGTCGCTCTTGAACATGACACTTCCACTCCGTGCCTGAGTCAGGTTGGGTTGTTTCATTCACCGGTCACATCAACATGGTCACGCCATATCATCCACATTTGGGGTAAATGCTACCAATCCATCACATAAGTGTCGCCGACATGTTCAAGAGAAGTCATCTAGAGAAGTCACCTGTGTCCCATCCACTACCATACATTATACTTCATTCTTTCATGACCGCCATCCTGAACCATATATCATCAGATCGTTTTCACCTCCATCAAAATCATTTGCTCCGTTCCGTGTCATTGATGTGGGATTCATTAAGGCCCTCCTTTGATGGATCGCTTCTTGTCGACATCAGCTCATTATCCAAGAAGTTGATCTAGGAACAACCCCTTCAGTACTTTGAAGCTTGCATGCCTCAATGGCAAGTTTCTCACTTCCGGCGACAGGTATACGTCAATGACCTTCGACCGAAAGATCTTGCGTGGTGTTCGACGCCAAGTCCTTTATTCACACCACGTGAATTGTACTGCAGTACCTTGAGGGTCATCATCATTATCGGTGATTCCTCTCGCGCTTGTTAACAGTTTACATCATTGACTGGTAATCAAGCGATGTCTTTCCATGTTCGACTTCAAAACATTTCTCACATGGATCGACTTGTACTTCGAGTGAAGATCGGACGAGATTGAAGACCCCGGATCTAGTTTCATCCATCCAGGCTACGATATATATTCAGGAAAATAAAGACATTGAAATGTACAGCACTGCAGCACAGATAATCATCCTACCAAAAGGATGATGGCTCTATCAGAATCATCAGTCTACCATCAGATGATTGTCTGTCCTATGTACATGAAAATGAATTTATAAAGCTGAGCATGGGAATGCCCGCCTCAGCTAGATCATGAAAACAGTATGAAGATAATGTATGGTATTGTATCTTATTACAGGTCTCCTCCCAGTATTGAAAGAACTTCGGATCCTCCTAATAAAGCATTTCACCCGATAAACGGCCTCATACTTTAGGGGGCAACTGTTATAGAAATTTTTGTGCCTTACAGCTCTAAGCATGAAATGTCCATAAACCAAGGGATCCTAAGTCCCTAAAAGTGTTGTTCTGGCCCCTAAAGGAACAAGGTCAACAAATTACAGCTTCTCCCAGAAGTTCTCCACCAGAAACTGCTCAGAATCAGTCAAATCAGGATCATTTCAGCTCCTCCACTAGCTAGCTGCGTTGCATAGCACCCAAGTACACTAGCTAGGTGCGTTGCAACGCACCTAAATTCACTACCAGGGTGCGTTGAGTGGGAAATGACAAATGGCAGTGCCATTCCGCGAGGTGGAAAGACAATGGAAGCTTCCAGAATCTTCTCCAATGACACTTGCCTCACTGAGTTCGACCAAGGATGAGTAAGAGGCTCTCAGTCTCCAAGTGGAAGCAAGAACTAACAGAGAGAAGCCACTAGTCAAATCATAAGCTGACTCATATTCCTTGCATACATCTATATATGGATCCCTCATCTCAGAGATCCAGAGGTTGGAATTTTGTACATTGCAAAGAATTGATGTTGGTTTTGAGATAGATATCAGAATATTGGGTGATTTATGCTTTGTTGGAGGTGAAGAGGGGATTCTATGCTGGGAGGTTGATGCTGGATCAGGAATCATCGGTTGTAACTCCTCCTGGATCTTCTTGTTATATCAATAAAACTATTTGAGTTTCTCCTACATGCTTGTGTATCATTGATGTTTGTTACATTTGTATGTTTAGCTTAAATCTGATCCTAAGCTATTTATGAATATAAATCCATGTCTTTGTGTAGTTTTCTTCTTCTGTGATCTTACAGGAACTTGGTGAAGCTGGGCAAGTAAGGGAGCAGGTAGCTGGAAGCTGTCAAAGAGGAGAGAGATTGGATCAAAGGACTAGCGCAAGACACAGGTTGGTTCATCCTATTCCTCTTCGTTTATAGTTCATAAAGAAGAATATGAAAGTAGTTTTCTCTGTTTGTTTCTAAGGTCACTGTCACACCTTAGTGGGATAGGGTCGTTCTGAATAGACACTTTTCCCGTTAACACTTTTGGTTGTTCCTAGTCAAACCTACAGCCAGAGAGCCGCCCTCAAGTGCCTGACAGATGCAATCGGGTGTATTATTCCCGATATACAAGATGCCACCTATGCTGCCCAACTCAATTCTCGTCTCAACCGACCACCAGAAATGGAACCAATGCTTGCAATATGCCAACTCAGGACGAAAGGCAAACAACCTAAGTGATGAATCATGCTGCCGACTGTTAGATTGTCGTCAGGAAGATATTCCGAATCAAGTTGTACCAATTAATTAGGATTTTAATTTCATTGTTAGTTAGTTTTAGTCAAGTATCTATAGACCCTTTCAATGGATTGGAAAGGGTCGTAAGTTTTTGTATATGACTTAAACCTAAAGTTGCACTACTGTACTTCAGGCATATTCTTCTATAAAGACTGGGCCAATTATTCTAATTTTGATAACGAAGCTTTTATGTGGATGTGCACTATTGCCTTTATTTAAAAGTATCTCTACGTTGGAAGAAGGAATTCAAATAGCGATTGATATTGGGAATGATTTGCAGCTCATATGGTACTACTATCTATGTCTGAGTTCATTCTATTTATGTGAATTGTTGTTTGATCGCTCTTGCTATTATCAGATATATGCATGTGTTTTTAACAACATTCTTTACAATTTCCACTATTGGATGTTTACAACATGCTTTTCTTTTATCATACATGTATCGGTAATATAAAAGGATAAGTGTAACATTGTTTTGTTAATCACTTTGTTCAACTACTTGAACAGAGCAATCATTAAGTAAATGAATGTCTATGTTTATTGTGTAGAGTCATCTATATGCCTATGAATGAACAGAGATCATCAAGAGTTGCACTTAAGAGAATAGAAGCCTCCCGGGATAGAATAGTCATTTATGCTTTTGCTGTTAGATTAAGTCATCTATTCATTATAATTTACTTGAAACCAATCACTCATTCATCCCCTTTTATTCATTACTGGGAAACTGGTCCCATTATATCCAGTTGGAGCCACCATCCCAAATGGAAAAGGAGCTGTATTAAGGTCCGAACCGGGTGGTTATCCCCCAATGTTGATACAACGATTTTCGAGGCATCAACATTTTTGGCGCTAAAAGGAGGGCCTAACTATGAATGGCGAGCAAATCCAAATCTAGAGACCATTTTGAGAGTAAATCTCCCTCCACATCACCTCATACTTCCCAATTGCATGCTGGTTCTCTACTATCCAAGCAAGAAGGAGAGGGATCAACTACCACTGCTCAAATCCATAATACTCCAGAACGATTAAGTACTGAATCCCCTGAAGTTCAGTTACTCATCCATAAACTTCAAGGCTTCTCGATGAAGTATCTCAAAGCAGTGAGACTTCGCAATTCAATATACCTCATCCCCTCACTAGACTTCAGAGCGAAAAGCTTGGTATTGAACACACTGAGCTGCCCTTACCTAAAAGGAAAAGGGAAAAGAAGAACATTGAAGGATCTGACAGTGAGGCACTTTCATCCACATCCTCCATCTCATCTTCCCCTGTGCGAAGTCAACCATCCACTCCCTCATTACATATTGTTGTTCATTAGGGATTAGGAACTTCAACATCCCAACCTGCTCAATCCTCAATATCAAGTCCTTCCCAAACATCTGCAGTTTCATCAGCCATCTCATCCCCTGCTGGTGTTTCAATGGCAAATCCATGGAATAGACCTGGTGCGATCAATATGCCTGCACCATTACATGCATTACCCAATGCTCCTGAAAAATGGCTACCCAAGTTTAACCCAGATGATGGAATACAGGCTCAGGAACATATTAATAACTTCATGTTATCAGTTAACTTGAAAGGAGTGATGGAGGAAGACGTTGTCGTTAGAATTTTCCCTTACACTTTGCAAGGATCAGCAGGATCCTGGTATTTTTCCTTGCCTTCTGGATCCATTACCAGTTGGGCCGTTTGCCAAGAGCAGTTTCTCACTAAGTATGGTGATGATAGATATTTAGCCACATTAATAAATGATCTCTCCAATCTTAGAATAGAGCATAGGGAGCCGATTAACGAATTCAATGCGCGATTCAATAAACTCTTGAATAAAATCCCAACGGCCTCCAAACCAAGTGAACAATTCAGAAGCGAGTGGTATATAAATGCCCTACCTGCCAATATAGCTATTTTTGTAGACAGGGCCGGAAAACCAACTTTAGCTGAAAACATGAAAGAAGCACTTGCTGTGGAGAAACGTATTAATGCTCTAGAGAAGAAAGCTGCTCTTGAAGATAGAAAATCCAAAAAAGTTTCTTTTAAAGATGATTCAAAGAAGAAAACCCCTAAAGATCCCTATGATATGGAAGGCCTGCAAAAGGTCCTTAAGAGTTTGTCAAATGAAATGGTTGAAATCAAAAAACAAGTAGCAGAAACCTCAACTAAAAGGCCCTTTAGCAATTTCAAGAAAACCGAATCAAAACCACCAAATGTTATATCTAACGCAGATTCAGACCCTGAGGAAGAAGAAGAAGAAGAAGAGGAAACAATTTCACCAACTGATGAAGAAGAGGAAGTTGTTGAATGCCATGGAATGTGGGATTTCATACTGCCTAACTCTGATACAGAAAATGAACAAGAAGCCTTTCCTGTCACCACTAGGAGTAAAGGTGCCCTTGAACCCGTCCAGGCAACTTCAAAGAAAAGAAGTGCAGGTGCTACAACAACAAAGGAAACGGTATCCACAAAGAAGCTAGCTGCAACGGTTCCCCAAAACCAACCTTCAACCTCAAATATACCTTCAAGATCTAAAACGTTGGTAGTATCTGATTCAATGGATTACAATATTGTTGATGATATGAAGAAAACTAAGGCAAACATTACTATGTATGATCTTAGTAAACTAAAACATCAATAGAAATTGCTTCTCACAACAATTGAATGTTGTTCCTTCTTCACCTCTTCCCAGTGCTAAAGCTGCAAATGATTCAGGACAACCGCCTTCTAGCAGGATTGAAGCTACTGATACGATTCTGATTAGAGATAGATCCAATTCCCATACTCCTCCTTTCCTATTGACCTATGAGATTTATAATCGAAATCTGCACAATTGTTTGATTGACTCAGGGGCATCCTCAAATATAATGCCAACTTTGGTTTGTTCCAAACTGAACATTGAGCCCCAGATATCTGCAATTCACATTGTGCAGTTAGATAGAACCAAGGTACAGGTTGTAGGAGAAATTAACTCTGTAACTATCAGGTTATCAGCCGATCCACGAGTAGTTCAAAGAATTGATATCTTAATCGCCGATATACCTGAATTTTACGGTTTAATCTTGAGTAGGGATTGGTCTGAGAAGCTCCATGGATATATTTCTACAGATTGGTCCCACATGTGGCTACCCTACAAAGGAAAGCTAAATCAAATAAAAATCAATCGGGAAAAGCACCTGACCCACACTGTTACAGAGTTTGAACAGGAAAATAAACCAATAGCATTTAATAATAATATCTTGGGGAATTATTCATCTGAATCATTTTTTGGCAATTTCACAGCCCAACCATCTCCTTTCTCAGTAAACAATTTTAAATCTCAGATCGAGAATTATTCACAAACAGATAGGTCAAGATGTTTTAATGATACTGAGGAAACTGTAAATAAAATTGTTGATAGTTCTTTATTTTGGTTTTTATATTTTGATGGTTCTAGGTCTAACGAAGGCTCGGGAGCAGGATGTATCTTGGTTAGCCCTCAGGGAGAAAAAACAATGCTGTCCTGTAGGTTGGAGTTTGAATGCACAAACAACACACCTAAGTATGAAGCCTTAGTCCAAGGATTGTACAAAGCGATTGGCCTTAAGGTTCAATATTTGAAAGTGTTCGGCGATTCAGAAATTATTATCAAACAGGTGAGAAATACAATTCATTGTCTTTCAAACCATCTCAAACATTATCAGTCGCTGGTACAAGAACTCACCTCGCACTTTTCAGCATTCAATATTTCTTCCATCCCTAGGTCTCAAAATTCAACAGCCAACTTGCTAGCCAATGTTGCTTCCAAACTCCTACCTTCCGAAGATTATAGCCCAGATAGATTTTTAGTAGAATTTCTTTTTAGGCCATCAATTCCTGACAATGTCACTAATTGTAGAGTATTCAATCACGATGAAGACATTTTACAATTTTTGACTTCCGAAAAGTCCTATGATGATCAGATCATAGAGGAAAGTGATCATGATCTTCAGATGAGAGAAAAGCATGAGGAAAACTCAATATCGAATCCTGTGGTGAAGCTTGAGGATCTTTATGATATTAAAGACAGGTTTAAACCTGTGACCAATACAAAGCTCCAAAGTTCCACCTTGAGGTTTGAATTGATAAATCTTGGCACTGAGCAAAATCCTCAAAACATTAATCTAGGATTAGGACTTTCTGTGGAAGAAAAGACAGCATTCATTAGACTGTTAAGGAAAAATAAACATGTCTTCGCTTGGAAGTATGATGATTTAAAGACATATGATACATCTATCATCCAGCATACCATTCCAATGCTTGCAGAACAAAAACCAGTTCAACAAAAGCTCGGGAAAATACATCCGAACTTAGAGAGTCAAATAAAATCAGAACTCAATAAATTCTTGAAATATAATATTATTTTTCCTGTTCGGCACTCAAACTGGGTCTCCAATATGGTGTCTGTTAGGAAGAAAAATGGCGATATCAGGATTTGTATAGATTTCAAGAATCTGAATAAGGCAAGCCTAAAAGATAATTTCCCATTACCTACTATGGAGTAGATACTCCATTCAGTAGCAGGCTCTGAATTGATGTCCTTTTTAGATGGTTTTTTAGGATATAACCAAGTTTTGGTCCATCCTGATGACAGACTCAAAACTACATTCAGAACAAAATGGGGAACTTATGCTTATCAGAAAATGCCTTTCGGACTCATTAATGCAGGAGCCACGTTCCAAAGAGCGATGGATATAGCTTTCAAAGGATTGATCAATAAAACAGCAGTTGTCTACTTAGATGATATTACTGTATTTTCTAAGAAGAGATCCAATCATTTGCATGATTTAAACCAAATATTTGAACGCTGCAGAAGGTATGGTATTTCATTCAATCCCAAAAAATCCTTCTTTTCCCTTAATCAAGGAAATCTCTTGGGCTTTATTGTTTCCAAAGATGGCATTTATATTGATCCGGATAGGATTAAAGAGATCTCTGAAATCCCTTTTCCTCATAATAAAAAATCCATGTAGTCATTTTTAGGCCAAATCAATTTTGTCAAAAGATTTGTTCCAGAATTTTCTCACATTATTTTACCACTACAAACTATGATTAAGAAAAATTCAGTGTTTAGGTGGGGATCAACAGAAAAGGAAGTGTTTGATTTAATCAAACAATCAATAATCAATGCCCCCGCTTTAAATACTCCTAATTTTTCTAATCATTTCACATTGTATACTATCGCATCTGATTCATCTTATGCAGCAGTACTCACTCAGATTAATGATCACAACTTAGAAGCACCCATTTCATTTTATAGTTCAAACCTGCAGGGTGCTGAACTAAATTACTCCGAAGTAGAAAAACAAGCCTTTGCTGTATATAAAGCTGTCAAACATTACAGACCCTTCCTTTTAAAATCCCATACAAAAGTCATAGTTCCTTTTCCTGCAGTAAGGAAAATATTAATCCAAAGGGAATTAGGTGAAAAAAGGGCAAACTGTGTTATAGCACTTCAAGAATATGACTTGGAAATCAAGCGAGCAAAGATTGTTAGAGGCCAAGGTTTTTGCAGGTTATTGGCAGGAGCATCCAACATTCAACAACCAGGTGATACAGAACATACTGAAGAAATCAACCAGATAAGTATTACTGATTCTGAATCACAATATGCAGACTTGATCTTTTATTTGAAAAATGGATATGCACCTCCCAACCTGTCTTACAAAAACAAAAGGGCCATTAGATTGAAAGCAAGAAACTTCACAATCATTGATGATGTACTTTTTAGGCAAAATTATGATTCAATTTTATTAAGATGCCTAGAAAAACCTGAAGCACAAAAGGTTTTGCAGGAATTACATGATGGACCAGCAGGAGGACATTTTGGAGCTGACACAATAGCCCACAAAATCATTCATGCTGGATACTATTGGCCACCCTGTTCAGAGATGCTCATGAATATGTAAGGAAATGCCGAAGTTGTCAAACTTCTAGTGGAAGACAAAGAAAGCCAGCTTTCCCTTTGCAACAAGTCAACATTGAACAACCATTTGAGCAATGGGGATTGGACATCATTGGAGAAATCACTCCACATTCTTTTAAACAGCATAAGTATATCCTTACTGCCACTGATTATTTTACTAAGTGGGTTGAAGCGATTCTTTTAAAGACAACAAATTCTGAGGAAATTATGGAATTCATAGATCAATTCATCATTACCAGGTTTGGTGTCCCAAATGCTCTTGTTTTTGATAATGCATCTTAATTCTCTGGAAATGCTATGTTTGATTTCGCTATTAAAAGAGGATTTAAATTGAAATATTCTGCTAATTACTATCCCCAGGGTAACGGTTTAGCAGAATCTACCAATAAAAATCTAATTAAGATTATTAAGCGAACTATCGAACAGAATCATAAAAACTGGCACAAATCTTTAATATTCGCACTATGGGCTGATAGGATAACACAGAAAGCTTCCATAGGTTCTTCTCCATTCAATCTTGTATATGGGAAAGAAGTAGTGCTACCAACAAATCTTGTCCTTCCTTCTCTAGCCCTAGTTCAGTTTATTGAAGAAAGCCCTTCTTCTTCTATTCAACTTAGACATGATCAAATCTTAAAATTAGAAGAGGAAAGAGAAAGAGCCAAAGTTACTCATGCAAAACATCAGCAAATTATCAAGTCATCCTTTGATTCAATTTCATCCAGTTCAAAACAGTTGCAAGTTGGTGATTTAGTTCTGAAATGGGACAAAGCCCATGAGGATAAAGTAAAACACACCAAGTTCCAGAAAATGTGGCTTGGGCCATTTCAGATCTGCGAGAAGATAGGCCATTCGACATTCATATTACAAGATTTATCAGGTGTGAGAGATTCTCTCCCTGTTAATGGCCTGATCTTAAAGAAATTCTTCAATTGAGGAGGTAACCCCTTCTCCTTTTTTTAGTTTAGTAGAATTTGTAGTTTGTAGGACCATTAGGAAATAAAGTTGTAAGGTATCTTCCATTGACCTTTGCTGTATTTAAAAGTTGCTCAAAGAAGTAATGTTGATATTTACTTTAAAAAAAATAGAAGCCTTAGACAAAAGGGACAATTTCTAGGAAACTAGGTATAATTGCATTATGAAACCACATTTCAATTTTTGTGAACTCTTCTCAAGGTTTAGAAGTATTGTAAATCATTTCCTGTTTTCAAATTGGTCACAAAAAAGGTTATCAATATCAAAACAGAAACTAATCCAACTTCAGCATCTTCAACTCTTACCCTGTCATCCATCATCTCTTAAGGAGAAAATTGTCCATCCCATTCATCAAAGTTTGTGATTACTCAGAGTGTAATTCTAAAATATTTGATATAAAAGATAAGGGGTCTTATTACAAGCTTGCTTACGATGATCATTGGGAAATAGTTTAACCGACATTACCAATACTGCATACCAAAACAGGGTAATGAATTAGAATCATAAGACAAGGGGTCTCATCACGAGCCAACTTGTTCGGTTAAATTACTACCAATGAATGGCATTGTCACTCAGCTGGCCACCAAACCAGGACAATGGCTTTTTATCTTACAAAATAGTAGAAAAGTAAAAGAGATACAAAATATGAAAGCATGTTTTGAATTCATTCTATTAATCATACTCTGAAATGGATGGGATAAAGGACAATAACATGGTTAAAAGGTATACCTGTCGAAACTATAAACATTTGCTGGCAGCAGAGGCTCTACCTGTGACAAAGGAGTCAATTAAAAAGGCTGATTTGGAAAGGTTTTCTGTTTTATCATTATCAACCAATAGAGGCCAATTTAAAACTTAGAATGTATCTAATTTTAACAAGAGAGGAAATTAGCAAGGATAGTTTTTATTTTATTTGGAATGCATATATACCTAGTTATATTAGAATTTTCCTCTTTGATGAGATTCCTATTTAAAGAAAGTTTAAGTATTTCAGTACTTTTCAGAGATAACTGTTTCTCCCAGCAAATCGTCAATTGTTGTGCTCTACAACAACCCCCCATTTCATACAAATTTTATTTTCAAAACTATAATATGAAATGGGTCCCTTTTCATTTAAATTGGTATCAACTTATCATTATTCAAAAAGGTCTGAAACAATATAAAACATTATAAAACCTTTATGATAAACCAATTAATCAGTCTTATAATAAAGAATGAGTAATCTTTTATTATTGCGATAAAGCGATCGCAAGATCGCATATCGCAATGACAAAGGATGCATGACTTAAAAGACCCATTGATTTTCCCCGACGTGACAATACACAAAAGGCTATCGGATATCGGGAAGGTAAGCAATCATAGCAAAAGGCCCCTTTTCGCTCCGATGCGATATCGCTATCGGCGATCGGGGATGTACCATGCATGCATCTAAGGCCCTCGCTCAAAACTCCCGATGTGAATTGGCGATATCGCTATCGACAATCGGGGATTCCGAAAGGAACCAATATAACAACTTAAGCTTTCCCCCGATCGCCGATTGCGATAAAGCTAAAGCACAGATTTCAAAAAAGATTGGTAAAGCCGTGATATTTTATGGTTATTTAGTATTAAAGGCCTTTCTCTTCCCGATAGCAATTCACTTACGCTCAACCGTCAAAACATCAAGGCCACGCTTAAATGAATCATTCGTCCAATAAACGACATGATGAGCATTTAAAGGATTGACAGGTTTAAACGGCCATTTAATGAACAGTAAGGCTAAAATATCTTCAGAGATTGTATCCGCGGCCACCTTAAGTTAAATCCTCCATTATTCATTGATTAATATATCTCGTTCATCTTTGGTTTGAGCTACCAATTCTCCGCATTACGTTCATTTTCTCTCCTGTGCAGAGCTCTTCCGAAGCAGCAAATTCAAGCGAAATGGGGAAGAAATCTAAGAAAACTGCAACAGCTTCCGCTTCAGAAGCCGCAGGGCAACACAATGCCGATCCAGGAGCAAGCAAAAAGGGACTGATATTCGACACTACATGTCTAGGACTCGGCAAAACTACTAGGCTGAGCACCTACAATCTGATTGAGGCCGAAGAGCCTGAGGTAACAACAGTGCAAGCCACAGCAGACACGACTCGGAAGTCTGATGCTACTCTAAAGGATTTAGCCAACTCTTTCCTTCATCGGATAGCAGCCCGAGAGAAAATTCTCCCATATACAGATGTGGTGAGATGGGCAATTGAAGAAATCCCAATCACAAACAGGAAATTTTGCACCATGGACGGGAGAGTCTTCGGCTCATTTCAACTTGATGATTTGAGGCAAATGTACCATTTTCCTGCACCGGAGAAGAAATACAACAAGGCATTCTTGGAGAAATTCTGAAATGAGAATGACATTGAATCAGAACCCATTCTGGATTGGAGGAAAAATCCAGCAAAATACAAGCATAAGTCTTCGGGTAAGTACTCTGTCGATTCTTTGTGTTCACCTTATTGATATGCCTGGGTAATGATGTGTAGATTGTGGGGGTTACATGATTCCGCAAACTTCACTATAGAGATGGTTCCTTTGATGGAGGCAGCATGCAATAGTGAAATAATGGATTGGGGAAATATACTGTCTGATAAGCTAGCAACTGCAGTCCTTGAATTTAGAAACAAATCCCGCATTACTGAAAGGTTCATTCCCCCATTTTACTGTAGTGCCTATATCTTGGACACCCTGTGTTTTAATTCTGAATTTCCTGTGCTTGGGTGGAGATGGACTCCACAAGACCCCATGCACATTCATATATATCACCAGAAGTTATGGAAAGCCCACTATAAGCACCATTTATATCAAGTTTGCAATGGTTTTATGTTACCCATTCACTATGCCATTTTTGACAAACCTACTCCTAAGATTTCCTACCAAGCGGAGACTGACATGACATCCATAGGGAAATGGTTCGGAGAAGAAAAATTCACCTATGTAAGAGTTTTCAGCAGCCAGGCCAAGCCTCATGTCCTCCCTTTGTATATACCCGACAAACTGTTAGCCAGAGAGGTAGCATATCAGATCACATCCGAAGGAGTTACACAGACTCTAAGGAATAAAAAGAAGCAGGTTTGGACCTCTTTTCCTCTAAGATGCGGTGTCTACGCTCTGCATGACTTTAAACATGCAGAGAAAGAAGCAGATAAGATCAAGGCACTGAATCTTGCTACTCTTCCTAATAGGCGATTTGATCCAAACAAAGTCGCCTATAATGCACTTGAACAGGCAAAGCTAACTAAGTTTGACCATAAAGATGATATGTTTGATGACCTGTTCTCCTCAGCCGAGTCACTATTTTAGGTTAAATCACTAGCCAGAATGAAATATTAGGATGACGGGTTAGTTGAATTTAACATACTTAGAGAACGGAGGTTGCAAACTCTGCCTTTAGATCTGTTAGCAATGACCCCGATGACAGAATCAAGTGAGCCTGAGCAGCGACTCACTAAGGAATCTCCTGCTACATCAAAAATTGCTGGAGAAATCCAAACAAAAAAGCAGGAGGAAGTGCAGAGAAAAGAGCAGGAGGAAGCGCAGAGAAAAGAGCAAGAGGAAACACAGAGGAAAGAGCAGGAGCAGAGCAGCACTAAGTCAATGTAGATGCCTAGATTGACCTGAAATTGCTCCAGGAATGGCAGAAATTCGACTCAATAATAAGTAATCTTGAGAGTTCAAAGGAAGATGAAACATCAAAAGCGGCTGACACACAGGAGACAACATCTAAACATGTTCCAAGTGGAACTAGCAGCCTACCCATTTCTACAGGAATAGAGATAATCCCTAAGGATCCTTCCGATCAGATTGTTTTGCAAGTGGAGGAGATACCTCCATTGGATGTCTTTTACAGTCCAAAGCATAGGGTTGTAGTAAAATGACAACGGAAAAGGAGAAGGACTGGTCAACCTTCCCTATTCCCTGAACAAACAGTGACAGCCAATGTGGTATGGAAAGAGGAATTTGATCCTTCTGATGACCTTACTAAATTGTCCCAATATGCTGGAGCCTATTCGGCAGCCACCATGGACAAGGCATCAGGAGTGACTAATCTGTTAAGAGAAAAGACCAATCAATCGCCTCGCTACAACAACAGTTATCGGAGGCACAACAGAAGGCAGAGCAACTTGAGCAGCAATTGTACACACAGCAACTAATAAACAATAAACTGAATAAACAATTGCAGGAAGAAAAACAGAGAATTGATTCAAGTGCCATTCAAAAGCAGAAGGCACTATCAGAAACACTGGAAAAATTGAAAGCAGTGCATGAACAGATGGGGAAATCTAAAGATGAGCAAATTGCTCAATTATCAACCCAAATAGAAAAGTCCAAGAATCTTCCACAGCTAACTGAGTTCAGAGCCGAAGCATTACATATTAACAAAGCATTGGTGACACAAATAAGGATGTTATGTCAACAAATCGCTCAAGCAGAACCTTTATGTGAGTTAACAACATCAATAAGTGATAAATCGGTTGATGCTAGAACAGACTTGGAGCAAGCCGATGAGACCTTGACCAATTTTCTTGAGTGGCAAGACACTGATGAGGGACAGGCAGCTAATTTGCCAAAAATCCTAGAATCACATAAAGAGATCCTATTTATGGAATGGAAATCCCAGTTAATGAAAGCAGAGAGAGCAGTTTCCAGATGCAAGTTAACCACAAGTAATTTGGTTGAATTTATTAATGATACTCTCCACTTATCTAACATGATCTCTCAATTTACCCCAGGTAAATTGCTATCGGCTAAAACATTGGAGCAGTCATGTTATCAAGAGCTGGAGAAAAATGGGAGATTAATTGTAGGAATTAACAGTTTGACTTGGGACACCTATTGGTTGTTCCTAGTCAAACCATACAGCCAGAGAGCCACCCTCAAGTGCCTGACAGATGCAATCGGGTGTATCATTCCCGATATACAAGATGCCACCTATGCTGCCCAACTCAATTCTCATCTCAACCGACCACCAGAAGTGGAACCAATGCTTGCAATATGCCAACTCAGGACGAAAGGCAAACAGCCTAAGTGATGAATCATGCTGCCGATTGCTAGATTGCCGTGAGGAAGATAATCTGAATCAAGTTGTACCAATTAAGTAGGATTTTAATTTCATTGTTAGTTAGTTTTAGTCAAGTATTTATAGACCCTTTCAATGCATTGGAAAGGGTCGTAATTTTTTGTATATGACTTAAACCTGAAGTTGCACTACTGTACTTCAGGCATATTCTTTTATAAAGACTGGGCCAATTATTCCAATTTTGATAACGAGGCTTTTATGTGAATGTGCACTACTGCCTTTATTTAAAAGTATCTCTGCGTCAGAAGAAGGAATTCAAATAGCGATTGATATTGGGAATGATTTGCAGCTCATATGGTACTACTATCTATGTCTGAGTTCATTATGTTTATGTGAATTGTTGTTTGATCACTCTTGCTATTATCAGATATATGCATGTGTTTTTAACAGCATTCTTACAATTTCCACTATTGGATGTTTACAACATGCTTTTCTTTTATCATACATGTATCGGTAATATAAAAGGATAAGTGTAACAATGTTTTGTTAATCACTTTGTTCAGCTACTTGATCAGAGCAATCATTAAGTAAATGAATGTCTATGTTTATTGTGTAGAGTCATCTATATGACTATCAATGAACAGAGATCATCAAGAGTTGCACTTAAGAGAATAGAAGCCTCCCGGGATAGAATAGTCATTTATGTTTTTGCTGTTAGATTAAGTCATCTATTCATGATCATTTATTAGAAACCAATCACTCATTCATCCCCTTTTATTCATTACTGGGAAACTGGTCCCATTATATCCAGTCAGAGCCACCATCCCAAATGGAAAAGGAGTTGTATTAAGGTCCGGACCGGGTGGTTATCCCCCAATGTTGACACAACAATTTTCGGGGCATCAACATAAGGAAGCATCCCTTCAAAACCCAATCATTCAAAAAGAAGAACAAAAATAGTCAACCCCCACAATTCCTATAGTTGAGCAACCTGCATCTTTATCCACACCTCCTTTCCCTAAAAGATTACAAATTGACAAAGGGGTGGAAAAACAAATCTTATTGTCTGACTATGATTTCCTAGATGAATTAAAGAAAGTCTGTATCAAGATTCCCTTGCTACAAGCCATTAGAGAGATTCCTATTCTAGCAAAAACAATAAAGGAGTTGAGTTTCAAAAGACTAGGTAGGAAACCAAGAGATACAAAAAGAATCCACCTGGTAGGAAAGATTGCAGATATCATGATGGGAAATATTACAATGCAGAAATATGTGGATCCAGGTAGTCCAATTGTCAAGACACACATAAATTGGATAGAAATTCCAAATACTTTAATTGACTTAGGGGTTGCTATAAACATTATGAGTAGACAGACTATGGAACAGCTTAAACTTCCTAATCTTCTATTTACACCCACCTTACTGCAACTTGCAGATAGATCAATAATCAAACCAGATGGTGTATTAGAAGATATTTCAATCTCCTTAGATTCTTGGGAATATCCAGTAGATTTCATGATTTTGACTCCTAAGAGTAATCTAGGAGGGCACCCACTCATATTAGGAAGACCTTGGCTAACCACAGCTGATGCTTTCATTAGTTGTAGATTTGGGGATATGTACATTTCTAATGGTAGTTCAACAAAGAAATTCAATTTGTATCCTCCAGCAAAAGCAATTACAGAAGTAGGAGACAATGAATGGATTAATGATGAAGATATTATACAACCTGTCTTTACTATCTCTGAAGTTAGTGAAGATAATCAAATTTTGAACACATTAAAAAATTTTGAAACATCTTCAGAATATGATGTTGGGTCCCTATAACACTAGTGATTACCCCATTACTATTGTAATTGTACCCTTTATTAATATTGTTGTGCCCCTATTATCCCCATATTGTTATTACTGTGCCCCATAGAATCCATGTATTGTTATTTTTGTGGCTTTATATTATTATTGTTAGGTCGGCTGGGTTATATTGTGACTCCTTAGACTCCTATATATAGAAAGGAGGTTTTTTCATTTGTATCATCGAAGAATTGTTCATTTATGTAATGTAAAGGAGGTTGCCCCCTCGAAGAGGCTGAATTTTAAGGCGTTGATCTATCTTTTATATCTTTTTCTTGAGCTGGTTTCATAACATTTGGTATCAGAGCTTTGGATTCTAGGGTTTCGCTCCTCCAAACAGGTCATTGTGGAATTTTCGCTATAACTTTTTTTTTTGCAACGTTTCAGAAGCTAAAAAAAAAATCCCATTTGAGAAGACATCGCGCTGAAGCTCGATTCCAAATTTCAGAGATTTTTGCGCTATATTTGTGGAGATATGATCTACGGAAGTTGGTCTTTTTGCAGACTCCTGAATTACATTCCAAACAGGTGACCTGGGGAAAATCATCATAACTCTCTCTCTAAGAATCAGATTGAACTTCCATCAGAATCTGTAGAAAGAGGACGGATTGTAGTTTCTTGTATATATTTTTCAGAGCCAAAGGTCGAAATAGTGACTCGTGGCACGTCGTACAAGTTCGCTCTACTGAACTAGTCTATAATCAGGTCACTGTGGGAGATTTCGCATAACTCTTCCTTGGAGAATCCAATTTGGATCAGACTAGTGGCATTGGAAAGAGGACAAAGAGGGCTAATGTAGGTCACAATTTTAGAATTGGATGATTTGAATGTACAGATATGCATCAGAGGAAATATCGAGCTCCAAGAAAGTGAAAAAAGGTGTGTAGATTCTTTTAAATTTTTGCTTAAGATGGGTTTGAAATTTATTTTGAAGGAATTCCAAGGGCATAGTAGAGCATTATTATCGGTAACTGATGCCCCGAGGAAAGAAAATGCAAACACCTAGTAAGAAACCTGAAAGATCTAGCATGACTCATGAAGAAGAGGAAGAAATGCATCATGATATATCAAAATTACAAGACCAAGTGCAACAACTGTCCCTTGCACAAAAAAGAACAGAATCTAAGATGGATGGTTTAAAGAAAGATGTAGAAGCTAAGATGGATGGTTTAAAAAAAGGTGTAGAAGCTAAGATGGACTGTTTAAAGAAAGGTGTAGAAGCTAAGATGATTGACGTGGAAGCTAAGATGGATGATTTGAAGATATATTTGAAGACAAACATGGAAGATTTGAAAACAGGCATGGAAGATTTGAAGATGGATTTGAAGACAGATTTAACAAAGTTTCTACAAGAAATGCTTACTAATGGTGAAAGTGTAGTAAAGGAAACTCATGATGAGGACAAAATAAATGTTAATCATGATTTCATAGACTCTAACGTTGGATTGAATACCCACCATATTCCAAAAATCGATATGAGGAAGTTTGATGGCAAGGATCCCTGTTGTGGAGGTAAATCCTCTCTGCGGACAGAGACGATCCCTACTAGCCCAGACCGGGTCTAGCAACAATCACACAATGCTATCACGCAAGTTTCTAATTACAAATACAAAGTAGATGGTGAGAACCTACCTGGATTCCAACACTAGTGTTCGTAGAAGAGATATCGCCCTCGTTCCTTTGCCTTGGCCGGTCACGATCCCCACGATCTCCGTTATTGGACACCTGCACATGCAAAGAACAACACGAAAACAAGCATAAAATGTAGTAGATGCAATTATATATCAGTCAGAAAAGATATAACTCAACATCAAACATAAGACAATGAGAGTGGAACCATAATGATAGTCATCTATTATTAATAAATAACAAAGAAGAATACAACCATTGTTCTGACGTCAAATCCTCCTTTGGCTGGGTAGTCAGCTACACAAGTCTTGCAAAGCTTGTTGGGATGAGGAACAAGCCTCTCTCTCTTTGGGTGACAAGAATCTCCTTACTCAGATTTGGCCTTATGGGTGCAAAGAAGGCTCTTGCAGCTTCAAACTCTCTATCACTATGCTAGAACTAGAACTATTGTAACTATGACTAGCACTAGCTTGCTCAAGGCATAGAGGCAAGATTTTATAGAAAGAGATAGGATCAACCACATTATTCATGGGATTGGCTTTATCACTTGGAAACTTCCATGAAAGGTGGCAAACCACTTTCCCTTCTATGGAGATTCGAAGCCAAACCATCCTAGCTCAACATAGATTCAGTTGGTGAATGGGTTGAAGAGAACCTTCGCGAGTTTGTTGGTTGAAAACTTTACTCAATTCAGTTGGCGCGAGTGCGACTCTGAGACAGAGCGCTAATAGCACGCCCTTTTTAGAGGATTTCCCTCATTGGCGTGGGCAGTGAACTGTGGACCCGCGCTAATGCAAAAAGAGTTGTTTTCATGAGTATTTTGCAGGAGATGTCTTCAGGGAAATGAAGCTCATACTCAGAGGAATGTAATGCAAGTGGTTTCAGGTCATGTCACTTCTCACAGGTCCCGGAATGAGTCCTCCAGTGGATGGGTGAGGGGTAAAAGGGACGGTGAGAAACGGTGACAAATTGCTGTGTAACAGATGCCCCCTAAAGCATGAGGCCCGAGAGAGAGAGGGGTGAAATGCTTTACAAGAAAATGCGTGACTGAAAACATGGTCGCTGGAGAACCTGCGTAAAGAAGTACAACTGATAGCTCAAGTACATGATGTATGTGGTATGGGCGCAACCATCCATAATATAGTACATAACGATCTAGATCCAAGGTATGGACGCAGCCATCCAGAGAGGATCGATAAATAGACTCAGGCATGGTCGCAGCCATCCAGTGAGTGAGTCATGTAATGATCATAATAAGCCACAAATCGCAGCCTGGATCCCAATAGACAAAATCCAGGGTCTTGCGCTCCATCTCAACCCAAACAGAGTACAAGTTCAAGCATGCGAATACATGAGTTGAAGTTGAACATGCATGAACATCGTCTGATTACCAGTCAATGATGAAAACTGTTAACAGATGCGAGAGGTACCACCAATAATGACAATGGTCCTCAAGGTACTATAGGTACAATCTACGGTGTGTGAATCAATGAGCTGGCATCGAACACCCGTAGAATCATTCGATCGGAGGCCAATGATGAAAACCTCTCGTCGAACACGAAGAACCTGCCATTGAGGCATGCAGGCTCCAAGGCACCGAAGGGAGTCTCTAGATTAGCTTCCTGGATAATGAGCTGAAGTCGACAGGAAGTGACCCTGATCAAAGGTGGGCCATAATGTTTCCCACATCATTGACACGAGACAGAGGAAAGATGTTGTGGTGATTCAGAATTATGTGAGGTATTAGAGGGAGGTTGTAATTCTGCAGAGGTCAACTTCTCTTGAACATATCGGCGGCACGATAGTGGACTTGGCAGTATTTGACATCAAATGAGCAGAGGTCATGGTGACAAGGCAATGAGCAGATGAGAGGTCAAATAGGATAACCCAAACCCACGGAGGCTAGTGTAAAACAAGATGAGATGTCCCCACCCAAACACGAATGCAGACTAGTGCCATGTTCAAGAGCGACATACTGCCGACACGACAATGATTATGGATCCATTTTCCCCACCATTTCTGGCGAGTACCCCAGTTATTTTTAACAAGCTTGATGGGGATAGCATATGCTTGTGGGCGTCATTACGATGGAATTCGATGTCATTGAGTTTTAACGAGTCTGACAAAGGAAGAACTCGGCATCTTTTCCTGTTTAGAGAGTCTGAAAAGACAGCAGAAAAGTAAACTCCAGGGGGGTCCTTTTTCGTAAAGTTGTGTCTCTCGAGCCCGAAAAAGTATAAAACAATGCTCAAAAGAACCGCCCGACCATTACGATCGAGGAGTACTTTTCATGAGTAGTGATATTGATCTGAAAAAGTAAAAAAGCGATCAACATCACGTCGTTTCGTAACCATTAACGAACCGGAAACGACAAGGGTCCGACGATATTTTCGTTTTTACACGGTCGGAAAAGGGTTTAAAGATGACCGCCTCTTATTTACTTTTAACGAGTCAAGAGGGGTAACTCGGCGATCTTTTCGTCTTTAAACGGTCAGAAAAGAGCTGAAGGTAGACCTCCATTTTTATTCTCTTTAACGAGTCAAAAAGGGAAAATACTCGGCAATCTTTTCATCTTTTACGAGTCAGAAAAGAGCTTAAAGGAGACTCGTCCTAGAGGAACGAGTGGTATAAAGGGTAGCAACTGGTTCCGGTAATGGTGGAACTGCTCAAAACATGTAATGGTCAAGAGGCTGGCTAATAAAACCACTCATCGTTGCGGTTCCTCAGGAAAGGAAAAACAACCAAGTGAAAGCATATGATCGGCCAAAGAGATGGTGGCGATGGAATGAAAACAACCAAGGCTCATCTAGCAGAATTCAGCGGATAAAGATGGCAATCACGAGATGTAAATCAGGTATGGGTTCATTTTTACACAAGCTTGAACCATGGAGAACTTTGCTTGGATTCGGTTTCATGTTTACACAAGATTGAAAAGAAAAACTATGCTTGTTATGAGTTCACATGCCCCCAGCATAATAATGCAAATCGAGGTACATGCCCCCCAAGCTTCATTGCATTCAACAAAGTGGATGGAATGAAGGTTCACTTTCGAGATCTTGGAAAGACTCGACTTGGATTTTACGAGATCTTAATCAAAGACTCGATTTGGAAAGGGAGTTGTTTCATTTTTTAATGAGGTTGACACAGTAAAAGAACTATCCTCATAAACCTTGTTTCATTTTTTAACGAGCTTGACACAAGATCAGGAACTATGCTCCGACCAAACCTAGTTTCATTTTTTAAGGAGCTTGACACCGGAAAGGAACTATGCTCCACCCAAACCTAGTTTCATTTTTTAAGGAGCTTGACACCAGAAAGGAACTATGCTCCACCCAAACTTCATCATAATGAATAGAAGGTCGGGGCTTCCAAGATTGCCACTCCCAGTGGAAGGGAAACATCTTGGAAGTCAGGACCCAATGCCCCCAGGACACTATGCACGATGGCGGCATCATTGGATCCAGGCATGGGATAGGTGGCCACGTAGTTGATCTGCGGTGGGGGAGATGCAACTGGTGAATGAAAACTAGGAGGGGATAACAACTGCGCAGGAGGCACCGGGGGACAAACGAACGATAATTGATCTATCGTCACAATCCTTCCATCGTGCGGAAAGCAAACCACACGGAAAAGCGAAGAAACGAGGGCCCCCATGGCGTAAACATAGTCACGACCAAGGAGAAGACTAAAGTCTAAAACACCTTGGGTAACCAAGACGTCTATATAGACGGTTTTGCCTCCCAAAGTAATAGGGAACTTTGGGAGAACTCCTAGAGATGGACAGGCTCCTCCGTCGAAGGCCAACAGATTCTGAGTGACTGGCCCAAGTTGCGGGGAACCTAGAGCTTGCCAAGTAGTGTACGGCATAAGACTGACAGATGCCCCTTCATCCAAAACAGTGCCAGGTACTGCCTTAGCAAAGGCATGTACTGTGATCTGGAAAGGCATATGGGATGGAAGGCAACCGGTAATCAGTCGATTCCAATCAAAGGAAGCGACCAGACTACTTAGTGGGGGAATCGTATGATCGCCCCCATGTGCTAAAGGAACTGAAGGAGAACCTTCGGGAGTAGCTGGGTTATGATAGTCATTTCGAGACTCAGGAGAATCTGAAGAGACGAGAAGAACATGGGCGTGATTCTCTTCCGAAACAGGGTGAGGGAGCGGCGGACTCGAGTCGACACTCTTTCCGACCAATGGTTGGTCTGGAACAGGCTGGGGACAGCCGGGTTCGGAAAGAGGGGCCTAGACAAGAGAAGAATATGAATCAATCTCTTTGTCAGTAGGAGGATGATCTGCAGCTGCAGAGAGACGTTGATGACCAACAGGAAGTTGGGGTGAAGGAGCTGTAAGACTTTCCAAGACAACGGAGGCTTTATCCATGAGTGGACAAAGGTGAAGGGGATGATTGCCTTCACAAAGTCTACAGGGGATTCGAATCTTCCCTTTTCCCTTACCATTCCCAACTGATAAGGTAGCATTGCCGTGAGCTTCAGAGGACGATGAGGGGTGGGCCGGATCGCGATACCATACTTCTAGTACCCTGGGAATGCCAGGACAATCGCGAAGAAGATGGTACTCCTTGCATAATCGACAAGGAAACTTGACCTTCCACGGAGGAGCGAAAGGGGGTCCGACTTCAGGTGTACTCGAGGGGGTAGCTGCACTTGTAACCTCTCCCTTAGGAGCCTTCTTCTTCTTCGTCTTCTTCTTCTTCTTCTTAGCCACCTGGTTACTCGAATTTAGACTTTCACCAGGTGAAGTAGAAGATGAGGACCTAGAAGTGGGCGTAGAAGGGGAGAGATCCACCTTAGAATCAACATGATGTTGTTTAGGTGGAGGGACGGATTGACTAGACGGTGAGACGGCAGGGACCAAAGAGGTTGAGAACAACCAAACCGGAAACCCAACAGTTAACCCTGGGAGGGACAACGTCGCCATATAAGGAGCACCAACATTTCCAAAAGGAGCGAAATGACCAGGGTTCCCGTCAGAGGGGATCCCTTGGTTGGTGAACGCCAGAAAAGTTTCCATCGAGAATGAAAAGAAGCCTACTCAAGCTAACGCAAACAAGATCTAACCGGGTAATGTTAATCGCGGCCAAATAAATTTTAAGACGCAAGGACACAACTTGACCTTTTCATGTTTTAAGAGTCGAGAAAAGGAAAAAAAGATGACTCTAGTCTCCTTCGAATGTTTAGTGAGCCCAAAGTGACAAATGCTCAAATGAGCCTTTTCGTTTAAGGAGTCTGAAAAGGATCAAAAGTGACTACTCTGGAGAACTAGGCAAAAAGGTTTACCAAACAAATCCGTAAAACTGCATATACACCTTGGCAGTCATATGAAAACCAAGGACTTCCCGTACGGCAATCAATCTTCCTGAATGCTGTGTTCGGTGCGTTACAGCTTGTAAGGCGGCAGACACGGCTTCCTGTGGATAAAGGATGATAACCTAGTGGGGTCTCCCCTATATACGCAACGGTACGTGGGAGCTCAAGTCCTTGCTAGACCACTATCGAGTCACAAAAGGAGGAATCACCCAACCGTAGTGTGAAACAACAGTGACTAGGTTTAACGACGCCGGAGCACGTCTCTAGCCTAGACCTCTAATTAGTGAGTGTTATGTTCCAATGCATTTTTAAGTTCATTTAGTTCATTTTATGGTTGATCTTCAGTTAAGTTTCTATTTTCAGGCCTTACCGTATGTAATTTCTCACAATTTCCTAAATGCAAACTATATGCCAAAATATATCATTTCGTTCGATGAATGCTAACTACGAGAGGGTTGAGAGCTTTCACACAAACAAAAATGACCATAAAACAATCAACAATAACTCTAATGCAGCTAATGGCAATTAACAAAACTTTTCTCTAAAGTTACTAATCGCTAATAACAACGAAAAGCTTTATTTTCCATTAACTAATGCAAAGCAAAAGAGATTGTTTGTTTCTTTTTTGATGGCAAAATGCACTAAACAAATTTTGAGAAACAATAACAAAGAGTAAAAAGACAAATTTCACTCAATGAAAATACAATCAAGTCCGTAAATACCAAGGCAGTCCTTCAGAACCAAGAGAAGATCTCAAAGACCTCAATGGGCCATGTAATCTAAGCCCAAAACGAAGCCAAGCGAAATCCAAGCGAAAAGAAGAGAATCACTCGAATAACGCAATAAAAAGTTTAACAATCACTGAACAAGTGCAAGAGAGTAACCAAAAAGTTGACTGGACCAACAGAAGACCAAAACTCCTAAGGAAGGCTCGATGCACAAAGCCACTAGATGCCCTAGGGCTAAAATGTGAAATCGGTGGAAAATGGCAAACACCCAAAGTATGCAAATGTAATCTATGCACACTTTTCATTCATATCCTGAAAATGAGAATTCTAATTATGCAAGTGTGATCTATGCAAGAGAATTCTCAAACACACGATGATTCTAATGTAATCTAAGAACCAATCAAGTGCAAATAAAAAAAAAACGGGTGTGAGTTCCAAATATCATAAACTAAAAACACTCAAGTAATGATCAAAGGAAATCAAATTAATAATTTGCCAAAAAAAAACTCAAAACCAGTCAAACAAGACTCTGACACACTCAAGTGATTGAAAAAGGTGTAGCTAGACACAAAACCCAAGCTTGGAAGGCTACAAACAAGCAAACTAGAAACGTTCACAGGCCTGGCGCGACTGTCAGGCTGAAAACTAGCGCCAATTGAGGATTGGCGCAGGCTATATACTGGCAAGTGGCGCCAATTGGCGCGACTGTCATGCAAAAAAGAGCGCCAATCAAGTTTGCTAGCTTAAAAATAAAAACAAGCAGTCCAAGGCTTGGTCGATAGTATCCAGACAGACCAAACAGCAAGAGACAACAGAGCATCCAACCCAGAAAGCTATCTAAGCAATCAAAACAAGAGAAACCAAAGAGACAAGACAAACTCCAAGTTGTTTAGTCCGTAAACCAAACCGGAGATTGACTGAAGTGGCGTTGATCTACTTCGCTAATGCAAAGAAATAGTGTTTCGAAGGCTATCTGGCCGTACTTCAGGCTCCGTCAAAAGTTTACAGATCAAACAACAAGCTAATTCCCCAGTGGAGTCGCCAAACTGTTGTGGAGGTAAATCCTCTCTACGGACAGAGACGATCCCTACTAGCCCAGACCGGGTCTAGCAACAATCACACAATGCTATCACTCAAGTTCCTAATTGCAAATACAAAGTAGATGGTGAGAACCTACTTGGATTCCAACGCTAGTGTTCATAGAAGAGATATCGCCCTCGTTCCTTTGCCTTGGCCTGTCACGATCCCCACGATCTCCGTGATTGGACACCTGCACATGCAAAGAACAACATGAAAACAAGCATAAAATCTAGTAGATGCAATTATATATCAGTCAGAAAAGATATAACTCAACATCAAACATAAGACAATGAGAGTGGAACCATAATGATAGTCATCTATTATTAATAAATAACAAAGAGGAATACAACCATTGTTCTGACGTCAAATCCTCCTTTGGCCGGGTAGTCAGCTACACAAGTCTTGAAAAGCTTGTTGGGATGAGGAACAAGCCTCTCTCTCTTTGGGTGACACTTATCTCCTTACTTAGATTTGGCCTTATGGGTGCAAAGAAGGCTCTTGCAGCTTCAAACTCTCTATCACTATGCTAGAACTGGAACTATTGTAACTATGACTAGCACTAGCTTGCTCAAGGCATAGAGGCAAGCTTTTATAGAAAGAGATAGGATCAACCACATTATTCATGGGATTGGCTTTATCACTTGGAAACTTCCATGAAAGGTGGCAAACCACTTTCCCTTCTATGGAGATTCAAAGCCAAACCATCCTAGCTCAACATAGATTCAGTTGGTGAATGGGTTGAAGAGAACCTTCGGGAGTTTGTTGGTTGAAAACTTTACTCAATTCAGTTGGCACGAGTGCGACTCTGAGACAGAGCGCCAATAGCACGCCCTTTTTAGAGGATTTCCCTCATTGGCACGGGCAGTGAACTGTGGACCCGCGCTAATGCAAAAAGAGTTGTTTTCATGAGTATTTTGCAGGAGATGTCTTCAGGGCAAATGAAGCTCATACTAAGAGGAATGTAATGCAAGTGGTTTCAGGTCATGTCACTTCTCACAGGTCCCGGAATGAGTCCTCCAGTGGATGGGTGAGGGGTAAAAGGGACGGTGAGAAATGGTGACAAATTGCTGTGTAACAATCCTGCAACATGGATATTACAGATGGAGCAATTTTTCGATCTCAATAATGTGCAAAACACACAAAAGGTACGTATTGCAACTTTATTTTTGGAACCAAATCAGTTTGTATGGTATTAATGGCTTTGCTCTAGGAACAATTTATCACTTGGGCAATTTTTACGGAAGAATTGATAGCACATTATGAGGATACAAAAAGCAACACTTTCTTTAGCCAATTGATAAGTCTCAAACAAAAGGGTTCAATAATTGAGCACATTGAGGAGTTCCAAAAATTTAACATAAGGGTAAAAAATATTCCAGAGGAGCATAGGATTGATGTGTTCATAGGGTCTTTAAGGGATAATATCCAACATGATGTTCGCCTTTGGGAACCTGATTCATTAGAGAAGGCGTTCAGGTTAGCAAGAAAAATGGAAAGCAAAATTATGGCAACCAAGAAGCAATACCACTCACAACTATAAATACGGAAGTGTTGTTGCCGCTAGTCTTCCACAACCTATAAGGTTGACACCACAACAATTGGAAGAAAAAAGAGAAAAAGGGCTTTGTTACAGTTGTGATAGAAAATACACTAAAGGTCATAAGTGTGCTGATAAGAAATTATTCTACATAGATTGTGAAGAGGAAGAAGAAAAGGAGCAATAAGGGTCAAAAGAAGAGGATATACTCCAAGAACAAAGCCTAGATAAATAAGAAATGAATCCGACCATATCTTGTAATGCATTGGCAGGAATTACCACTCCTCAAACCATCAAGATAGAAGGACAAATCAAGAAGAAAAAGGTAATAGTGTTGATTGATTCAGGAAGTACCCACAATTTTATTCATTGTAAGGTAGCAAAAGAATTGAATTGCTTCTTATATCCAGCACCAGAGTGTCAAGTGATGGTTGCAAATGGAGGAACAATAAATTGCTCTGGAAAGTGCCATAATATCAAGCTATCCATGGGAGAATATGTATTGACTAGCCCAATGCTTTCCATTCCAATAAGAGGTGCTGATGTTGTACTAGGAGTCCAATGGCTACAATCCTTGGGTACAATAACTTTTAATTTTCAAGAAATTTTCATCAAATTTTCTATGGAAGGAAAGGAAGTTGAATTAAGGGGTATTACAGGGAAACCAAGAAGGATAATCAGCTCTAATGGTATGACAAAGCTTCTAAAAAAGGAAACAAGAGGTGTAATTGCACACCTATGTTCGCTAGATGTTTCCACATTGGAATCATCTATTTCTCCAGATCTCCAAAAAGTCCTGGACAATCATTCTAAGGTATTTGAGACTCCAAAAGGTCTCCCACCTATGCGTGATCATGATCATGCTTTTCATCTGATTCCAAGAAGTGTTCCTCCAAACATCAGGCTGTACAGATATCCCTATGCCCAAAAGAGTCAAATTGAACGTATGGTTGCAGAAATGCTAGAGGCTGGTATAATTCAACCGAGTCAAAGTTCTTTCTCTACTCCAGTGGTATTGGTGCACAAGAAGGATGGATCATGGCGCATGTGTCCGGATTATAGGGAGCTCAACAAGCTCACTATTAAAGATAAGTTTCCCATTCCTGTCATTGATGAATTACTGGATGAATTGCATGGATCAATTTACTTCACCAAGTTGGATCTTCATTCAGGATATCATCAAATCAGAATGAATATTGAAGACATTCTGAAAACAACGTTTAGAACTCATGAGGGCCATTATGAATTTTTGTTCATGCCTTTTGGCCCTACCAATGCACCTTCAACATTTCAAGGTTTGATGAATTCAATTTTCAAACCATTCCTTAGAAAATTTGTGATAGTATTTTTTGATGATATACTAATCTACAACAAGTCTTGGAAGGATCATGTTGAACATGTTGACAGGGTGCTACAACTATTGGAGGAAAAACAATTATATGCAAAAAGATCCAAATGTTTCTTTGGAGTCCAAGAGGTGGAATATCTGGGTCATATTGTATCTTATGAAGGGGTTAAGGTAGACCCTAGGAAAATTAAAGCTATTAAGGAATGGAAAATCCCCACATCCGTAAAGCATCTGTGAGGATTTGTCGGGTTGATAGGGTATTATCGCAAGTTTGTTAAGAATTATGGGAGAATAGCAGCACCTCTAACAACATTATTGAAGAAAGATGCATTTTCATGGAGTCCAGAAGCAACAAAGGCCTTTGAACATCTTAAAGAGGCAATGTGCCAAGCACCGGTCTTAGCTACACCAGACTTCACAAAAACTTCTATTGTGGAATGTGATGCTTCAGGAAATGGAATTGGTGCTGTTCTAATGCAAGATGAAAGACCCATTGCTTTTGAAAGTCGTCCAATCAAGGGAAATTTTTTACACAAAGCTATTTATGAGAAGGAAATGTTGGCAATACTCCATGCACTTAAGAAATGGCGACCCTACCTAATGGGAAGACACTTCAAGGTAAAAACGGATCATGATAGCCTTAAATACTTTTTAGAACAAATATTATCCTCTGAAGAGCAACAAAAGTGGGCCACAAAGATGTTGGGTTATGACTTTGAAATCAGCTACAAAAAAGGGAAGCAAAATGTGGTGGCAGATGCACTCTCAAGAAAGGATGAGGATGTGGAAGCATTGTTGTGCGCCATTTCTATTATCCAACCAGATTGGATAAACGAAGCAAGGGAGGAATGGAAGAATGAAGAAGAAGTGTGGGCACTTATTCGAAAGTTACAACAAGATTCCAGTATGCCTGATACATTTAGTTGGCAAAATGATTCGTTATGGTACAAAGATCGCTTATACCTATGTAAGAATTCCCAGCTAAAGCAAAAGATTCTTATGGAATTGCACACTTCTCCCTTAGGAGGGCACTCAGGATTTTTAAAAACTTACCACAGGGTTAAGAAGGAATTTTTTTGGGATGGCCTTAAATAAGATATTCAAAAGTTTGTGGTGGAATGTTTCGTTTGCCAACAAAATAAAGTTGAAACAATTAAGACATCGGGTCTATTACAACCTTTATCCATTCCAAGCCAATGTTGGGAGGAGGTTTCAATGGATTTTGTCACAGGTTCACCCAAGTCTGAGGGAAAGAGTGTCATCATGGTGGTAGTTGACAGACTTACCAAGTATGCACACTTTTGTGCATTATCAAATCCATTTAAAGCCAGTATAGTTTCTACTGCATTTATGGAAACAATTCAAAAGCTACATGGAAACCCAAAAATTATTGTAAGTGACAGAGATCCCATTTTCACTGGAAATTTTTGGACAGAATTATTTTCTTGTATTGGTACTCAGTTAGCTCATAGCTCATCTTATCATCCTCAATATGATGGGCAAACTGAGATAGTAAACAAATGTTTGGAAGGATATCTTCATTGCTTTGTATCTGATAAACAGACACAATGGGTCAAATGGTTGCCTCTGGCTGAATGGTGGTATAACACTTCCTTCCATACAACAACAAAAATGACCCCATTTATGGCACTTTATGGGTATCAGCGACCATCCATCACATCATATTTAAGAGAAAATTCTAAGGTTCAGGTAGTGGAACATCACAACGAACATCAACAACAAGTCCTCCAACTCTTAAAGGATAACCTCGTGTTGACACAGAATAGAATGAAACAACAGGCAGATCAACATCGCAGCGAAATAAGTTTTGATGTAGGTGATTGGGTATTCCTATGGCTACAACCATATAAGCAAATGTCCCTCAAGCAAGCTAAGAAGGATAATAAATTATCACCAAAGTATTATGGTCCATACAAGGTGTTGCAAAAGATTGGTACTATGGCATACAGATTGGAGCTTCCTGCAGCTTCTCAATTACATCCAGTTTTCCATGTTTCATGTTTAAAGAAGGTTATAGGTGACAAGCTCCCAGTTCAAACAATATTGCCAGAACTTGACGAGGAAGGAAAATTTATATTGGAACCGGAAGCAGTGACAGAAACAAGAACTCGAAAGCTACGAAATCGATCAATTTCAGAGTATCTTATCAAGTGGAAGAACTTATCCGCTGAAGATTCCACATGGGAGGATGAGAATTTTATACAGAAGTATCCTGAACTACTCAAGCATTAAGGACAACAATTTTTTGAAGGAGAGGGGCATGTTGGGTCCCTATAATACTAGTGATTACCCCATTACTGTTGTAATTGTACCCCTTATTAATATTGTTGTGCCCCTATTATCCCCATATTGTTATTACTGTGCCCCATAGAATCCCTCTATTGTTATTTTTGTGGCTTTATATTATTATTGTTAGGTCGGTTGAGTTTTGTTATTTTTGTGGCTTTATATTATTATTGTTAGGTCGGTTGAGTTATATTGTGACTCCTTAGACTCCTAGATATAGAAAGGAGGTTTTTTCATTTGTATCATCAAAGAATTGTTCATTTATGTAATGCAAAAGGAGGTTGCCCCCTCGAAGAGGCTGAATTTTAAGGAGTTGATTTATCTTTTCTATATTTTTCTTGAGATGGTTTCATAACATATGACCACACACAATTTTAGTTAGATTCTGATATTGAATATTTGTCATCAAGGCAAATGTCTCTTTACTCTATGGAAAAGTTTGGTAGTTCTACAGTTGAAAGTTTTCCAGGTAAAACATTGAATATCAACAAAAATTTTGAAAAGTTACAACACGAAGAGCTAACCAGAATCTTGCAAAAACATTCTACTACATTTGCATGGGAGTATACTGATATGAAAGCTATTGACCCCAAGACTTGCATCCATCATATCTATATTGAGGAAAACAATAGACCAATTAGACAACCTCAAAGAAGGATGAATCCAAATCTTAGGGAGATTGTGAAAGAAGAGCTCCAAAAACTACTCAATGTAGACTTCATTTACCCAATTTCAGATAGCCGATGGGTTTCTCCCTTGGTTATAGTACTAAAAATGAATGGTAAATGGATGGTGTGCATTGATTACAGGGAATTGAATAAAGAAACTTTGAAGGATCACTTTCCTTTGCCCTTTATCAATCAAGTATTAGATACATTAGCAGGCAAAAAGTACTTTTCATTTCTAGATGGTTTTAGTGGTTATAATCAAATTCACGTAGCACCTGAGGATCAGGATAAGACCACATTTACCTGTCCATAGGGAACTTTTGCATATCGAGTGCTTCCTTTTGGATTATGAAATGCACCCGCAACATTCCAAATAGCAGTACTAGGAATTGTTTTTGATCTAATCCATAATTGTGTAGAGGTATATATGGATGATTTTACAGTTTATGGTAATTCATTTGAAAAGAAATTACAAAATTTGGAAAAAATCCTTATAAGATGTAAAGAAGCAAACCTTCCATTAAGCCATGAAAAATGATTTATGATGTTTATTGAAGGTATTGTTTTAGGACATCATATTTCAGGGGATGGGATTAAAGTTAATAGATCAAAAGTTGAAGTCATCTCCAAGTTACCGATTCTAAATTGTCAAAAAGATGTTAGAAGTTTTCTAGGATTTATTGGATATTATAGAAGATTTATAGAAAACTTCACTAAAATAGCATCTCCACTCTTTAAATTGCTTACAAAAGACTATGAATTCAAATGGAGTCCTGATTGCCAATCAACATTTGAAGCTTTGAAAACAAGAATATCTGAAATGCCTATCTTAAGAGGACCAAATTGGAAACTTCCTTTCCATATTTCTACAGATGCTTCAGATACAGCTCTAGGGGCTGTGTTGGGACAAAAAGATTTAGCTCCTTATGCCATTTACTATACCAGTAAAAATTTAACTCCCATTGAGTTGAATTATACTGTGACTGAAAAAGAGTTCTTAGCTGTTGTTCATGCAATCAATAAGTTCAGAAATTATATAACAGGCTATGAAAATTTTATTCATATTGATCATTCTGCAATTAGATATCTAATGAAAAAACTCATTACTAAAGGCATAGTTACAAGGTGGCTCCTACTTTTACAGGAATTCAATATTACTGTGTTAGATAGACCAGGGAAACAAAACACAGTAGCTGATTTCTTGTCTAGGATTCAAAATACTAAAGAAGATTCCCTTGTAGAGGACAAGTTTCCTGATGAATATTTATTTGCAGTAACTACTGAGACTCCTTGGTATGCAGATATAGCTAACTATTTGGTTACAAGGAAACTACCTCCACATTTATTTCCTAGTGAAAGAAGAAATATTATTCAGGAGAGTTCAAAATATTCATGGATTTCTAACGAATTGTTTAGAACAGGGCCAGATCTTGTGATCAGAAGATGTGTTAGGGAAGATGAAATCCCTGATATTTTCAAAGCATGTCATGATGAACCATGCGGTGGACACTTTGCTGACAAAAGGACAACCTATAAAATCCTTTCTTTAGGATATTATTGGTCGTCCCTCTTCAAAGATGCAAAACAATATGTCAAAAGGTGTGACAGCTGCCAAAGAGTAGGGAAACTTACCCTCTCAAATGAGATGCCATTACAACCATAGGTACTCATTGAACCCTTTCAAAAATGGGCTTTAGACTTTATTGGACCTATTAATCCATCATCTAAACAAAAAAAGTATATATTGGTATGTGTTGATTATGTCACTAAATGGGTAAAAGCCAAAGCATTATTTTCTGCTACTGAGCATTCAGTTGTTAGTTTTCTTTATGAGGATATTTTTACTCACTTTGGTGTTCCAAGGGAAATTGTGACAGATCATGGAGGTCAATAAACATCCAAACTGGTGGAGAATCTAATGGAAGAATACAAGGTCAAGCATAGAAAATCTACTCCTTACCATCCACAAGCAAATGGTCAAGTAGAGTCCACAAACAAAGTAATTGAAGGCATCAATACCAAGACTATTCATCTACATAGAAGAGATTGGGCAGAAAGGCTTCCTGAAGCCTTATGGGCCTACAGAACTACATGGAGGAACACAACAGGACATTCTCCCTATGAACTTGTTTATGGGAAAGAAGTTTTGCTCCCCATTGAGAGTTAAGACCTTCAAGATGGCAGTTCAATTGGAGATGGATTTATCAGAAGCTCAAAAGCATAGAATGGAGCTGTTGAATGAACTAGATGAGATCAGAAAAGAAGCAATCCTAAGAACTGATCTAGTTCAATATCAAAGAGCTAAGTGACATGAAAAATACATCAAGGAGAAAAAGTTTCAAGAAGGAGATTGGGCATTGCTATTTGATTCCAAGTTCAAAGATTTCAAAGGTAAATTTCAGACTCATTGGCTTGGGCCATATGAGATTGACAAAGTTTTTAGCAATGGAGCGGTAAGAATCAAAACCATTGATGAGTATCAAACTCCTCTCATTGTGAATGGTCACAGATTGAAGATCTATCATAAGCCACTCTCAAAGGAGGAATTTGTCAAAATATTTCAAGATAATTCTACAATAAGGCTGTTGAAGAAGAATCCTTCTTCTCCACCAGCCTAGTCTTTGTTCTTTTCATTGTGAAAAAAAAAAAAAAAAAATTGTATAAGCCTGAAAACCAATCACTGATTAGTAGTCTTATACATAAATACAGGGCAAAAATCAAAAACTTCTAACGCCCTATATTTTCCAGAAAAAACCCTCTCATTTCATTCATAGTTGTTCCATTTCATGTCATTTCACTTCACTTCATTTCATTCCATTCCGCCATCACATTTCGCCAATAAAAGTCCTTTCATGTCCATTTTTCATAAATCATTCATTCAGTCATCATTCATTTCCATCCATCTCCATTCACTTCACCAAGTCATATGCTCATTGTGTCAGTTTCCACAGCCAAATTCTGATTCCGCAGCTGAATACTGATTCCGTAGTTGATTGCTGATTCCACAGCTGATTGTTGATTCCGTAGTTAATACTCTGTTACTCTGTAGTGACAGTCAGATGTTATCCAAATAATGATGAAAACCAAATGCAAGTATGGAAGAGGAAGATATTTTGAAGATGTTAGCACCTAAACCACCAACAAGAAGCAGCCAATCAAAAGTCAGTGAATGGAAGTGGTAAGATTCTAAGGTATAAGAAAAAATAATTTCAAATAGCATTTTAAAATACATAATCTGTATAGTTGTAAAACCACCGGCTCCATTATGTGTAATCATTCGAATTGATAGCTTCCATAACTCCTCCATGACCTTTGCATAATTCCACCACAAACTCCACATCAATTTCCAATAGCCTCATGATCTGCTTCTGAATCTAACTCGTACTTAATTGTACATCTTCATTCCACCTGTTGAACCAGTTAATTATGAAGGTGTAATCCTATTTGACCAGGGCTCCCCTCTGCCGCACAACTCCGCAGTCATTTATGAATTTGCTAACGTCCAATCCGCAGCCTTTTAATTCAAAATTCTGCCAAGACTCACTCTATTTCCATACTCTCCCATTGAGTTTACGATTGGCAATACTGGTCTGTTTATACAAGCCTCCGCTCCATGAAATCATTTTCATTACATACTCTATATTCTTTCCGTTTGGTAACTACTGGTCTCCCTCCATCTTCTGCTCACACAACTGTTCCACGTCCGTTAATCCATCACTTACAGAGGTATTTTCAAAGCATGAGGAAGGAATGGGCCTTCTGGTAAGAACAGAACCGGACGGGCCTAAATTCATGGATGGTTATCCACAGTTAAAAAGCACATTAAGGAAAGAACGGTGGCTGAAATTTATCCAGAAATTCAGAGGTCACAATAAAGAAGTCACGAAGATATTTTCAAGTTCTTTTAATGGCATGGAAGTTTAGGTTGGAGATCTCAAATTCTCAGTCACAGAGGCATCCATTGCAGCAGCAACGGAGCTCCCACAGGAGGGAGAACGGTGGTTCAAAAACAAATACTTTGATGAGAGGGCCTGGAGGATTATTTTGCATAACCCAGGTATGGATATAACCGTTTTCAAATGTGGAATCCCCGTTTCTGCTCTAGAGGAAAAGTGGACTAGTTTATTATTGATAATTCAGAAGTTTATTACGTGTGAAGGAAGTTTTGGGTCCATGTACATGTACCACATTAGGTTACTAATGAATTTTCTGGAAAATCAAACCATCAATTTGCCTTATTTATTTTTGAGTAGCCTGAAAAAGATGTCCACAACTGTACAAAAGAATCTAGATGACATAGAGCCTCACCTTTACCATCACGACCTTGTAAAAATTATGATTGAAAAACAATTGAAGGAAATAAAGGAGACATGGGAATAGTTCCTGATTAGAAACTTCTTTCAGGACCCACCTGAAACACCTGAAGGTAGCTCAACAAGGAAAAGTAGGAGAAGAAAAACAAGTGTAAACATTCAGGATACTCCTACTAGCATAGCTAAAGAAACTAGTAAGGAAGAAAAGTTGTCTGAAACTTTGACTGAGGTTAGGAAGCAAGTGAAACAAAAGGGGAAAAGAAATGTTGAAGATGTCTATCAAACCCCAGAACATTCCTCAGAAGACGATCAAATACTTTTTGAAAGACTAATCTTCCTTAAAGAAAAATCAGCTAAAGTAAAGGAAAAAGGGAAAGAAAAACAGAGTGTGGAAAAAGGAGACGCCAACTCACAAAATCTAAGGAGGAGCTCCAAACTTAAAGGTAAATTGAAGAAAGTACAAACTAAAGGGGCCCACTTCATAGACTTAGGAGGGGAAACACCAGAACAGTCACCAGCAATCCCTCCTGACCATAGCCCATAACATTCTCCTTTTTCTCAACCAGATTTTGAGATCAATCCAAGAAAGGCTACATCTGAAATAGATCCAACTCAGCAAGAAATGTATGATTTTATTGAATCATTGGAGAAAACTACAACAGACCAAGGCACTTCATCTACTCAGCCTAATCCAGCCCAGGAAGTTTTGATCCAATCACTAAAATAGGAATTTTTTGAACTAGAAGTCCTGAATAGACACAACAAAAGGGAAAATGAAACATTGAAAGAACAAAGAAGGTTGGATAAAATTATCCATGACAACATGTTTCATCTTGGATTGTGGCACAAGAAAAATAGGAAATTGAAGAAAAAGAACAGGAGGTTGAGCAGAGCCCTTATCAACCTCGAATACAGGCGCCTAATGATGAAGCCCAGGATGACAGTGACACCATGGAAGAAGAAAAGAAGGCTAGATGTATTAGCAGAGGTCTCAGAACAAATGAACTGAAGGGAGGATGGTCATAGTTTTGGTTGCATGAGGACATGCAACACCTTCACAGTGGGGGTATGTTGAGCCCTAAAACTACCTCTCTTCTACATACTTTCCTAGACCTTTTTCCCACACCAGTGCCTGATAAGCTATCAAACATCATTACATATTGATTCTAGGGGTGCATTTAAGTGGTTTTCTAACTATATTTTTGTGTTTGATATTTGACTTAGATTTTGTTCATCAGCTGTGGAATGCAGCCACTTTCCATAGCTGACTCGCGATTCCGCAACTATTTTTATTGATCTATAGTTTACAGGTGTCGGCAAGTGAAACGAGGCACATGGGCAGCTCAGGAATGATCTGTACATGGACAAGGTCCTATCTGTTCAATCAAATTCGTAAAGAAAAGCCTTGGTCAAAGGATGGTCAAACAAGGAGTCCTACAACAAATAGGTCTCTGTTTTTAGCATGTGAAAGGTTCGAGACCGTTCCTAGATTCGTGGATCCCTCTTGAGAGTTGCAAGCCATCTCCACAATGCAAATCCAACATCCACCTTTTGTAGATTGAATGATCATGGCAACCAAGACGCTGAGCTCACGGGTTCTATCTTTTTAGTGTCCTTTGCTGAATATTTCTCACAGAAAAACAGTTATGCAATTTCCTCTATAAATAACGTGTTTGCAAATGCAAATAGTTAGTATTGCTATTAGTCTTTACGTTGTTGTTGTAGCGTTAGCCTTGCTGTTGTAACAAGAAGAAATTTCCTCTGTTTTGCAATATAAAACTCTGTTTTTTAATGACTGTGTAAGCGTGATTTTGGGTTGACAGCGTATTAACCAAGGCCATGCAGAGGGCCCCTGCTGGCTGAGGTTTTGTTTTCCATTTCTATAAAGTTTTCATGCATCGTTTTCTTATTTCCATTGTATATATTTCATAGTTTGTTTAACTGTATATGTTTCATAATTCATTTATGGTGTTAATCTTTCATTCCTGTACATGATTTTCTAGCATTGCATACTTTTACTAACATTGATCAGTGTGTTTCAGGATAGGTTATGCTCGAGCTTTTTCATATAATTTTTGCATCAAATAGTGACATGAGATTTGCCTCTCTGCTGAACTTTGTTTTTAAGCTTTTAAGTTTCAGTTATGCTTTGGTTTCAATCTTATTTATTTGTTGTTGTTAGCTAGTTTAGATATCAAATTCTTCATGTTATTTGACGTTATCTCCAGAGCCATGGCTTAACCCCGAAAAGCTACCTGGCGAGCTATCAGATTATAAGTGAAGTGATTTGATTTTAATTTCATTCTGCAAATAGGTAGTTCAGATATCAAGTTCTTCATGTTATTTAACGTTATCTCCGGAGCCATGGCTTAACCCCGAAAAGTTACTTGGCGAGCTATCGGATTATAAGTGAAGTGATTTGATTTTACTTTCATTAATCTGCAAGTAGGTAATTCAGATATCAATTCTTCATGTTATTTGACGTTATCTCCGGTGCCATGGCTTAACCCCGAAAAGCTACTTGGCGAGCTATCGGATTATAAGTGAAATAAATTGATCTTGCTTTCATTAGTCTGCAATTTTTGGTTTGTTTGAGTGCAATAGTTTAGATTTTATTTATGTATTTAGATGGGTAGTAGAGACAGTGATGATCAGTATTTCATCTTTTGTTTGATTTAAGTAGCTACACATTTACATTCCTGTTCAAGTACTAATTTTATCACTAGCATGTTTTGAGATATTTTTGAAGTGCTAAGTTTTGGATGTTATCATAAGAGACATAAACCTCGTCTTAAATCTACATCCATACTTGCCCTCTAAAAGTATTCTTGAAAATTAGGAATAGGATTTCCATTTGCATTAGGATACCAACAAAAGACAAAACCCCAAAAACAAAATAAAAATTGAAAACAATAAAAGGTAAGAAAGAGGTTGTCTTGCACATATAGTGCACCACACTTCATCAGTTTACGACTCTCGAATTGATAATTAATGTAGCAATTTAGGACATGCTAAATTGACTAAACACTAGGTATAGCTACCTACATAGGGAATTATTATTTATCCGTAGATACCAAATTCCTCATAACAATGTTTTCCCAAGAAAATAATTTTTATTCTTTATCATATGAAATTTTCCAAGCAAATAAATTTGATTCTTATTTCTTCATGCACGATATGAAAACACAATAATTTTCAAAGAGCATAGTTACTTATATTTTAATGCATGCTTGGAGTCTTTCCTTCCTCTCTCTTGGCTTGATTCTACATGTATTTTGTCATTAGTTCTCTCATGATTTGTTTTCAAGGTATATTTGATTTTTCCTCGTCGGTAAAATATAACTTATCCATAGCTTTTATAAGACTATGACTCATTAGTTATAAAAATAAAAAATACACTAACTTGGAACTATAATTTATTTAGATAAAAGAATATAAATTATTCTCAAAATAAAAATTAAGAATTAATTCTTGTAATTATGAATTATAAGAATATTTAATTATTCAGCAATGCTAATTTTATGAGAGTTTTTACGGAATCTTGCACCAGGGATATTACACCAGCCTTCCTAACACCATCGTGGCCCGTTTCCTTTCTGTATTCAGCAACTTATACTTCTAACAATCGGACGATTCTAATGCCATTGGATTCCAATTAACATGGAAGTCAAAGATTGAACCTACACCCCTTGAAATTGGACATTTCAAATTAAACATGATTGACAACTATGACTAGTCATTAGTCTCTAACCTACATGGCACTTAATATATCCTCCCATGCTCAATGGGATGAAACAACCACATTCAATGTAGATCAATGGCCCTGGTGTTGCCACCTGGCCCCTCTAACATCATCTTGCTAGTTCAGTTTCCATGTCATCGTTGACATCACCCTACCAGGTTCATTTCCATGTGGCATTGACATGGGCCTAGCCACCTCATCAATTGTTTTAGTGCATGTTTAAATTTTTTTATTTTATATATAAAAAAAAAAAAACTATGGGCAATTATGCCCCACCTCATTGTGGGTCCTACTCTAATTCAACAGTTGATATGCTTTGGCCATATCTATGGCCCAAAATGATTATGAATTCCTATGACATCAACAGGAAGGGTGCCCATAATCAAATTCCTCTTCCAAGGTCCACACCTTTTCCATCAATGGCAATGAATATTTATGTCGCTGAGATCCGAGATCCATGTAAATTGTAGGGTGCTACCCCATGATGTCACTCGAGAGGGGTCTGGTACCCCATGACATCATTTGAGAGAGATCCCTAATCATGTTTCTGCCCTCCTCTTCGGCATAATTCAACCTTCCATGAGCATTGTTTATATGTCACCATTATGTTGTGTACTCCAAAATGTCCACTACAAATAATTTCATTATTTGTAAGGTGTTTGTTATCTAGAATTTTATTTATCTGTGGAAAGCTAGAAAGGCGAAAGGGCCTACATAATGCATTTATATTAGATTTATGTCTTTTAATTTCCTGTAAGTTCAACATATGATGGAGTGCGGAGACACAAAGATGGTGAAAATAATAAATTTCTTTAGTAAGTTGATTATGTGAAGCAAGGAATAAATTATGTACTAGAGATAGCATGAGAACAAAATATTTAGAGACGTATAACTCTTCTAACCATGACGCTAATGCAAATTCGACATAGAAATCTATGTGGGATGGTGAATAGTAATCAATTTTTTGGAAACCATGGTCCACATCCATGGAAACAATTAACCAAGATATTGTTTATGAAGAACCAAAAGGTGGGTCACAGAGAGGTTTTTGACATAATTTTTGGTTAAATTTGTTTAAAATTTTGTAAGAATTCGTTAAATTTACAAGTTTTATGTATTAATTAGAAAAAAGAAATACTAAACTAAATGTATTTTAAAAATATATAAATAAATATAATATCATTTGATTAAAAATTATTTTACTAAAAAAACAAAATTTCAAAAACAAAAATAATTAAATGAAAGTCAAATATCAAAATTGCGCAATTAGATAGTCAATCGAAAGCTACAAAATGATTATTAGAATTATCTGGGGGTTATAAGCATTATTAGATGGGTATTATCTAACTATATAGCTTTACTAAGTTGTATTAAGATAAGTATCTAGCTTTATTAACTAATCTCCAGTAAGCAAATAAGGAAAGGATATAACCCAATGAAGAAGGAAAGGAGTTCAACCACCTAATCATCTTTATACGTTAGAATTTGAATTTCATGTTTTTGATCAATATTAATCTTGAATCCATTCGAACCAGTGCCTTTATTAAACTCCAATTACATAATTAGTGATAATTAAACTTAGTTAATGTTAATCCATGTTACGAATATTTTTCCAATGTGCAATTGTGTATCACTTTGAGAAAATGCCACGGCAAGACAAAAAACATGTACATGAATAAATGGTAAAGTTAATGCTTTCAAGAACTTTTCATCGATGAGTTTTATTAGCACCTTCCATCATAAATAATGATGTGTACAGTAAATGGAGTTGGTCATATGGTAATAGCGTGAATTAACATAAATAAACCACCTAATCATATTTACACATTAGTATTCGGCTTTCATTTTTCGATCAAACTGAATCTTGAAGTCGTTCGGATCACTGCCTTTATTAAACTCTAATTACATGATTAGTGATAATTAAATTTAATTAATGTTAACCGCCACTATAGAGCTTTTTTCAAGGTGCCATTATGTATCACTTTGAGAAAAGGTTGTGACGGGATAGGAAATATTTATGTTAGTAAATGGTAAAGTTAACCCTTTCAAGCACTTTTCATTAAGTTGAATTAGCACCTACCACCATCGTTGATGACATGTATAGTAAATGACGTAGCAAATTTCAAGTCTTGATTTAACATGAACAACTCATCAATACATTTTCTCATTGACCACAAAACATATTGTTGAATGCAAGTTTTAAGATTGCATTTCTAAGAAACCAATAATTACCAAAAGAGGAAAGGATTTTGCTGCTATGCAAGTATCAGAATTGTATGTAAACTTGGCCTCCTTAGCAACAACTTTATGAACTCCAACCATAAATCAAAGTTTTGTAAACTTCGCCTCTATGAGAGCTTTTGTAAAGATGTCTACAACTTGATCATCTGTTGAATTGAGGCTTCTGTGATCCATAGTATTTTAAAGTAGAGTTTCAACGTAAATCACATGAAGAAAACCTTTGTCAACGCGTTTCGAACCAACTAGTATGGTTCATCGTCAGGACAAGTTGAATGAACAGATCTCACTTTTCATATTAAATAGATAGCAGAACATTCTAGACCAAGTAACGACTATAATGACAACGGCTAGATTTGACAGGAAAACGGCTAGCTGACCTAGATAAGGGTTAAAAACTTTATTAAATAAGTCAATATTCTTATTAAAATACAAAAATGATCATTTTATAATTATAAATATATATTAGAAAAAGTAAAAAATAAATTAATCAAAAATGTTTAGTTATCACAGTTATTATAAATATTAGTTAGTTATAGAGTAATCTGTAAATAGTTAAATTATATTTTTAACTAAAACATAAGTTAAAAGGACATATATTTATAAAAATATATTGAAATAAATTAATTTAAATTAATTTTAAATTAATATATATTAAAATTAATTAATTAAAAGTAAAATAATTTTAAATAAATTAATCTAAAATTGTTAGTTATAAAGTTATAAATATTAGCTAGTTAAATATAATATATAAATAATTAAATTATATTTTTAATCAAAATATATAAGTTAAAAGGACATATATTTATAAATATATATTGAAATAAATTACTTTTAATTAATAAATATTAAATTAAAAATAAAATAATTTTAAATAAATTAAACTAAAATGGTTAGTTATAAAGTTATAATATATAAAAATTAGTTAGTTATAAAAGAAACCTAAGAATAGTTAAATATATTTTGATCAAATTATAGTATATATTAACATAAATAAATCAATTTTCAATTAATAGTTAAAAAGTTTTAAATATTAGAGAATTTAAGTGCTAGAAAAATTAATAATAATTATTTTTTTCTTTTTCTTTTTCTTTTTCTTCGTTTTTTTTTTTTTAATATATTCAATTAAAATCCCCAGGGATAAGTAAGGGGGCGGGGGTGGGGGGCGGGTGGTTGTTTACAAAGTTTTTCTTTGGTTATTAATGTATTTAATTCCATAGGGACAAGAATGCTATTCTATTTTATTTTCATTAAATTAACTAACAACATTTTAAAAAACAAGAAGGTCAAGAACAGGACCATTAGAAAAACACTGAGCCAAAGGAGAAACCCTAGGAGGAAAGAAAAGATAAGGCTCAAACGAGAAGGATAAGGGAAATAAAGGGGAACTTCAAAAGCTCTAAAAGGTTAAAGGGGGGGGGGGGGGGGGGGGAAAGGAAAGCAAGATTAAGAAGAAAGGGCAGGGATCCAGCAGCTACTGATCTTCCAGCCATCATCTCTATTGAGATTGTTAGGCCTTCTTTCAATTTCAATAGCTTCCCTGAATTTACGGTGATGGAACTGCGCAACCTTGGCAATAACCTTGGCCTCCTCTATACAAACATGATGCTTGGTCTTTTCCGCATGCTCTGCTAATGCTGAGGACTTGGTTCTCCCATGTCTTAGGTCAGCTGCATGTTCGTTGATCCTTTGGTGGATGGAGCGCCCTATTTCCCCGATATAGGGGGTCCCACAAGAACAAGGGATCAAGTAGACTCCCTTCATGTCTTTAGGGTCAATGGGATCTTTCACCGACTGGAGGGATTTACGAATGGTGTTGAGGGGCCTAAAGGTTGAGGGAATGTCATACTTTCTAAGGATCCAAGCAATCTTGTCCGTGGTTCCCTGGACATAGGGAAGATTGACACCTAGAAGGCGTTCTTTAGGTTCTTTTTTAATTAACGAATTTTTAGAGGCTTTAAGGAAAGCCTTCTAACCTAGGCACCTACTATAGCCATTCTCCACGAAGACATTAAGGAGATGGGATTTCTCCTTATCGAAGCTTTCATTATCACAAATCCTAAGGTTATGAGTAGTGAGGGTGTTAAGAACACCCAACTTCTGAGGAAGGAAATGATGGGAATCGGCATGAAGATACTGCTCAGTATGAGTTTTCTTCGGGAAAACTAAGTGGGAGAGTGAACCATCCTTATTCTTAGATATAAGAATATCCAGGAAAGGGAGACAACCATTAGCCTCTTTTTCCATAGTGAACTTGATGGAAGAGGACTGACAGTTGAGGTGATTGAAGAAGAGATCCAACTCCTCTTGGCCATGGGACTAGATGACATTAGTGTCATCTACATACTTTTTCCACACCCTGGGTAGGAGACAGGTTGAGGCTAAAGCTTTGGCTTCGAAATCTTCCATAAAAAGATTCACAACAATAGGGGAAAGGGGGATCCCATGGCAACACCACAGGTCTGTTCAAAGAACTCACCCTCGAAACAGAAAAAAGTGGAAGTGAGACAGATCTCAACCAGATGCGCGGTATCGAGATTTGTCAGGTGATAGATCACTTCTAAGGACTCCTTTATAGGGATACAAGTATAAAGGGAAACCACATCAAAGCTGACGAGAATCAGCTGTTCACTCTCCCACTCAGTGTTCCGTAAGAAAAATCATACTGAGCAGTATCTTCATGCCGATTCCCATCATTTCCCTGCTCAGAAGTTGGGTGTTCTTAACACCCTCGCTACTCATGCCCTTAGGATTTTTGATAATGAGAGCTTCGATAAGGAGAAATCCCATCTCCTTAATGTCTTCATGGAGAATGGCTATAGTAGGTGCTTAGGTCAGAAGGCTTTCCTTAAAGCCTCTAAACATTTTCTAATTAAAAAGGAACCTAAAGAATGCCTTCTAGTTGTCAATCTTCCCTATGTCCAGGGAACCACAGACAAGATTGCTCGGATCCTTAGAAAGTATGACATTCCCTCAACCTTTAGGCCCCTCAACACCATTCGTAAATCCCTCCGGTCGGTGAAAGATCCCATTGACCCTAAAGACATGAAGGGATTCTACTTGATCCCTTGTTCTTGTGGGACCCCCCATATCGGGGAAACAGGGCGCTCCATCCACCAAAGGATCAACGAACATGCAGCTGACCTAAGACATGGGAGAACCAAGTCTTCAACATTAGCAAAGCATGCGGAAAAGACTAAGCATCATGTTTGTATAGAGGAGGCCAAGGTTATTGCCGAGGTTGTGCAGTTCCATCATCGTAAATTCAGGAAAGCTATTGAAATTGAAAGAAGGCCTAACAATCTCAATAGAGATGATGACTGGAAGATCAGTAGCTGTTGGATCCCTACCCTTTCTTCTTAATCCTGCTTTCCTTTTCCCTCCTCACCCCCCCGCCCCCTTTTTAACCTTTTAGAGCTTTTGAAGTTCCCCTTTATTTCCCATATCCTTCTCGTTTGAGCCTTATCTTTTCTTTCCTCCTAGGGTTTCTCCTTTGGCTTAGTGTTTTACTAATGGTCTTGTTCTTGTCCTTCTTGTTTTTTAAATTGTTGTTAGTTAATTTAATGAAAATAAAATAGAATAGCATTCTTTCCCTATGGAATTAAATACATTAATAACCAAAGAAAAACTTTCTAAACCCCCTGTTTCCCCCCCCCCCACCTTTACTTATCCCTGGAGACTTTAATTGAATATATTAAAGAAAAGAAGAAGAAGAAAATAATAAAAAATAATTATTATTAATTGAAAATTGATTTATTTATGTTAAATATATAACTTATAATTTGATCAAAATATATTTTAACTATTCTTAGGTTTCTTTTATAACTAACTAATATTTATAATAACTATGATAACTAACAATTTTTTATTAATTTATTTTTTACTTATTCAAATTTACCTTTTCTAATATATATTTATAATTATAAAATGATCCTTTTCGTATTTTAATAAGAATATTAACTTATTTGATAAAGTTTTTAACCCTTATCTAGGTCAGCGAGCCGTTTCCCGGTCAAATCTAGTCGTTGTCATTATAGCCGTTACCTGGTCTAGAATGTTCTACTATCTATTTAATATTGAAAATGAGATCTGTTCATTCAACTTGTCCTGACGATGAACCACACTAGTTGGTTCAAAACGCGTCGACAAAGGTTTTCTTCATGTGATTTACGCCAAAACTCTACTTTAAAAAACTTGATCATCTGTTGAACAATATTGCACTTTAAGAACATGGTCATGAATGAGCTTTTTGATGAAGTGCATGTGTATTTCAATGTGTTTGTTGCACTGATGTTGGGCTAGAGCTTCACATAGTTGAATGACACTTTGATTATCACACCAAAGTGTAGTCAGATGCTACTGCTGAAAGCCAAACTCTGACAGGATCTGACGAAGCTACAAGGCCTCCTTACTAGCTTCTACGACACCACAATACTCTGCTTCTATTGAAGAAAGAGAAATGGAACTTTTTTTCTTACAAGCCCATGTAATAGGTCCTGAGCCAAGAGTTAACACATAACCTGCAGTAGACTTCCGATCATGAAGGTCACCAGCCCAATCGGAATCAGTGAAACCAACCAATAGAGGAGATGCTTCTGCACTGTAATGAATCCCAAACTGAACAGTGCCTCAAACATAACGAAGTATTCTTTTAGCTACTTTCCAATGACTTTCATGTGGGTTTTGAATAAACCGAGCAATAAGGCTGACATCAAAGGAAAGGTCATGACGAGTATGGATCAGATACAAAAGTTTTCCTACAAGTTTACGGTATAAGGTAGCATCAACTTCAGGGGAAGTACAAGTCACTGAATGTTTGGCTCCAGACTGAAAGGAAGAAGGGGCTGGCTTATAGTCTTCCATGTGAAAATTGCGTAGAAGATCACAGACATACCTGGACTGGGAAAGGGATATACCTTCCTTGGATTGCAAGACTTAAAGACCAAGAAAATAATGCAAGTGTCCTAAGTCTGTCATTTCAAAATTATTTTTAAGGCTAGACTTCACATGGTTTATAAGGTTGGGATCACTACCAGTAAGGATAATATCATCAACATAAAGAACAAGAATGATAAGAGACTTTCCCACTTTCCTGGTGTAGACAGTATTGTTAGAGTGACACCTAGAAAAGCCAGTTTCTAAAAGAAAGCTATCCATTTTGGCATACCAAGCCCGAGGGGCTTGTTTGAGACCATAAAGGGATTTCTTAAGCTGAGATACAAGGCTGGAGTCTATTTGTATAAAGCCAATAGGTTGTTGCATATAGATTTCTTCAAGCAAGTCCCCATTTAAGAAAGCAGATTTAACATCCATCTGATGGACTTCCCATTTAAAAGAGGTAGCAAGGGAAAGAACAAGGTAGATAGAGTTCATTTTGGAAACAGGGGAGAAGGTTTCAGTATAGTCAATGTCGTCTACTTGTGAAAAACCCTTAGCAACAAGATGAGCTTTATGTTTATCAAATTTTCCATCTGGTCCATACTTGGTTCCGTAAACCCATTTGCATCTAACAAGTTTTTGTCCATTTGGTAGAGGAACAAGATCCCATGTATCATTTTCCAATAATGAAAAATATTCCTCATTCATAGTTGCATCCCAATCTAGATGGCTTGAAGCTTCTGCAAAGGTGTTAGGATCATAATTCAATGAATCTTGAGCCAGTAAGGAAGAGGCTCTATTGAACTGAGAACGTGTACGTCGCTAATCTATAGGATCACCAGCAAGAGCACTTGCTGCATCCCGAGTAGCATGGACCCATTTTGGAAGCTGACAAGCTCAAGGAGGATCCAAAGAAGGTGGGGGAGGATTCTCATCCTCGTTGTCATCATCTGAAGAAGAAATATTTTCAGAAGTAGAAGGGATAGAGAGAGGTGGCACATCGTTGAACTAGGCTCGTAGGCCGATATATTTTCAGGAAACTTTACATCTCTTCTAATGATAACATTTTTGGACTTAAGTGGAATAAGTCTATATCCTTTGACATCTTCAGAATATCCAACAAAAATACATTTTTCACTTTTAGGTTCTAAAGATTTATGTTTCTCATCTAGAATATGGGCCCATGCTTCACTTCCAAAAACACGAAAGTGACTTACATCTGGTTTAATTGAGCTTCATGCTTCTTTTGGAGTGATATTATTTAAAACCTTAATAGGAGTGTGATTTACCATGTAATTTGTACAGTTAATTACTTCTGCTCAAAAATTAAGACTAAGTCCTTTAGATTGAAGCATAGAATTAGCCATTTCCTTTAAGGTGCGATTCTTCCTTTCAGCTACACCATTTTGTTGTGGAGTATATGGAACAGTATGTTGCATTTGAATTCCATTCTTAGTCCAAAAGTTGATGAATTTTTTGTTAACATATTGTCCGCCATTATCAGATCTTAGCTTAAGAATTTTATGTCTAGATTGTTTTTCAACAAAGGCCTTAAAGGCCAAGAACATGTTAAATACTTCACTCTTTAGTTTTAAGAAGTATACACAAGTGCGTCTGGAGAAATCATCAACAAAAGTTAAGAAATACTTGTAACCAGAGAATGAAACAATTGGAAGTGGACCACATAAATCACTATGCACAAGTTGTAAAGGGGTTGAGGCGTGCCAAGAGGCATGTTTTTCAAAACTATCCCAATGATGTTTTCTGAGTACACATCCGGAGCAAACACCATTTCTACAAGATACCATTGGAAGATCTGTCACCATATTTTCTTTACATAGATTCTGAAGGGAGTGATTGTTTAAGTGACCAAATCGCTCATGCCAAAGTTTTCTCACTTCATCATTATGAGCAACAAATAACGAGGGAATATTTGATGACCCAAAGTTGTTAAACTTATACAACCTTGTAGAATCATCAACAATGCCAGTAGCTAAAATCTTTCTAGGATCTCTTAGGTCCTTAATTACAACATTGTGAGGTGAAAATTCAACGATTTTTCCTTCACCTAAATGAGTTGTCTGATATACAGATAGAAGGTTGTAGGATAAGGTTGGAACACATAATACATCATTAAATTGACCATTGTCTTTATGAACAGTTCCAGTCCCTACAACGCTAAGAGATTTATCATCACAAACATATATATTTTTGGTGTTACAATCATTTAAAGAAGAAAACATGGCTTTGTTTTTGGCCATGTGATAAGAAGCTCCAAAATCAATGGGCCACTCATGAGAATGAGAAGAAGAAGATACATTTAGTGCATATCCAGACCGAGATGCTTGACGACCACATGCAGAAAGTGTTATTCTTAAAGATGAAGTTGAAGTCGAAGAGTTCTCCAAATGCATGTTATGATTCTTCATTGTTGCTTCCAAGGCATCCATCTTCTTAAAGAATTTGGATTCTAAGTGGCCATCTCGATTACAGAAGTGGCAATGTCTATCAGTCTTCTTCCCTTTGTTTGTATTTGCCTTATCATTTTGTTGAAATGATTTTTCATTTTGAGACTGAAATTTCTTAGGACCCTTGTTTGGTTTAGGACCGTTCTTTTTAGCATATGACTTCTTAGGATTCTTTGAATTTGGTTGTTGCTGGGGGGCTAAGGCTTAGAAGAGTTTCCAAGATTAAGAAGTCCAAGATGTAAGAGTTTTTCTTGTTCTCTTATTAAAGAATCATAAAAGGCATCAAAGGAAGGGGACTTGTAGTCTTGTCCTTGAGAAATGAAGGCTTCTCTTGTAGAATGGAAGGTGGAAACAAACACAAAGTAGGTTGGTCTCAACTTAGTAAGAATGGAATAGATAAGGCTACCATCTTCTTTCCTAACCTTAACACGTTCCAAGAGAAGTCTAACGGTCTTGAACTTGGACAAAAAATCTTCAATGGAAGAAAAAATATTGGGGTCCAACGTAAGCAACTCATTTTCAAGTTGATGGGTTACAATTTCATTTTTAATTCCAAAAGCTTTAGTGAGTTATTTCATTGCTTCATTAGGGGTATCAAGTTCTGCGATATGGAATCTAAGGTCTGGAGAAATAGACATCCCTATCAACCCACATGCTTGATCTTACCTATTTTCCCATTTGGCTACCTTACCTTCATCTTTAGGTTTGGTTTCTTGGCCTAAGGCTATTCTGTAAAGACCTTTACTTCTAAGTAAATCCACAATGTAGGAACACCATTAGAAGTAGTTAGTGCTGTCAAGAATAACTTTGCATGGACTTTCCATTTTAATAGAGTCACATGGAAAAGAGCATGCACAGGAATGAAAAGTATAGATATGGTAATACAAAAAACAGAGAGCTAAATAAATCGAAATAAACAGAGAGAATAACTAAAAACTACAAATAAACATTGTATACCTCTAGATCTTAAAAATGACATAGCTAGGGCTACTAGAAACCTTTTTGTGTCAAACAAAAGGGGTTCCTCACTAGAAAAGATGCTCCTAACAAAATAGAGCAGCCCTCTCAGCCTAAAAGTAGTCAGAAATAGTAGATCTAGGAAATGACAGTCGGATGCAGTTCTACCGACTTCAAATTTGGATCACCAACGGATGCATCCCTCAAATAGCTCTGATACCATGTAGGAATTTATAGGGTAAGTTCCTCAGACAGAACACCAAATGACACCACTCACAAACAGATCACAAGTCAATACACTAGTATTTTTGACGTGGTTAAAACCGTCAAAGAGGGAAACAATCCACGACCTGAGCCAACGCGGCCACTTTAGGCAATTTATTAATAAAATAATGAAAATTTACATAAGCTTCTCTCATGAAGGGTTACCCTACAAATGACCCTCCATGCTCTTTAAATAGAGATCATGGACCAATCGGGTGTTAAGACACGGATCAAGTGTCGGTAATACCGAGGAGAGAATGAACCGTTGTATCACTACGTATCATGACCATTGGATTGTAAGTTACAAAAGTACATAGTAAAGAAACACACTTTACCTAAATCTACACTAGACCAAGTTATACTTAACTATTTCCTATGTGTCAGAATATCCTAACATCCGCCCTTAAGAAAAACTTGGGATAGGATTGAAGGATGTAAAAATATGACACAATAGGAGAAGGAAGGAGCATTAGAGCCTATCCACCCTTAGCGAAAACTTCTTGAACTCCAACCATAAATTGAAGTTTTGTAAACTTCACCTCTGTGAGAGCCTTTGCAAAGATTTCTGTAATTTGATCATTTGTTGAACAATATTGCACTTCAAGAACATGGTCATGAATGAGCTTTGTGATGAAGTGCATGTGCATTTCAATGTGTTTGTTGCGTTGATGTTGGACTGGATCTTTGCATAGTTTAATGGCACTTTGATTATCACACCAAAGTGTAGTCGGATGCTACTGCTGAAAGCCAAACTCTGACAGGATTTGATGAAGCTACAAGGCTTCCTTACTAGCTTCTATGACACCATGATACTTTGCTTCTGCTGAAGAAAGAGAAATGGAACTTTTTTTCTTACAAGCCCATGTAATAGTTCCTGAGCCAAGAGTTAACACATAACTTGTAGTAGACTTCCGATCATCAGGGTCACCAGCCCAATCAGAATCAGTGAAACCAACCAATAGATGAGATGCAGAAGCATTGTAATGAATCCCAAACTGAACTATACCTCAAACATAACAAAGTATACTTTTAGCTGCTTTCCAATGACTTTCATGTTGGTTTTTCATAAACCGAGCAATAAGGCCAACATCAAAGGAAAGATCATGACGAGTATGGATCAGATACAAAAGTTTTCCTACAAGTTTACGGTATAAGGTAGCATCAACTTCAAGGGAAGTACAAGTGACTGAATGTTTGGCTCCAGATCGAAAGGAATAAGGGGCTGGCTTATAGTCTTCCATGTGAAAACTGCGTAGAAGATCACAGGCATACTTGGACTAGGAAAGGGATATACCTTCCTTGGATTGCAAGACTTAAAGACCAAGAAAATAATGCAAGTGTCCTAACTTTGTCATTTCAAACTTATTTTTAAGGCTAGACTGTTGCGGGGAAATATGCCTATGCAGGACGATCCTATCCACCTAAGGTGTGACAGCGCCTTAGCAACAAACGAATACAACTATTATGATTTCTTCCTTTATGAAATGTGAAAGAAGGGAGATCAGCAGACTTACCGTTGTCTTCCGATTGTCCCTCGATCTAGATCCTCTTCTCTTTGTGTGTCCGCAGCTACTTGTCTCCTCGCCTACTCAAGAGAACAGCTACTTGAATCCCATGAGATCACAAGAGAACAGCTACCTGTGACAAGAGAACAGCTACTTGCGACAAGAGAAGAACATAATACAAAGGCAAATATACATATTCATAAATGATTCAGGATTAGAAGTAAATCAAATACACTAATGCAATCATACAAAATACACCAGCATATAGGAAAGAATCAAGATAGCTTTATTGATAAGTAACAGGGTTCAGGAAGAGATACAACCCATAAGGCTCCAATCCAGCATCTCCTTCCCAGCAGAATGGAATTCCTTCTTCAGCTCCCTTCAAAGCATTAAGCACCCAATGTTTCCAGCCACAAACCAACAACAATTCTTTGCAATCACAAAATTCCCAGCCTTTTAGATCCCATGGAGGAGAGATCCATATATAGATGTTTGGAGAGAGGATGAGTCAGCTTGAGATCTGACTAGTGTCCTCTTCCTCTCTCAGTTCTTGAGTCCACTTGGAGGTTCTTGCTTCCACTTGGAGATTTGGAACCTCTTACTCATCACCAGTCGAATTCCTTGATGCAAGTGTCATTTTGGAAGCTTCCTAGGCATTGACACCTTGAGGAATGACTCTGCCACATGTCCAAACTCGCTCAGCACAGGTAGCTAGTGTTGGAGTTGACATTCAACGCAGGTAGCCAGTGTAGCAGTTGACATTCAGCGCAGATGCTCAGTGGAGTAGTTGACATGATCCAGAATTGGCTTGTTTTTGAGTGTTTTCAGGTGGAGAACTTCTGTGAATTGCTGTGGTTAGTTGGCCTTGTTCCTCTAGGGGTAGGAACAACATGTTTAGGGACTTTGGATCCCTTAGATTATGGACATTTCATGCTCGAGGCTGTAAGGCACAAAAATGTCTATAACAGTTGCCCCCTAAAGTATGAGGCCGTTTATCGGGTGAAATGCTTTATCTAGGAGGGTCCGAAGTTCATCCATCTGCTGGGAGGAGACCTGTAATAAAATAAAATACAATACATTATGATTCATACTGCTTTCATGATCTAGCTGAGGCGGGCATTCCCATGCTCAGCTTTATAAATTCATTTTTGTACATAGAACAGACGATCGTCTGATGGTAGACTGATAATTTTGGCTAAATTATCATCCTTTGAGTAGGATGATCATCTGCTGCAATGATGTACATGTCAAATGTCTTTATCTTTCCTGAATATATATCGCAGCCCGGATGGATGAAACTAGATCCGGGGTCTTCAAACTCGTTCGATCTTCACTCTAAGTACAAGTCGATCCATGTGAGAATTGCGCTGAAGTCGAACATGGAAAGACATTGCTTGATTACTGGTCAATGATGTAAACCGTTAACAAGCGCGAGAGGAATCACCGATAATGATAATGACCCTCAAGGTACTGCAGTACAATTCACGTGGTGTGAATAAAGGACTTGGCGTCGAACACCACGCAAAATCTTCTGGTCGAAGGTCATTAATGTGTACCTGTCGCCGGAAGTGAGAAACTTGCCATTGAGGCATGCAAGCTTCAAAGTACTGAAGGGGATGTTCCTAGATCAACTTCTTGGATAATGAGCTGATGTCGACAAGAAGTGATCCGTCAAAGGAGGGCCTTGATGAATCCCACATCAGTGACACGGAACGGAGCTAATGATTTTAATGGAGTTGAAAATGATCTGTGACATATGATTCAGGGTGGCGGTCATGAATGGATGAAGGATAATGTATGGCAGTGGATGGGACCCGGTTGACTCTTTCTGAACGACTTCTCTTGAACATATGGTGACACTGATGCGATGGATTGGTAGCATTACCCAAAATATGGATGGTATGGCGAGACCATGGTGATGTGACCGGTGAATGAAACAACCCGACCCGAATGTGGTACGGAGGAAAAGTGTCATGTTCAAGAGCGACCTACTACCATCAAAGTTTTCTTGATTTTTCCCAATTTTTCCCCAGTCATTGCTGACCAGTACCTCTTTATTTTTGGCAAGCTTGAGGAGGATAACATATGCTTGTTCTATAACCTGCCCTTCAGGCAAGCCCATCGCTATGTTTTAACGAGCTTAGCGATAGTGAAACTCGTTCTCGTCTAAAGACAAGTTTGTCGCTATTTAATAATTTTAACGAGTCTAATGACAAGGATAACTCGGTCCTTTTCATTTTTAGAGAGTCTGAAAAGGTACATAAAGTTAACTCCAAAATTCCTTTTTCGTCATCTAATCCCTTAAGGCCGAAAAATTATAAAACAATACAAAAGGGATGAGTTTTCGATAATTTTAACGAGCCGAATAAAACAAGCGCTCGACCTTTTTGTGCAATAATCCCTCAGGTCCAAAAAGATTAAAATCTAGAGGAGGGATAGCTCTTCCTGTCCTTTAACGAGCTGGAAGGCCAAAACTCGGCAATCTTTTCATATTTTACGAGTCAATTGAAAAGAGCTTAAAGAAGACTCGTCTTTTGAGGAACGAGTGATAAACAGGGATAGCAACTGATTCCAGGTACAGGTTGGAATTTTCCAATCACGGCAGTGTCAAAAGGATGGCTAGGTGAAATCACTCTTCGCAGCTGTTCCTCAAAATGGGTAAACAATCATATGGAGGTGAACGATCGGCCAAATGAAAAGTGGAGGTGGCAGGTGCAAACACGACCAAGGCTTTAACGGCTGATAAATTACATTTACAGTGGTTATTTACCGGGATAGGTTCATTTTTTATTTAAAAATGAGCTTAAACTCTGGAGGAAACATTGCTCACTGCTTATATTTAATTTTTAACGAGCATGAAGACCGCGTTAAAACTGCTCGGATCTTGCGTTTATTTTTTAACGAGCATGAACTTTATGCTAAAACTGCTCGATTATATAGTCAAATTTTGATTTTTACCATAACTAGCTTTTCTCTTTTCAAGGATAGTACTGCATTCTTAATTGCTGCATCAAACTTAGTTAGAAATGAATAACATTTGCATGAAAATGAGATTATAACTCTAATATTTCGCTTTGAACTTCGTAAAAAGCCATTAAAAGGTGTTTTTACCTCTCATTTCACCATTTCATTTGAACTTGGTTTGTTGGAGCTCTGGAGGTGCTTCTTCCCCCTTAATTTTCACCAGCTGATTCCGGAAGATTCTGCGGACGATTTTCAGCGCCGTCTGGACCAGGTAGGAGCTAAACCCTAGCTCTTTCTTTTCATGGTTTCCTTTTTCAATTTTGTGCCTGTTTTCATGTCCCCATGAGCCCCTGGGGTTTTACTAGGTCGCTCTGGCATCAGCGCAGGCAGTCCATTCGAAACCTGCGCTGAATGTCAAGCTGCCTTAAGTCAGTTTGACCTTCAACGTAGGTAGGACACTTGCCAACTGCGTTGATCTCAGAAAAGCAGTTCTATGCACAGTTTTTTGATGAAATTTTGCCAGTTTCTCATCAAATTCAGGAACTTACTCTTTCTCTTGTTTGTTTTGCAGGGATCTTTGAGCAAAATGTCCCTTACATGGCGAGAACGAGAACATGAAGAGGAGGACATGATTGCCCTCCATGACCCTGTCACGGTGAACGCGCTGCGGAACTGTGGCCTGCTGAAGTTTTTCCGTATCTCTAGCATGAGAGCACAGATCTCTTTACTGCAGTATATGCTTGATGCTTGGGATCCCATCAACCAAGTATTCCAGATTAGGGGAAAATCCATCCCCTTGACCATAGAGGACATTTACTTCTTGACTGGGTTGTCAAGGCGGGGTGCCCCCATTTCTTTGTCAGGTTCAGCCCGGGGGAATGACTCCGTGAGAGATTATGTCCGCTAGTATTGCAGGGAAGGTTCCCAGCCGAGCAGAGACGGCAAGGTTGTTATCCGTGAGATAACTGACAGGTCTCTCAGGTCCATTCTGTATACTATTGGTAGGATGGCCGGTAGCGCATCTCTACATGTTGCCAACAGATCTTATGTGCAGCACGCCTTGGAGTGTCTCCAACCGAAAGTATTCAACTGGTGTGATGCAGTACTTGTTCAGATGAAAAGTCAATTGACCAAGGTAAAGGACGGCAAGTTAAAGAACTTTGGGTATGGTTCTATTCTGACTGCTTTTGCCTTGGAGAAAATACCACTGATGCAGCCTCAGTATATCGCACTCGACTTGCCTTCTCCTACCGAGCCACGCATGCAGAGATGGGTTGATCACATGTCTAGGCATGCCGGTCAATCTCAGATTACTTTCACTGATACCTTCTTCAGGTGGTTCGAGCGCCAGGAGATGGTCTATTCCGAGTACCCATATGTTGGCATGGATTTCCGAGGTGATCCGGATTTGGTGCTACCGGATGGCGAACAGTGGGGCGTTATTGGTAAAATCTTTGACCATATTACTGTTTACTATTCTTATTTATAATGTCCTCGTGCTTTATTCTATCAAGACTTTAATCAAACTCATGTGTGCATGCAGATGTTGGTCCTGTTCGTCCAGCAGCTCGCCCGAAAGCGCCAGTTGCTGCCCCAGCAGGGGAGACTGCTGGGAGGGTTATTCTCCGCGACCTTGATGTGGCAGAGACTCTTACAGCTGTGCAGGAGCAGGTTGAGAGTCTTACTCTCGGCATTCCCGATGTGAGGATTGATGAGTTACCTTTACAGTTGCAGCGACATACTACTGGTGTGCCTAGACGATGGACTCGTCTCTTGCGCATGATTGCACAGGCCGTGACGTGCTATCATGAGCACCACTAGGCTAGGGTGCCCCCTAGCATTTTTGAGTTTTTGGGTCATATGACCGATTTTGTCTTGGTTACAGAACATTATGTATGAACGATAAACAGCTTATATATATTTTGATTTTCGAGTTTTATTCTGGTTGAGTTATATGATCCATATGTACAATCATTGATGATGTGTCTCTTTTTATAAATGTCGCAAATGTCTATCTAACACATAGTTTGCTAATGAGTCGGTTAATGTGTTTAAGTTTCTAGAAATATGCTGGTATTGAATTGAATCAAATTGTCTTTCCAAAATCTTAACCCTTAGGAACATGCGATAAATAGCTGGATTGCGAACGGAATATATACCATTGAGTTGTAGTATCACGAGTTGTGAGTCTAGCCTGACGATTAGTCGGCGTATGCCACGGGTGATGGCATCAGAGAGTAGTTCTATCAACGCGCTATACTCAGCGATGTTATTCGTTGACTTCCCAATACACACACCTCTGAAACTTACTAACTCGCCGCTTGGATCAAAATGGCCCAGGCTGCGGAGGATAGGTTCCGCGAACTACGACTTGCTCCGTCGGCATATCCAACACATGTCTCCAGAAGGTTTGACATCTGCAATAAATGTAAAAAGGTGGATCACTCAACCAGAACAAATACTTTAGCGAAAACAAAATACAACAAAAGCATGCAGGTCACTATTTAAGCATAGTAACGCTTGAGGTACAACCCGTTGCGGGGTTGCGCCAGTGGAATTCCGTCATAATCCATTAACTCGTAGGCTCCTTTTGCTAACACTCGTTTAACAATATAGGGGCCCATCCATAAGGAATTAAATTTACCTGCTCCCAATTTATCGGATTCTTGGTCATAAAGTAAGACCAAGTCACCTTCTGAGAAGACACGGGGTTTGACATTTTTGTCGAACTGCGCCTTAACTCGTTTCTTATGGGCTTCATTAGCCAAAGCGGCGTCACGACGGGTTTCATCCAATTGGATTAATTCCAAGAAACGAGCCTCTTCTTCCAAAGTTCCGGGGAGGAGATCAATTGCGAGTTTAAGCGACGAAATTTCGCACTAGATTGGCAAGACTGCTTCCAGGCCATACACCAGTTGGAAAGGTGTGAACCCGGTTGCGTTCTTTACCGACGTTCGGTAAGCCCACAAGGCTGAGTACAGGATTAGGTGCCACCTTCTTTTATGAACCCCGATCATCCTTTGCAGCATACGCTTCAGGACCTTGTTGATTGCTTCAACTTGTCCGTTGGCTTGCGGATAATACGGGGTGGAGGTGTCGTGAGATAGCCCTAGTTTGGCAGCTAATTCAACCATCATGTGATTGCGAAAATGCGATCCATGATCTGTCACTATAGCCTGTGGTACGCTGAACCTGGCGACTACATGATTGAAAAAGAAAAGGGCAGCTGTTTCACCAGTGTTATCCAATGTAGGCATCACCTCGGCCCATTTGGTAAAATAGTCAACAGCCACTATAATATACCCATGCCCCCCGGTCGAGGTGGGGTTACATTGCATGAAATCGATGCCCCACTTGGCGAAAGGCCCAACAGCGACTATTGGCTGTAAAGGTGCGGGCGGTCTTCTGGTTTTGCTATCAAAAATTTGACAAGCATGGCAACTTCTGACTGCGATTATGCAATCTTTGAACATGGTTGGCCAGAAGTATCCTGCTCGCAAGATTTTTTGTGCTGTTGCATATCTAGATTGATGCCCCCCACACGCGCCTGAATGACACTCATTCAGGGCTTTTTTGGCCTCCTCATGGGTAAGGCACCTCCTCAGAATTGTATCGATACCACGACGGTAAAGCGTATCACCGACGATCATGTAGTCTTTGGCTTGGTATCGTATACGTTTCTGTTCAGAGTGAGAGGTGTTAGGCCTGAACTTTTGGGTTTGGAGATAAATTATGATATCTCCATACCACTCATTGCTTGTAGATATCAGAAACAAACTTTCGTCCACGATTGACTCTTCTGATGTTTCATCGTTGGACGACGATGGGAGATGGCACAATAATTCTGCGAAAACTAGAGCTTTCTTTGATTTGGATTTTACAAATTCCAGATCAAACTCTTGAAGGATCGCTATCCATTTTGAATATTTGCCCCCCAGCAACTGTCACGACAGTATATAAGTCATGGGGTTGCAATCTGATAAAATGGTAGTTTTCCGAAAGAGGACATAATGTCGAAACCTTTGAATTGCTTGAACAGCTGCAAGCGCTAGTTTTTCAACATAAGAATATTTACTTTCTGTATCATTTAAGTTTTTAATTAAATAATATATAGGATGTTCGATTCCATCGACTTCTTGAACTAAAACCATCGCAATGGTCGTATCCGCTGCAGCCAGATACAGGTTAAAATCTCTTTGATAGTCTGGGGCGTACATTAATGATGCTTTTACTAGACAATCTTTCAGAGCATCAAAGGAAGCTTGCGCCACCTGGTCCCAGATGAAAGGTACATCCTTTTTCAAAAGACGAGTATAACCTTTAGCAAGTTCTGCGTAATTTGGAATGAACCTCCTCAGAAAGTTTGCTTTCCCTTGGAGTTTCTGAATCTGAAGCAAATTTGAAGGTGGAGGCTAATTAATGATTGCCTGAACCTTGCAAGGGTCGAGACGAATCCCATCCTTAGAGACTACAAAGCCAAGTAAACGACCAGAACCGACGCAAAACACACATTTGTGCGGATTGAGTCTTATCTTGTAGTGTCGGCAACGTAGAAATATCGCTCTTAAATGCTGCGGATGATCAGTCCGCTTTCGCGAATGAGCCGGAAGGTCGTCGAGATAAGGTTGAACGATGTTCTTGATGTCATGGAAAGCATAATTCATTGCCCTCTGAAACGTCGCCCCTGCGTTCTTTAAACCAAAGGGTAATTTTCGATAAGCGAATGTGCCCCACGGACAAATAAATGCAGTCTTTGACTGGTCCTGTGGGCGGATATTTATTTGATTATACCCGGAAAATCCATCCATAAATGAAAATATTTCACATCCGGCGCATTCGTCAATTATCTGGTCGATGAAGGGTGTAGGGTAGTTGTCCTTTGGACAAGCTTGGTTTACATCCCTATAATCGACACACACTCTGATTGTCCCTTGTTTCTTCATAACAGGGACAATATTCGATACCCAATCGATTAGCGGAACCGGGTAGATGAAACCAGCATGGAGGAGCTTTTCAACTTCTGCTTTAATGGCAGCGGCTTTCTTGAGGTGCACCTGCCGAAGCCGTTGTCTTACTGGTTTGACATCAGGATACATTTTAATTTCATGTTCAACGATACTCGAGTCTATGCCTGGCATTTCATCATATGACCAAGCAAAGACATCTCTGAATTCGCGGAAAAGAGCGTTATATATTTCCAGTTCTGAAGGGGAACAACCTTTGCTGACATAAATATTCTCTACAACATTTGTTTTAGTCGAGATATTTATGGCTATAGTCTCTTCAATATTGGATAAGTTTCGCTCGGAATCCACCGTATTTACAGTATTTGATAGGAATTCAAAAACTGAAGGGTGATAAAGATCTTGTTGAGTATCTTCTTCATATTCCGGAAGAAGGGAACGATGGTGGCAATCATTCCATGGTGCCCCCTCAATCAACATAGATTGTAGAATTCCTTCGTCAGTCCCATGCACTTTCGACCAAGGATCTAATGGGGTACCATATTCTCTAGACCTATCTACCCAAACGCTTGACGAGCGTTGATTTGGGTTCGCCTCCCATGCTCGAAACATTGATTGCTACAATATTTCTATAGGGCTTGGGGGCAGAACCATTGCATGATCCATGTCGACATCGTCTTTTGCGACCTTCGTGGAAGATATCATGTTGCAGGCTCTTACGAATGCTACTTCCCCTACATAGAATGGAGGTGGAAGTGCGAAAGTTCCCATTAATGTGGGGTCCTTCAGCAGGCCTACTCCGATATCTTGAAGCGAATGGTTGCTTCCATGGATCATAGGAATGCTTCCTGTAACTTGTGAACCATTAGGGAGGAAGTTTTGTTGGTCGACGATCGTAATCCCTCCTTCAAACGGGAATGCGATCTTCCTAAAATAAGTCGACACAACAGCTGCCATGGCATATATCCATGGTCTTCCCAGTAGGATGTTGTAGTCAAGATTTCCATCAATGACTTCGACATCTAGTTCTACTGTTTTTCCTCCCAGTTCAACCTTCAAGTTATTAAGGATACCGTACGGGGTATAAGTCCTTCCGTCGAATGCTTTTAGTGTCGTCGAAGATCGCGACAAGGTTGGAGATCCTAAAGTTTTCCAGCAACTCATCGACATAATACATGTAGATGCCCCCTCATCAATAATTGTTCGGTGAACAGTTTTGTTGAGGGCTTTCACTTGAATAAGGAAAGCTAGTTGAGCTGGTAACTGAGGATCGTATCCTTTGTGATCAAAGGATACAAGATTGGAATCCTTAGGACAACCCCACCAATAGCCGATAACAAAGCCTGCCTTTGGGATGGGCAATTTTGTAGCACTTCAAGAGTCGACATAGCGGATGGCGATTGGGCCAAATCTTCCACTATATTATAATGTTGCGCCGCTCTGGCGTGAGGATTAAATGTCGACTTGTGTACTACTCCCTTTGGCGGTTTTATTGTTAATTCAGGAATGATGGGCGGTACAACTTCTGTCGAAGTTGTTGTCGAACTACTTGGTTGATCTTTACCTTTGTCGTTCGACAGCTGCATATTCCCGTAATCTTTGTTCCTTGTCGAAATCAAAGCATCATTCTGCTGTTTTGAAACCGACAACATAAGTACTTGCGACGGGGAAGCATTTCCATTATCAACCAGATTTTGACCTGGGTTTGGAAATGGATCAGTTAACACAGCTGAGGTTTGTGAACTTTTAAAGAACCTTTTCAACTCAGCTTTGAATGGGCAATTCTTTGTATAATGATCCTCCTCATCACATATTTGACATGGATAATTTAGTTTCCCTTTCCCAGGAGGGTTTGAAGAAGTTTTTCCAGGAGATGACTCACCCTGTTTCTTCTTCTTCCCTTTGTTTTGCTTCTTCTTGCTTCCTGGTTGATTGGTTTCTTTGCCTTTATCTGCTGATACGGCATTTACTTCCGAAGCAAGAATTTCTTCTTTTGCATTTTGATCCGAATTCTTACGGGCCTTCTTAGACGAAGCCCTTATCGATTTCGTGTTTGCCGTGCCAATCACGCCATCACCGGCATGAGAGTCACTATTGGATTTAGGAGGAGGAGGAATTGAAAATTCCAGTCTAGGGGCGTCGGGTATTTTGTCGTAGAGCGTGCCAGACTGAGTATAAACTAAGTCTATATATTGTGCACAAGCAATAACTTGCTCCTCTGTTACGACTCCCCCTTTCGCCACATCTTCCATTATAGCAGGAAGTAACGAATTTATAAACCATTCAGCTAACAGCTGATTGGGAACGTATGTTTTCACCATCCTACGACGACGACGCCACTCATGTATATGATCAGATATATGAGTGGCAGTTGTCTTCTTGAAGTTGGTTAATATTTCTGTTCCCGTTTCATACCTTATCAGTAATTGAAAATGGGTTAAGAAAGTCGTGGCTAGGGAACTAAAATTGTCGAACGAGGCTCTAGGTAATTCAATATACCATTTAGCCGCTGGACCTGTCAATGTCCTCTGAAAAAGGCGAAGCCTTATCGAATCATCGTTCAGGGTGTTCGACGAACACCACAGATGAAAAGTCATCACGTGATTCGATGGGTCTTCACCTGGATTTCCATTGAATTTAGGAATGTCAGATGGAAGTTTGTGAGGAATCTCTGGCCACCAAGGGGCGTAAGCAATCGAATCGTTGGTTAAACGGTGTAAATCGGGTAACTCTAAAGTTGCCACGAATGGTAACTGTTGATTCAGGTTAGGTGAAGCATAACCAGGGTACGATGGAATCGCTTGAGCAGTGGGCCTTTGCATACCAGCATAATGTAATTGATGTTGGTACGACTGATACGGTTGGTGGACTTGACCACTGTAAAGCGGTTGGTTTTGACCGTTTTGAATATACGGTTGTCCACTGTTCGCAAAGATCTGCTGCTCAGAACCTTGGTACACTTGCTGGAATTGTGGTTGTTGGTATTGCACTAGCCATGGTTGTGAAGCCATGTTCTGTTGCGCTATGCTAACCGTTGGACCAAGGTGTGGGGTAATTGTACCCGTTTGGAACTGTGTCACCCCACCAGTTGGCGATTGTGGTTGTGACCCATGGTCAAGGGGTTGTTGCATTACAACCTGAGAAATCTGAGGTTGACATGCAACAGGCATCGCTTGAACTTGTGACATTGTTACAATAGCCGGTGTGGTTGGGATGTTCGTCATAGGTACACACTGTTGCATAGAATATACAACCCTTGGTTGTTGAGGTAGCATAGGTACCCAACCACTTGATGTAATTCCAGTATAACCTGAATATTGTTGTGAACTCCCGTATGGATATCCTCCCGGAGGGGGTAATGAAAGGGCATACTGCCCCCCATATGGTAGCAATCCGGAACTCAAGGGGATTGATTGTCCTTGGGGACTGGATTGCCCAAACTGACCTCCAAATGGATCAATCTGGCGAGTCTCAACATAAGAGTTGCCGGATATTATTCCGGATGAACAAACTGGAACAGACCACACTGTCGAAATAGTCCCTTGGTGGACTCCTTCTAGCTGTTGCGAGCTAGTCGGGACAGATGGTATGCCGACAAACATTGTCGGAGTGACAGCAAGGGCTTCCGCTGTCGCTGTGTCATTTGACACAGTCCTAGATGTTGACGGTTGCTCAGACATTTTAAGTCTATCCAATAGATTGCCTAGCGATTCTACAGGAACCTCCACTTGTGGTGGATTAACTTCTGATGAAGGAAATAGAGTGACCCCGACTCCAAAATGAGTTGGAGTACTTGCTTGCGGATCCTCTGCAATTTCCTCTATCGCAATCAAACCAGGTGGAAGAGGAAGACCGTCAGGTCCGTAAAATATTTCTGGTGCCGAAGAAGGGGTTGTTTCGACAGCGACAGTTGTTTGAGGAACAAAACTCTCTGGACCGGTTACAGATGGAACTGGTTCAGTTACACAAGTATTTGCCCCCAGACTAGGATCAGTATTACTGTCCCTCTGTGGCTGTTGAACTTCTTCTATAGAGGCAGGGTTTCCAGAAATGTTTGGAGTAACCGGAACCTCAGATGTAGTTGGAACACTTGTTCTAACTTTGATAGGAGATTTTGAACCGGTTAAACGAGTTCGCTTTGTCCGTACTGTTTTCGATTCTGGAGACAAAGACGGTTGACTCGTAAGCCTCCACGAACGACGGGGTTTCAATTGACTTTCTTCCACGATTGCGGATTACTCGATCAACCAAAATAAAAAGGGGAAATTGGTGTTTCCGAATTGAATGAATTTTATTAGACGCTTTAGACACAACTTGCTTTTTCACTTTTAAAGAGTCGAGAAAAAGCTAAAGATGACTCTAGTCTCCTTCGATGTTTTAACGAGCCCGAAGTGACAAATGCTCGGATGGACTTTTTCTGTTATAGAGTCTGAAAAAGGCCAAAAGAAACTGCTCTGGAGTTCTAGGCAGAGGGTGTGCCAAACTTTTCGCAAAACCACAGAATACTTTTTACGGTACGGGTGGTCGATCTTCGTGAATGCTGTGTTCACTGCATTGCGATCAGTAGGGCGGCCGACACGGCTTCCTAAGGATAAAAGATATATGCCTATAGGGGTCTCCCAATATATACGCGACAGTACGTGGGAGCACAAATCCGTACTAGCACTACCGTCTCTCAGGAGGAATCACCCACCTTCTTCGAGATCGACAGTCACTAGGCTTAATGACGCCAGAACACGTCTCTAGCCTAGACCTCTATGTTGTGCGTTATGTTACAAAGCGTTGTTAGGTTCATTCAGTTTATTTTAGGTTGATCTTTTTAAAGTTTGCCTTTCAAGGTTCACCATGAGATGTATGATACAAATTCCTAAATGCAGTCTAAGATGATAAGCAAGCTTTATTATCTTTTCAACTTTGAAAATCCTAGCTACTAAGGGAAAAGAATAACACTATCTTTTCTCAAAGAGCAATCAGCACACTCTAATGCACTTTCCCTAAATCCAACATGCAAACTATCAAATGCAAAATGCACAATGCAGGTGTTTGTTTTCCCCTTTCTTAGTATAAATGCCTACAAAGAAAGCTTTTTGCACAACTTTGAATTTGCTTTTAAAATGATCAATACAAACAAGTTCACTTTCTTCGAAATCAACAAGGGTAGAAGAGATTACAATCACTTTGCGATTTTCGAAATAAAGACTTGTTTTGACACTTCAAAAAGAACAAATTCAAACCAATAAGGAAAAGTAAATCTATAATCAATCTGCAAACAGCCAATGAACTCTCTTCTAAGATTACAATCAAATCTGAATCAAAGGCTACAGGATGACTACTTTACTCATGCAAAGGAAAATTGTAAATGACGCCACAAACACATAAAAACATTCACAGTCTTTTTGTACAAAAAAGAGGCAGAATCTAAGCAAAGAAAAGGCTTATCAGACTGGTACCTATGCTGGTTAAAGGCTGCAAAAAACAGAGATCAAAACAGGGCAACAGAGGACAAAGAACCCCAGCTACACAAGGCTAAACTGGTTCAGCGCAACCTCAACACTGAGGACTTGACATTCAGCGCAGGTAGCCCCTTCGGGACCTGCGTTGAAATGCAGACTGCCTTCACAGTAGTTGCGCTGAAGGAGAAACTCTCGTTTCCCTTGAGTTCTGGGTCATAAAATGCTCAAAAATCAACTGTTTCAGGCCAAATCAGAAACACAAGCAAGGTATAAACAGAGGGATACTTTGATAGGGTACTAAAGACTATCACAAGGATCATCAAATCATTTGTGGATCTAGTTTAGATCATAGACAAGTCCAACAACTGGATCAAAGCAGCAACTTTCTACTTTGCATCCGGGAAAGATGCAGTTCAATAGTTGCTGTCAAGTCTATGAAGTAAACAAATGACTGAAACACAAATGAAATGAATAAACAAGTTCGTCCCCAGCGGAGTCACCAATTTGTTGTGGGGAAAAATGCCTATGCAGGACGATCCTATCCACCTAAGGTGTGACAGCGCCCTAGCAACAAACGAATACAGCTATTATGATTTCTTCCTTTATGAAATGTGAAAGAAGGGAGATCAGCAGACTTACCGTTGTCTTCCGGTTGTCCCTCGATCTAGATCCTCTTCTCTTTGTGTGTCCACAGCTACTTGTCTCCTCGCCTACTCAAGAGAACAGCTACTTGAATCCCACGAGATCACAAGAGAACAGCTACCTGTGACAAGAGAACAACTACTTGCGACAAGAGAAGAACACAATACAAAGGCAAATATACATATTCATAAATGATTCAGGATTAGAAGTAAATCAAATACACTAATGCAATCATACAAAATACACCAGCATATAGGAAAGAATCAAGATAGCTTTATTGATAAGTAACAGGGTTCAGGAAGAGATACAACCCATAAGGCTCCAATCCAGCATCTCCTTCCCAGCAGAATGGAATTCCTTCTTCAGCTCCCTTCAAAGCATTAAGCACCCAATGTTTCCAGCCACAAACCAACAACAATTCTTTGCAATCACAAAATTCCCAGCCTTTTAGATCCCATGGAGGAGAGATCCATATATAGATGTTTGGAGAGAGGATGAGTCAGCTTGAGATCTGACTAGTGTCCTCTTCCTCTCTCAGTTCTTGAGTCCACTTGGAGGTTCTTGCTTCCACTTGGAGATTTGGAACCTCTTACTCATCACCAGTCGAATTCCTTGATGCAAGTGTCATTTTGGAAGCTTCCTGGGCATTGACACCTTGAGGAATGACTCTGCCACATGTCCAAACTCGCTTAGCGCAGGTAGCTAGTGTTGGAGTTGACATTCAACGCAGGTAGCCAGTGTAGCAGTTGACATTCAGCGCACATGCTCAGTGGAGCAGTTGACATGATCCAGAATTGGCTTGTTTTTGAGTGTTTTCAGGTGGAGAACTTCTGTGAATTGCTGTGGTTAGTTGGCCTTGTTCCTCTAGGGGTAGGAACAACATGTTTAGGGACTTTGGATCCCTTAGATTATGGACATTTCATGCTCGAGGCTGTAAGGCACAAAAATGTCTATAACATAGACTTCACATGGTTTATAAGGTTTGGATCACCACCAGTAAGGATAAGATCATCAACATAAAGAACAAGAATGATAAGAGATTTGTCCACTTTCTTGGTGTAGACAGTAATGTTAGAGTGACACCTAGAAAAGCCAGTTTCTAAAAGAAAGCTATCCATTTTGGCATACCAAACCTGAGGGGCTTATTTGAGACCATAAAGGGATTTCTTAAGCCGACATACAAGGCTGGAGTCTGTTTGTATAAAGCCAGTAGGTTGTTGCATATAGATTTCTTCATGCAAGTCCCCATTTAGGAAAGTAGATTTAACATCCATATGATGGGCTTCCCATTTAAAAGAGGCAGCAAGGGAAAGAACAAGGCGGATAGAGTTCATTTTGGAAACAGGGGAGAAGGTTTCAGTATAGTTAATACCTTCTACTTGTGAAAATCCCTTAGCAACAAGATGAGCTTTATATTTATCAAATTTTCCATCTGGCCCATACTTGGTTCCGTAAACCCATTTGCATCTAACAAGTTCTCGTCCATTTGGTAGAGGAACAAGATCCCATGTATCATTTTCCAATAATGAGCAATATTCTTCATTCATAGCTGCGTCCCAATCAAGATGGCCTGAAGCTTCTGCAAAGGTGTCAGGATCATAATTCGATGAATCTTGAGCCAGTAAAGAAGTGGATCTATTGAACTGAGAACATGTATGTCACTAATCTGTAGGATCACCAGCAAGAGCACATGCTGCATCCCGGGTAGCAAGGACCCATTTTGGAAGCTGATGAGCTGAAGGAGGATCCTAGGAAGGTGGGGGAGAATTCTCATCCTCGTTGTCATCATCTGAAGAAGAAATATTTTCAGAAGTAGAAGGGATAGAGAGAGGTGGCACATTGTTGAACTAGGCTCGTAGGTTGATATATTTTCAGCAAACTTTACATCTCTTCTAATGATAACATTTTTGGACTTAAGCGGAATATATCTATATCCTTTGACATCTTCAAAATATCCAACAAAAATGCATTTTTCACTCTTACGTTCTAAAGCTTTATGTTTCTCATTTGGAATATGGGCCCATACTTCACTTCCAAAAACACGAAAGTGACTTACATCTGGTTTAATTGAGCTCCATGCTTCTTCTGGAGTGATATTATTTAAAACCTTAGTAGGAGTGCGATTTACTATGTAATTTGCACAGTTAATTAGTTTTGCCCAAAAATTAAGACTGAGTCCTTTAGATTGAAGCATACAATTAGCCATTTCCTTTAAGGTGCAATTCTTCCTTTCAGCTACACCATTTTGTTGTGGAGTATATGGAATAGTATGTTGCATTTGAATTCCATTCTCAGTCCAAAAGTTGATGAATTTGTTGTTAACATATTGTCTGCCATTATCAAATCTTAGCTTAAGAATTTTATGTCTAGATTGTTTTTCAACAAAGGCCTTAAAGGCCAAGAACATGTTAAATACTTCACTCTTTAGCTCTAAGAAGTATACCCAAGTGCATCTGGAGAAATCGTCAATGAAAGTTAAGAAATACTTGTAGCCAGAGAATGAAACAATTGGAAGTGGACCACATAAATCACTATGCACAAGTTGTAAAGGGGTTGAGGCGTGCCAAGTGGCACATTTTTCAAAACTATCCCAATGATGTTTTCCGAGTACACATCCGGAACAAACACCATCTCTGCAAGATACCATTGGAATATCTGTCACCATATTTTCTTTACATAGATTCTGAAGGGAGTGATAGTTTAAGTGACAAAATCGCTCATGCCAAAGTTTGCTCACTTCATCATTATGAGAAACAAATACAGAGGGAAGATTTGATGACCCAAAGTTGTTAAAGTTATACAACCTTGTAGAATCATCAGCAATGCCAGTATCTAAAATCTTTCTAGGATCTCTTAGGTCCTTAATTACAACATTGTGAGGTGAAAATTCAACGACTTTTCCTTCACCTAAATGAGTTATCTGATATACAGATAGAAGGTTGCAGGATAATGTTGGAACACGTAATACATCATTAAATTGACCATTGTCTTTATAAACAGTTCCAGTCCCTACAACACTAAGAGATCTATCATCACCAACATATATATTTTTCGTGTTACAATCATTTAAAGAAGAAAACATGGCTTTGTTTTCGGCCATGTGATAAGAAGCTCCAGAATCAATGGGCCACTCATGAGAATGAGAAGAAGAAGATACATTTAGTGCATATCCAGACCAAGATGCTTGACGACCACATGCAGAAAGTGTTATTCTTGAAGATGAAGTTGAAGTCAAAGAGTTCTCCAAATGCATGTTATGATTCTTCATTGTTGCTTCCAAGGCATCCATCTTCTTAAGGCATTTGGATTCTAAGTGGCCATCTCGATTACAAAAGTGGCAATGTCTATCAGTCTTCTTCCCTTTGTTTTTATTTGCCTTATCATTTTGTTGAAATGATTTTTCATTTTGAGATTGAAATTTCCTAGGACCCTTGTTTGGTTTAGGACCATTCTTTTTAGCATATGACTTCTTAGGATTCTTTGAATTTGGTTGTTGTTTGGGGGCTAAGGCTTAGAAGAGTTTCGAAGATTAAGAAGACCAAGATGTAAGAGTTTTTCTTGTTCTCTTATTAAAGAATCACAAAAGGCATCAAAGGAGGGGGACTTGTAGTCTTGTCCTTGAGAAATGAAGGCTTCTCTTGTAGAATGGAAGGTGGAAACAAACACAGAGTAGGTTGGTCCCAATTTAGTAAGAATGGAATAGATAAGGCTACCATCTTCTTTCCTAACCTTAACACCTTGCAAGAGAAGTCTAAGGGTCTTGAACTTGGACAAAAAATCTTCAATGGAAGAAAAAATATTGGGGTCCAACGTAAGGAACTCATTTTCAAGTTGATGGGTTATAATTTCATTTTTAATTCCAAAAGCTTTAGTGAGTTATTTCATTGCTTCATTAGGGGTATCAAGTTCTGCGATATGGAATCTAAGGTCTAGAGAAATAGACATCCCTATCAACCCACGTGCTTGATCTTGCCTATTTTCCCACTTGGCTACCTTATCTTCATCTTTAGGTTTGGTTTCCTGGCCTGAGGCTATTCTGTAAAGACCTTTACTTCTAAGTAAATCCACAATGTAGGAACACCATTAGAAGTAGTTATTGTTGTCCAGAATAACTTGGCATGGACTTTCCATTTTAACAGAAACTGAAGGTGTAGATGTTGAAAATAAGTGTTCCAATGGAAATGTCTTGAAAAAATAGGCTGATTAAAAACAAGCGACTCTGAAACGGCTTCTAGATGAAGAGGTTATGGCTTTTTGAATAAAATTTGTTGAAGATGTCAATGAAGTGCGTGAATGTGCAGAAATGAATGATAATGTTATACCTAAGAAAAACCCCCTCTTTTCCAAACTTAATCTAATGAGCTCACTTAAAAAAACATTTTATGTGACTCACTTTTATAAATAAGTGAAAGTCACTTTTACAATGGTACTTTATGAGCTACCCACTAAATTGTAACTTAAATAAAAGATAAAGAGACTTTAGAATTATAAGTGACTCACTTTTTCTAATGGGTGAGAACACTTTTACATAAAGTAACTTGAAAACATAAGCTGCATTTTGAAAAAGTAACTCAACAAAAAGAAAGACTTGAACTCAAGATGTCTATTCTCATAAAGTAACTTTGGACCAAGTGAGCTAGTTTAAAAGGTTAGTAATTTTTGGAAAGGGGAAGGGTTTTTTTTTTTCAATTTTTTTTTAGTCATTGAAACTTTGGGGTGCGTGTTTACTTGAGAAAGCTCCTTTTTTTTCCTACAAAACAAACAACACAAAACCCAACATGGACATACAAAAAAAAAACAAACCTTATGGCTTGAAGTTAGCTTTAGCCGGAAACTAAATATTTTCCTCAATGTTTCTGATTTTCCGAGATCACACTAAGGCGCACCAGAAAAGAGCATACGCATGAGAAAAGTCCTTCTTTTCTATTTCTGATTTGTCTAGATCTCATAGAGTCACAGGGCAAAGAGCATGCACAGGAATGAAAAGTATAGATATGGTAATACGAAAAACAAAGAGCTAAATAAATCGAAATAAACAGAGAGAATAACTAAAAACTATAAATAAACACTGTATACCTCTAGATCTTAAAAATGATGTAGCTAGGGCTATTGGAAACCTTTTCACGTCAAAAGAAAGGGGTTTCTCACTAGAAAATATGCTCCTAACACAATAGAGCAGCCCTCTCGGCCCAAAAGTAGTCAAGAATAGTAGATCTAGGAAACGATAATCGGATGCAGTTCTACCGACTTTAGATTTGGATCACCAACATATGCATCCCTCAAATAGCTCTGATACCATGTAGGAATTTACAGGGTAAGTTCCTCAGACATAACACCAAAGGACACCACTCACAAATAGATCACAAGTCAATACACTAGTATTCTTGACGTGGTTAAAACCCTCAAAGAGGGAAACTATCCACGACCTGAGCCAACACGGCCAGTTTAGGCAATTTATTAATAAAAGAATGAAAATTTACATAAGCTTCTCTCATGAATGGTTACCCTACAAATGACCCTCCATGCTCTTCAAATAGAGATCATGGACCAATCGGGTGTTAAGCCACGGATCAAGTGTCGGTAATACCGAGGAGAGAATGAACCATCGTATCACTACGTATCATGACCATCGGATTATAAGTTACAAAAGTACATAGTAAAGAAACACACTGTAACTAACTCTACACTAGACCAAGTTATACTTAACTATTTCTTATGTGTCGGAATATCCTAACATCCGCCCTTAAGAACAACTTCGGATAGGATTGAAGGATGTAAAAATATGACACAATAGGAGAAGGAAGGAGGTATTAGAGCCCTACCAAATCAGAAACATCAGGAATTTCTTTTGTCCGTCCACCTGATATTGATCAACCAGAATTATCTATCCCTTTGAGTTCTGAACCCAATATTACATCTATTTATGTTTGTGACACTGACATAATTGAAACATAAGTCCCTAAAACTTTGTTACCTAAGGTCATTCAGTGTGACCTTCCTGAATTAGAAACTTTTTTTCCTGAGGTTATTGAACCCGAGGAGCCTTAACCATCTTTACCTAAGTCTTTGGGAGCTTCCTTCTCTCTTCCTTTATCTCAAACAGAACTAATATATCTTGGGTTTGATGATGAACCTTTTCTATATGGACTTCTGAGTATTGAAGCGATCCCTCAAGAAGAGCCTCATCCTTGTACTATTGTTCATTGGGAATGACTTCATTTTTATCAAATGAAGCCTCTTTTGCCTCCTCAGCCTCAGACACAATCTCCTTTACCTGATTCTTTGGGCTTACCCACAGATTTCTCATAGCAATCTTCATTGGGATTGTCAACCATGACTGGAATTGATCTAAACCCCCAGCCTATGTCCACCACTATGGTTGATACATCAAGAGTTTCATCCTCATCCATGTTTGTAACATCACCAAAAACTCATTTATATGGTGGCATGTCCATCCCGTCTGGCGATCCGTCATTATCTGGTACCTCTACTAGTGCGGCTTCTAGTCCTTGGACATCTCTTATAATGTCCAATTCAAGAATAATGTTTGTTACCTCTCTTATGAATGCCACAAATTCTTCTCCTCTCCCTCCATATATACCTACAATAGAGTAGAAAGATGGCACTTATATCAGTGGGAAAATATACTCTCAATAGCCCAACTCTCTTTATGTTGGATACCTTCCATCTGGATTGCAGTTGCCTCCATCATCCCCTCCCCCCATGTGAGGTGGGGAACTTGTTGTTGGTATACCTCAATAAGGTAATCCACCTAATTACAGTTCTCCTCATCCTGGAATGGCTTCCAGTGTTTGGAAACCTACTTTACCCATAAAACCTAGTTCATATTGGGATCAACTTTTAAATTCTTAAACTATATCATCTTCATCGCAAATTCCTACCTATCTGTCAGAACCTCAACAAGATCAAATAAATGTGAGCCAAACTTTACAGCCTATTCCAATGGTGTCTGGTTCTCCTGAGATAACGATTCTTTAAATTATACAAGGCCCCTCATCTTCTCAATCGCTTGCACAAGGTACTCCTCAACTTTTGGTAGGTAAAATTATTCAGAATTTGGTATAGTCTCAATCGAACCTGTACCAGGGGTAAATGAAAACCCCAATTGGGCAACAATAATATGGATCACACCAAGTGCCTTTTCAAGGCTAGAGAATCCAAACCCAACCTTCTAGTAACTTTATAGCCATCCTTAGACTGGAAAACATACCCACTTGTATGTTGGTTATCAAACCCCTCCATATTCTGGTAACCAAGTTCCTTATTATCAAAAGCCTCCTTATCCAGGAATGAAAATGCTTGTTTCCTAGGTTATCCCTTCAGTTCCAAGTCGTCCACCTCCGGACTTTAACAGGCACTTTCCTTTTGTAGCTACTATTGAATTATTGAAATTAACTCATCTTACAAACGACCCCATTGCTCATTCGCCATGGTGGCCAATTATTCCCACTAAGTTACCTTTTGATATCCCAAATTTCAATGGGAATATTGGAGAAGACCCGTCGATGCATGTCATGACATATGATCTATGGCGTTCATCCAATTCAGTCAATGATGATTCCATTTGAATCTGTCTTTTCCAACGAAATCTTACGGGTACTAGAGCTAAATGGTATATTGAATTACCTAGAGCATAATTTCATCACTTCAGCACTTTAGCCACTACCTTCCTCACACATTTCCATTTTCCCATCAGATACAAAACTAGAACAAAACAATTAAGTAACTTTAAACAATCAGACTCTACTCACATTCTGGATCACATTCATGAGTGGAGACGTTGTCACCGGTTGGTCAAGACTTATGTTCGTGATTAGTTGCTAGCAAAATGGTTTTTCAAGTCTCTGTTAGCTCCCATAATAGAAGATATGGCCAAATTTGGAGTCATGACGGAAGAGCAAGTTATTTCTAATGCTCAATATTTAGATCTGGTATACACCCAGTCGAGCACGCTCTATGATAAGATACCAAATGCTCCGAGACCCTCAAATATTATTCCTCCTCCACTTGTTAAATAATCTCATGCTCCTGATTGCATTATGGGTTTTTCCAGCTTGTAGTCGATAATTAAACCATCTTGTATTTATCTTAACATTGTTACAAAGAACCCTCCATCTCATCCTCCTATGGATTTTGCTTCTGAGATAAATATTGTCTCATTTGATAAAGGAAAATCTCAACAACAACCTAGAAGCAAGAAGAAAGGTAAATGTAAGAAAAAGAAAGATTCCCCACTGGAAGATAAACAAACAAGTTCCTCTTTTGATGAGAAATGAAAGCCTTGATACCCATGTTTGATTTGTAAGGAGGATCACTTTACACGTGATTGTCCACACCACGCTGAAATGAATCAGTTCTTTAAATCATCCACTTATCCTGCTATACTGACCGACCCATTTCCCAAGAAGGAGACCCATATGGTTGCCCGGGATGCCTATTCCTTTAACATAGTTTTAATTCTTTCCTCCTCAAAGATGAATTCCGATGTTATGGTGGCCACTCAAAATAAGGACTACGGTAATGTGAATCCATCGAACGGTTAGGATACTGATCAACCTACCGGTTCGGCTCCACCTTTCTTTGATCCTATTCCACCTTAGATTCCTACATAATTGACTATCAAGCCTCCGAAGGGTGTTATTCATAAGTCTTTTTTCAACTCTCGTTCGAGAGCCGCTCAAAATTATAACATAGTTGAATATTTGGCTCAGTCTCCTTCAACTATGTCGATTCTTGAGGTGTTGCAAAATTTCCCCACCCAAAAGAATGCCTTATTGCCATCTATAGAATGTGTGGATCCATCAGATTCCAACCTAGTGGTTTTCTCTCATGAAAACTATACCCCTCGACTTTCGGTCAAATTAGCTTTCATGATCCAGGTCATTGTCCATGGTAAGAATATTCATCATTCTATTGTGCACGAGGGAGCCTCGACCTGCTTCATGTCCCTGTCTTGTTGAAAGGCGTCCGGTTCACCCCAATTGAGTCAATCGACTACCACATTAAAAGATTTTGATGGAAGGACATACAAACCTTGTGGGATTTTTAACTCTCGCCAAGTAGAATTAAGGGGAACAACCATCTTCGTTGAAGTAGAATATATCGACGGACCTTTGGATTAGAATATTCTAGTAGGATGTACATGGGTTTATGCTATGGTTTTCATCGTTTCGACTTACTTCCGTATGATCATCTTTCCTCATAGAGGTGGGATCATGGCCATAGATCAACTCACCTTTTTTTCCTCTGATTCCAATTCTACTAGAAGTGTCCCTCATGTAGGAGAAGCCCTACATTCCTATCATTATGTTGGAGTTGGTTTATTGAAGGATTCATCACTTATGGGAACCTTTTCACTTCCCCCCCCCTTCCCATCTCCTCCACTTTGGTTGCTTATATCAACATGATATCATCATCTATGATACCTACCGATCCATGGATTGTCCCTGATGAAACTAGCATCAAAAGTTTTAGCAACTGGATGTCGCTTAGCCCTGTTGAGCAGGATTACGAAGCCATATTATTGACTTGTGTGGCCAATACTTTTTCCTCAATTAATTGGGTAGATCGATCACTGGATTATGGTTTTCCCTCTGATCCTTTCTCACGTACATTTCATGATGTCAGACAATGTGTTGTTGGATGAACATCATCACCATTCCTCCTTCCCAAATACCATTACAGATAGTATCAGTGGTGTATACCTACCTAATTTTGTCGAAAATTTTACGAATTTTGTTTCCATTCATGATATCAACTCTGAAAAGAACCTTTCTAATATCGAAGAAATGATTCCTCTTGATATTTCGATTAAACCAAGAATAGTTGAAAATCTATACATTAGAGCATCTTGTACTTCATTTGAAATAGAGATTTATCGAGCCCTTTTTCATGAGTTCAAATATTTGTTTGTGTGTGCATAAGAGGAAATCCCAAGTATTTACCGAAACATCATAGTGCATGAAATCAAAATGTATCATGATGCTAAACCTGTCTAGCAGCTCCTTCATCTACTCTATCCCATGAATGTTGCTCATATAAAAGCAGAAATCGAAAAGCTCCTTCAAGCTGGTTTCATATACCCAGTTCCTTTAACTAATTGGGTATCAAACATTGTCCATGTTATGAAGAAATAGGGCACAATTCGAGTATGTGTCGATTATCAGGACGTAAATTGAGCTTGTCCAAAGGACAATTACCTAACCCCATTTATTGACCAAATTGTTGATGACTACACTGGCTTTGAGATTTATTCATTTATGGATGGATTCGTAGGTTATAATCAAATCAAAATCCTCCCAGTGGACAAACCTAAAATTGCCTTTATTTGTCCATGGGGTACTTTCGGTTATAAAAAGCTTCCTTTCGGTTTAAAGAATGCAAGGGCCACATTTCAATGTGTAATGGACTACGATTTCCATGATATCAAGCACATCATGCAACCCTATTTAGATGATCTCCGTGCTCACTCTAAGTGTCGAGATGATCACCGCCTACATTTACGGGTCATCTTCCTCCATTGTAGACATTATAATATTCAACTCAACCCACAAAAATGTGTGTTTTGTGTCATTTTTGGTCGACTCCTTGGTTTCATAATTTCAAAACAAGGAATTCATATTGATCCTTTAAAAGTATAGGAAATCATCAACTTTCCCACACCCTACACTCTTGTTCAATTATAAAGAATTGAAAGGAAATCCAACTTCCTAAGGAGGTTCATCCCTAACTACGCTAAACTGACCAAATGATCTTGCTAAAAAAGGGGATTCCCTACCATTGGGATGACGCTGCACAAAAAGCATTTGATGCCTTGAAAGATATTCTGGTTTGGGCATCTCTTCTATATCTTCCCAACTATTAGCACAATTATTTCCTTTACCTTGCTACAGCCATCTCTACTATAGTTATGGTGTTGGTCCAAGAAGATGATATGGAGACTAAATATCCCATTTCTTATCTAATTTGGAACCTTATAGATAATGAGATCTGATATACTCATGTTGTAACAGCCCTGGTGAAAATTTCATGTAATAAAAGTTAATAAAGGAAAAATAAGACCACAGGTAAGGGACACTTATTCCAAGTTAGATGTTGGGCAAAGATATCCTAGTGGGCATCACTAGACATGTATTTTGGCTAAGGAAACATGGAAAAGGCTAAGGCAAAGGCATTGAAAGGAAAAAAGGCATTTTTGGCACATTTATTTATGAAAATAAAGGAAATTAGGAGAAAAGTAAGAAGAAAGGTCACATGTTGCACCTAAGGAGGAAATTGAAGGAAAATAATGGAAAATGAAGAAAATAGAGGCCTCATTAATTAAAAGGCTTCTGAGGATCAATTCGTAACCTTTTGTAGGTTCAAGTTTGGAGCTCTCTCATTATTTTCTCTCTCTCTCTCTCTCTCTCTCTCTCTCTCTCTCTCTCTCTCACTCTTTGTCACTTAGAGTTTTCTTGGAGCACTCTAGCTTTGGATCAAGGAACGAAAAATCAATCAAAGGGAAAGGAAGGAAAGCAAGGATCAAGGAAGAAGAGCAGGATCAAGCAACTTCAATAGGAATACTTGTAGGTAACCTTTTTCATGTGTGATTTCCTAGATGGTTTGGACATGCATGGCTTTGCATATTGGTGCATGGTTATTTTGTTGTTGGTAGCATGGTTTTGTGAGGTTATGACAATGCTTTCCAACCTAGCCTTGCATTTTTACAGATGCCATGGTATGTTGGGATGTTTATCTCATTTTTGAGATTTGGTTTTCCGGATGGATTTCAGAATCTAGGGCAGAGGTGGTGTCAAGGTTCATTCCCAAAGGTCTAGGAATCACTTGACTGGTTTTGGTGGGATACATAGTAAATCTTGAGGGAGAAGTCTTGGTGTAGGGCCTAGTGATCTAGGTTTGGATTGTAGTAAAGCCTGAGAGAATGGTCTCAATTTAGGACCTAGTGATCTAGGATTCGATTGCAGTAAAGCCTGGGAGACATGGAGATGGAAAATTCCTCACGGATAGTGATGTATTTCAAATGGCATTCCAATTTCGGTTTGGTTGTGATCGGAGCACTGATTTTGGTGTGATCATGGTTTGGTGAGGGTGGAGGTGGTTTAACCTTTGGATTCCCTTGGTTTTTCGTGGATTTGTTTTTCTATGAGATCCCACATTTATGCTTGGAATATGGCATGGGGGTGATTGGATGAAAGAGGTTTGGTTCAGCCATGTCTATGGTCATGTGGTACGTGGAAGTCCCGAACCTGGTCGAATTAATAAAAGCTAAGTTCTCTTACTTTTACACTAATTTATATGTGGATTTAATGGGTATCATATATCTAATATTTATATGGTTTTATGTTGGTTATAAGCTAGCTAAATCATTGGTTGATGTCATGGTTATTTCATGTATTTACTTGTAATTGTTAAATGGATTAATGCAAGATATAATTGGTGATATAATAGCTCAATGGAGAAGGAGGTGATCCTTATGGTTATATTTCATAGGTTCTTTTAGTCATTTATGCTCTGCCTTGTATCCTAGACCTGTAGGTTGCATTAATGCCAAGTGTTTGACAGACTATCAGTCCCGGTCGAGAATGCTCAGGCCTAGTCCTGAGGTTGATTTTTATTTATCAGCACTTTTATCATGTCTTTGATGGATTCTGAAGGTTGTAGTAAGTTCTAGGTAGAGGTCAGGTTTTTGGGCTACAAAAGTGGCTCAAATCTCAGGGTTGTTGGCACAAGTCGGTTGAGAAAAGTCCATAGTCACTAGAAAATAGATCTATCAGAGTGACTTTGGGTTGCTAGATGTTTTCATTCCTATAACATGAGAGGGAATTTGAGTTAAAGGGATTAAAACGCCAGTGGGACCCAAGGGCAGGATGTATGAGTGGTTGACATGTCTCCTGCGGGTGTTCTTTCTAATGTAGATGGGTTGTTTGATGTGTTCTGTTAATTCCATGTACTTAAGTTTACCAATGATATTGAATCCCTTATATTGACCTCTCTCATCACATGTTTTCCATGGCTGGTTGGTTGCTTGGGTGGACAAGAGAGGAGGGGGTGTTATAGATTGGTATCAAAGAGTAGTTCCACTCTCCTTGGGTGAAGGTGTTTGGTCATGCATGCATGTCAGTTGCATGTGTGTCTCTTACACTTGCATTCCATGTGCTTGTTAGATTGCATCATGTTGATCATGATTGTAGTAAGGTTGTCATTAGGAACTTGATGTGATTTTTTGGGATGCATCGTCAGAAGTATATGACTAGTTATATGATTGTATGCAGCTTGAATACATCCTTGCATGTTAGCTTGCATTCTTGAATGTTTTGATTACATGTATCAGTATTGTAGGTTGTTACAAGAATTGATCGCTTATGCTCGACTATATTCATTCATATGTAAATGTATTTGATTACGCATTACTTATGCATGTGGCAATGTGTGCAATGGAGTAACGGTTGTTGTCATGCATGAGGTTATAGCATGCATTGTTGATATGGCCTTTCATTGATGACTCGACCTTAGCTACAATGATGTTTACGCATTGATACTCTTATTTTATATATGTCTATATGTCTATATGACGTTATGATTATGTTATAGATGTATCATGTTGATTTAATGATCTTGCAGACAAGGTATCCTCCCCAAATTATGCTAAGGTACATTGGTTTATTGTGATTTGGTTTAGCTGACATAGTATTCCTTTCCGGAAAGAGATCAGATGGCTAGCAAGGTGGTAGACTACATAGAATCTCCCTATGCATCAGATGGGCGATGTGGTGTGGGGAAATTTTCTGATATTGCAAACACATTGAGAAGCCTAAAGGAAGAAATAAGGATTTACAAAGTAGACAATGACAAAATCATGCAGGCACAAGAGAAACTTGTAGAGGTCAATGCGATACTACTTCAGAGTTTGTCAGATTTGCAACGACAAACACCACTTCGAATCAGCCATGGACATGAGGACAAAACTAATGGGGTATATGGAAGTAGGTCTCCTAGTAGACACATGTCGGATAGGTCTAACACGATCAGAGATGGCAGGTTGTTGGACAGTTTGAATAGGAGACGTGATCGACATAGGTACTATTTCAGTTCTAGATTTGATAGTCATCATGATCGTCATCATTATCATCCTTAGAGGAGGAGTGAGATGGGGATACTTAACAAATGATTTTAAGAAGGAAAATCCACCTACCTTTGATGGAGAGATGAAGAAACCATAGGATGCATAAGCATGGTTGCCTGGTATGAAGAAATGATTATGATTGCATGATTATTCAGAAATAATGAAAGCAAAGATAGTCACTTTCAGTCTCAAAGGTAAAGAAGATATTTGATGGGAAGACCTGAAGAATTTCAAAGGTATAATTGAGGAGGATTTGACTTGGCATGCATTTGATAGGCTCTTCAAAAAGAAACACTTGTCTAAGAGGTACTAGGATGACATAGCTAAGGAGTTTTATGAGTTATAGATGGGTTCTATGACAGATGATGAGAATACTAGTAGATTTTTGGAGTTGTTGAGATATGTGCTTTACCTCAGGGAGGAGAAGGCCAAGGATTAGAGATTCGTCAAAGGATTGCTAGTTGCATACAGAGACTAGATTGAGTTCAATGAGCCTAGATCGTTGGAGGAGGCCATCAGAAATTTGAAGAATTGTTATGAGCAGTTGAAGCACAAAGTTGAACCTAATCATTACTTGAAAAGAAATGAGAAAGCTAAAGGAAAATGGCCACCAAAGAGAGGAGGACCTCAAGATGCAAGTGAGAAAGAAAATTCAGTTCCTTACAAGAGATTCAATATAATTGAGAAGGGATGTGGAGAGCAGCAAGCTAGAGGTGGTGGTAGGGAATCATTGCAGTGTTGGATATGTGGTAAGGATCATCGTAAGAGGGATTGTCTACAATATTAGAGTGGTGGTAGGCTCGAGATATACAGTGCTCATGAGGCACATACAGTTGGTGATGTTGGTCATAGAATTCCTTGGATCTATGCAACTATGGAAAACAGGGAGGCAGATCATCAGGCATCTATCTTTGAGATGGACGATAAGATTTGTGATCAAGTTATTTCTATTTTGATTGATCATGGATCTAACTATAGCTATATTAATCATGAGCTAGTGGATACGTGTGGTTTGAGAAAATAAATGCATGCAGAATATTGGTTGGTGCAGTTGGCTACAGGTACGAAGAAGAGTTTTCATCATTGGGTAAGAGCTTGCACATTCGAGTTAAATGGCATGCCTATAGCTGGATATTTGAATGTACTGCCATTGGGTTTGTATAGTATGCTTTTGGGTATGGATTGGATATACCTTCACAAAACCAAAGTGGATTGCTTCAACAAGGCCATTGAGTGTGTGGACGATAGTGGTGAAAAGAGGACTTTGTAGGGGAAGAAAAAGCCTACATCAGTGAGGATGGCTACCGCTATGCAGGCTAAGCACAGTTGTAGAAAATGTTGTGTGATGTTTGCAATAAAAATTTCTAGTGACAAGGGTAAGGAGGTGAGGATGCAGATGTGTTGAGTAGGTACCTAGTTTTGCAGTAGTTTCTGGATGTATTTCCTCAGGACATTACAAACGTTCGACTTCATAGGGAGGTAGAATTTTCTGTTGAGTTGATTCTAGGGGTAGCCCCAACATCAAAAGCACCTTACAAGATGATCACACTTGATTTGGTTGAGTTAAAGTTGCAGCTGAAGGAAATATTGGATAAGGGGTACATTAGGCCAAGTGTATCACCTTGGGGTGCACTAGTGTTGTTTGGGAAGAAGAAAGATGGTACTCTTAGATGGTGCATTGACTATAGGAAACTGAACAAAGTAATGATCAAGAATAGGTACCCATTGTCGAGGATTGATGATTTCTTTGATCAGTTGAAGGGAGTAGTAGTGTTATCTAATATCGACTTGAGATCAGGATATCATCAAGTACGCATCAAGGAAGAGGATATCTTCAAGATTGCATTCAAGACTAGGTATGGGCATTATGAGCCTTTTGTTGTTCCATTCGGTTTGACTAATGCTCTAGCTACATTTATGTGTTTGACGAATAATGTGTTGCATCCTTATCTGGACAATTTTTTTTATTGTATGCATTGATGAAATCCTTGTGTATTCTAAGAGTGAGGAATAACATGTTGAGCATTTAGAGGCAGTGTTGAGATTTCTAAGAGATCATCAGTTGTATGCTAAAATTAGCAAGTGCAACCCCTTTCAGATGGAGGTACATTACTTGGGCAAGTTGTCTCCAAGGATGGCATAACAGTGGATCTAGAAAAGATAAGGACCATCATGGAGTGGTCAGCTCCTAAGAAAGTGGATGAGGTGAGATCATTTATGAGATTGGCATTCTACTATAGGAGGTTCATCCAGAAATTCTCATGCGCTACATATCATATCACATCATTGCACCAGAAAGGTAAGAAGTTTGAATGGAAAGAAGAATGTGAGGCTAGTTTTGAGCAGCTTAAGCAGTTGTTGACACATGCATGAGTGCTAAATATTACGTATCCAAACAACGAGTTTGTAGTATGTGCAAATCCTCTCAAGAGAGGACTTGGTGGAGTTATCATGAAATAAGGGCAGTAGTGTGCTATGACTCATGGAAACTGAATGAGCATGAGCAGAACTATCCAATGCATGATCATAAGCTAGCAACGATTATACATGCAGTGAAGGTGTGGAGACACTATCTTCTTGGCAGCAGGTTTACATTGATGAGCAATCATAGTGAGTTAAGGTATTTGTTTGACCAACCAAATCTAAATGCCAGGAAAGCTAGATGGTTGACTACCCTTAGTAAGTTCGACTTCGAGATCAAATACATCAAATAGAAGGAGAACCAGGTTAAGGATGCTCTTAGCAAGAAGGTACATGTAAATGATATAGCAACTATGAGCTCTTATGGGACAGAGTTACACGATAGGATCTTGCAGGCAAGACAGCGAGATGACAAATACATGGAGATTATGCATAGGTTAAAACATAGTAGAATATAGGTACAGGTACATGTGCAGTTACAGGTACAAGTGATCAGTATGTGTTATAGACATTTTTGTGCCTTGCAGCTCCAAGCATGAAATGTCCATAAACCAAGGGCTCCTAAGTCCCTAAAAGTGTTGTTCTAACCCCTAAAGGAACAAGGTCAACAAATTACAGCTTCTCCCAGAAGTTCTCCACCAGAAACTGCTCAGAATAAGTCAAAACAGGATCATTTCAGCTGCTCCACTGGCTAGCTGCATTGCATAGCACCTAAACACACTAGCTGGGTGCGTTGCAACGCACCTAAATGCACTATGAGGGTGGGTTGAGTGGGAAATGACAAATGGAAGTGCCATTCCGCGAGGTGGAAAGACAATGGAAGCTTCCAGAATCTTCTCCTATGACACTTGCCTCAGTGAATTCGACAAAGGATGAGTAAGAGGCCTTCAGTCTCCAAGTGGAAGCAAGAACTGACAGAGAGAAGACACTAATCAAATCATAAGCTGACTCATCCTCCTTGCATACATCTATATATGGATCCCTCATCCCAGAGATCCAGAGGCTGGAATTTTGCACATTGTAAGGAATTGCTGTTGGTTTTGAGATAGATATCAGAGTATTGGGTGATTTATGCTTTGTTGGAGGTGAAGAGGGGCTTCTTTGCTAGGAGGTTGATGCTGGATCAGGAATCATTGGTTGTAACTCCTCCTGGATCTTCTTGTATATCAACAAAAACTATTTGAGTTTTTCCTCCATGCTTTTGTATCATTGATGCTTGTTACATTTGTATGGTTAGCTTAAATCTGATCCTAAGTTGTTTATGAATATAGATCCATGTCTTTGTATAGTTTTCTTCTTCTGTGATCTTACAGGTACTTGGTGAAGCTGGGCAAGTAAGGGAGCAAGTAGTTGGAAGCTGTCAAAGAAGAGAGGGATTGGATCAAAGGATTAGCGCAAGACACAGGTCGGTTCTTTCTATCCCCCTCTATCTTTAATTCATAAAGGAAATACAAAAGTAGTTTTCTCTGTTTGTGTCTAAGGCAGCTGTCACACCTTAGTGGGATAGAGCAGTTCTAAATAGACACTTTTCCCGGTAACAAAATGGCGACTCCACTGGGGACAATTGTCTATTAGTTTATTTGTGTATCTCTTTGTTGTTTGTTTCATAAACTTATAAGTAGCATTCGAACTCCATTTGCCATAACAAATGCAAAGTATAAATCTACTACTTCAATCCATTCACTGGATTTGTTTATGATTTGAATAGCTGATTCACAAATGATCTGATTTCCCTTTTTGATAGCTCTTAGACCCTCCTTAGATCTACCCCCTGATTGTGCATTACTGATTGCTTTTACTCGGCCAAAAACCAAAGACTAAACTACAAACCGTGACCCAGAACCCGGACATATTCTCGTTTCTGGCCCAGCGCAGGTACTGTTAAGAGTTCCTGCATTTCAGCACACTTCCCGAAAGGGCAACCTGCGCTGCAATCCAGTTTCTCTGTGTTACAGGTGTGCTGATCAGACTAGCCCTGTGCAGCTGAGGTTCTTGTGCTTCATTCTTTCCAGTTTTGTCTCTGATTTTTGCAGCCTGTGATCAGTATATGCCTGTTTAAAAACCCCTTTTCCTTGCTATTATTCCGCCTCCTTTGTACAAAAGAACTGTAGATGTTTTTGTGTGTTTGTTGAGTCATTTACAGTTTTCCATTGCAAAAGTAAAATAGTCATACTGTCGTCCTTTGATTTAGATCTGTCGCAAGTGTCGATTTCGATCATAGGAGAAAGTTTGATTGCTGTTGATGGTCAATTATACTTGTACTATTGCCTTTGGTCTGAATTTGTGATTTTCTAGTGTCAAAAACGAGTATTCATTTCAAAATCTTAAAGTGTCGTTGGTTGAAGGGAAAGTACCCCTAGGGTCCTTTGGGCTAAGACTCTACCAGACTGAAAATTGCTTATCCAAAGAAACACACACACAGCCATCATTTTTACTTTTAAGCAAATTCTAATGTTTAGGGTACGTACCTAAGGTCCTACGTTCGAGAAGGCCTTTAGGGTCCAAACCCTTCTTGGAGTTCCCTTCTTCTTTCTTTGACCTGCAAGACAAACAAATCAAAGAACACAACAGTACATATACAAATACTTATGTATAAACCATCTTTATGCTATAAAGTTAGTTATAAAAATCTTTAAGTAACTACTTGCATAAGAATTCAAAACAAGAATCTCATAAGCATAAAGAAAGATTGTTTCGGGAACAAAGACGTGTTTCTTTATATATAAAGGCAAATAAAGTACATTTAACGGAAAGATACCACCTGAACACCTTCAGCAGGCTCCAAGCAAAGCTTCCTCCCGGATTCGTTCCAGCCTCAAGCCTCCAACAAGAGCTCCTTCCAAGTCTTACTCAATGATGATATCAAGGATGAATGATCACCAATACACATGGAAACAAGGGTTTCCTATGCAAAAGGGGGGGAAGTGCAGAAAGCACCAAGGACTTCAGATCTGGTCTAAGGGGAAAATCTCAGCATAATAATCTTGCTCTCATTTCTCTCTCCCCTTGGCCTTCCCTTTGATGTCTTTTTATACCCTCTCCAAAGTAGTTTTTTAGTTAGGAGTTGGTTGGGAACAGTTGGGCCACGGGCACTAACCGGTGATCCAGCAGGTAAAACCCGCGATCTCCGCCCGAAAAAGAGGAATTTATTATTTTTTTAAGTGTTTTAATAGATACACGCGGGTTGGGTGTGACAGACCCGCGTGTACAAGCGTTTAACTCAGGGCAATGTCGCGTATAGGGAATAAAACACTGTTTTTTAAATTTTTGGACCAGGTCTGGAAGGAGGGGTTGCCCTAGGCCATGAGTGAAGCATCACAAACCATAAGAGTGAGATTTGGAGCTATAACAGATGCCCCCTAATGTATGAGGTCAGAAGGGGAACATGATGGCCGAAATATATTAAGTAAGTACAAGGAAAGGAACTCTGCCAAAAATCCGAGGAGGACTTCACCAGAATTCAGCCTGCCAAGCCACCGAAAGGAGATCAGAAAGAAACACTGTCTGAGGCGGGCATACCCATGCTCAGGAAAAGTAAAGCATGTCCGGATATCAAGTACAAGCGGATCCACTAAGTATACAAGTATAAATGACTGGAAAATACATAATGGATCATCTGATCATAATGAGTAAGTACATGTCTGAATATCACATATAAGACTGTCAATGATGCTGAAAGATGCAACGGATCACTAAAATCAAATACTGATCCCATAAGGTACCAACTGAACATGATGGAATAGGATGGTACTACACTGCAAACTCAGGTGCCAGCATATAGAATGTCGCCATGACTGACTGCAACATATAAAGTGGAGTGGTATCAACTAGCAGTAACAGGAGCAACTGTCAAGTGAACCAATGAATGCTGATACAACTTGAGGTCTTCACCGACCGCCGTGGTACATTTCTACACCATGGGAATAAATGATCTGAAGTCGACCATGTGAGAAATCGTTTGATTACCGGTCATTGATGTATACCGTTAACAAACGCGAGACTACTCACCGATAATGATAATGAGTGTCAAGGTACCTAGTACAATCTAACAAGTGTGAATAGATGAGCTGAAGTCGAACACCTGTAAGAATCTATCAATCAGGAGACAATGATGGTTTCCCACTGTCGATAGCGAGGAATCTGCCACTAATGACTGCAAACCCCAAGGTACTGCCAAATGGACTCTAGATCTTTGCCCCAGAGCAATGAGTCGGAGTCGATAGGGAAAGATCCGCTAGAAGGAAGGCATTAAGGCATCCTTCATCAATCTAGCACGAGTGTAACCCGTAGGCCAATAATGTGGAAGGAATCGGACGAAAAAGCTGTAGTAACCCAACCGAAGTACGTTTCCGGCGTACACAAGATGTGGCTAGCGCACGGCAGAAACCCTCTGAACCAACCAATAATGAAAGCCGACACAGAGGCGAGGTATCCACCAATAGGGTCAAACGGAAACCAAGGTACTGCACGAATCCCAATGTGTGATAATGTATGCTGATGTCGAACACAAGGGAAACCACTCAGTCAAAGACCCATGATACTGATCGATGCTGAGAACAAGGTGACCTATCAATAATGAAAATATGGCCAGGGTGCGGCTCTAGGCCTGTCCTCAGAGCAAGGTGTCGTCGTCGATAAGGACAAGACCCGCCAGCAAGAAGTTAATGGGGACCTTCTCAAACCGGCACGAGTAAAGGACCAATATAACTGATGTGATGATAGACATGACACTGACAACCAGGGATGGCCGACTGAAAAATGAGTCAAGAGACACCGCAGAAAGGCCGACTCAGGCTAACTTCCCTTGAACAAAAGCACGACTCAATGTGACTATGTGGCAGCATATGATGAATCTGTATAAGTTCGTCATGCAGGAGGCACGAACGAACCCTCCATATGATTGGAAGAGATAACCAATCGGGGGAGAACTGACTCGATAACAAGGTTATGGCGTACCTAAGTCAAACTAAATCCCACCCATGCGGAGGAGACTTTGTTTTGAGTGCTTTGTTCAAGGGCGACATGACTGACTCTAGCTGCCAACAATAAATGGAAATAATGTCCTTGTTCCCGCTCTTTTTTGGAATATTTGATTTTTTTGTCTTTTTCTGATAAGCCGGAAAAAGAATAAAAGAATGCTATGGTACAGTGGAAAGAACGAGTGTCGGTGAAACAGATGATCTAGTTCCTGGGAAAGGAACGTTCCTATGCTCAATGCAGGGAGGTGAAAAACTGGTCAGTGACACTCAGAGGTAAGTTCCTTCCACGGATCTGTGTATGTCAAGCTGCAGAAGTCAAGGGTACGCAAGGTTGATTTTGCAGACGTCATGGTCAAAAGTTGGCTTAAACACGAGTCCAAGTTGTTATAGACAATTTTGTGCCTTACAGCAACAAGCATGAATTGTCAATAATCCAAGGAATCCAAAGTTCCCTAAACATGATGTTCTTACCCCTAGAAGAACAAGGTCAGCAAACCAACAGCTCTCAGATCAGTTCTCCACCTGAAAACACTCAAAAACAGGCAATCCTGAAATCAAAGCAGGTGCTCCACTAGGCTTCTGCGCTGAAACACAACTGCTCCATGGTGTACCTGCGTTGCAAAGCAGGTAGAACAAAGCCCACCTGCGTTGAGCGAGTTTGGACATGTGGCACACTGAGTCATTGCTCTGGAATCTTCCAAAAATGACACTTGGATCAGGGATTTCGCCTTGTGATGAGTCAGAGGCTTTGTTTCTCCAAGTGGAAGCAAGGTTCACCAAGTGGACTCAAGAACTGAAGATCAACTAAAGATTAACTGAAGAGAGAGAGGACACAAGGCAGCTACACATCAGTTGCAAGCTGACTCATCCTTTCTCAATTCATCTATATATTGAGCTCTCTCCTATGAGCTCAGGAGGCTGGAATTTTGTGCAAAGTAATGATATGCTGTTGGTTTCATTATCGAGTTATTGGGTGATTGTTTGAGAGAGGTGAAGAAGAGCAATTCTTTCTGCTGGGAGGTGTTGCTGGGTTGGATCCTGCAATGGTTGTAATACTCTCAGAACCTTTATTTCTTCATTAATAAAAGCTATTGAGGTTCTTCTATGTGCTCTTGTTTCAATTATATATTGTGATGATTGCATGTTTGGTTTACACTAATCCATGAACCAGTTATGATTGCATGCCTCTTGTAGTTTCCTTCTTTGTTATTGTGCAGGATCTCGTTGTAGCTGGGTGAGCAGAAGGACAAAGAGCTAGGAGCAAGCGGCCAAAGAGAAGAGTTTGGATTCGACATTAAGCGCAAGGCAACGGTTAGTGCTTTCTCCATTCTCTTTTGCTTTCATAAAGAAGTAAACCCTTAGTAGTTTGTTTTACAGTTGTTGCTAAGGAACTGTCACCCTTAGAGTGGGATAGGGTCATCCGAGTCGGATACTTTTCCCTACAACAAACTGGCGACTCCGCTGGGGATCGTATCCGTTTGATTGTGTTTGTAGTATTTTGCTATTCATTTCCTGAACAAAAGAGTACCAAATCGAAAAGCTTTTGACTATATCAAAAGCGAAGTAGAGGGCAGCTACTCTTGCTCATTTTCTGAGCAAATTCATGATTTGAAGAGCTGATCTACAAGGATCCTTGTAAGCTCTTAGTGATAGCTTTGCACCTTCTAAATCATCCCTTTGAGTGTGCTCGACTGATTGCTTCTGATTTGAGCAAAAACCGTGCATTTTTGAGAAAATTATGACCCGGAAACTGTGAAAACACAATTCTCGTTTTCCAAAGCAGGTAGTACACAGGCTACCTGCTTTGCAACGCAGGTCCCGAACTAGCTACCTGCGCTGAGAGCCAGTTTGGCTGTGCAGAGCCTGCGTTGGCCCAAATTTGCTTAGTGCATTTGGGGTTTCCTCCTTTCTCTTGCCTGTTTTCACTTAGTTTTGCTGCTAGGTGTCAGTCTTGTACCTGTTTTGAAACCAATATTACTTGCCATCATTCCGCCTCTGTTATATAACGAAATTGTACTTGTTCTTTGTATTTCTTATTCATTTACAATTTCCCATAACGAAAAGTAAACTAGTCATGCTTTTGGCCTCTTAGATCTGAACCTGTGTTAGGCATTTTGCTGGTCTAAAGAGTTAGCTTGTTTGCTGTCCATAGCTGATTAGTCTTTTTACTTTCGTCAGTATGGTTTGATTTCATGTATTTCCAGTGATTAAGCAAGTGAATCTTAAGGTGTCTTTTGATTTTGGACAAGCTTGTTTACTTTCGCTTTAAATCGAAATCAAAGTTATATAACCACTTTCTTTTTGTATCCATCCACATTAAGAAAGGGAAAAGAAAATACATGCATTGTGCATTTTGCATTTGACTGTGTGCTTGACGATTTAGGAAAAATTTGCATTTTAGTGTGTGCTCTATGATCTGTGTGAAAAGATTTGCCTTTCTTTTCCCTCAGTAGTTAAGGTTTTCAAAGTTGAAAGATTGAAAAGTTTGCTTCTCATCTTAGACTGCATTCAGGAATTTGTTATATACATCTCGTGGTGATCCTTAAAGGCAAACTGATAAGCAAGATCAACATTAAAATAAATCCAATTTACATAACAACGCTTTGTAACATAACGCAAACACATAGAGGTCTAGGTAGAGACGTGTTCCGGCGTCGTTAAACATAGTGACTGTCGATCTCTACGAAGGTGGGTGATTCCTCCTGAGAGTCGGTGGCACTAATACGGACTTGTGCTCCCACGTACCGTCGCGTATATATTGGGAGACCCCTATAGGCAATTATCTTTTATCCATAGGAAGCCGTGTCGACCGCCCTACTGATCGCGATGCAGTGAACACAGCATTCACGAAGATCGACCACCCGTACCGTAAAACGTATTCTGTGGTTTCGCGAAAAGTTTGGCACACCCTCTGCCTAGAACTCCAGAGAAGTTTATTTTGGCCTTTTTCAAACTCTATAACTGAAAAAGTCCATCCGAGCATTTGTCACTTCGGGCTCGTTAAAACATCGAAGGCGACTAGAGTCATCTTTAGCTTTTTCTCGACTCTTAAAACATGAAAAAGCAAGTTTGTGTCTAAAAGCGTCGTTAATAAAATTTATTTTAAGCGGAACATAATCACCTGTTATTCCCACGTTGATCTTTCAGTTGAAAAGTATGGAGCCCACCAACCAAGGAAGTAACCTTGGTGGAAGTCCAAATCCCTTCTCCTCTTGGGGAGATGTTGGTGCGCCTCATATGGCAACATTGTCACTTCCAGGTTTGACAATCGGCCTACCTGTATGGCTCTTTTCAACTAATGTAGTCCAGATCGCCACTAATCCTGAGCAGTCGAATCAACAGTCAGAACAGTCTAGAGCTACCCACCAGCCTTCCACTTCTTACAATTCTTCCTCTGATCCTTCATCTTCACAAGGTAGAGCCGGCAAAAGTCAGCCTCCCATGGAGAAGAAGGAAAAGAAGAAGAGAGAAAAGAAGCAGAAGGGGCCTATGGCGAAGGCGACTGGGGGCAAGCAAAAGACAGCTGACAAAAACCCACACACTGCACCGACCGGGCCTAAATCGCCATGTGTCATTTGCAAAGGGGCCCACTTCCATCGTGATTGTCCTTGTATTCCCCGGATACTAAGGGACTGGTCCCTGAGGTTGCACAATCCGGTAGCATCAACCTCTGGTAGTCATGTTGATTGCAGTCCGTCAACTAGCGAGAGTGAAGGACGAAGAGGGAGAACAAGATCACCCTGTATATTGTGTGAAGGCGAGCATGCCATCCACCGATGTCCATTCTTAGATGAGGCAAAGAGAGTTTTAGAAGATCGTCCGGTTTCACCGTTACGACTTCCTCCTGGATACCAAAAACTCGCGCCTAATCCCTCGATAGTTGAAAATCCAGCTGACCCGCCCAAGTGGTCAGCTGAAGTGTCGGTCATTGAGAATGAACCTACTGAATCTAGACCAGACGAAAGTCTAAAGGTCGAAACGGCAGTTGACCCGGTTCTTCCTTCAGAGGTTTCATCGTCCAATGACTCCGTCATTGAAGACCCATCTTCAAATGACACCCTCACTGAAGAGGATAAGGATGACACCGTCCATATTCTTTTCATCAACACAGACTCTGATGAGCATCAGGGCAATGCGCCCATTCCTTTATCGCAGGAAGGAACATCGTCAGAGTCGTATCCGGCCGTATATTCGGTCCCACCACCAAGCAACCTAGTTGTATCCTTTGATTGGAATCAACTAGGCAGACCCCGGTTACCAGCCAGTATCCCATTCAGAATCATAGTCCAAATCTACAGAATGGTGATGGCTGGAACTATCATTGATGAAGGGGCATCTGTGAGTATCCTTTCCTCTGTTGCTTGGAAAGCACTGGGTTGCCTGGCGCTTTTACCTGAGATGAGAAATCTATCAGGTTTTGATAAAGGAACCAGTCACCCGTTAGGGATTCTCCCCAATGTTCCAGTTACATTGAAAGGGAAGACAGTTCGCATGAACATCATGGTCGTCCAGGGACCCTTGGCATATAACTTACTCCTTGGACGAGACTATATATATTGCATGGAGGCAATAGTGTCCTCGCTCTTTAGAGTCATGTGTTTTCCGCACGAAGGAAGAATGGTCAAGCTCGTAGACCAACTTTCATTTCCAGGATCACGCATTGCAAATAGTCAAATACCATCCCTTAACGGTTTATTCACTCAAGGAATGCCACCGCCCCCGGTTCTACTTCCCGATGAATGCGAGTAATTCGAGAAGAAAAGAATGGGGACCCAGGGGGCATGCACCCTGGCCTGCCTCGGGCAGAGAAAACCTTAGGTATAAAGTTAATTTCCGTAGAAGAATGGACTAGTCCGTACCCCATCTGGCAGAGGAAGAGAGGGTTGTTCTAGGATAAAATTCTTTTGTCAAAGTTATGTGAGCGAAAAGATCGACTCCCTTTGTCTAAGAAAGTAGGCTCTCCTAAGGAAGAGATCCATTTGTGGCGGCAAGTAGCCACCATCTTTGAATGTCAAGCCTCACCCATTAAAACATATGTTTTGAAGGATAAGTAGGGGCAGTCTTCAAAGAAAGAGATGAAATTGCTGCAACAAGTAGTCACCATCCTTAGCAACCTAATGATAGACATCGCCGAAAAAAGAGTTTAGTTCGCGGCAGCAAACAAAACCATTTTTCGGATAATAAGTAAGAGGGCAGACTCTAGAAATTATACTTTATACCTGGGGGCATGCAAACCTTTTGGAGTGCAAGCACGGGACGACTATTTATTTTTTTAAATTTTTAGGTCCTCCCGTTAAACTCGTAGGATTAGCCGTTTCCAGCTTGCATAAAGAAAGGATGAAGGGCAAAAGTTAAAACCTGCCAAATTGGAGTAATTAGTGAGGTATCGCTCCTTAAATAAGATTACCTCACCTAAAACATTCCTTGTATTAAGACTGGTATAATCGAGCAGTTTTAGCAATGTTCATGCTCGTTAAAAAATAAACGCAAGAATCGAGCAGTTTTTGTGTAGAGTTCATGCTCGTTAAAAAAAATAAACATAATTTGTGAGCAATCTTTCCCTAACAGTTCAAGCTCACCCAGAAAAAATGAACCGGTAAACAACCTCGAGAAATGTAACCTTTGAAAGCCATATTAAAAAGCCCTTGGTCGTGTTTATATGCCATCACCTCCATCCGTTCATTTGGCCAATCGTTCACCTCCATATGTTTGTTTACCCATTTTGAGGAACAGCTGCGAAGAGTGATTTCACTTAGCCATCCTTGTGACACTGCCGTGATTGGAAAATTCCAACCTGTACCTGGAATCTGCTGCTATCCCTGTTCATCACTCGTTCCTCAAAAGACGAGTCTTCTTTGAGCTCTTTTCACTGACTCGTAAAATATGAAAAGTTTGCCGAGTTTTGGCCTTCCAGCTCGTTAAAGCGACCGGAAGAGCTATCCCTCCTCTAGATTTTAATCTTTTTGGACCTGAGGGATTATTGCACAAAAAGATCGAGCGCTTGTTTTGTTCGGCTCGTTAAAGCAATCGAAAACTCATCCCTTCTGTATTGTTTTATACTTTTTCGGACTTAAGGGATTAAATGACGAAAAAGGAATTTTGGAGTTAACTTTTCGTACCTTTTCAGACTCTCTAAAAATGAAAAGGACCGAGTTTTCTTTGTCGTTAGACTCGTTAAAATGATTAAATAGCGACAAACTTGTCTTTAGACGAGAACGAGTTTCCCTATCGCTAGGCTCGTTAAAACATAGCGATGGGCTTGCCCGAAGGGCAGGTTATAGAACAAGCATATGTTATCCTCCTCAAGCTTGACAAAAATAAAGAGGTACTGGTCAGCAATGACTGGGGAAAAATTGGGAGAACCTCACAGCATTAATGGTAGCAAGTCGCTCTTGAACATGACACTTTGTCCTCCGTAGCACATCGGGTTGGGTTGTTTCATTCACCGGTCTCATAACCATGGTCCTCGCCACACCATCCGCAATTGGGGTAATGCTACCAATCCATCACATCAGTGTCGTTATATGTTCAAGAGATGTGGTTCTGTAAAGAGTCAACCGTGTTCCACCCACTGCCATACATTATCCTTCATCCACTTCATGACCGCCACCCTGAATCATACATCACAGTTTGTTTTCACCTCATCACAATCACTAGCTCCGTTCGTGTCACTGATGTGGGATTCATTAAGGCCCTCCTTTGACGGATCGCTCCTTGTCGACATCAGCTCATTATCCAAGGAGATTGATCTAGGAACACCCCCCTCAGTACTTTGAAGCTTGCATGCCTCAATGGCAAGTTTCTCACTTCCGGCGACAGGTATACATCAATGACCTTCGACCAGAAGATTTTGCATGGTGGTCGACGCCAAGTCCTTTATTCCCACCATGTGGAGTGTACTGCCGTACCTTGAGGGTCATCATCCTTATCGGTGATTCCTCTCGCGCTTGTTAACGGTTTACATCATTGACCGGTAATCAAGCGATGTCTTTCCATGTTCGACTTCAAGAAATTCTCACATGGATCGACTTGTACATCGAGTGAAGATCGGAAGAGATTGAAGACCCCGGATCTAGTTTCATCCATCCGGGCTGCGATATATATTCAGGACATAAAGACATTTGATATGTACATCATTACAGCAGATGATCATCCTTCTCAAAGGATGATAATTTCGGCAGAGAAATATCAGTCTACCATCAGACGATCGTCTGTTCTATGTACCAAAATGTATTTATAAAGCTGAGCATGGGAATGCCCGCCTCAGCTAGATCATGAAAAATGTATGAAAAATAATGTATTGTATTGTATCTTATTACAGGACACTTCTCAGCAGATTGAACGAACTTCGGATCCTCTCAATAAAGCATTTCATCCGATAAACGACCTCATACTTTAGGGGGCATCTGTTATAGACAATTTTGTGCCTTACAGCAACAAGCATGAATTGTCAATAATCCAAGGAATCCAAAGTTCCCTAAACATGATGTTCTTACCCCTAGAAGAACAAGGTCAGCAAACCAACAGCTCTCAGATCAGTTCTCCACCTGAAAACACTCAAAAACAGGCAATCCTGAAATCAAAGCAGGTGCTCCACTAGGCTTCTGCGCTGAAACACAACTGCTCCATGGTGTACCTACGTTGCAAAGCAGGTAGAACAAAGCCCACCTGCGTTGAGCGAGTTTGGACATGTGGCACACTGAGTCATTGCTCTGGAATCTTCCAAAAATGACACTTGGATCAGGGATTTCGCCTTGTGATGAGTCAGAGGCTTTGTTTCTCCAAGTGGAAGCAAGGTTCACCAAGTGGACTCAAGAACTGAAGATCAACTAAAGATTAACTGAAGAGAGAGAGGACACAAGGCAGCTACACATCAGTTGCAAGCTGACTCATCCTTTCTCAATTCATCTATATATTGAGCTCTCTCCTATGAGCTCAGGAGGCTGGAATTTTGTGCAAAGTAATGATATGCTGTTGGTTTCATTATCGAGTTATTGGGTGATTGTTTGAGAGAGGTGAAGAAGAGCAATTCTTTCTGCTGGGAGGTGTTGCTGGGTTGGAGCCTGCAATGGTTGTAATACTCTCAGAACCTTTATTTCTTCATTAATAAAAGCTATTGAGGTTCTTCTATGTGCTCTTGTTTCAATTATATATTGTGATGATTGCATGTTTGGTTTACACTAATCCATGAACCAGTTATGATTGCATGCCTCTTGTAGTTTCCTTCTTTGTTATTGTGCAGGATCTCGTTGTAGCTGGGCGAGCAGAAGGACAAAGAGCTAGGAGCAAGCGGCCAAAGAGAAGAGTTTGGATTCGACATTAAGCGCAAGGCAACGGTTAGTGCTTTCTCCATTCTCTTTTGCTTTCATAAAGAAGTAAACCCTTAGTAGTTTGTTTTACAGTTGTTGCTAAGGAACTGTCACCCTTAGAGTGGGATAGGGTCATCCGAGTCGGATACTTTTCCCTACAACACAAGTGAAGCCGGCTATAGGCCAAAAGGTGCAAATGGTCAACATGCAATGCAGAAGTACAACTCAACACACATAGGAGCCTCTAGGGTATAAGGCCAGAATGAAGCGAAGAAGCAAAGAGGAATGAGTCTTCAACGCATAAGTCATGGCGGGACTACAGAGGACTCCCGAGCCTACTCAAAACGAAGCAGCATGGGCAACAAATGTCAGTGAGGTGCTAACTAGGATGCCCATGTAAAAGGATGGCTCTACCATCATGTCATGATTTAAAGAATCGGCGAGTGAAAATGGCTTACGAACCATAACATGATGGGGTCGACCCTATGGCAGATGTATCGGTCAAATGGAGGCTAGTATGCATAATGCAACGGAAAAATGGTGTCCCTAACCTATATGCCAGTGAGAACACGATACCTGCCATGACGGGTCAGCAGTCATGGAACCGTCTCGAACCGTCGAAAAATGTCCAAAATGTCCTGAAAAACAACCCAATCTCGACATTCCAAGCTCCCAAGTTAAAAGTGACATGAAACCAAACAAAATAAAATTTTGAAAAAATTTGCATTTTCAAAACTTATAAAAAGAAATTTTGGACTTACCATTTTCACCGTTTGACTTGGAGAGCAAAAATTGTGGAGCAAAAGGAGCAAACTTCCCCATGACTTATTCAACCGTTCAAACTTGCCGAAAACTTCCAGGTAAGCACTAAACTTGTCTTGCAATTGATTGTGATAGTTTTTAGGAAGTTTAATTAATGTTTCACCGTTAGACTTTTGCAAAAAATTGCTCTGCGGCGTACACGCGGGTTGGCTGTATAGAACTCGCGTATATGATGGCCCTACACGCGACTGTATACAAGGGAACCTGCGTGTGCGCAGCAAACTAATTTTATATACAAAACTAACAGATGAAAGTGATTTTTTCTTCCAGGATGACTGTCACATGGCGTGAAAGAGAGCACTCAGCTGTAGATAATGAAGTTATGAACAATGATGAGGCATTAGACACCCTACGGGGATGCGGATTGCTAAAATTCTTCAAGTTGCCAAATATGAAAGCAAACGTGCGTCTGCTCGAGAGTCTCATTGATTATTGGGATGTCGAGGAGGAAGCTTTTGTGATTGATCAGATGCCACTCAAGAGTGATGCAACGTCGACCTCAGGTGCCACGGGATTCCCCTCCGTAGCCACCTATGCAGATCCCTAGGAGAGGCAACTATGGGTACCAACTCGTCGCAGAAGCCAGTCGGAACAGTCGTGAGGTAAGTTCGGACAAGTAGGAGAGGGGGTATCTCTCTTCCCTGTCTTCACAGACCCTCGTGCTTGACTCCCAGATCCGGAGCTTTCCTGGTCTTCCTAACGCTATTGGATTTACTCTCGTTAATCAGACTCTTATGTTTGACGTTTTATGTGGCCTTGGAGAGTTAACTCTCCACTCGCCTAATCCAAGGCCCTAAAATCCTAGACTTGTTGGTGTAATAACTAAAACAAAAAGTTCTAGTGGATTTTAATTAAGCGCTTGATTTTATTAGGCTGTTCTTTAAGTCACCAGGTAATGGAGATGAAACTTGTGGTGTTTTTATGGACGCAAAAGAAATTAATAAAACTTAGCTACATGCACATGCACTTTTGTTTTCGATGAAGAGCAATTTCTATGAGGTTCAGAGGTACTTGTAATATAAAAAAATTTTCTTTTTCTTTTCAGACTCCACACTCACAAAAACTAACAAAACTAAATATGCCTAAAAAAAGATGCAAATCTTACCCTAATGCAAGAACTATATGTGGATGCAAGATTCAAAGACTACTCTAAAAACAAAGAAGGAAAGTTGCTGCTTTACCAAATTTTGTCTTGCCACTTAAATGCTTAGATAGAAGATGATGTGTTACCAATCATTTCGTCCAAACAATAAAAACAAGTTCTAAGATAAAAACAAAGCACTTTCACTTCGCGAAAAAGGAAATCAAATGAGAAGCAAGTTTAAGAAAGCGAAACTCAAAAACTTTCAAAAGATTTTCTTTCAATCAAACCAAAAAGTCTTTTTCAAAGGAAAGCTCTCAAAAAACACTGACACCAATGATTGATAAATGGGCAACCAAACACTTTTGTGAATCGACACCTTTCAAATGATGAAAACTCAACAAAAATAAATGTGTTTGAAATCGCTTTTGACAATCAAAAGCAGCAATGAAAGTCCAAAAGATCAAAAGACAAGTTTCAAGAAAATGGTAACAAACAACTTTCTCGAAACGAAGGAGCAAGTGGTCACAAAAATGATTTCGTTAAGCAAACAAAAAGTGTCATGAAAGCAAAAATGGACACAAAGATTGAACCCAATCTTCCTACTCTGCCGAAACAGAGCAATCAAGATTCTTAAACAGAAATCTTGTGTGTCAAAAATCAATGACGCTTGCAATCAACGAAAACAAGACTAATACTCCTTATGACTAGAGAGAGTTCAGAACAAGATGCCCCCTGTCAAACAGAGAACTGTTACTGGAAAAGTGACTGCTTGACACTGACCCAAACCACCAGACAAATATTCAGCAAAAAGAAAATTTATAAATCTTGAAATTTATGTAATATGCGCGCCTGGAATTAAGTGCAGAATGCGTGTATACGCGACTGTAACTAAGGAAACCTGCGTATACGCGGGTTCACTTAGTGCAACTTGCGTATATACGCTTCTGTAATCCAGGAAAAGAGCGTATCTGAAGTCTTTCAAGAAAAATAAAAAAACACAGATTGAAAAACTGGAAAAGCTTGGAGTTCAAGAAAAGATCAGACAGTCAGAGCCAACAAACAGAGGGGCTGAGCCTTGATTGGCTTGAAGACTACCCAAACTAGGAACAACAAGAGTGTTGTCCCCAGTGGAGTCGCCAATTCTGGTTGAAGGGAAAGTACCCCTAGGGTCCTTTGGGCTAAGACTCTACCAGACTGAAAATTGCTTATTCAAAGAAACACACACACAGCCATCATTTTTACTTTTAAGCAAATTCTAATGTTTAGGGTACGTACCTAAGGTCCTACGTTCGAGAAGGCCTTTAGGGTCCAAACCCTTCTTGGAGTTCCCTTCTTCTTTCTTTGACCTGCAAGACAAACAAATCAAAGAACACAACAATACATATACAAATACTTATGTATAAACCATCTTTATGCTATAAAGTTAGTTATAAAAATCTTTAAGTAACTACTTGCATAAGAATTCAAAACAAGAATCTCATAAGCATAAAGAAAGATTGTTTCGGGAACAAAGACGTGTTTCTTTATATATAAAGGCAAATAAAGTACATTTAACGGAAAGATACCACCTGAACACCTTCAGCAGGCTCCAAGCAAAGCTTCCTCCCGGATTCGTTCCAGCCTCAAGCCTCCAACAAGAGCTCCTTCCAAGTCTTACTCAATGATGATATCAAGGATGAATGATCACTAATACACATGGAAACAAGGGTTTCCTATGCAAAATGGGGGGAAGTGCAGAAAGCATCAAGGACTTCAGACCTGGTCTAAGGGGAAAATCTCAGCATAATAATCTTGCTCTCATTTCTCTCTCCCCTTGGCCTTCCCTTTGATGTCTTTTTATACCCTCTCCAAAGTAGTTTTTTAGTTAGGAGTTGGTTGGGAACAGTTGGGCCACGGGCACTAACCGGTGATCCAGCAGGTAAAACCCGCGATCTCCGCCCGAAAAAGAGGAATTTATTATTTTTTTAAGTGTTTTAATAGATACACGCGGGTTGGGTGTGACAGACCCGCGTGTACACGCGTTTAACTTAGGGCAATGTCGCGTATAGGGAATAAAACACTGTTTTTTAAATTTTTGGACCAGGTCTGGAAGGAGGGGTTGCCCTAGGCCATGAGTGCAGCATCACAAACCATAAGAGTGAGATTGGGAGCTATAACAGTCGTAATCGTCCTTATCTTTTGATTTCGAAAAGAAGCTTGTTTGTGTTTGTCGCTTGAAAGCAAATTCAGATTTGTACATCAACTTTCTTTTTAGCATCAATACTAAGAAAGTCAAAAACAAATACATGCATGTGCATTTGCATATTGACAATCTGTTTGGCTTGATTTAGGAAAGTGCATTTACAGTGTGCTCTTTGCTCTTTGTGAAAATATTGTGTCTTTCTTTTCCCCTAGTAGCCAGTATTTTCATTGCAGAAAAGAGATAAAAGTTTGTTTATCATCTTTAGATTGCATTTTAGGAATTACATCTACATCTCGTGGTGAACCCAAAAGGCAAACTTCATAAGAAAGATCAACTTAAAATAAATTGAATGAATCTAACAACGTTTTGGAACTTAACGCACAACATTTAGAGGACTAGGCTAGAGACGTATTCCGGCATCGTAAAGCCTGGTAACTGTTGTCCTCACTGATGGTTGGGTGATTCCTCCAGTTTGAGACGATAAGTGCCAGTACGGACTTGTGCTCCCACGTACCGTCGAGTATATTTTGGGAGACCCCTATAGGCTTAAATCCTTTATCCATAGGAAGCCGTGTCTGCCGCCCTATCGATCGCAATGCTCTAAACACAGCATTCGGGAAGATTGACTGCCATACCGTAAAAAGTATTCTACAGTTTTGCGATTGGTTTGGTACTCCCTCTACCTAGATCTCCAGAGCAGTACCTTTCATTCCTTTTCAGACTCCTTAACGGAAAAGGTCCATCTGAGCACTTGTCACTTCAGGCTCATTAAAAATCGAAGGAGACTAGAGTCATCTTTTGTTTTTTCTCGACTCTTAAAAATTGAAAAAACAAGTTGTGTCAAAGCGTATAAAAAATTATTTTAAATGGAATATTCATTACCCCTTTCCTACGTTGATCTTGGGTTGAGAAAATGGAGTCTACCAACCAAGGAATTCCTCTTGGAGGAAATCCTAGTCCCTTCTCCTCTTGGGGAGATGTTGGAGCACCCCATATGGCCACATTGTCGCTTCCAGGACTGACAATTGGTTTGCCTGTATGGCTCTTCTCAACCTCTGTCGTTCAGAACACCACTATTCCTGAACAATCGAATCAGCAATTAGACGAGTCCAGAGTTGCCCACCAGCCTTCTACTTCCTCTAATTCTTCTTCTCATCCTTCCTCTTCGCTTGATGGGGCTGGTAAAGCCAAAAGTCAAGTTCCTAAGGAGAAGAAGGAAAAGAAGAAGAAAGACAAGAAGAAGAAGGAGCCAAAGGCGAATGGGGGAAAACGAGTGTCGTTTAATGAAAATCCACACACTGCACCGACCAGGCCTAAATCGCCATGTGTCATTTGCAAAGGAGACCACTTTCACAGAGATTGTCCTTGCATCCCTCGGATATTAAGGGACTGGTCTCCTAGATTGCACAACCCGGTGTCGTCAACCTCTGATGATCATGTTGAAAGCACACCATCAACTAGTGAAAGTGAAGCCCCAGGACAAAAAGGAAAATATAGATTTCCTTGTAAACTGTGTGAAGGCGATCATGCCGTCCACTGTTGTCCCTTCTTAGACGAAGCTAAAAAAGTTTTGGATGATTGCCCGGTTTCACCGTTACGACTTCCTCCTGGATATAAAAAACCCTTGCCGAGTCCGTCACTAGTTGAAAATCCGGCTGGCCCGCTCAAGTGGTCGGCTGAAGCACCTATCATTGAAGATAAACCATCTGGATCCATACCAGACGAAAGTCAAAAGGTCGAGGCAGCAGTTGACCCAGTCTTGCCTTCAGAGGTTTCATCTTTAGATGATACACTCAATGAGGAGAACAAGGATGACACCGTCCAAATTCTCTTCATAAGCACAGACTCCAACGAACATGGGGGCAATTTACCCGTTCCTTTATCGCAGGAAGGAAGTTCGTCAGAGTCGTACCCGGCCGTCTATTTGGTCCCACCTCCAAGCAACCTATTTGTCTCCTTCGACTGGAATCAACTAGGCAGACCCCGTTTACCAGCAAGCATACCATTCCGAATTATCATTCAAATATATAGAACGGTTATGGCTGGTACCATCATAGATGAGGGGGCTTCTGTGAGTATCCTTTCCTCAACTGCTTGGAAAGTGCTTGGTTCACCATCGCTTTTGCCTGAGATGAGAAATCTGACAGGCTTTGATAAAGGAACCAGTCGACCTTTAGGGACCCTTCCCGATGTGCCCATAACATTGAGAGGGAAAACCGTTCAAATGAACGTAATGGTAGTTCAAGGACCCCTGGATTACAATCTACTCCTTGGACGAGACTATATTTATTGCATGAGAGCCATTGTCTCCTCACTCTTTAGAGTAATGTGTTTTCCGCACGAAGGAACAGTGGTCAAGCTCGTGGACCAGGTTTCATTCCCCGGATCATATAGAGCAAATAGTCATATACCATCGCTGAATGGTCTTTTCACGCAAGAAATGTCTCAATCTCCAGTCCGTCCTCCCGATGAGCGCGAGTAATTCGGGAGGATATGACTGAAACCCAGGGGGCATGCATCCTGGTCTGCTTCGGCAGGAAAACTTCGGGTATAGAGTAGGTTTCCACGGGAGAATATGCCTAGTCTGTACCCCCGTCCGTGAGTGGAAGAGGGGGTTATTCTAGTACAGGATTCTCTTGTCAAAGTTATGTGAGTTGGCGAGCGCCGCCACTCACCTTTGTTTATCTCGGTAGACATCGCCGAAGAAGTGTTTTGTTTGCGCCGCGAATAGAACAATCTTTGGGTAACCTGTAAGAGGTAGGCCTCTCTCGGTAAAACAAATGTTTTAACGGACTAAAGAAGGGGTAACCTTGAAACTCTGTTTTATACCTGGGGGCATGAAAGCCTTTTGGCATGCAAGCAAAGAGCGACTATTTATTTTTTAAATTTTTAGGACCTCTAACCCTTTAAACCCGTAGGATTGGTCGTTTCCTAACTTGCATAAAGAAAGGATGTGGGGAAAAACTCTAAAAGTTTCCATTTTATATGAGACATTCTTATCATACGACTGGATTAATCGAGCAGTGTTACCGCAAGGTTCAAGCTCGTTAAAAAATAAACCCGCACCGAGCAAATGTTTCCACCCGCGTTTAAGCTCGTTAAAAAATGAACTATCCCCCGGTAAATAACCACCGTGAATGTAGTACTTCAGCCATTAAAGCCTTGGTCGTGTTTGCACCATCACCTCCACTTTTACATTGGCCGATCATTCACCTCCATTTGATTGTTTACCCATTTTGAGGAACAGCTGCGAAGAGTGATCTCACTAGCCATCCTTGTGACATTGCCGTGATTGGAAAATTCCAAACCTTACCTGGAATCAGTTGCTACCCGTTATATCACTCGTTCCTCAAAAGACGAGTCTCCTTTAAGCTCTTTTCAACTGACTCGTAAAATATGAAAAGATTGCCGAGCCATTGGCCTCTCCAGCTCGTTAAAGGGACAGGAAGTGCTATCCCTCCTCTAGATTTTAATCTTTTTGGACCTGAGGGATTATTACACAAAAAGATCGAGCGCTTGTTTTGTTCGGCTCGTTAAAACTATCGAAAATTCATCCCTTCTGTATTGTTTTATACTTTTTTGGACTTAAGGGATTAGATGACAAAAAAGGGAATTTTGGAGTTACCTTTACGTACCTTTTCAGACTCTCTAAAAATGAAAAGGACCGAGTTATCTTTGTCGTTAAACTCGTTAAAAAGATTAATAGCGACAAACTTGTCTTTAGACGAGAATGAGTTTCACTATCGCTAGGCTCGTTAAAACATAGCGATGGGTTTGCCCGAAGGGCAAATTATAGAACAAGCATATGTTATCCTCCTCAAGCTTGACAAAAATAAAGAGGTACTGGTCAGCAATGACTGGGGAAAAATTGTGAAGAAAACTCAAAGAATCTTTATTGGTATCAAGTCACTCTTGAACATGACACTTCCACTCCATGTCCGAGTCGGGTTGGGTTGTTTCATTCACCGGTCACATTGCCATGGTCACACCATACCATCCACATTTGGGGTTGATGCTACCAATCCATCACATCAGTGTCGCCGACATGTTCAAGAGAAGTCATCCAGAGAAGTCACCTGTGTCCCACCCACTACCATACATTATACTCCATTCTTTCATGACCGCCACCCTGAACCGTATATCATCAGATCGTTTTCACCTCCATCAAAATCATTTGCTTCGTTCCGTGTCATTGATGTGGGATTCATTAAGGCCCTCCTATGACGGATCACTTCTTGTCGACATCAGCTCATTATCCAAGAAGTTGGTCTAGGAACACCCCATTCAGTACTTTGAAGCTTGCATGCCTCAATGGCAAGTTTCTCACTTCCGGCGACAGGTTTACATCAATGGCCTTCGACTGAAAGATTTTGCGTGGTGTTCGATGCCAAGTCCTTTATTCACACCACGTGAATTGTACTGCAGTACCTTGAGGATCATTATCATTATCGGTGATTCCTCTCGCACTTGTTAACAATTTACATCATTGACTGGTAATCAAGCGATGTCTTTCCATGTTCGACTTCAAAACATTTCTCACATGGATCGACTTGTACTTCGAGTGAAGATCGGACGAGATTGAAGACCCCGGATCTAGTTTCATCCATCCGGGCTGCGATATATATTCAGGGAAATAAAGACATTAAAATGTACAACATTGCAGCACAGATAATCATCCTACCAAAAGGATGATGGCTCTATCAGAATCATCAGTCTAAAATCAGACGATTGTCTGTCCTATGTACATGAAAATGAATTTATAAAGCTAAGCATGGGAATGCCCGCCTCAGCCAGATCATGAAAACAGTATGAAGATAATGTATTGTATTGTATCTTATTACAGGTCTCCTCCCAGCATTGAAAGAACTTCGGATCCTCATAATAAAGCATTTCACCCAATTAACGCCTCATACTTTAGGGGCAACTGTTATAGACATTTTTGTGCCTTGCAGCTCCAAGCATGAAATGTCCATAAACCAAGGGCTCCTAAGTCCCTAAAAGTGTTGTTCTAACCCCTAAAGGAACAAGGTCAACAAATTACAGCTTCTCCCAGAAGTTCTCCACCAGAAACTGCTCAGAATAAGTCAAAACAGGATCATTTCAGCTGCTCCACTGGCTAGCTGCGTTGCATAGCACCTAAACACACTAGTTGGGTGTGTTGCAACGCACCTAAATGCACTATGAGGGTGCGTTGAGCGGGAAATGACAAATGGAAGTGCCATTCCGCGAGGTGGAAAGACAATGGAAGCTTCCAGAATCTTCTCCTATGACACTTGCCTCATTGAATTCGACAAAGGATGAGTAAGAGGCCTTCAGTCTCCAAGTGGAAGCAAGAACTGATAGAGAGAAGACACTAATCAAATCATAAGCTGACTCATCCTCCTTGCATACATCTATATATGGATCCCTCATCCCAGAGATCCAGAGGCTGGAATTTTGCACATTGTAAGGAATTGCTGTTGGTTTTGAGATAGATATCAGAGTATTGGGTGATTTATGCTTTGTTGGAGGTGAAGAGGGGCCTCTTTGCTGGGAGGTTGATGTTGGGTCAGGAATCATCGGTTTTAACTCCTCCTGGATCTTCTTGTATATCAATAAAAACTATTTGAGTTTTTCCTCCATGCTTTTGTATCATTGATGCTTGTTACATTTGTATGGTTAGCTTAAATCTGATCCTAAGCTGTTTATGAATATAGATCCATGTCTTTGTATAGTTTTCTTCTTCTGTGATCTTACAGGTACTTGGTGAAGCTGGGCAAGTAAGGGAGCAAGTAGCTGGAAGCTGTCAAAGAAGAGAGGGATTGGATCAAAGGATTAGCGCAAGACACAGGTCGGTTCTTTCTATCCCCCTCTATCTTTAATTCATAAAGGAAATACAAAAGTAGTTTTCTCTGTTTGTTTCTAAGGCAGCTGTCACACCTTAGTGGGATAGAGCAGTTCTAAATAGACACTTTTCCCGGTAACAGTATGCAGACTATCATCTCACAACAAATGGTTTGCCAAGGTTTAGACACAGGTTCTATGTGCCGAATTGCGGTGAGCTCAAGAATCTTATCTTAAGGGAGTTTCATGTCAAGCCATACTCGGGTCATCCAAGATATCAGAAGACGTTGATGGTGGTTAAGAAGTTCTACTATTGGCCGAATCTGAAGAAGGAAGTGGCAATATTAATGGCTAGATGTTTGGATTGTTAGTAGGTAAAGGTAGAATGTAGGTATCAAGGTGGTTTACTATTGCCTATAGTGATTACGGAATGGAAATGGGAGGTCATTTCCATGGATTTCATTACAAGTCTTCCGAGGATAGTAAAGAAACATCATTATATTATGGTCATGGTTGACAGGTTGAGCAAGGTAGCTCACTTCATTCCAAAAAAGAATACATATTTAGCTAGTGAGGTAGCACAAGTGGCCATCAGAGAGATATTGGGACTACACGGTGTTTCGAAGAAGATTGTGTTGGACAGCGATGTAAAGTTCAATCCAAGTTTTAGAAGGAGCTATTTGCAGGCTTGGGCACAAATTTGGCCTTCATTACAACTTATCATCCACATACAGATGGACAGACAAAGAGAGTCAACATGATCTTAGAGGATATGTTGAGGATGTACGTGATGCAACAACAGACGAAATGGGAGGAGTATCTTACATTGGTTAACTTCACATACAACAATGGTTATTAGGAGTCATTGAGAATGAGTCCTTTCGAGGAATTGTATGGGCAGAGTTGTAACTCTCCCATCAACTAGAGTGATCCACTGAATAGGGTACTTATTAGATCAGATATGTTGGCGAACATGGAGAAATAAATGCACATTATAAAGAAGAATTTGTCATGCGGAAAGAGTCAATTTTGCGGACAAAACCGACCTCCCTAGAAAACAAGGCTTTTCTAGTGACAAACAAAACAATCAAGCACTATCTTTCCCTAAATATGCATTTAAAATAAAAGCAACCAGGTGTTTAAGGCTTACCTTTAGTCCAACGTTGTTTGTAGCAGCCAAGCCTCTTCGATCCAGATGAGCTCCTTCTCCTTGAAGCCTGCATACACTAACAAGCAAACGATTACATAGCACCTGAATAACTCATATAATAAAACATATTCATCATAAAGACTAAGGAGTTTATGAAACAAATTATATATAACAATTTGTTGAGAAAAATGAACTTAACTGTATTAATTGGAAACAAAAGAAACCTTACAACCAGTGCCTTGGTGTTGTGCAGGTCCCTCCCAGGGTCTAGCAAGAGTTCTCCTCTACTTTGATCAGCTCACCCACTTCCAAATGAAGCTAAGAAAGGAATGGAATCTCTCCTCTCAAGCTCTATAAGGGAGTCCTAATTTCAGCAGCATCTACCCTTAGGAATGTTCAGCTTTCAACCTCCCATCCCTCTGGCCCAATGCCTGTATTTATAATGCTTTGGAGGAAGTTAAACAGGTCCACCATCAATGGGATAAGCCCCTCTTTCAAAGGGATAGTTCCCCTCTTCATGGGATAAGTTCCTCTTTCATTGGGATGCATGAACCATCTGGAGGCGCTCAATACACGTCAAACCATCTTCTAGAATGCTCTAGAATCGACCGCAAGTAAGTTTCTTGAAGTAAAACTTGCGCCTTTTGACTTTTACAGGGGTACGCACCCACCCCTTTACAGACAGAGCGTACAAGTACGCAGGTATTATATACTTGAGGTGCGTGCACGCAGGTAAGAGTAAGAGAAAGTGCGGAACCAGAGTTATATTGATTTTTTGAAGGCTTTCTCTCTTTTTGGAGTTTGACATGAGGAGCAGAGGTATAAGACCTGCCAAGGAGGAAAGTATGGTTATTGATGGAGCCATACTGATTGTAAATAGTCATGGTGACAAATTTTAGTGTAATAGATTGCCCCCTAAAGTGCGAAGTCTGTAGTAGATTAGGGTTTTATATCATCTAGGAAGGGTGAAGTACTTTATCATTTCGAGGATTATCTTGTGGAGAGCCCAGTCGGAACCTGCAAATATTCAACACAAAATACATATATGAGATCATATCATTGCTGAGGTAGGCATTCCCATACTCAGATCAAAACTGACTTGAAAAACTAACTACTGCTCTGATACAGGAATGATCTTGTAAAACATCACAAGTATAGACTCGTGTGAACACAGTATGGACGCAGCCATCTGTTTATGAATAGTCCACAACATAATGAAATACAAAATTCCTCGCAACCTGGATGGTGGAAACTAGATCCAGGGTCTTCATTTCTATATCCCGAAATAGTACGATTCTATCCATGCGAATAAATGAGTTGATGTCGAACATGGTAGAAACCACTTGATTACCAGTCAATGATGTAAACTGTTAACAAGTGTGAGAGAAACCACCAGTGATGTCAATGGCTCTCAAAGTACCCAGTACAATCCATGAGATGTGAATGAATGTGTTGATGTCGAACATGTCACAGAATCCCTTGATCGAAGGTCATTGATGTAACCTGTCGTCAAAGGCGAGAAACCTGCCATTGAGGCATGCAGATTTCAAGGTACTGATGATTCCTAGATCATCTTTCTAGATAATGTGCTGATGTCGATAGAAAGCGACCCGTTGCAGGCAAGCCCACAACACAAAATCATAGATCAAGTTGAAGAAATGTGGCTGTAAGGACTGACTCAGGGATGGTCAAGATGGATGACAGGTATTTTGCAGATGAATGGTTTATTTGCAAGACTCCTCTTGAACACATAATGACACTACAGATGGTTTGGTGACAATTGTCCCAAAGTTAATACCCGAAAACCGGCTGAAGACTTTCAATGTGGTTTGATCAACTATTAGGCAAAGGATTTCCCAACCCAGGTGAATGAAAAGTGTCATGTTCAAGAGTGGTGATAAGGTTTTTTCGAGACAAAGTATAACAAATAGGCTCATTTTCCTCTCTTTTCCCCCACCATTTCTGGCAAGTACCTCTTTATTTTTTACAAGCTTGAGGAGGATAACATTTGCTTGATTATAAGCTCATCCTTCGGATGATTCCAACTTAGTTTAGATTCGAACCCTAAGAAGGAGTGGTCCGTTCATGTTTGTAATCAAACAGGTCCTTTACTGTGAAATTTTAACGAGTCCAGTATAGGCGAAACTCGGCGTTTTTCATTTTTAGAGAGTCTGAAAAAACTTAAGAAGACTCCAGGGTTGACCTTTTTCGTAAATTTGTGTCTCCCAAGCCCGAAAAAGTATAAAATAATACTTGAGAGAACCGCTTGATCTTTACGACCAAGGAGTACTTTCATGATTAGTGTCTCTGATCTGAAAAGTAGAAAGCGATCAAGGACACGTCGTTTTATTTCCAATATCGAATTTGAAACGACAAAAATTCGGCAATCTTTTCATATTTTTACGGTCAGAAAAGGGCTGTAAGAGGACCGTCTTTTAATTCCGTTTTAACGAGTGTAAAAGAAACGCTCGACAATCTTTTCATGTTTTAGGAGTTAGAAAAGGGCTTAAATATGACTCTAAGGTTTCACTTTTTCGTAAGTTTTAACGAGTTCGAAAAAATGATAAAAATGTACTCATGGTTTTCATTTTTTCATAAGTTTTAATGAGTTCGAAAAAATGGTAAAAAATGTACTCATATGGCTGACTTTCAATTTAATTTACGAGCAGGAAAAGACGGAAAGAACTCGGCATTTTCATTTGTTTTACGAGAATGAAAGATAGCAAAATAATCTCGGGATTTTTCATGAGTTTAACGAGTCTTGAAAATAACTAAAATTGACTCGAGATAGGTTTCATTTTTACAAAAGCTTGAAACAGAGAAAAACTATGCTTCAAAGTAGTTTCATTTTTACACAAGCTTGAAACAGAGAGAAAACTGTGCTTGATGCCCCCTAAGCGTAACTGCTAGAGCGCATGCCCCCCAACGTCATTTCATTCAACTAAGTACAAGCTGGATGGAATGAAGGTTCATGTACGAGATCATTTGAAAGACTCGACCTAAAACTGTAAGAAAATTATGCAAAAACTTAAAATAACTAACCTAAATATACAACTTAACATTTATGAGATCTAGTCAAACTCTCGACTCAAGTAGAGGAGGATTTGTTTCATTTTTTAACGAGCTTGACACGGGAAAAGAACTATGCTCGGATCCAGTTTCATGTTTATGCAAGCTTGAAACAAAGAAAAACTATGCTTGTTATAAGTTCACATGCCCCCAGCATAATGATGCAAATCAAGGTACATGCCCCCCAAGCTTCATTTCATTCAACCAGGTGGATGAAATGAAGGTTTACTTTCGAAATCTTGGAAAGACTCATGGGAGTTGTTTCATGTTTTAGTGAGGTTGACACAGGAAAAGAACTATCCTCAAACCCTTGCTTCATTTTTTAAACGAGCTTGACACAAGATAAGGAACTATGCTCATAACTAATCTCTACAATCTACCTAACAAAAAACTTTAGTCTAAAAACCTTGATTCATTTTTTAACGAGCTTGACACAAGACAAGGAACTATGCTCTAAAATCCTTGATTCAATTTTTAACGAGCTTGACACAAGACAAGGAACTATGCTCTAAAATCCTCGATTCATTTTTTAACGAGCTTGACACAAGACAAGGAACTATGCTCTAAAATCCTTGATTCATTTTTTAACGAGCTTGACACAAGACAAGGAACTATGCTCATAAAATCCTTGATTCATTTTTTAACGAGCTTGACACAAGACAAGGAACTATGCTCTAAAATCCTTGATTCATTTTTTAACGAGCTTGACACAAGACAAGGAACTATGCTCATAAAATCCTTGATTCATTTTTTAACGAGCTTGACACAAGACAAGGAACTATGCTCATAACTACTCTCTACAATCTACCTACTTAACCTACCCTTGTTTCATTTTTTAACGAGCTTGACACAAGACAAGGAACTATCCTCGCACCTGATTCATTTTTTAATGAGGTTGACTCAGTAACAGGAACTATCCTCTAACCTGATTCATTTTTTAACGAGGTTGACTCAGTAACATGAACTATCCTCTAACCTGATTCATTTTTTAACGAGGTTGACTCAGTAACAGGAACTATCCTCTAACCTGATTCATTTTTTAACGAGGTTGACTCAGTAACAGGAACTATCCTCAAACTCCTTGTTTCATTTTTTAATGAGGTTGATACAAGAAAAAAAAAACTATCCTCACACCTGCTTCATTTTTTAACGAGGTTGACTCAGTAACAGGAAATATCCTCTAACCTGATTCATTTTTTAACGAGGTTGACTCAGTAACAGGAACTATCCTCTAACCTGATTCATTTTTTAACGAGGTTGACTCAGTAACAGGAACTATCCTCTAACCTGATTCATTTTTTAACGAGGTTGACTCAGTAACAAGATCTATCCTCAAACTCCTTGTTTCATTTTTTAACGAGGTTGATACAAGAAAAAAAAAACTATCCTCGCACTCACTGATCATGGCTTCCAACTGGAAGAAAGACATGTCAATGGACACACCTTGATCATGGCTTCCAAGAGGTCTTCATCAGAAGGAAGAATAGTTCTCTGGAAGGAACACATGTCAAGGGACTCAAAAGGGATAAGAACATCGTGTTCAAGTAATCCCATAGAGTTTTCCATGTCAATTACCAGATCTAAATCAAAGGAAGATGAGCAAACAGTGGGAGGCTCACGCACATCGGTAACTGAAAACATGGGACCAGTTGCCACATAATTAACCCGTGGTGGGGTAGATACCACTTTAGAATCAGGAACATTTAGGGGTGTCATATTATTTGTAGTTGAAACAAGACTAGGGAACGAAAGCTGGTCTACAGTCACAATATTTCCATTGTGAGGGAAAGACATCACGCGAAAGAGTGTCGATACGACAGCTTTCATTGCATAAACATAGTCTCGCCCAAGGAGTAAATTGAAATCCAAGGGACCTCGAACTACCATAAGATCAATATAGACAGTTTTACCTTCCAAGGTAATGGAAAAATTAGGAAGGGTCCCTAAAGGTTCACTAATGGTTCTGTTAAAAGCTTTTAGATTCTGCGTAATAGGCGCAAGCTGAGGGGAACCCAAAGCTTTCCAAGCAGTTGAGGATAAAATACTAATAGAAGCACCTTCATCTACCTGTGTACGATGCATGTACCTACCACCAGCCTTGACAATGATTTGGAAAGGGATGGAGGAAGGAAGACGAGGTTCTGTCAGTCTATTCCAATCAAAGGAAAAGACCTGAGTACTTGGAGGGGGTTCTGTAGAAACAGGTGAAATGCCCCCCGGCGTAGAAGAATCTGATGTAACAAAAAGAACCTCAGCGGTATGAAGTTCACTCTATAAAGGGAAAGTGGGATCGACCGAATGTGAAATTGAATCGACCACTTGATCAACTAATGGATCATCAACCTGAGTGACATGAGTTTCACTCTCCAATGGAAGAGTGTGATCGACTGTACTTGAAATTAGATCAATCACTCCGTCAGTTGACGGTAGGTTGGGAGAAAGTTTACGGTAACCAGTTGGAAATTCTTGTTGTGGAACAGTAAGGTTTTCCAACAATTTTGAGGCTTCATCCATGTGAGGGCAAATGTGAGTTTGATGACTCCCTTTGCATAACTTATAAGGAAACCTAACTTTACCCTTTTTCCCAGGAACCTGACTATCACTGGTTGATGGATCAATAGAAAGTTGATGAGATTTTTCTGACCATACTTCCAAGACCTTTGGAATACCAGGACAATTGATAAGGAAGTGGTCACCCTTACAAAGCTTGCAAGGGTATTTGGGTTTACGATGCATGTTGGGGGTTTCCTCAACACAACTAACACTTACAGCCATAGTTGGTTGGTTGACTTCTTTCTTATCTTGCTTCTTCTTCTTCTTCTTCTTCTTCTTCTTCCCTTTCTTCTTCTTCTTAGCCACTTGGTTACTAGCATCAAGGCTTTTACCAAGCAAAGAGGAACAAATGGAGGAAGAAAAATTAGGCGAAGAAGGTAAAGGGTCAACAGAAGGTTGGTGATGTTGAGATGGTGAACTCTGTTGAGGTGAAGCATTCGGTTGAGGTGGAACAATTGGAGTATTTGGGGTCAACGAAGTTGAAAATAACCATATCGGTAATCCTATTGTAAATCCAGGTAATGACAAAGTAGCCATATAAGGAGGACCAACATTTCCAAAGAAAGGAAAAGTACTAGGATCCTCGTTAAGAGGGGTTCCTTGGTTGGTAAATTCTGGAACAGTTGCCATTATATTCAACTTCAGTGAATTTTATTAACAATTTTAAAACTAAAATTAACAATTCACAATTCAAACTTAACAATTAAAATTCACAATTCACACCTATGGTCTCTAAAAGTAAAAACCAACAAATTAACACGCGCTGTCAAATCTAGGAGTCAAACCACACACAAACAGTAACTTTTCGTACCGAAAACACTAGTTGGTGATGAAATCCAACCTCGCAGAATTCAATACAGAAATGGCGGTCGGAATAGTTACCCCGACAACCTGCTTAATGAATAGAATGGCACAAGTTCCTCCACTTAACCGTCTCGAGTGAAGAGAACCGCCCAGAAAATCCAAGTGAGTCTAGCCGACGTCTGCTCTAGGTACAGTGGGATCTTCCCACCACTGTCACCTCAGGAAGAGTCCTAAAGAATATGGCCACTAAGGTTACCAACTGAAACAAATATACCTGGGGGAACAGTCTATGATCCGATACGCACGCAAGGGCAGAGTAGCAAGCTCAATCCCCTTGAAGGCTCCTTGACATAATCCAAGGTTTACCAACAAGTGACCCCAGGCTCCTCGACAATGGTTAATCCAAGGTTTACCGTTTTTAATACGTGAATATCTGGCGTCGTTCCCAATGAGGAAGGATTGATTCCCACACTGGTTCGGACACGATCTCATGCTTCTCCTTTAAGAGGAGCTTTCCCAGAGCATAAATGCAACAATTGGATTTCTTCCCACCACAAGATACAGCTACTTGTTTGTTTTTACTGTCTTGGAGAGTTAATTACTCTCCTACTCCAAGACACTAGCCTAAGCTAAGTTGGTGTATCAGAGCCCTAGAAATGTAAAAATTACTAGATGAATTTTAATTAAGCGCTGTGTTATTTAGGCTGTTATTACTCAAAGGGGTAAATGGATACGAAACCAATGGTGTTATGACCCGACTCAAAACTGAATGCAATCGAATATGATAATGTAATCCTTTCAATTCGATGAATCCTAACTAAAGTAAGGAGAGAGTTTCCATTCACTTCCAACAATGCAAAAAATTGATCACTAAGAGAAAATATAACAAATTCTCTAATGCACTAATTTCATCAAGAAAAACTAATGCAAATCAATCCCAAAATAGTTTTTTTTTTTTTTTTTTTTATTTTTGTGTAAATTCAAATCAAAGAAAACTGATCTAAATCTACGATTGATTTTTCAGACTGTAAACTATGCAATTGTAATCTATGCACAATTCACTTGAAAAGTATGCAAATGTAATCTATGCACATTTTTCATTCATATTCTGAAAATGAGAATTCTAATTATGCAAATGTGATCTATGCAAGAGAATTCTCAAACACAAGATGATTCTAATGTAATCTAAGAACCAATCAAGTGCAAGTCGAGAAAATTGGGTGAGAGTTCCAAAGATCAAAAAATAAAAACACTCAAAGGCGATTAACACTCATACACAATTTAGCCCCCCCCGGCGAATCAGGGGGAAATTTTTTTGCAAAAACAAAAGCAAAAAGATGCAAAATTGTGAAAGGACTGAGAGAAACCTCCAAGTAATGACCAAAGGAAAACAAATCAAGAATTTCTCAAAAAGAGACTCAAAACACCCAATTGATAAAAGCTTAGAGCAGGAATGCCAATGAAATTAACCAAGGAAAGTTTTTGACAGGAACAAGCAGGTCTGGGCAATGGCTAAAACCTATAAAAAAATTCTAAACTGATAAAAAAGAGAAAAATTTAAAAATTTTCAAATTTTTGACAGGGTACGCAGGCAACCTGTTTACACAGGTGCGTCCACGCTCTGTGCACAAAGCAAAAGTGCGTACAGGTACGCACTGTGCTTAACTCAGAGGGTGCGTACCTCTCCCAAAACTATGAAAAATGAAAACTAACTCAAAATTAACTAAATTCACCCAATCCCACAATCATCAAGTCAAAAACAGAAACAGAAAATACAGTTTCTCAGGTCAAAGTATAGACAAAGAAAACAATCAAGTCCCCAGCGGAGTCGCCATTTTGTCATGCGGAAAGAGTCAATTTTGCGGACAAAACCGACCTCCCTAGAAAACAAGGCTTTTCTAGTGACAAACAAAACAATCAAGCACTATCTTTCCCTAAATATGCATTTAAAATAAAAGCAACCAGGTGTTTAAGGCTTACCTTTAGTCCAACGCTGTTTGTAGCAGCCAAGCCTCTTCGATCCAAATGAGCTCCTTCTCCTTGAAGCCTGCATACACTAACAAGCAAACGATTACATAGCACCTGAATAACTCATATAATAAAACATATTCATCATAAAGACCGAGGAGTTTATGAAACAAATTATATATAACAATTTGTTGAGAAAAATGAACTTAATTGTATTAATTGGAAACAAAAGAAACCTTACAACCAGTGCCTTGGTGTTGTGCAGGTCCCTCCCAGGGTCCAGCAAGAGTTCTCCTCTACTTTGATCAGCCCACCCACTTCCAAATGAAGCTAAGAAAGGAATGGAATCTCTCCTCTCAAGCTCTATAAGGGAGTCCTAATTTCAGCAGCATCTACCCTTAGGAATGTTCAGCTTTCAACCTCCCCTCCCTCTGGCCCAATGCCTGTATTTATAATGCTTTGGAGGAAGTTAAATAGGTCCACCATCAATGGGATAAGCCCCTCTTTCAAAGGGATAGTTCCCCTCTTCATGGGATAAGTTCCTCTTTCATTAGGATGCATGAACCATCTGGAGGCGCTCAATACATGACAAACCATCTTCTAGAATGCTCTAGAATCGACCGCAAGTAAGTTTTTTGAATTAAAACTTGCGCCTTTTGACTTTTACAGGGGTACGCACCCACCCCTTTACAGACAAAGCGTACAAGTACGCAGGTATTATATACTTGAGGTGCGTGCACGCAGGTAAGAGTAAGAGAAAGTGCGGAACCAGAGTTATATTGATTTTTTTAAGGCTTTCTCTCTTTTTGGAGTTTGACATGAGGAGCAGAGGTATAAGACCTGCCAAGGAGGACAGTATGGTTATTGATGGAGCCATACTGACTGCAAATAGTCATGGTGACAAATTTTAGTGTAACAGAATTTAAAGGCATCACAGGATATATAGAAGAGTTATGCGGATCAACACAGGGTGTTCAAGGAATTTTAGGATGGGGAGTATGTGTATTTGCACATCAAGCCCAAGAAAATCTCTTTGACGATCAGTTCATGTGTCAAGTTGGCACCAAGGTATTGTGGGCCTTTCGAGATCCTTGAGAGGATTGGACTAGTGGCATATCGACTTGCACTGACTCCAACAACGAAATTCCATGATGTTTTCCACATTTCATTGCTTAAGAAATATATAAAGGATGTTGATCATGTTATTGATTGGTTTATATTTCAAGTGGAGTAAGGGGAGCTCCAACTGAAACCTCAGTGCATATTGTAGCGGAATCATCTCATGCTTAGGAATAGAGCCATAGAGCAAGTTAAAGTGTAGTTGAAGCACTTTGGGACTAAAGAAGCTACATGGGAGATGGTGGATCAGATGCGGACCCTGTATCCTTCATTGTTTGTTGGTTGAGGAAAAGTAGTTTTGGTTTGATGTTGGTATATGTTTGGCATATGTTTGATGATGTTTTGGTATATGTATGCATATGTATACATATGTAAATACCACCATGAGCTAAGTTATAAAGCTCAAATAAGCGGTATGGGTTTAATATTATTATGGTTGCTATATTGTCATGATGTTTTTCTTTTGAGCAGGTCTTTCATTGTAAATGTTGCAACGAGCTAAGTTATAAAACTGAATTGGAAGTATGTTTTCTTTTTAGTGGTTTTGTTGAGATTTTGGTGTGGTCTAACAGGGAGGATGGTGTTCCCCAAGGGGGAGGGTTCTGTAACAATGCTGGTGAAAATTTCATGTAATAAAAGTTAATAAAGGGAAAATAAGACCACGAGTAAGGGACACTTATTCCAAGTTGAATGTTGACCAAAGATATCCTAATGGGCATCATTGGATGTGTGTTTTGGCTAAGGAAAATTAGAAAAGGCTAAGGCAAAGGCATTAATAGGAAAAAAGGAATTTTTGGCACATTTATTTATAAAAATAAAGGAATTTAGGAGAAAAGTAAGGTGAAAGGTCACAGGTTGCATGTGAGGAGGAAATTGAAGGAAAATAATGGAAAATGAAAAAATAGAGGCCTCATTGATAAAAAGGTTTATGAGGATTACTTGGTAACATTTTGTTAGTTCAAGTTTGGAGCTATCTCATTATTCTCTCTCTCTCACACACTCTTGGTCACTCAGAGTTTTCTTGGAGCACTCTAGCTTTGGATCAAGGAAGGAAAAAGAAAGAAAAGGGAAAGGAAAGAAAGCAAGGATCAAGGAAGAAGAATAGGATCAAGTAGCTTCCGTAGGAATACTTGCAGGTAACCTTTTACATGTGTTATTTCCTAGCTGGTTTGGACATGCATGTCTTTAGATGTTGGTGTATGGTTCTCTTGATGTCGGTGGCATGGTTTTGTCAAGTTATGACAGTGGTTTTCAGCCTAGCCTTGCCTTTTTTTGGATGCCATGGTATATTTGGATGCTTATCTCAGTTTTGAGATTTGGTTTTCTAGATGGATTTTAGAATCTAGGTGAAGGTGGTGTCAAGGTTCATTTGCAAAGGCCTCGGAATCCCTTGACTGGTTTTGGCTAGATACACGATAAAGCCTCAGGGAGAAGTCTTCGTTTAGGGCCTAGTGATATGAGTTTGAATTATGGTAAAGCTTGAGAGACTGGTCTCGATTTAGGTCCTAGTGATCCGAGATTGAATTGTGGTAAAGCCTGAGAGACAAGGAGATGGAAAATTCTTCAAGGATAGTGATGGATTACAAATGACATTCCAACTTTGGTTTGGTTGTGATCGTAGCATCGGTTTTGGTGTGATCACGGTTTGGTGAGGGTGGAGGTGGTTTAACCTTTGGATCTCCTTGGTTGTTCTTAGATTGTTTTTTCTATGAAATCCCAAATTCATGCTTCGAATATGGCACAGGGGTGACTGGCTGAAAGAGAGATTTGGTTCAGCCATGTCTATGGTCATGTGGTACGACGAAGTCCTAAACCTCGTCGGATTTGCCTATGATTAATAAAAGCTAAGTTCTCTTACTTTTGCATTGATTTATATGTGGATTTAATAGATGTCATATATCTAATATTTATATGTTTTTATGCTGGTTATAAGCATGGTTAAATGACTGGTTCATGTCATGGTTATTTCATGTATTTACTAGTAATTGTTAAATGGATGGATTCAAGATCTAATTGATGATATAATAGCTCAATGGAGAAGGAGGTGATCCTTCTAGTCATGTTTCATAAGTTCTTTTAGTCATTTATTATCTTTCTTGTATCCTAGACCTGTAGGTTGCATTGATGCCAAGTGTTTGACATAATGTTAGTCCGGTTGGCGATGCTCAGGCCTAGTCCTGAGGTTGATTTTTTATTTATCAACATTGTTATCATGTCTTTGATGGATTCTAAAGGTTGTAGCAACTTCTGGGTAGAGGCTGGGTTTCTGGGCTAGAAACGTGGCTCAAATCTCGAGGTGATTGGCATAGGTCTACTCAGAAAAGTCCACAGTCACTGACACGTGGGCCTATGAGAGTGACTTTGGGTTGCTAGAGGTTGTCATGCCTATAGTATGAGAGCAACTTTGAGTTAAAAGGATTAAAACATCAGTGGGACCTAGGGGTAGGATGTCTGAGTGGCTAGCATGTCTTCTAGGGGTGTTGTTGTTGATGTGGATGGGTTGTTTTATGTGTTCTGTTGATTCCATTTCCTTAAGATTGCCAAGGATATTGTATCCCTTATAGTGACCTCTCCCATCACATGTTTACTGTTGTGGGGAAAAGTATCCGACTCGGAATGACCCTATCCCTACTCTAAGGGTGATAGTTCCTTAGCAACAACTGAAAGTAAAGCTTTGATATTTTTCCTTTATGAAAGTACAAAGAAGGAAGAAAAGATTGACCAACCGATGTCTTTCGCTTTTGTCGATCTTGTCTTCTCTCTTTGCCTCTTGTTCCCAGCTCCTTGCTCCCTTTGCCGGCCCAGCTACACAAAGATCCTGCAAAAACAAGAGAAGGAAACTACAAGAAACATGTACTCATAACTGATGCATGGATTAGAATGAATCAAATATACAGATAAAAACAATACATCATTGCAATACAAGTATATAGGAGAACATCAAAGCTTTATTGATAGAAGAAAAAGGTTCTGAGAAGGTTACAACCATAAATGGCTCCAATCCAGCAGCACCTCCCCAGCAGCAAGAAATCTCCTCTTCCCCTCTATAAAAGCAATCACCCAATAGCTCTAACTGTAAACCAACAACACTTCCTTACTTTGCACAAAATTCCAGCCTCTCTAGACCTCATAGAAGAGCTCTATATATAGGAGATTTGGAGAAAGGATGAGTCAGCTTGAGACTGACCTAAAGCTGCCTTGTGTCCTCTCCCTCTTCAGTTAAACTTCAGTTCTTGAGTCCACTTGGAGATCCTTGCTTCCACATGGAGATCAAGTACCTCTTACTCATCATAGGGTGAATTCCTTGAACCAAGTGTCAGTTTGGAAGCTTCCTGGGCAGTTGACACCTTGCAGAATGACTGTGCCACTTGGCCAATCTCGCCCAGCGCAGGTAGCCTTCATTGGTTTTGACTTTCAGCGCAGGTACAAGGAGGAGCAGTTGACATTCAGCGCAGATGCTCAGTGGAGCAGCTGACATGATCCAAAAATAGCCTGTTTTTGAGTGTTTTCAGGTGGAGAACTGATAGGAAGTGCTGTGGTTTGCTGACCTTGTTCCTCTAGGGGTAAGAACAACATGTTTAGGGACTGAGGATCCCTGTAATTATTGACATTTCATGCTCCATGCTGCGAGGCACAAAAATGTCTATAACAGTTGCCCCCTAAAGTATGAGGTCGTTTATCGGGTGAAATGCTTTATCCAGAGGGTCCGAAGTTCATTCAAGTGCTGAGAGGTGCCCTGTAATACAATACAATACAATATATTATTTTTCATTCTGTTTTCATGATCTAGCTGAGGCGGGCATTCCCATGCTCAGCTTTATAAATACATTTTGGTACATAGAACAGACGATCGTCTGATGGTAGACTGATAATTTTCTGCTGAAATTATCATCCTTTGAATAGGATGATCATCTGCTGCAATGATGTACATGACAAATGCTTTTATATTTCCTGAATATGTATCGCAGCCCGGATGGATGAAACTAGATCCGGGGTCTTCAAACTCGTTCGATCTTCACTCTAAGTACAAGTCGATCCATGTGAGAATTTCGCTGAAGTCGAACATGAAAAGACATCGCTTGATTACCGGTCAATGATGAAAAACCGTTAACAAGCACGAGAGGAATCACCGATAATGATAATGACCCTCAAGGTACTGCAGTACAATTCACGTGGCGTGAATAAAGGACTTGGCGTCGAACGCCACGCAAAATCTTCTGGTCGAAGGTCATTGATGTATACCTGTCGCCAGAAGTGAGAAACTTGCCATTGAGGCATGCAAGCTTCAAAGTACTGATGGGGTTGTTCCTAGATCAACTTCTTGGATAATGAGCTGAAGTCGACAAGAAGCGATCCGTCAAAGGAGGGCCTTAATGAATCCCACATCAATGACACGGAACGGAGCTAATGATTTTAGTGGAGGTGAAAACAAACTGTGACATATGATTCAGGGTGGCGATCATGAATGGATGAAGGATAATGTATGGCAGTGGATGGGACACGGTTGACACTTTCAGAATGACCTCTCTTGAACATATAACGACACTGATGCGATGGATCGGTAGCATTACCCCAAAATGTGGATGGTTTGGCGAAGACCATGGTGATGAGACCGGTGAATGAAACAACCCAACCCGATGTGGTACGGAAGAAAAGTGTCATGTTCAAGAGCGACTTGCTACCATTAAGCTTTGATGTTCTCCCAATTTTTCCCCAGTCATTTCTGACCAGTACCTCTTTATTTTTGTCAAGCTTGAGGAGGATAACATATGCTTGTTCTATAACCTGCCCTTCGGGCAAGCCCATCGCTATGATTTAACGAGCTTAGCGATAGGGAAACTCGTTCTCGTCTAAAGACAAGTTTGTCGCTATTTAATCATTTTAACGAGTCTAACGACAAGGAAAACTCGGTCCTTTTCATTTTTAGAGAGTCTGAAAAGGTACAGAAAGTTAACTCCATAATTCCTTTTTCGTCATCTAATCCCTTAAGTCCGAAAAAGTATAAAACAATACAGAAGGGATGGGTGTTCGGTACTTTTAACGAGCCGAACAAGACAAGCGCTCGATCTTTTTGTGTAATAATCCCTCAGGTCCAAAAAGATTAAAGTCTAAAAGAGGGATAGCTCTTCCGGTCCCTTTAACGAGCTGGAAGGCCAGAACTCGGCAAACTTTTCATATTTTACGAGTCAGAAAAGAGCTCAAAGATGACTCGTCTTTTGAGGAACGAGTGATAAACAGGGATAGCAACTGATTCCAGGTACAAATTGGAATTTTCCAATCACGGCAGTGTCACAAGGATGGCTAGGTGAAATCACTCTTCGCAGATGTTCCTCAAAATGGGTAAACACACAAATGGAAGTGAATGATCGGCCAAATGACGGTGGAGGTGACGGTGCACAAACACGACCAAGGCTTTTATGGCTGATGAATTTACGATCTCAGAAGGTTATTTACCGGGATAGGTTCTTTTTTTTAGATAAAAATGAGCTTAAACTCTGGAGGGAACATTGCTCACTGCTTTTATTTATTTTTTAACGAGCATGAAGACCGCGTTAAAACTGCTCGGATCTTGCATTTATTTTTTAACGAGCATGAACCATGTGCTAAAACTGCTCGAAATACCAGTCATAAAATAAGAATGCCTCCTCTAAGGTTCCATTTTTTATAGAGCTTGCGCCTTACCAAAGCTATGCTCCAACTCATCCTTCCTTTATGTAAGTTCGGAAAACGGTTAATCTTAAAACCAGATAAATAACCGCCCCTAGCTTACACTCCAAAAGGTTTGCATGCCCCCAGGTATAGGATAGAATTTCGAGGCTGCCCCTCTTCTCCCCCACTTCTGCTCTTCTTTGGGTGTTCCCAGCTACTTGTCACCTTGCTAATCTAATGTTTAACGATACTAGTCTTCTCGTTATTTTAAGGGGTCTTACGCGGTACTTGTCTTCCCGTCGGCCCAACTTTTAACGAACAGCTGTTTGTGACAAGAGAAGAACACTTCTCAAAGACAAAACATTGGTGTTATTGAAGGAGGCTTGCCTCTTTCTTATTATCCAAAGACGGTTCTATTTGCTGCCGCAAATCAATCTCTTTCTTTGGCGATGTCTATCATTAGGTTACTCAAAGATGGTTACCCTATGTCACAACAATAGAATCTCTTTCTTTGGAGGCTGCCCCTACTTATCCTTCAAAACATTTGTTTTAATGGGTGAGGCTTGCTTTTCCCCAAAGATGGTTACTGCTTGTCGCAATAAGGGAATTCCTACTTGGGCATTGCCCACTTCTTTAGACAAAGGTGAATGACTCTTTTGCCAAACACATAACTTTAACAAAAGAATACTATTCCAGAACAACCCCTCTTCCATCCACGGACGGGGTACGGACTAGTCATATTCTTCTGCGGAAATTCTACCTTATACCCAGGGTTTCTTCTGCCCGAAGCAGACCAGGGTGCATGCCCCCTGGGTTCCAGTCTTTCTTTCCGAATCACTCGCACTCATCGGGAAGGAGGACTGGGGGTGGAGGCATATCTTGAGTGAACAGACCATTTAGGATTGGTATTTGACTATTTGCGATGCGAGATCCCGGAAATGAAAGTTGGTCTACGAGCTTGACCATCCTTCCTTCGTGTGGAAAACACATTACTCTAAAGAGTGAGGAGACTATCGCTCCCATGCAATAAATATAGTCACGTCCAAGGAGTAGGTTATAATCCAAGGGTCCTTGGACGACCATCACGTTCAAATTAACGGTCTTCCCTTTCAATGTAACAGGCACATTGGGGAGGATTCCTAATGGTCGACTGGTTCCTTTATCAAAACCTGAGAGATTTCTTAACTCAGGTAAAAGCGCCGGGGAACCCAGTGCTTTCCAAGCAACAGAGGAAAGGATACTCACAGACGCCCCTTCATCAATGATAGTACCAGCCATAATCATTCTATAGATCTGGACAATGATTCTGAATGGTATACTGGCTGGTAACCGGGGTCTGCCTAGTTGATTCCAATCAAAGGATACAACCAGGTTGCTTGGTGGTGGGACCGAATATACGGCCGGGTATGACCCTGATGATGTTCCTTCCTGCGATAAAGGAATGGGCGCATTGCCCTGACGCTCATCAGAGTCGGTGCTAATGAAAAGAACCTGGATGGTGTCATCCTTATTCTCTTCAGTGAGGGTGTCGCATGAAGATGACTCTTCGGCGACGGTGTCATTTGAAGATGAAACTTCTGAAGGTAGAACCGGGTCAACTGCCGTATCGACCTTTGGACTTTCGTCCGGTCTGGATTCAGTAGGTTCATTTTCAGTGACTGACGCTTCAGCCGACCACTTGAGCGGGCCAGCTGTATTTTCAACCAACGAAGGACTTGGCACGAGTTTTTTGTATCCAGGAGGAAGTTTTACCGGTGAAACCGGACGATCTTCCAAAACTCTCTTCGCTTCGTCTAAGAAGGGACAACGGTGGATGGCATGACTGCCTTCACACAACTTACAGGGGAATCTTACTCCCCCTTTTTGTCTTGATCCTTCACTTTCGCTGGTTGACGGAAAGCAATCAACCTGATTGTCAGAGGTTGATGCCCCCGAATTGTGCAGACGAGGGGACCAGTCCCTTAGTATCCGGGGAATACAGGGACAATCTCTGTGGAAATGGTCTCCTCTACATATGACACATGGCGATTTAGGCCCGGTCTGTGCAGTGGGTGGGTTTTTGTCAGATGTCTTTTGCTTGCCCCCAGTCGCCTTAGGCTCCTTCTTCTTCTTTTCTTTCTTCTTCTTTTCCTTCTTCTCCTTGGGAGGCTGACTTTTGCCGGCTCTACCTTGCGAAGACGAAGGATCGGAGGAAGAACTTTTGGAAGTAGAAGGCTGGTGGGCAGCTCTAGACTGATCTAACTGTTGACTCGATTGATCAGGAACCATGGTGGCCTGAACTACATTGGTTGAGAACAGCCAAACTGGCAGGCCTATTGTCAGTCCTGGAAGCGACAATGTGGCCATATGGGGCGCACCAACTTCTCCCTAAGAGGAGAAAGGACTAGGACTTCCATCTTGTGGACTTCCTTGGTTGGGGCGTTCCATGTTCTCAACTTACAGATCAACGCGGGAATGAGAGGTGATTATGTTCCGTTTAAAATGAATTTTATAACGACGCTTTATTAGACACAACTTTGCTTTTTCATGTTTTAAGAGTCGAGAAAAAGCTAAAGATGACTCTAGTCGCCTTCGATGTATTAACGAGCCCGAAGTGACAAATGCTCGGTTGGACTTTTTCAGTTATAGAGTTTGAAAAAGGCCAAAAGAAACTGCTCTGGAGATCTAGGCAGAGGGTGTGCCAAACCTTTCGCGAAACCACAGAATACGTTTTACGGTATGGGTGGTCGATCTTCGTGAATGCTGTGTTCACTGCATCGCGATCAGTAGGGCGGCCGACACGGCTTCCTAAGGATAAAGGCTTTATTCCTATAGGGGTCTCCCAATATACTCGACGGTACGCGGGAGCACAAGTCCGTATTGATACTTATCGCTTCACCGTGGAGGAATCACCCAACCACTCAACGCTAAGATATCACGTTTAACGACGCCGGAACACGTCTCTAGCTTAGACCTCTATGTGTTTGCGTTATGTTTCAATGCGTTGTTATGTAAATTCAATTCATTTTAATGTTGATCTTGCTTAGCAGTTTGCCTTTAAGGATCACCACGAGATGTATATATACAACTTCCTAAATGCAATCTAAGATGAGAAGCAAAACTTTTCAATCTTTCAACTTTGAAAACCTTAATCTACTGAGGGAAAAGAAAGACATCAACTTTTCACACAGATCATAGAACACACACTAAATGCACTTTTTTCCTAAATCAACATGCAAACTGTCAATAATGCACATGCACAATGCAGATATTTCTTTTCTTTATCCTTAATGTTGATGTAAGACAAAAAGGAAACTGTTGTATAACTTTGAATCTAATTTCAAGCGAAAGTAAACAAGCTTGTCCAAAATCAAAAGACACCTTAAGATCGACTTGTTTAGACACTGGAAATGTATAGATTCAAACCACAAAATGAAAAACAAACAAACTCAAACAGCCATGAACAGTAATAAAACTAGCTCTTAAGATCACAAAGACACTTTTACAGTTCAGGATCTAAGAGGCCACAGCTATACTGGTTTGCTTTTCACAATGGGAAACTGTAACTGAAACAAGAAATATTGAAAGAACAATCACAGTTTCATCACACAACTGAGGCGGAATAATGTCAAGGAAAGTTGGTTTACAGCAAGTACAAATGACAAGCAATCAGCAGCAAAATAACAGTGAAAACAGGGCCAAGACTCAGTGGGAAACCTCAGGAAGACATAGCCTAACTGGTTCAGCGCAGGCTCTGGTCTGTCAAACTGACTCTCAGCGCAGTTCCCGAAGGGAGTACCTGCGCTGAAATGCAGACTGCCTTTGGACAGCCTGCACTGAGACACGAGAGTTGCGTTTACAAGGGTTTCCGGGTCATAAAAAGCTCAAAAATTCACTGTTTTTGCTGAAATAAAAAGCTATAGGTCAAGTACAAGCTAAGGGATGATCAAGAGGATGAAAAGCTATCACAAAGAGCACAAGAGTCCTTGTGGATCAGCTCTTCAAATCATAAATTTGCTCAGAAACTGAGCCAGAGCAGCTGCCCTCTACTTTGCAATTGAAGGACTCAATTGCAGTTCGATTTGGTGCTCTCCTTGTTTATGAGATGAATAGCAAGAAACACCATAAACCAACAAGATACTAGGTCCCCAGCGGAGTCGCCAGTTTGTTTTGGGGAAAAGTATCCGACTTGGAATGACCCTATCCCTACTCTAAGGGTGATAGTTCCTTAGCAACAACTGAAAGTAAAGCTTTGATATTTTTCCTTTATGAAAGTACAGAGAAGGAAGAAAAGATTGACCAACCGATGTCTTTCGCTTTTGTCGATCCTGTCTTCTCTCTTTGCCTCTTGTTCCCAGCTCCTTGCTCCCTTTGCCGGCCCAGCTACACAAAGATCCTGCAAAAACAAGAGAGGGAAACTACAAGAAACATGTACTCATAACTGATGCATGGATTAGAATGAATCAAATATACAGATAAAAACAATACATCATTGCAATACAAGTATATAGGAGAACATCAAAGCTTTATTGATAGAAGAAAAAGGTTCTGAGAAGGTTACAACCATAAATGGCTCCAATCCAGCAGCACCTCCCCAGCAGCAAGAAATCTCCTCTTCCCCTCTATAAAAGCAATCACCCAATAGCTCTAACTGTAAACCAACAGCACTTCCTTACTTTGCACAAAATTCCAGCCTCTCTAGACCTCATAGAAGAGCTCTATATATAGGAGATTTGGAGAAAGGATGAGTCAGCTTGAGACTGACCTAAAGCTGCCTTGTGTCCTCTCCCTCTTCAGTTAAACTTCAGTTCTTGAGTCCACTTGGAGATCCTTGCTTCCACATGGAGATCAAGTACCTCTTACTCATCATAGGGCGAATTCCTTGAACCAAGTGTCAGTTTGGAAGCTTCCTGGGCAGTTGACACCTTGCAGAATGACTGTGCCACTTGGCCAATCTCGCCCAGCGCAGGTAGCCTTCATTGGTTTTGACTTTCAGCGCAGGTACAAGGAGGAGCAGTTGACATTCAGCGCAGATGCTCAGTGGAGCAGCTGACATGATCCAAAAATAGCCTGTTTTTGAGTGTTTTTAGGTGGAGAACTGATAGGAAGTGTTGTGGTTTGCTGACCTTGTTCCTCTAGGGGTAAGAACAACATGTTTAGGGACTGAGGATCCCTGTAATTATTGACATTTCATGCTCCATGCTGCGAGGCACAAAAATGTCTATAACATTTACCCTAGCTGGTTGGTTGCTTTGCTGGATGTTGGGACAGGGCCCCTGGGTTCAATTTTGTAATCATTTTTGTTAATTATGTAAAGTCTCCACATTTTTGAGGAGTAGAGCACAAAGGTTGTAGGAGTCAAAGGGGATTTAGGAAGGGAAAATCCCCTTAGTTTTTTAGAAGTTAAGATGTTTTTTGACCCGCCCATGGCTCGAGAACCATGGTATTGTAATGAAAGAAACTATATAAAGGATTCATAGCGAGTCATAAAAAGTAAGTTAGTCATTGAAGATCTATCTATGGGCAAGTGATCTGAGGTAGAAAAGTATGTTTTCTGTACTTAGGCGAAGGGGAAGGCTCATGCAGTTGTGTGTGCGGAGACCTTGGTAAGTCCACAGATAAGTGTGCGAGCCCTTGTAGCTGTGTGCACAGGGAAGTAAGAGTCTGTAACAAAAGGATTGATCATAATAAAGACTATTTTGGAGCCATATTTGTGTATCTGTGACTTTCTGTTTACTTATGCATTTTCTATATATTCACTCTGTTTTCTGTAATTATCTGGAGAAACTCTTAATTAAGGAGCGAAAGTAGTAGATATGTTAGTTTACTTGATGACATAGATGTTTAAAGAAATTGGCACAGAGCTAGAAGTTTTTATCTGTAGGTTATCTTAGTTTCCACAATTCAAGGGATAGGGTTCGCGAAGGTTAGGATAAACCCTAGAAGTAACAAAAAACCATCACATACACCTCTGGATGTAGAAACCTAGTTTTTTCATCCCCCAATACTTCTTCGAGTGAGATTGTAGCCTGCGCTACTCGGGTTGTTACTAAAAGGGCAAGCAATTTAGGGTTTTGTTGGTTGGCGCAACTAACTCTAAAACTGGGTCCAGACCCCCTTAAGCCAAAACATGGTTCTGTTGTTGGGACTGGGATCTGTTTGAGGAATGTGTGGTGTCAAATAAATTATTCCTAAGTAAGAAGGAAATCAAGAAGTGGATAGATCGGAAGCTGCACGAATTTGCAACCCAGGCAAACAGGAATCTGTGTTTGTCGAAGGAAGAGTGGTTGAATAGATATCTATATATAGACGAACACGAAATTTTCTTCTGTTCTTTTCCATGTGAATTACACTAGTGGTTCTCTAAATTATCAAACGGTCAAGGTACGTGGAAGTTGGATAACCTTATTGTGTGGACTCCAGAATTGGTAAGGCACCTAAAAGCTTTAGAAAACAAGATCACGAGGGTTGTTGATTACTGGATCAATAGCATTTTGGGCGGGTTCATTACTAAGTTCACTATCGATACCTCTGTTTGTTATACAGAAGCTGAATAATAGTTTTTAAAGGACGAAGAGGTAAGTATCTGAAATTCCTGAAGACTTAGATTAAAATACTATTATGTGAGAAAAGGGTTATGCCATTAAATTAATATTTAGAAGAGATCTAACAGGAGCTAAACGAAGTGGAAAAACATTCGGAAGAGATCTAGATTCAAGTGCTTATCACAGTCCGTGGTTGGGAGCGTCTAATAGTGACGAAGAAAGTAGTGTCCTGAGGACACCTCTAGGTGCGCTACAGACAGTAAGGCAGGGTATCATGGGGATACCACATCCATCCAATCCATTGCCACCATCACCTCTACCTCACACACCTACACCTACACTTCTGCCTCCACCTCCACCTCCACTATTCAACATGGCTAATGCTATGAAGATGTCCATATTCAAGTGTCTGGGGACAGAAGACTGTGAACAATTTTTGTTCGTAGCAGATCCTGTTTGGAAATCACAATAGATTACACATGATGACTTGAAGAAAGCGCAGCTGGTTACAACACTGCAAGATAGAGCACTAAGATGATATATTAAGTATTGTTTTGTTCATCCAAATGTGACACTGGATGAAATGAAGAAGGCATTCAATAATGAATTCAAGAAGCCCAATTCGCAAGCTCAGTTAGTAACAAAGGTCAAAGAGATCCAACAAAAGGTGAATGAGTTTGCATGGGACTTTGATCAGAGGTTGAAATGTATGCTCCAACAAGCTAATGTGCAAATCATGGATGACCAACACAAGGACTGGTATGTTGCTTCACTATTTCCCCATTTGATATTTCCATTATCACAGTAGAAGATTGGGCCACAAGTGGAGGCACTAGATATTGCTATGAAGTTAGAAGCCTCACCCATTCAGGATACGAATCTGGGAGTGAAATAGATTCAGTCACAACTAGTTAGCCTGCATATGGAGTTGTAGAGCCTCAGGAAGGGAAAATAAGTCTAGAATGAGGTTTTCGCAGAGGTATGGTGTTTGAAATGTAAGGGCTAGGGTAATGATAAGGATCATTGTCCAGTATACGAGAATTATCTAGTTGGGGGAGGTCATGTTCCCCTGAAGCCTGAGAATACCGTTGGGACAAGTACAAGTGTAGTACCATGGTGCATGATTTGTTAGATTATGGGAAAGCATACAACAGAGAACTGTCATTTGCTGTAGAAATTTGTGCAAAATTTGTAGCAGTTTTTTTGTAATTTCTGTAAGTCTGTGGGTCATGACGAACGCAATTTTTGGAGTTGCAAATTGATGATGGACATAACACCAACATATAGAGTACAGATAGATGCTCATCCTCAGGATGAAGGTGCAACTGCGACATGCAGAGGATTTCAGGGTCAAGGAAGAGGACGAGGAGGGGATGGAAGAGGTCATGTCCAGATCATCTGTTATAACTGTGGAGAACCAGGTCACTTTGCATGAGATTCTCAGAATCAAATGCACCCCTCATTTCAATATTGTCACCAGTTTGATCATGTCATAGAAGATTTCCCTATGCTCATCGCGAAGATGCAAGAAAATAAGACTCAGGCTCAACAACCTACCCAAAACATCCAGATGATGAGATATGAACAACGCGAAGAGGGTCCTATAGTTAATATGTCACGCGAAGTGGCATAGCTACTAGGGAAGATAAAGGGAAGAAACCAGATGAAAATGTACTATGCCAAAGGAGTCAGTACTATGCTAGAAACAAATCCCTCATTGTTGGCATCTTTCTTACAAACCTGCATGAAGCTCCTAAGGGATAAGAAGGAAGTATAAGGACTGCAAGAATGGATAGATAATTGCACTAGCAAGAATAAACCTTTATTGGAACATCATGCGATACATAAGGTGGGAAAAAGTAAGAAAGGTCTCGTTGCGAAATGAGATTGACTATGCAAATTGGAGAATACGAAATGGACCTAGTAATTCTTGATTTTAGGTCTGATGCAAATTTTTTGCCAAAGCAAACTTGGGAAAGAATGGGAAGACCAACACTATAGTTTTCCTTGATCCAGTCGAGGATGGTGAGTCAGCAAAAGATTATTCCTATGGGGCGCTTACATGAAGTGATTGTGGATATTGAAGGGGAGTGTGCCATAGCTGATTTTGAAGTAATCGAAATAGTGGACGACATTAACCCATATCCAACACTACTTGGAATTGATTAGAAATTTGATATGAATGAGACCATCAACCTTAAGAAGCGCAGTATGATATTTGAAAATAAAGAACTAAGGTTTATTGTGTCATTGGATCCAGTTGAGGGTGCACAATATACTGAACAAGTTCATGATTATGAAGAGGATGATGATATTAAGCAGATCTATAACCTGACTGCATGAGATGAATATTGAATCAACCCTATAGTGGATGGGTGAATTACATGGGTAAATCAGATTCAGATGAGGAGTTTGAACACTAGCAAAATAGGTTACATGAGGTATCATCGTTGTGATGCAACAGGCTTACAAAATCACTTTGATGTATATCCACTGAGGTACACAACTTACCGCATTAAGATGGTTTATAATATGTTAATTTTTTATTGGATAAATTTGAAAGGGATGTATCGGAGGAACATCGGTTCCAAGCATTAGACATTGCACTACAAGCTGTGCCTACTAGATGGTGGGGTACACATAAAAACATCTTTGCAGACTGGAAGGAATATCGGCGGATGATGAAGCTACGATTTGGGTATGCCAATACCTGCATTACGGAGAAATATACAAGGAAGGATGATCCACATGAGCATCTGGCTCGATGGATGAAAGTGTGGGGAGAAGAACCACAACTAGAATGGGTTCATATGTTCTACCATACTTTAGATATGGTCCCGATGAAATGGTATCTAGAAATGGAGTTGCGACATGGAATCGTAGAATGGGACGTTCTAAAAGAAAGTTTTCTACTAATTTTTAGCTTTGAAGATGGATATGAATGCATTGATGAGGCATTACAGGAGATCAAAGCTGAAATATCTAGAATACGTGAAGAACCTATTACATAGGTACAACCAGATTGGAGTAGCAGCTGCGCCATGTGCTTGAATGCTATAATGTGACCACCAAGGAAGACGAAGAAGATCCTAGGAACCTCAATATTCTTGATTTAGAAGGACAACGCAAAGTCACAAGGCCTGAGGCTAAATTTCCTGATATTTCACAACCCTTGAAGACGATGCAGGTGAATATTGGATTGGAAGCGCAACCAATTTTTGCAAAAACAGGCGAGTATTGGGATGAAGACATAGTGGAGAAAGTCGCGAAGCTACTAGGGAGTATCACAACTTGTCTCCCACTAAGTTCTCTGATTTGAAAGGGATTTAGGGGACCTTGGTGTCATGAACATCACTCTAAAGCCAGATGTGAAGCCAGTAAAGTAGCATCCCTATTGATTGAATCCTGAGTACAAGGAAAAAGTGTGCATTGAATTGGATAAGATGCTTGTAGCTAGGATTATTGAACATGTCGAAGAATCAGACTGGGTTAGTTCCATGGTGGTCTAGGATAAAAAGAAATAGGGTGAAATTTAGATATGCGTAGACTTGAGGAAGTTTACTAACACCCGTGCTCATGATTTATTTCCTACACCATTCATAGATGAAGTACTGGAAAATGTTGGAGGTTAGGAAGCTTATTCGTTTACTGATGGGTTCTTAGGGTACCATTAGATCAAGATCGTGTTAGAGGATAGAATTAATATTACCTTGGTAACTAAATGGGGTTGTTTCCAGTATACATTTATGCCTTTCGTACTTAAGAATTCCCTTGCAATATTCTCTAGAGTGGTAGCTTCCACCTTCAAGGAGCTTATTCACAAGTTTTTGAAGGTGTACTTTGATGACTGGACAGTGTTTGGGCTAGTTAAGATACATGTCACTGGTCTTTGCCTTATGTTGGATACATGTTGAAGGCATCTTTCCATTAATTTGAAGAAATGTATATTATGTGTAACATATGGGTTATTGCTGGGTCATGTAGTCTGTAATTAGGGTTTGATGGTAGACCCTACCAAAATTGTAGTAATTATTAATCTGGAACCTCCAAATAATGTCAAACAACTGCGCACGACATTGGGCCACACAAGGTATTACAAGAAATTTATCAAGGGGTATGTGCAGATCACTGCGCCCATGAAAAAATTGTTGAAAAAGGATGTGATGATGGTCCTGGACCCACTAAGATGTCAGGGGATATCCTCGGTAAGAAGTCCCAATTAGACCTCGGACCGTTTGGTGTAGGAGTCCTAGCAGTGGGTCTTATGGTAATTCATTGACTGCGATTTCACGCAGAGGCAAGTAAGATAACTCTGTTGGTAGCAAGGGTGTGACAGCAGTAATGAGTTATGGAAGGTGCATGAGAGGTTATAACACATGGGGGTTTAGATGAGTGCGCCCCTTGGAAACCTGTGATGTAACTCGGCTTGGAAGGGAACACACGAGCAAAGATACATCACAACATGGAAGGCAAGTTAGCGAGCAATCCAAAGTGATAGTTAAACCAACAACACATTTTAGAAAGATTCATACATACTTATACAGAATAGCCTATACATGCATGAGTAAGCAAACAAATACATATATCATTTAAAGTAAACAAATAGCATATAATTCAATACAAAATATGCATGAAATGTGTTGGCTCTTTGATCCGGACTTAAAAGGGAATGCAACAAATTATAGAGATAACCATAAACACAGATATGCAGCGGAAATAATACTTCATTTCACTAATGTAAAATCCTGAAGTATGCTTACAAACAGTAATAGAAATAAACCAGCTAGGGTGATGGTAGCTTATCTCTGAGAAGAAATGTGGTGACTACATGCCTCTAAATTGTGTTACAATGAGGCTCGAAGGCCTATTTATTGTTGAGAAACAATGGAAAACCCTTAACATTCCAAAACCTAACCCTAGAAGATGAAACACCAAACTGTGGGCCCCGTTTGGGTAAATTGGTACATCAACTTCCCAGGGTTGTAACTTTCGCATATGATCTCCATTTGACGTGTACAATAGCTCGCTAGAAAGATTTATCCGAGCACTACCACTTTGGGAAGAGAAACATCCATCCATGGACCCATGTTGCCCCCAGATTTCCCAAAAAACGTAGTTTATGGCCTCAAAATGGCTCTGGAAGTTTAGGACCCGAAAAACTGCTAGAAATAGTAAGTTGTGCTACAATTAAGGAAACTGAAAATGTTGAGAGAAACAATGGTGGGGGTCTAGGTGGACTTGGCAGGTGGCCACCAAGATCCGCCTAGATCATTCCTCCCTCCTTAGGAAGAAATGGTCCCCATTGCGTTGAGTTCCTCCATGAGATGAGGAAACGTTTGCTGAACTTGGTCCCTGGTGAGCCACTTGCCCTGGCGAAGGAGTTGGTGTTATGAAACCAGCTCAAGAAAAGATAGAAAAGATAGATCAACGCCTTAGAATTCAACCTCTTCGAGGGGGCAACCTCCTTTACATTACATAAATGAACAATTCTTCGATGATACAAATGACAAAACCTCCTTTCTATATATAGGAGTCTAAGGAGTCACAATATAATCTAGCCCACCTAACAATAATAATATAAAGCCACAAAAAATAACAATAGAGGGATTCTATGGGGCACAGAAATAACAACATGGGGGTAATAGGGGCACAACAATATAAATAAGGGGTATAACTACAATAGTAATGGGGTAATCACTAGTATTATAGGGACCCAACATGCCCCTCTCCTTCAAAAAAGTGTTGTCCTCAACGCTTGAGTAGTTCTGGATACTTCTGCATAAAATTCTTATCCTCCCATGTGGAATATTCAGCGGATAAGTTCTTCCACTTGATAAGATACTCTGAAATTGATCGATTTCGTAGCTGTCGAGTTCTTGTTTCTGTGACTGCTTCCGGTTCCAATATAATTTTTCCTTCCTCGTCAAGTTCTGGCAATATTGTTTGAACTGGGAGCTTGTCGCCTATAACCTTCTTTAATCATGAAACATCGAAAATTGGGTGCAATCGAGAAGCTGCAGGAAGCTCCAATTTGTATGCCATAGTACCAATCTTTTGCAACACCTTGTACGGACCATAATACTTTGGTGATAATTTATTATCCTTCTTAGCTTGCTTTAGGTACATTTGCTTATATGGTTGTAGCCGTAGGAATACCCAATCACCTACATCAAAACTTCTTTCACTGCAATGTTGATCTGCCTGTTGTCTCATTCTATTTTGTGCCAACGAGGTTATCCTTTAAGAGTTGGAGGGCTTGTTGTTGATGTTTGATGTGATGTTCCACTGCCTGAACCTTAGAATTTTCTCTTAAATATGATGTGATGGATGGTGGTTGATACCCATAAAGTGCCATAAATGGGGTCATTTTTGTTGCTGTATGGAAGGAAGTGTTATACCACCATTCAGCCAGAGGCAACCATTTGACCCATTGTGTCTATTTATCAGATACAAAGCAACGAAGATATCCTTCCAAACATTTGTTTACTATCTCAGTTTTCCCATCAGATTGAGGATGATAAGATGAGCTATGAGCTAACTGAGTACCAAGACAAGAAAATAATTCTGTCCAAAAATTTCCAGTGAAAATGGGATCTCTGTCACTTACAATAATCTTTGGGTTTCCATGTAGCTTTTGAATTGTTTCCATAAGCTTTAAATGGATGTGATAATGCACAAAAGTGTGCATACTTGGTAAGTCTGTCAACTACCACCATGATGACACTCTTTCCCTCAGACTTGGGTAAACCTGTGATAAAATCCATTGAAACCTCCTCCCAACGTTGGCTTGGAATGGATAAAGGTTGTAATAGACCCGGTGTCTTAATTGTTTCAACTTTATTTTGTTGGCAAACCAAACATTCCGCCACAAAATTTTGAATATCTAATTTAAGGCCATCCCAAAAAAATTCCTTCTTAACCCTGTGGTAAGTTTTTAAAAATCCTGAGTGCCCTCCTAAGGGAGAAGTGTGCAATTCCATAAGAATATTTTGTTTTAGCTGGGAATTCTTACAGAGGTATAAGCGATCTTTGTACCATAATGAATCATTTTGCCAGCTAAATGTATCAGACGTATTAGAATCTTGTTGTAGCTTTCGAATAAGTGCCCACACTTCTTCATCATTCTTCCATTCCTCCCTTGCTTCGTTTATCCAATCTGGTTGGATAATAGAAATGGCGCACAACAATGCTTCCACATCCTCATCCTTTCTTGAGAGTGCATCTGCCACCACATTTTGCTTCCCTTTTTTGTAGATGATTTCAAAGTCATAACCCAACATCTTTGTGACCCACTTTTGTTGCTCTTCAGAGGATAATCTTTGTTCTAAAAAGTATTTAAGGCTATCATGATCCGTTTTTACCTTGAAGTGTCTTCCCATTAGGTAGGGTCGCCATTTCTTAAGTGCATGGAGTATTGCCAACATTTCCTTCTCATAAATAGCTTTGCTTAAAAACTTTCCCTTGATTGGACGACTTTCAAAAGCAATGGGTCTTTCATCTTGCATTAGAACAACACCAATTCCATTTCCTGAAGCATCACATTCCACAATAAAGGTTTTTGTGAAGTCCGGTGTAGCTAAGACTGGTGCTTGGCACATTGCCTCTTTAAGATGTTCAAAGGCCTTTGTTGCTTCCGGAGTCCATGAAAATGCATCTTTCTTCAATAATGTTGTTAGAGGTGCTGCTATTCTCCCATAATTCTTAACAAACTTGCGATAATACCCTGTCAACCCAAGAAATCCTCGCAGATGCTTTATGGATGTGGGGATTTTCCATTCCTTAATGGCTTTAATTTTGCTAGGGTCTACCTTAACTCCTTCATGAGATACAATATGACCCAAATATTCCACCTCCTGGACTCCAAAGAAACATTTGGATCTTTTTGCATATAATTGTTTCTCCTCCAATAGTTGTAGCACCCTGTCAACATGTTCAACATGATCCTTCCAAGACTTGCTGTAGATTAGTATATCATCAAAAAATACTAACACAAATTTTCTAAGGAATGGTTTGAAAATTGAATTCATCAAACCTTGAAATGTTGAAGGTGCATTAGTAAGGCCAAAAGGCATGACCAAAAATTCATAATGACCCTCATGAGTTCTAAATGCCGTTTTCGGAATGTCTTCAATCTTCATTCTGATTTGATGATATCCCGAATGAAGATCCAACTTGGTGAAGTAAATTGATCCATGCAATTCATCCAGTAATTCATCAATCACAGGAATGGGAAACTTATCTTTAATAGTGAGCTTGTTGAGCTCCCTATAATCCGGACACATGCGCCATGATCCATCCTTCTTGTGCACCAATACTACTGGAGTAGAGAAAGAACTTTGACTTGGTTGAATTATACCAGCCTCTAGCATTTCTGCAACCATACGTTCAATTTCACTTTTTTGGACATAGGGATATTTGTACGACCTGATGTTTGGAGGAACACTTCCTGGAATCAGATGAATAGCATGATCATGATCACACATAGGTGGGAGACCTTTGGGAGTCTCAAATACCTTGGAATGATTGTCCAGGACTTTTTGGAGATCTGGAAAAATAGATGATTCCGATGTGGAAACATCTAGCGAACATAATTGTGCAATTACACCTCTTTGCTCCTTTTTTAGAAGCTTTGTCATACCATTAGAGCTGATTATCTTTCCTGGTTTCCCTACAATACCCCTTAATTCAACTTCCTTTCCTTCCGTAGAAAATTTGATGAAAATTTCTTGAAAATTAAAAGCTATTGTACCCAAGGATTGTAGCCATTGGACTCCTAGTACAACATCAACACCTCCCATTGGAATGGAAAGCATTGGGCTAGTCAATACATATTCTCCCATGGATAGCTTGATATTATGGCACCTTCTAGAGCAATTTATTGTTCCTCCATTTGCAATCATCACTTGACACTCTGGTGCTGGATATAGGAAGCAATTCAATTCTTTTGCTACTCTACAATGAATAAAATTGTGGGTGCTTCCAGAATCAATCAACACTATTACCTTTTTCTTCTTGATTTGTCCTTCTATCTTGATGGTTTGAGGAGTGGTAATTCCTGCCAATGCATTACAAGATATGGTCGGATTTATTTGTTCTTCATCTAGGCTTTGTTCCTAGAGTATATCTTCTTCTTTTGACCTTTCTTGCTCCTTTTCTTCTTCCTCTTCACAATCTATGTAGAATAATTTCTTCTCAGCACACTTATGACCTTTAGTGTATTTTCCATCACAACTGTAACAAAGCCCTTTTGCTCTTTTTTCTTCCAATTTTTGTGGTTTCAACCTTATAGGTTGTGGAAGAGCCGGCAGGTATCATCCCCCCGAGAATAACATTTTCCTTCAAGCCTTTCAACCAATCGATGCGACCTTGTAGAGCAGCTTTAGCTAAGACCCGAGCAGTTTCTTGGAAACTATCCATGATTCACTAATTGTCTAGCTCCGGGAATGGTGGGAGCCATACCCAATCGAAAAAGAATATTATCCAAACGCATTTCAAGTAATTGCAATAGGACCTGACCCGTTGAGCCTTTGGCTCTTCTAGCAATACGAACATATTTTAGCAATTGTCGCTTAGGGGCAACAACACTTCTCTCTTTATAGTTGTGAGTGGTATGCTTCCTGGTTGCCATAATTTTGCTTTCCATTTTTCTTGCTAACCTGAATGCCTTCTCTAATGAATCAGGTTCCCAAAGGTGAACATCATGTTGGATATTATCCTTTAAAGACCCTATGAACACATCAATCCTATGCTCCTCTGGAATATCTTTTACCCTTATGTTCAATTTTGGAACTCCTCAATGTGCTCCATTACTGAACCCTTTTGTTTGAGACTTATCAATTCGCTAAAAAAAGCGTTGCTTTTTGTATCTTCATAATGTGCTATCAATTCTTGCGTAAAAATTGCCCAAGTGATAAATTTTTTACGAGAGCAAAGCCATTGATACCATACAAACTCATTTGGTTCCAAATATATAGTTGCCATACGTACCTTTTGTGTGTTTTGCACATTATTGAGATCGAAGAACTGCTCCATCTGTAATATCCATGTGGCGGGATCCTTGCCATCAAACTTCCTCATATCAATTTCTGGAATATGGTGGGTCTTTGATCCAACATTAGAGTCTATGGAATCATGATTAACATTACTTTTGTTCACATCATGAGTTTCCTTTACAACCTTTTCACCATTAGTAAGTATTTCTTGTAGAAAATTTGTCAAATCTGTCTTCAAATCTTCCATGTCTCTCTTCAAATCTGTCTTCGAATCATCCATCTTAGCTTCCATGTCCTTTATCTTAGATTCCACGCCATTTATCTTAGCTTCTGTTAGCTTTTGTGAGCGTGACATTTGTTGCACTTGTTCTTGTAATTTTGATATATCATGTAGCATTTCTTCCTCTTCTTCATGAATCATGCTAGAGCTTTCAGGTTCCTTACTAGGTGTTTGCATTTTCTTTCCTCGGGGCATCAGTTACCGATAATAATGCTTTACTATGCCCTTTGAATTCCGTTAAACCAAGCTTACACAAAAATTTAAAAAAACTACACACCTTTTTTCACTTTATAGAAGCCTGATATTGAATCTGATGTATCTCTGTAATTTCGAATCATCCAGTTTTGAAATTGCAACCTGTAGTAGCCTTTTGTGTCCTCTTTCCAATGCCACAAGTCTGACCCAAATTGGATTCTCCAAGGAAGCGTTATGTGAAATCTCCCACAGTAACTTGCTTTTAGACTAGTTCAGTAGAGTGAACTTGTACGACGTGCCACGAGTCACTATTTCAACCTTTGGATCTGAAACATGCATACAAGAAACTACAGTCCGTCCTATTTTTGTAACTTCTTACGAAATTTCAATCCAATCCCCAGAGATACAGTTATGACGATTTTCCCTAGGTCACATGTTTTGAATGTAATTTAGGAGTCTGCAAAAAGACCAACTTCCTCAGATCATATCTCCGTAAATATTGCGCGCAAAGCTCTAAAATTCGGACCCAAGGTTTAGCGTGATTTCTTCTCAAATGGGTTTTTTTTGCAACTTCTGAAACGTCACAGAAAAAACGTTATAGCAAAAATTCCACGATGACCTGTTTGGAGCAGCGAAACCCTAGAATCCAAAGCTCTGATACCAAATGTTATGAAACCAGCTCAAGAAAAGATAGAAAAGATAGATCAACGCCTTAAAATTCAGCCTCTTCGAGGGGGAAACCTCCTTTACATTACATAAATGAACAATTCTTCGATGATACAAATGACAAAACCTCCTTTCTATATATAGGAGTCTAAGGAGTCACAATATAATCCAGCCGACCTAACAATAATAATATAAAGCCACAAAAAATAACAATAGAGGGATTCTATGGGGCACAGAAATAACAACATGGGGGTAATAGGGGCACAACAATATAAATAAGGGGTATAACTACAATAGTAATGGGGTAATCACTAGTATTATAGGGACCCAACAGTTGGACATTCTGTTGGCGAGTGTTCTTGATCTATGTGTCCATGATATGATTAGTTGCAGCTTGTTCCATGCAATATAGATTTAATTCTGTGGGTGTGAGCTGTTCTGCAATGTCAGATGTGTTTAGCAATGGTGGAAGTATGGCTGAAGGTGGTCCACATTGAACACTGGGTGCAGGCCATGGAATGGGGGAATGCTGAGCTCAAATGAATTATCTCCCATAGCCTTAGTAATGGTGTAAGGACCATATCGGAGTGGTCTCAGTTTCCGATAGGCTCCAGTAAGGCGTTCCTATTGCAAATGCAACCAGACTTTGTCGCGCACCTGAAACTTGTGTGGCACCTGATGTTGATCATGTTGATGCTTGTACTTGGCATTTGATTTCTCTAGAATGTCATGGACATACTGGCGAATATGTTGGATGTGCTCAATGAAGTTGGTTGCCTTGTTTGTTTCGGATTGGACATGAGCTGAATCTATGTGAGTAGCTACAAGTGGCATGGCCACATCAATGGGGCATAGTGGCTAGAATCCCAAGCCCACCTGAAAAGGGTTGTGGCCAGTCAAGCTGTGAAGAGCTCGGTTGTAGCTATGCTAAACATAGGGGAGGCTCTCATCCCATGTGCGTGGATTCTTTGAGTTGTACATGCGCAGAATGTGCACAATCATCCTATTGACAACCTCTGTCTAGCCATCAATTTGAGGATGGAAGGCTGTGGACTTAGTGAGTTTGGTGTCCAGCATTGACCAGAGACTGGACCAAAACGTACTGAGGAACTGACTATCCCGTTCTAAGATGATAGACTGTGGGATCCCAAAGTGCACCCACACTCGTTCAAAAAAGAGTTTAGCAGTGGCTTGTGCTGTGATATTCTTCTTGCAGGCCACCATAATGGCCATCTTTGAGAACCTGTTGACGACCACAAAAACACAGTCATTTCCATGCTTAGTGGAAGGAAGGCCTGACATGTAATCCATGGAGATGGATTCCCAAGGTCAACTAGGGGTAGGTAGCGAAGCATAGAGGCCTTGCTTCTTGATGGTCGGTATGGCAATGGCATAGGTAGTACATGATCTTATGTACTTCCCAACACCCTGTCAAAGATTCGGCCAATAGAAATACTTTTGCAGTACTGCCACCATTTTCTCAACCCTGAAATGCCCAGCAGCTTGACTGTAGTGTGCTTCCCAAATCATTTTGGCACGCTCACTTGAAGGAACACAAAGGTGACCCAGGTGGCATAATAGGGCATCCTAGAGGTGAAAATCTGGAACATGTCAACCCTCCAAGAGCGTCTGGTATGTGTGGACGAATTCTAGGTCGCTTTTGTAGAGAAGTGGCCAATTAGAAGTCTCGTGCCCACAAGAGTTTAGCATGGTGGTTAACGCCATGATCGGTGGTCGACTGAGGCAATCTGCAGCATTATTGATGCTGCCCTTCTTATGCTTGATATTCAAATGGAACTGTTGCATGTATGTTGACCACTTCTGATGGCGATCATTCTACAATTTCCCTTGGGTCTGTATGAACTGCAAGGATCAGTGGCCTGTGTGGATGACCGTTTCCTTCCCCAAAATGTAATGCTTCCATTGTCGACAGGCCTGCATAATGGAATACATCTCTTTATCATAAGTGGGATACTTCCAGACTGTGTCTGAAAGCGTTTCACTGTGATATGCTACTGGATGCCAGTGTTGAGTAAGGACTGCCCCAATAACATAGTCAGAGGTATCTGTCTCGACCTCAAATGGTTTTTGTAAATCTGGTAACACGAGCACTGGTGTCGTGCAGAGGCAATCTTTCAACTCTATGAATGCGTTCTATTGAGATTCAGACCAAAAGAATTTTGCTTTCGCTCCTCCCTTGGTGACTTGACTCAAGGGCCAAGTGATATGAGAAAACCCCAACACGAACTTGTAGTAGAAGTTGGAAAGACCTAGAAAGCTGTGGAGCTCTGTCAGAGTGGTTGGAGATGGCCAATCCCGAATGACTTGGATCTTGGCTAGATCCACATGCACCCCCTATTCATCAATAATGTATCTCAGATACTAAACCTGGGTCATGCCAAAAGTGCATTTCTCCAAATTGGCACATATGTTGTGTTGCCTCAGTGTTTGGAGAACCTGTCAGATGTGGTGGAGGTGCTCTTCCCAACTCTGGCTGAAGATCAGAATGTCATCCAACTATACCACTACAAATGAGTTGGTGAATGGCCGCAAGATGTCATCCATTAGCCTCATGAAGGTTGCAGGAGCATTCGTCAATTGGAAAGGCATAACCAACCATTCAAAAAGGCCCTCCTTGGCTTTGAAGGTAGTCTTCCACACATCAGAGGGTTTGATTGGTACCTGGTGATATCTTAAGTTCAGATCGATCTTGCTGAAATATTCCACCCCCTTTAGTTGGTCCAGGAGGTCATCAATCCATGGGATTGGGTACCTATTATGGAAAGTGATCTTGTTCAGTGCCCGATAGTCAATATAGAGTCTCCAAGTCCCATCCTTCTTCTGTACCAACACGATTGGGCTCCCACAAGGCGATGAACTCGGATGGATGTGACCTTTCTGCAGTAGCTCCTGAATTTGCCTCTTGATTTCATCGTTCTCCAGAATGGAGCGCCGATAAATTAGTCCATTGGGTAGAGGCGCACCTGGGGCCAGATCGATGGAGTGCTTGACCTGACAGTGCAGAGGAACCCCTACGGGGAAGGTGAAGATGTCCTCATACTCCTCCATGACCTTGTCCATCTGTAGTTGTCATGCGGAGGGGCCCTGTCTAGTGGCCATGGCCACCGTCTTCTTCTTTCCTTGAGGGCGTATCATCAGGAAAACAAATTTCCCGGTTTTGGAAATGAGCTTACTGCATTGTTTTGCAGTAACCATAGAGATGGCGGTAGGCGGTGCTACCTCTGGTATCATGTACAGCTTATTTCCCAATGTAATAATAACAACACGGGGCCTTGATTCATACAAATCATGTCGCTTCCACAAGTATGGTTGTCCTAATAATACATCACAAACTTCACTGGGAGCAATGTCACACAATACCTCATTCGTGAAGGGCTTGATGTTTTATGGAAGGTGACACTGCTGGCTCACGCAAAGATCCCGTCCTTGGTGAAGCCACCCGATGGTGTACGGTTGTGGATGTGCTATGGTCGGTAAGCCCAGCTGCTTCACGACCTCTACCGAAATGAGGTTCTTTTGGCTCTCGCTATCGACAATGAACTGTAGCAGGGAGCCATTTACCCACATCTGGGAGTGGAAGAGGCGCTCCTCCTCCTCTGGATCTTCGGGTTCATTTTTCTGGATCTTGGCGGTAGCAACAGTGGTGTTGGGATCTGCATCAATGATCTGCTTCCCTTTATCATTCCCCTTGTCAGGTTCTAACTCAGAGTCGGAACATGCGTATGATTCTGAAACCTTTAGCTCAGCCACCAATGACTACTTGGCCCGACACTCACTTTTTTTCTGAGTGGAGCTCTTATGGAACTCACACCATTTTCCTGTGTCCTTTTCGGTTTCGTGGCACTGTTCTTTGCTTGTAGCTTTAGCAGGTTTTCTTGGGCTACCTTGCCTTGGGTTTGTCCTTTTTTTGTGGTTTAGGGGCACCTTTCCCTTGCTTTGGATTCGTAGATCCAAGTCTCGCTTATTTTGTTTAAACTTATGCTCGACCTTGACAGCATATTGGTATGCAGTGTCGATCGAGGAGATGTTCAGGAATTCTATTTCTTCCTGGATGTACTTGTGCAAGTAGACGCGGTATTTGAGTATCAAATGCTGCTCCGTATCCTTGATACCCAACTTTGTGCGAAGGGTATGGAAAATATTGGTGAACTCCGGCACGTCTTGGTCCCTTCCCTGCTGCACCATGGTCCAATTTATGTATTCATCCTCATAGCTTCCAATAGGGTAGTACTGCTCCTTGATGGCATCCCAGAATGAATTCCAGGTGGGTGTGTGTTATCGGGAAATCTAGTGTCTATGCAAAGCTACTAGTCCCACTAAGACTGGTAGCTATCTTAGAAACAAACAAACTAAAACTACTTTCATTTTCCTTTATGACAAGTAGATAAGAGGGGAACAAAGGAGACCAACCTCTATCTTGCGCTTGGTTCCTTGCTTGATTCCTCTCCCTTCTGATAGATCTTTTCCACTCGCTTCCTCGTCTACCCAGCTTCAAAGAGCACCTGTGGGATCAAAGCAGCATAACACTAGCCAAGAACAGAGATCTACTATCATAAACAATATAGGACCAAATATATATTGACCACACAAATGCATATATCATCAATCATACAAGAATGTGGAGGAAAACTTGAATAGCTTTATTAATATCAAGAATATCAAAGAGGATTACAACCAATTGTTCTGACCCAACATCATCCTCTCAGTAAGAAAGCCCTTCTTCACCTCATGAAAATCTTAGATCACCCAACACTATGATGTTACACCAAGAAACCAGCAGCACTTCCTTACAAGATACAAAATTCCAGCCCCTAGATCTCTGGGATGAGGGATCCATATATAGATGTTTGCAAGGGGGGTGAGTCAGCTTCTGAGATTTGATTAGTGTCCTCTCTCTGATAGTTCTTGATTCCAATTGGAGATTGATGATCTCTTACTCATCCCTGGGCGAATGCAGAGAGGCAAGTGTCACAGGAGAAGTTTCTGGAAGATTCCATGATCCTCCACCTCACAAATTGACTCTGCCATTTGTCCACTCTCACCCATCGCACCCCATAGAATGGATTTTCAGTATGCATCACACCTCCCATGTGCATTTAGGTGGGATGCGGCGCACTTTGACCATGGAGCAGGTGAGATGGTCTAGTTTTGACCAGTTTTGAGTAGTTTTTCATGGAGAACTTCTGGGAGATGATGTAATCAGTTGACCTTGTTCTTTTACTGGTTGGAACAACACTTTTAGGGACTTAGGAGCCCTTTATTTATGGACATAATTGATTAGGGTGGTAGTGCCCAAAAATGTCTATAACAGTTGCCCCCTAAAGCATGAGGTCGTTAATCTTTTGATGTCGGGTGAAATGCTTTATCATGAGGATTCGAAGTTTTTCTGAGCTGGAAGGCGACCTGTAATAAGATACAATACAATACATTATCTTTATAATATTTTCATGATCTAGCTGAGGCGGGCATTCCCATGCTTAGCTTTATAAATTCATTTTCATGTACATAAGATAGACAATCGTCTATGTGCAGACTGATGATTCTGGTAGAGCCATCATCCCTTAGATTGGATGATTATCTGTGCAGCAATGATGTACATTTGATGTCTTTATTTTCCTGAATATATGTCACAGCCCGGATGGATGAAACTAGATCTGTGGTCTTCAATCTCGTTTGATCTTCACTCAAAGTACAAGTCGATCCATGTGAGAGATGTTCTGGAGTCGAACATGGAAAGACATTGCTTGATTACCAGCCAATGATGTAAGCTGTTAACAGGCGCAAGAGGAATCACCGATAATGATGAGGACCCTCAAGGTACTACAGTACAACTCACGTGGTGTGAATAAGGGACTTGGCGTCGAACACGACGCAAAATCTTTCGGTCGAAGGCCATTGATGTAAACCTGTCGCCGGAAGTGAGAAACTTGCCATTGAGGCATGCAAGCTTCAAAGTACTGAAAGGGTTGTTCCTAGATCGACTTCCTGGATAATGAACTGATGTTGACAAGAAGTGAACCATCATAGGAGGGCCTTAGTGAATCCCACATCTATGACACAGAATGAAGCAAATGATTTTAATGGAGGTGAAAACGATCTGATGATACAAGGTTCAGGGTGGCGGTCATGAAAGAATGGAGTGTGAATGTATTGCAGTGGATGAGACATAGGTGAATTCTCTGAGCGACTTCTCTTGAACATATCGGCGACACTGACATGATGGATTGGTAGTTTTAACCCCAAATGTGGATGGTGTGATGGACCAATGGTGATATGACCAGTAAATGGAACAACCCAACCTAACTCGGACGCGGAGTGAAAGTGTCATGTTCAAGAGTGACTTGCTACCAATAAAGTTTTTTCAAGTTTTCTTCCCAATTTTTCCCTAGTCATTGTTGACCAGTACCTCTTTATTTTTGTCAAGCTTGAGGAGGATAACATGTGCTTGTTCTATAATTTTCCCTTCGGGTAAACCCATCGCTATGTTTTAACGAGCCTAGCGATAGTGAAACTCGTTCTTGTCTGTATGGACAAGTTTGTCACTATTCGGTTTTAATGAGTTTAACGACAAAGATAACTCAGTCCTTTTCAATATTAGAGAGTCTGAAAGAGACGTAAATAAAACTCCAACAATCCTTTTTCGTCATATAATCCCTTAAGTCCGAAAAAGTATAAAATAATACAAAAGGGATGAATTTTCGGTAATTTTAACGAGCCGAACAAAACAAGCGCTCGATCTTTTTGTGTAATAATCCCTCAGGTCCAAAAAGATTAAAATATAAAGGAGGGATAGCACTTCCGGTCACTTTAATGAGCTGGAGAGGCCAATTGCTCGGTAATCTTTTCATATTTTACGAGTCAGATGAAAAGAGCTTAAAGGAGACTCGTTTTTCGAGGAACGAGTGATAAATTCGGGTAGCAACTAGTTCCAGGTAAGGTTTGGAATTTTCCAATCATGGTAGTGTCACAAGGATGGCTAATAGGATCAATCTTCGCAGTTGTTCCTCAAAAAGGGTAAACAATCAAATGGAGGTGAATGATCGGCCAATACAAAGTGGAGGTGATGATGAGAACAAGACCAAGGCTTCAAAGGCTGATGATAAGGCATTCACGATGGTTATTTATCAGAAATTGGTTCATTTTTTAATGAATGAGCTTAAACTCTAGGGGAAACATTTGCTCACTACTTATGTTTAATTTTTAACGAGCTTGAACTCCACATAAAAACTGCTCGATCCAGTCGTATAATAAGGATGTCTCATCTAAGACGGCATTTTTTCAAAGCTTTGCCCCGCATCCTTTCTTTATGCAAGTTAGGAAACGACCAATCCTATGAGTTTAAAGGGTTAGAGGACCTACAAATTTAAAAAAATAAATGGCCGCTCTTCGCTTGCATGCCAAAAGGTTTGCATGCCCCCAGGTATAACGAAAAATTTCTAGGTTACCAAAGATTGTTCTATCTGCATTGCAGACAAAACACTTCCTCGGTGATGTCTACCGAAATAAACAAAGGTGAGTGGCACAACTGGCTCCACTCACATAACTTTGACGAAGAAATCTTATTCTAGTCTAATCTCATAAACCAGTCATATATCCTTTGCGGAAACCTACCCTATACCCAAGGTTTTCCTGTCGAAACAGACCAGGGTGCATGCCCCCTGGGTTTCAGTCATGTCCTCTGAATCATTCGCGCTCATCAGGTGGACGAACTGGGGATTGATGAGACATTCCTTGCATGAAAAGACCATTCAGGGATGGTATTTGACTATTTTCTATGTGCGAACCAGGGAATGAAAGCTGATCTACGAGCTTGACCACTCTTCCTTCATGCGGAAAACACATTACTCTAAAGAGTGAGGAGACAATGACTCCCATGCAATAAATATAGTTGCGTCCAAGGAGTAGATTATAATCCAGGGGTCCTTGGACTACCATTACGTTCATGTGAACAGTTTTCCTTCTCAATGTTATCGGCACATTGGGAAGGATCCCTAACAGTCGACTAGTTCCTTTGTCAAAGCATGTTAGATTTCTCATTTCAAGCAAAAACGATGGCGAACCAAGCACTTTCCAAGTGGTTGAGGAAAGGATACTCACAGAAGCCCCTTCGTCTATGATGGTACCGACCATGACCATTCTATATATTTGAGAAATAATTCGAGATGGTACACTAGTCAGTAAACGGGGTCTGCCTAGTAGATTCCAATTGAAGGAAACAACTAGGTTGCTTGGAGGTGGGACCGAATAGACGGCCGGATATGACTCTGACAAACTTCCTTCCTATGGTAAAGGAATGAGTAGACTGCCCCCATGTTCGTCGGAGTCTGTGTTTACGAACAGAATTTGAATGGTGTCATTCTTGTTCTCTCCGGTGACTGTATCGTCTGAAGATGGACCTTCTGAAGGCAAGACCGTTTCAACTACCACCTCGACCTTTTGACTTTTTTCTGGTGTGGATTTAGATGGTTTATCTTCAATGATGGACGCTTCAACCAACCACAATGGCGTGTCAGTCGGATTTTCAACTAGTGATGGACTTGGCAAGAGTTTCTTATATCCAGGAGGAAGCCGTAACGGTGAAACCGGACGGTCGTCCAAAACGCTTTTAGCCTCATGTCGGAAGGGACAACGGTGGATGGCGTGATCGCCTTCACACAGTTTACAGGGGAATTTACTTTTCCTTTTCTGTCCTGACGTTTCGCTTTCACTAGTTGACGGTGTACTTTCAACATGATCGTCAGAGGCTGTTGACACCGAATTGTGCAAATGAGGAGACCAGTCCCTTAAGATCCGAGGCATGCAGGGACAATCTCGATGATAGTGATCTCCTTTGCAAATGACACATGGAGATTTAGGCTTTGACAGTGCAGTGTGTGGATTTTCACTAGATGATGCCTAGTTGCCCCCTGTCGCCTTTGGCTCCTTCTTCTTCTTCTCTTTCTTCCTCTTCTCCTTCTTCTTCTTAGTTACTTGACTTTTGGCTTTACTAGCTTCATCAAGCAAAGAGGAAGGAGGAGAGGGAGAATCAGACGAAGTAGAAGGTTGGGGGGTAGCTTTGGTATCGTCATGTTGCTTGCTTGATTGCTCAGTAATCACGGTGTTCTGGACGATAGAGGTTGAGAAGAGCCATACGGGCAGGCCGATTGTCAATCCTGGAAGCAACAATGTGGCCATATGAGGTGCACCAACATCTCCCCGAGAGGAGAAAGGACTAGGATTTCCTCCAAGGGGAACTCCTTGGTTGGTGGACTCCATTTTTCTCGACCTAAGACCAACGTAGGAAAGGTGATGTTTATTCCGATTAAAATAAATTTTAGACGCTTTGACACAACTTGTTTTTTCAAATTTTAAGAGTCGAGAAAAAACAAAAGAAGACTATAGTCGCCTTCGATTTTTAATGAGCTTGAAGTGAAAAGTGCTCAGATGGACCTTTTCCTTTAAGGAGTCTGAAAAGGAACAAAAGAGACTACTCTGGAAATCTAGACAGAGGGATTACCAAACCAATCACAAAAATGCAGAATACTTTTTACGGTACGACAGTCAATCTTCCCGAAAGTTGTGTTCAGTGCATTGCGATCGATAGGGCGGCAGACATGGTTTCCTATGGATAAAGGATATAGCCTATTGTGGTCTCCCAATATATACTCGACGATACATGGGAGCACAAGTCCGTACTAGCACATATCGTCTCAAAGTGGAGGAATCACCCAACCAGCAATGAAAACAAAAGTTACCAGGCTTTACGATGCCGGAATACGTCTCTAACCTAGACTTCTAAATGTTGTGCGTTAGGTTCCAAAGCGTTTTTAGATTCATTAAATTTATTTTACAGTTGATCTTGCTTAAGAAATTTGCCTTTCAGGTTCACCGCGTGATCTAGATATACAATTCCTAAAATCAAATCTAAGATGATAAACAATCGTTTAATCTTCTTGTTGGGTCCCTATAATACTAGTGATTACCCCATTACTATTGTAGTTATACCCCTTATTTATATTGATGTACCCATGTAGTGCCCATATTGTTACTATTGTGCCACATAGAAGTCCACTATTGTTATTGTTGTGCCCTACAATATTATTGTTATGTAGGTTTGGATTGTATTGGGACCACTTAGACTCCTATATATAGAAAGGAGGTATTTTCATTTGTATCATCCAAGAATTGTTCATTTATGTAATTTAAAGGAGGTTGCCCCCTCGAAGAGGCTGAATTCTAAGTCGTGGATCTCTCTTTTCTATCTTTTTGTGAGCTGGTTTCATAACATTTGGTATCAGAGCTTTGGATTCTAGGGTTTCGCTGCTCCAAACAGGTCATCGTGGCATTTTCGCTATAACTTTTTTTCTGTGACGTTTCAGAAGTCGCAAAAAAAACCCATTTGAGAAGAATTGACGCTGAACCTTGGGTCCAAATTTCAGAACTTTTCGCGCGATATTTTCGGAGATATGATCTGAGGAAGTTGGTCTTTTTGCAGACTCCTGAATTACATTCAAAACAGGTGACCTGGGGAAAATCGTCATAACTCTCTCTCTGAGGATTGGATTGAAATTTCGTAAAAAGGTACACAAAGAAGACGGACTGTAGTTTCTTGTGGGTGAGTTTCAGATTCAAAGGTTGAAACAGTGACTCGTGGCACGTCGTACAAGTTCGCTCTACTGAACCAGTCTAAAAGCAAGTCACTGTGAGAGATTTCACATAACTCTTCCTTGGAGAATCCAATTTGGCTCAGACTTGTGGCATTGGAAAGAGGACGCAGAAGGCTACTTCAGATAGCAATTTCAGAACTGGATGATCCGAAATCACAGAGATACATCAGATTCAATATCAGGCTTCTATAAAGTGAAAAAAGGTGTGTAGTTTTTTTTTTTAATTTTTGTGTAAGCTTGGTTTAACGGAATTCAAAGGGCATAGTAAAGCATTATTATCGGTAACTGATGCCCCGAGGAAAGAAAATGCAAACACCTAGTAAGGAACCTGAAAGCTCTAGCATGACTCATGAAGAAGAGGAAGAAATGCTACATGATATATCAAAATTACAAGAACAAGTGCAACAAATGTCACGCTCACAAAAGCTAACAGAAGCTAAGATAAGTGGCGTGGAATCTAAGGTAAATGGCGTGGAATCTAAGATAAAGGGAATGGAAGCTAAGATGGATGGCATGGAAGCTAATATTGACGCTAAAATTGATGGCATGGAAGCTAAGATTGACGCTAAAATTGATGGCATAGATGATAAGATGGATGAATTGAAGAAGTTGCTACAAGAAAGGGTCACTAATGGTGAAAAGGTAGTAAAGGAAACTCATGATGAGAATAAAAGAAATGTTAATCATGATTCCATAGACTCTAATGTTGGATCGAAGACTCACCATGTTCCAAAAATCGATATGAGGAAGTTTGATGGCAAGGATCCCGCCACATGGATATTACAGATGGAGCAATTCTTCGATCTCAATAATGTGCAAAACACACAAAAGGTACGTATGGCAACTTTATATTTGGAACCAAATCAGTTTGTATGGTATCAATGGCTTTGTTCTCGTAAACAATTTATCACTTGGGCAATTTTTACGGAAGAATTGATAGCACATTATGAGGATACAAAAAGCAACACTTTTTTTAGCCAATTGATAAGTCTCAAACAAAAGGGTTCAATAATGGAGCACATTGAGGAGTTCCAAAAATTGAACATAAGGGTAAAAGATATTCCAGAGGAGCATAGGATTGATGTGTTCATAGGGTCTTTAAAGGATAATATCCAACATGATGTGCGCCTTTGGGAACCTGATTCATTAGAGAAGGCATTCAGGTTAGCAAGAAAAATGGAAAGCAAAATTATGGCAACTAGGAAGCATACCATTCACAACTATAAAGATGGAAGTGTTGTTGCCCATAGTCTTCCACAACCTACAAGGTTGACACCACAACAATTGGAAGAAAAAAGAGCAAAAGGGCTTTGTTACAATTGTGATAGCAAATACACAAAAGGTCATAAGTGTGCTGAGAAGAAATTATTCTACATAGATTGTGAAGAGGAAGAAGAAAAGGAGCAAGAAAGGTCAAAAGAAGAGGATATATTCCAGGAACAAAGCCTAGATGAAGAACAAATAAATCCGACCATATCTTGTAATGCATTGGCAGGAATTACCACTCCTCAAACCATCAAGATAGAAGGACAAATCAAGAAGAAAAAGGTAATAGTGTTGATTGATTCAGGAAGCACCCACAATTTTATTCATTGTAGGGTAGCAAAAGAATTGAATTGCTTCCTATATCCAGCACCAGAGTGTCAAGTGATGATTGCAAATGGAGGAACAATAAATTGCTCTGGAAAGTGCCATAATATCAAGCTATCCATGGGAGAATATGTATTGACTAGCCCAATGCTTTCCATTCCAATGGGAGGTGCTGATGTTGTACTAGGAGTCCAATGGCTACAATCCTTGGGTACAATAGCTTTTAATTTTCAAGAACTTTTCATGAAATTTTCTGTGGAAGGAAAGGAAGTTGAATTAAGGGGTATTGCAGGGAAACCAGGAAAGATAATCAGCTCTAATGGTATGACAAAGCTTCTAAAAAAGGAGCAAAGAGGTGTAATTGCACAATTATGTTCGCTAGATGTTTCCACATTGGAATCATCTATTTCTCCAGATCTCCAAAAAGTCCTGGACAATCATTCCAAGGTATTTGAGACTCCCAAAGGTCTCCCACCTATGCGTGATCATGATCATGCTATTCATCTGATTCCAGGAAGTGTTCCTCCAAACATCAGGCCGTACAGATATCCCTATGTCCAAAAAAGTGAAATTGAACGTATGGTTGCAGAAATGCTAGAGGCTGGTATAATTCAACCGAGTCAAAGTTCTTTCTCTGCTCCAGTAGTATTGGTGCACAAGAAGGATGGATCATGGCGCATGTGTCCGGATTATAGGGAGCTCAACAAGCTCACTATTAAAGATAAGTTCCCCATTCCTGTCATTGATGAATTACTGGATGAATTGCATGGATCAATTTACTTCACCAAGTTGGATCTTCGTTCAGGATATCATCAAATCAGAATGAAGATTGAAGACATTCCGAAAACAGCATTTAGAACTCATGAGGGTCATTATGAATTTTTGGTCATGCCTTTTGGCCTTACCAATGCACCTTCAACATTTCAAGGTTTGATGAATTCAATTTTCAAACCATTCCTTAGAAAATTTGTGTTAGTATTTTTTGATGATATACTAATCTACAGCAAGTCTTGGAAGGATCATGTTGAACATGTTGACAGGGTGCTACAACTATTGGAGGAGAAACAATTATATGCCAAAAGATCCAAATGTTTCTTTGGAGTCCAGGAGGTGGAATATTTGGGTCATATTGTATCTCATGAAGGAGTTAAGGTAGACCCTAGCAAAATTAAAGCCATTAAGGAATGGAAAATCCCCACATCCATAAAGCATTTGCAGGATTTCTTGGGTTGACAGGGTATTATCGCAAGTTTGTTAAGAATTATGGGAGAATAGCAGCACCTCTAACAACATTATTGAAGAAAGATGCATTTTCATGGACTCCGGAAGCAACAAAGGCCTTTGAACATCTTAAAGAGGCAATGTGCCAAGCACCGGTCTTAGCTACACCGGACTTCACAAAAACCTTTATTGTGGAATGTGATGCTTCAGGAAATGGAATTGGTGTTGTTCTAATGCAAGATGAAAGACCCATTGCTTTTGAAAGTCGTCCAATCAAGGGAAAGTTTTTAAGAAAAGCTATTTATGAGAAGGAAATGTTGGCAATACTCCATGCACTTAAGAAATGGCGACCCTACCTAATGGGAAGACACTTCAAGGTAAAAACAGATCATGATAGCCTTAAATACTTTTTAGAACAAAGATTATCCTCTGAAGAGCAACAAAAGTGGGTCACAAAGATGTTGGGTTATGACTTTGAAATCATCTACAAAAAGGGAAGCAAAATGTGGTGGCAGATGCACTCTCAAGAAAGGATGAGGATGTGGAAGCATTGTTGTGCGCCATTTCTATTATCCAACCAGATTGGATAAATGAAGCAAGGGAGGAATGGAAGAATGACGAAGAAGTGTGGGCACTTATTCGAAAGCTACAACAAGATTCCAGTACGTCTGATACATTTAGCTGGAAAAATGATTCGTTATGGTACAAAGATCGCTTATACCTCTGTAAGAATTCCCAGCTAAAACAAAAGATTCTTATGGAATTGCACACTTCTCCCTTAGGAGGGCACTCAGGATTTTTAAAAACTTACCACAGGGTTAAGAAGGAATTTTTTTGGGATGGCCTTAAATCAGATATTCAAAAGTTTGTGGCAGAATGTTTGGTTTGCCAGCAAAATAAAGTTGAAACAATTAAGACACCGGGTCTATTACAACCTTTATCCATTCCAAGCCAACGTTGGGAGGAGGTTTCAATGGATTTTATCACAGGTTTACCCAAGTCTGAGGGAAAGAGTGTCATCATGGTGGTAGTTGACAGACTTACCAAGTATGCACACTTTTGTGCATTATCACATCCATTTAAAGCCAGTACAGTTTCTACTGCATTTATGGAAACAATTCAAAAGCTACATGGAAACCCAAAGATTATTGTAAGTGACAGAGATCCCATTTTCACTGGAAATTTTTGGACAGAATTATTTTCTTGTCTTGGTACTCAGTTAGCTCATAGCTCATCTTATCATCCTCAATCTGATGGGCAAACTGAGATAGTAAACAAATGTTTGGAAGGATATCTTCGTTGCTTTGTATCTGATAAACAGACACAATGGGTCAAATGGTTGCCTCTGGCTGAATGGTGGTATAACACTTCCTTTCATACAGCAACAAAAATGACCCCATTTATGGCACTTTATGGGTATCAACCACCATCCATCACATCATATTTAAGAGAAAATTCTAAGGTTCAGGCAGTGGAACATCACATCGAACATCAACAACAAGTCCTCCAACTCTTAAAGGATAACCTCGTGTTGGCACAGAATAGAATGAAACAACAGGCAGATCAACATCGCAGTGAAAGAAGTTTTGATGTAGGTGATTGGGTATTCCTACGGCTACAACCATATAAGCAAATGTCCCTCAAGCAAGCTAAGAAGGATAATAAATTATCACCAAAGTATTATGGTCCGTACAAGGTGTTGCAAAAGATTGGTACTATGGCATACAAATTGGAGCTTCCTGCAGCTTCTCGATTGCACCCAGTTTTCCATGTTTCATGTTTAAAGAAGGTTATAGGCGACAAGCTCCCAGTTCAAACAATATTGCCAGAACTTGACGAAGAAGGAAAAATTATATTGGAACCGGAAGCAGTTATAGAAACAAGAACTCGACAGCTACGAAATCGATCAATTTCAGAGTACCTTATCAAGTGGAAGAACTTATCCACTGAAGATTCCACATGGGAGGATGAGAATTTTATGCAGAAGTATCCTGAACTACTCAAGCGTTGAGGACAACACTTTTTTGAAGGAGAGGGGCATGTTGGGTCCCTATAATACTAGTGATTACCCCATTACTATTGTAGTTATACCCCTTATTTATATTGATGTACCCATGTAGTGCCCATATTGTTACTATTGTGCCACATAGAAGCCCACTATTGTTATTGTTGTGCCCTACAATATTATTGTTATGTAGGCTTGGATTGTATTGGGACCACTTAGACTCCTATATATAGAAAGGAGGTATTTTCATTTGTATCATCCAAGAATTGTTCATTTATGTAATGTAAAGGAGGTTGCCCCCTCGAAGAGGCTGAATTCTAAGTCGTGGATCTCTCTTTTCTATATTTTTGTGAGCTGGTTTCATAACACTTCTTTTTGCAATGAAAATCCTAGCTACTAAAGAAAGAGAGATGATATTCTTTCAACATAGAGCAGAGAGCACACACTATATGCACTATCCTAAATCAAACCAAAAAACAGTCTAAATGAAAATGCACATGCATGTATTTGTTTTTATCCTTCTTACTGTGTGAATGATAAAAAGAAAGCTAAGCGCAAATCTGAATTATTTTTCAAAGCAACATTACTAACAAGCTTCTTTCCAAGACAAAATGAAGACAACAACGACACTTTGTGATTCGGAATTCAAAACTTGCTTTCGACACTTGAAAAACTACTAATTCAAATAAAATACAAGAGTAACAATGTAATCGACTATCAAGAAAAATCAGATTCTCTTTTATGACTGAAAACGACACTTGCGACACTTCCAAATCAAGAAACAACAGTTCAATTACGCTACTTCTTTGTAAAAGAGAACTGAAAATGGCTCACAATACATAAAAACATTTACAGTTATTTGCATAATGGAGGTGGAATAATGGCAAGGAAGGGGGTTTCCAACAGAGGTATACTGACTACAGACAACAAAACTCCTTAATAGAGCTGAAAAGAGTGAAGAAAAACCAAAGTCTGGAGGCAAAATTAGCCTTTTCTGATCACCGCACCTGTTACACAGGGATTCCAGTATACATCCCACCTACAGCACACGGGAAGTGCGATGCATACTGATATCCTTGAAGAGAGGGTGCGATGGTACAGTGCGAGACTTTTGATCCAGTTCTTGATCACAGTTTGCAGCACAGTTCAGGGATTTAGGCCGAGCAAGTGGTAATTAGTAAATAAATCACAGGGGTAGATCTAAGGAGGTTATTAGAGCTACCACAAGGGCAATTAGAGAGTTTGTAAATGGATTGTTCAGTTCATAAACAAAACCTAGAGATAGACTGAAGTAGCATTGATCTACTTTGCACTTGCATAGCAAATGCAGTTCGAAGGCTAGCTGGCTTGACTTCAGGCTCCATCTATAAGTTTATAAAGCAAACAAATATAGACAAACAAACAATCTATTCGCTCCCTAGTGGAGTCGCCATTTTGTTATTGGGAAATCTAGTGTCTATGCAGAGCTGCTAATCCCACTAAGACTGGTAGCTATCTTAGAAACAAACTAACTAAAACTAATTTCATTTTCCTTTATGAGAAGTAGATAAGAGGGGAACAAAGGAGACCAACCTCTGTCTTGCGCTTGGTTCCTTGCTTGATTCCTCTCCCTTCTGATAGATCTTTTCCACTCGCTTCCTCGTCTACCCAGCTTCAAAGAGCACCTGTGGGATAAAAGCAACATAACACTATCCAAGAGCAAAGATCTACTATAATAAACAATATAGGACCAGATATATATTGACCACACAAATGCATATATCATCAATCATACAAGAATGTGGAGGAAAACTTGAATAGCTTTATTAATATCAAGAATAGCAAAGAGGATTACAACCAACTGTTTTGACCCAGCATCATCCTCTCAGCAAGAAAGCCCTTCTTCACCTCATGAAAAGCTTAGATCACCCAAAACTATGATGTTACACCAAGAAACCAACAACACTTCCTTACAAGATACAAAATTCCAGCCCCTGGATCTCTGGGATGAGGGATCCATATATAGATGTTTGCAAGGGGGGTGAGTCAGCTTTTGAGATTTGATTAGTGTCCTCTCTCTGATAGTTCTTGATTCCAATTGGAGATTGATGATCTCTTACTCATCCCTGGGCGAATGCAGAGAGGCAAGTGTCACAGGAGAAGTTTCTGGAAGATTCCATGATCCTCCACCTCACAAATTGACTCTGCCATTTGTCCACTCTCGCCCATCACACCCCATAGAAGGTATTTTCAGTATGCATCACACCTCTCATGTGAATTTAGGTGGGATGCAGTGCACTTTGACCATGGAGCAGGTGAGATGGTCCAGTTTTGACCAGTTCTGAGTAGTTTCTCATGGAGAACTTCTGGGAGATGATGTAATCAGTTGACCTTGTTCTTTTAGGGGTTGGAACAACACTTTTAGGGACTTAGGAGCCCTTGGTTTATGGACATAATTGATTGGGGTTGCAGTGCCCAAAAATGTCTATAACAGTGTGGCTGAAAATAGTGAGCCGGTACTTTCATCCTTCTGCTCGCAGTAGGTTTACCACTAGTCCTTGACGTGGGGGCCTGCTTTGAGAAGAGCGAAAACAATCTTTTCCTGACTCGAAAATTCATGAACAGAAAAATAACCCTCTAGCAGATTTAACCATTTATCTATGGCATCTGCATCTATCTGACCCTCGAATATGGGGATTTCAACATTAACTTGTACCTTAAAGGGCGTGGCGTTTCTAGAGTAGCTGCTAGAAGTCGATGCTTTGATTTTGGGTAGCCGCTGAAGGATCTCGGCAAAGTTGTCCATCATCGCATTCCGTTGTCGCTCAAGGGATTCTTCGAGCAAGATTTTGATAGGATCTCCTGCCCCGTCATCTTTCTTCTCATCCTGCATGGGAGGCCATCAGGATTTGCGAGGCTGGTCTTGCAAAGGTTCGACCAATTCGAGCCCTAACTCCTTATATCCCGACCTCGTTGGGGACATGCAAATAAAAACAGAGAAAAAAAGCAGACCGCTCTGATACCACTGATCCAGACTTAAACAGGAATGAAACAAATTATAGAGATAACCATAAACACAGATATCCAATGGAAATAATACTTCATTTCATTAATGTAAAATACTGAAGTATGCTTACAAACAATAATGGAAATAAACCAGCTAGGGCAATGGTAGCTTATCTCTGAGAAGAGATTTGGTGGCTACATGCCTCTAAACCATGTTAAAATGAGGCTCGAATGCCTATTTATTGTTGAGAAACAATGGAAAACCCTTAACATTCCAAAACCTAACCCTAGTAAATGAAACGCTAAACTGTGGGCCCCGTTTGGGTAAATTGGTACATCAACTTCACGGGATCGTAACTTTGTCATACGATCTCTGTTTGACACGTACAATAGCTCGTTAGAAAGATCTGTCCGAGCACTACCACTTTGGCAAAGGGAAACATCCGTCCATGGACCCATTTTGCCCCCATATTTCCAAAAAAATGTCGTTTAGGGCCTCAAAACGGCTCCGGAAGTTCAGGACCTGAAAAACTGCTAAAAATAGTAAGTTGTGCTACAATTAAGGAAACTGAAAATGTTGAGAGAAACAATGGTGGTGGTCCAGGTGGACTTGGTAGGTGGCCACCAAGGTCCACCTAGATCACTCTTATTATATTAAGAAGTGTAAGTTCCAATCATACAATACATCAATGTCCAACCACTAGTTCCAATAGTGGAATGTTACAACCACAACTGCCTACTCGTCCAAAGAGATGTACTAGCTCTGCACACTAGAGAAGCCAAGGCTCATTACAATATTGTCCAAGCTCTCTCCAAGATAGTTTTATCGGAATATTAGCTGAGCAAAAACCCTTACAATGAGTTATGAGAGACTATTTATAGCAATGGGTGGGGTGACCCTTGACATTTCCCTTCATGACAGTTCATCTACCCTCATGACCCTTCATCTACTTTATGACTGTTACATCCAAATATCGACACTTCACTTACACTTGAAAAGAAATTGCATTACAATGCACATGTACCCATGTGAGACAAAATGGCCTGAGCAAGCCATGCAAGACATCAATGACACTTGGTCCATTGTAGTGAGACCAACTCTTTGACATGCTTGTGATGGTGAAGGTGGTGAGTTGATGCCAAGCTTGGTCATCTGTGATGGTGTGCATGCACTCCATGATGACATCTTGTTGAAGAAAACGCTTGCCTCTATTGCATCCACATTGGTATCGCTCCTCCATCTAACTCATATGCTAATATGCGCATGGTCTTCATGGGTGCGGCCAAACCGGAAACACATTGATGCATAGTGTTTGTGCTGATCTTCCAGTGTGTGTTGGTGGTCATGCACATCAACTATCAACTACATGCTTAGCTCCAGGCATACTTGCTTCTTGTCTTCACCTTAGTGAGTGTGCTGAATGGGTGGGATCGCATGCGTGCTCAAAATGACATGCATGTTGTTGCGTTCCCTTGCATGTGATCAAAAACACTGCTCACCTTTTCTGCTCCGCTCCAGCTGCTCGGATGGATCTATAACTTGTACAGGTGCAGTTTCATCCATGAGTGCATGTTGCGCCCCCTATTGTTCATGCTCTTGTTTCAACTCATTCTCTCATTTATGCAACTCTTTTTCTTCCTTGAGTTGCTGCTTGAGTGCATGGAACTCCTTCTCTATTCCATTCTCTACCTTCATGTGATCTTCATGTCAAGTTGTCACCTCATAGCTTGAGTCTCCAAAGTTTCTTTCACGACAAGTGGATCCACTTGAGCTTGCAACTTTGTTCCACCTCTGTGTTGTCAAAAACCTTCCACTTGTGTTCGTTGCATCCAGTATGCTGCCTTCAGCTGCTGTTGATGGTGATACTTGCTATGATGTTGTTGCCATCACATCTTGATATCCTTGCCTATGAACATATTGATGTCTTTGTGAGTAGGCAAGCTCATAGACACTTGATTGACTACATCCCCAAGTGTGATATGAATGGTGTCTTTGACTCTGATCTCTTGGAAACCATTATACCTATGCTACTGAGAGGTAGATGAACAATTGTGATACCTGGAGACATGTGAACACTCATGGCAAGAAATTTGTCAGTCAAAATCCATAATGAACTTGAGAAATGACTTGCAACATACTTGTGTGACTGATCATGAAGGTCGCACAATTTCAGCAGGAAGGTTGGGAGACTGAGTGCAAAAACTGCACAAGGCACAGTCTGGGTTGCTGGGAGGCTGACTGACTGATAGAACTGTGCAACGCACAATCCAGTCTAGTTGCTGACTGCTGGAGTTGCACAATGTGCAATCTCAGCTGACAATGGTTGCATGTTCAGTGACTGCATTGAGCAATTTTCTAGGCCAGCAGTCACTGTCCCACAGAATTGCGCAATGTAAGACTAGAGCAAAGTCACTGGGAAAAAATGCGCATTTCTTGAGAGGAAGATAGGGCTTTCCCTCATAGGATTGTGCAATGTCTCCTTGGTGAGGCAGAGTTCAGGCCAAGGCTGCCTAGACTGACTGACGGGCAACTGAAAGCGAATGTAAATGTGAATGCATGGCAATACTGAGTGTAAAAATAAGTGAATGATCATGTATGCAAACGATGAATGATAGATTCAGAAAATAGAACGACATGCATGTGGGTGAGGTGAGTTGTCAAATTGATGACAATTTCTGAAAAACAGTTTCATGCATGCGACAATAGTGAGACATTAACGAAAACTGAAATAGTGCTAGTAAAAGATAGTATGCATCAAAATGACAACAAGCACTCACTAAAATCAAGCAGACAACAATCATACGAAGCGAAACACAAAAAGTGCTAGAAATGAAACACAAGACATGAAAGGTGGGCTTACCCCAAAACAGTTGAGTTGAATGTGCTGAAGGCTCTTATATGTGATGTGGGATGTCAGAGTGCAAGGTGGATGTGAAGAATGAGCTCTGCACTGTCCGGTTCATGAGTTTTGATAAAATCAAAGATGTGACGCGCATGCCACAAATCTAGGAAGAGAGACACTTGGTGGGAGGTTTCCGAGATGATCCTTGCATGCAATCTCCAACTGCTAGAAGTAGATCCATGAATCAAGGAATGCCTTTGCATGTTGCCTTGGGAGAAGCACCCCATGTATGCAAATCGGGTTTTCTCGGTCCCAGAGGGAACCAATCAACTCAACTACACATGCAAGAGGCTGCTCAACTACTGGGAGAAAATACACATTTCTAGAAGGAAGTTGGGCTAGCTTCCCAGGATATTTGCACAATTTATGGGCAGAGCTGCTGACTGCTGCCTAGGATTTCATAATTATTAGGTTGAGCAGCCCTGCTGGGAGGATTGTGCAACTTTCTAGATGAAGCCTGACTGGAAGAATTGCGTAATTCTAGAACCCAGCAGGCTGCCAGACAGAACTGCGCAATTTCTGGAGGGAAGGCTGGTTGCCCTCTAGAATTGCACAATTTTTGGGGGGAATTTCTTAGCTTGTAGTTGGACCAAGTCTGGATGAACATCTTGTGAGGGTAATGCATCAAGCTTTGATCGACATGTTGTCTTTGTGCAAGAAAAGCACTAAAGGTTGTGTACTTGACAAAGCAAGACAAGGTATTATGAAAATTTGGTAGGGAGGCTCCAAAATGAACCTAAGGCAAAATTTTGGAGGGTGGTTGTAGATGCTACAACACTTGGCGACACATTGGTAGAAATCCAGTTCTCTGAATGGACCTTCTTTGTGAAAAGCAAGTCTAACACCTCCAGAATTATTGTTCAGTTCTCAGCTCATCTTAGTTTCACACTAGCTTTATTGTAAGATGTAGCATCTGCCAAGATCTTGGTCGATTGACACACTTTCCAAGCCAAGGAAACACATTTGTTTCAATTGGGGTTGAGTAGTATATTGGTACACAAGCAGTATAGTCGTCAGAGTCTTAGTTTCATCTCCCGTGATGCTCCACTACAAGCAGGCCTAGATAGTACCATGATGCAGTTAGATAGGAACACAAGCATGGCTCTGCTACTAGTGAGCCTCGTCAATACATTGGCGGAGTTACTTGCATCACCTCTCTGCACAGGAAGCCTTTCTCTTCTTTTGCCTTATTCATTTTTCACGTTTTCAAACTTTTTTCACTTTTTTCATTTTTCTATTTTCATAACTATGCATAACACTTATTCATTTCAAAGGCAAAAGAGGGATCCTGCCTTATTGAGAGAAGAAGAGATTATTCTAGTAGAGAAGTAGTTTATTATACCTCTGAAGTACCTGTTAAGGTTTTCCCCCTTGCCTTACTCTACTTGACTGAGCTCACAAAGGTTAACCCAAAAACAATCAACTAGAGTAGGTGATACTAGTTAGCACACAAGCATTGTGTTTTTACCAAGGTTCACTTCGAATAGTACGTATTTTCCTTCGACATATCAGGGACTAAAAATAACAAGTTCTTCATACAGAGGGAAGATGACATATAACCAAGCAGTGATAGCTGCACAAGTCCTCTTGTACTTTACCCAACTTGTTTCAAGAGTCATACATGGTTTCATGCGAAACTAACCTACAAACAAAACAAGCAAAATAAAAAACAACAAAGCAAAGAAAGAGAAAAAGAAAAAGAGAAAGCAAAGCGGGCAAGAAAACAAGGAAGGAAACAAACAAACAAACAAACAAAGTAAGAAAACAAGCATGCAAGCAAACTGAATAAGAGAAAACACTACTCCTACTCCTAAACTAATGATGCATGGGCCTGATCACATGAAGCGATATTTCCAATGCAGCCACCAGCACATTGGTTGACCCATGTTGGTGAAGGCTTGGTCTGTGAGCAACACAGTTGTGTGAACCAGCAAGCAAGAAATATATAACAATGAAGAAAACCACACTTTGTGTTTGAAAGTGCCCACAGGACATAAGTGAGTGCAAGTTTATGACGAGAACTTTGTGGAATTATCATGGTGTTGTGTGACACTACGTGAAAATTTGAAGCATATGCGCACTATTGATTGTGAAATGCAAGTAAACAAAAGAAACAAAGATAACTTGCATCATGCACGCATGCTTGCAACGTAAGACTCCTCCAATACATGAGCAATGGGATCATGCAGTTCGAGTGGAGGAAGCATAATCTGTGTGTAAGATTGATCTTCAACGCATAGAGATGAGTGATGTGGAGCCTTGGGTGATTGAACAATTCCTTGATCAGAAGTGAAACCAACCTCGGGACAACGAGGGCCTAACATAACCATCAACCCAGGCTGAAGTGCCTTGATAGTCTTGGGTGTTTCAACTTCATCATCAGATAGATCATCATATATCGGTGGCTTCAAAAAATCAACTGCGATAGGATCATGATCATGATCAAATATGGAAGTAAATCGATCACGACAGCCTTGATAAAAAAATTCAATGAATTCATCGACATCCTCATGATTTGATGAATCAAATGGAGGGGTAGATGAAAAGCAAACAAATTCATCCTCTGTGTTTCCAGAAAAGGCAGATGAAATATCAAGTGGATTTCAATGAATAACTTATCCTCTCCACTGTTGAATGATGCACCAACATATGGTGTGTCCTGCGAGTGATCAACAATGGGTGCATCCATGGATGAAGATACACATGTGAAATCATGGATGGCAAGTTCACCAAAGATGTCAGGAAAGAATGAAGGAGGCTCGGATGGAAGGGATTCATCCTTTGTCAAGTGTTGATACTCAAGCTCCCACTCATACTCTTAATGAACGACAGTGCATATTGTTTATGCAACACCAACTCCGTCAATGGCTTGTTCCTCGTTCACAACAAGTTTAATGTACGAAATGGAAGAACACAAGACACTATCATCGGAGGAACAACAGAGTGCGAAGATGGAGGTTGTGGAATAGAATTCATATGACAACTTGATGGACTCGCAATCAAATCTACATGAAAATTTAGAGAAGTAATGTTAGGAGGATGTGAAAGCTAAACAGGTGTGTGAGCATGATTCTTAGTGTCACTCAGCAATGGTGGAGCTATTTGATGAGGGGATGGTGGACAGTCACTTGTGATAGTGACCACATCCACATGAGATTATGCAGCTCCATCACTAAAGAATGTTGAGCGAGGCTTGATTTCAAACTTCTTCTTGGGATGAGAAAATTTCTTAACACAATACTCGAATCGGTCCCAAATATAGATAAATTTCATCTGGCTCCTCGAAGCTTGAAACTGCAAGTCACAAAAGCACTGCCAAAAATCCATGATTAATTCATGCAAAACCTTTTGTTGTTGTAATAGTTTTTGGTCAAGATGGTCTCGATCAAAATGATAGAAAGTGTCTTCAATGAGATCATAGAAGTGATTAAGTGAGTGCACACTATTAGCCGGTAGGCTACACAACCATCGAAGTGGAGATTAGTGAAGTGTGTATGCAAGCAACAAGCTGGCCTGTTCATCATAACACCCATCTTCCTCATGAAGCATGGAAAGAAAGCCATGTAATAACTTAGTCCAGGCCACTTCGCCTTCACCATCATACATGTAAGTGGACAAGTGATCGAAAAACTCCCTCATGATGGTGACATCTTCATGATTTGAAAAACATCGCGTAGGGAGAAGAGTGCAAGAATACATAACATATATGCAAAGGTTCAAAATAGGATGAGAGGATACAACTTGTCATCTGGCCCTCTTTCTAGCACCAAAAATGTTGACAGTGATGGACCCGCCAACATGTCAGGGGATCTCCCCAGTAAGAAGTCCCAATTAGACCTCGGACCGTATGGTGTAGGATTCCCAGCAATGGGTCGTACGGTAATGCCTTGACCTTGATTTCGCATAGAGGCAAGTAAGATAACTCTGTTTGTAGCAAGGGTGTGACAACTGCATTAAGTCAAGGAACATGCATGAGAGGTTCTAACAAATGGGGGTTGAGATGAGTGCGCCCCTTGGAAACCTGTGACATCACTCAGCTTGGAAGGGAACACATGAGAAAAGATACATCTCAACAAGGAAGGCAAGTTAGTGAGAAATCCAAAGTGATGGTTAAACCAACATCACATTTCAGAAGGATTCATACATACTTATAAAGAATAGCCTATACATGCATGTGTAAGCAAATCAATACATATATCATTTAGAGTAAACTAGATAGCATAGAGTACAATACAACATATGCATGAAACGTGATGGCTCTTGTTATATTAAGAAGTGTATGTTCCAGTCATACAATACATCCATGTCCAACCACTAGTTCCAATAGTGGAATGTTACAGCCACAACTGCCTACTCCTCCAAAGAGATGTACTAGCTCTGCGCAGTGGAGAAGCCAAGGCTTATTACAATATTGTCCAAGCTCTCTCCAAGCTAGTATTATCAGAAGCTTGGCTGACCAAAAGCCCTTACAATGAGTTATGAGGGATTATTTATAGCAAAGGGTGGGGTGACCCTTAACATTTCCCTTGTGACAATTCATATACCCTCATGACTCTTCATCTACTCTATGACTGTTAAATCCAACTATCGACACTTGACAAGACATTACATTACAATGCACATGTACCCATGTGAGACAAAATGGCTTGAGCAAGCAATGTAAGACATCACTGACACTTGGTCAGTTGTGGTGAGACCAACTCTTTGACATGCTTGAGATGGTGAATGTGATGAGTTGATGCCAAGCTTGGTTGTCCATGATGGTGTGCATGCACTCCATGGTGACATCTTGTTGAAGTGAACTCTTGCCTCCATTGCATCCAAGTGCATTGGTATGGCTCCTCCACCCAACTCGTTTGCTAACATGCACATGGTCTTCATGGGTGCAGCCGAACCAGAAACACACATAGTCTTTGTGTTGATCTTCTAGTTTGTGCTAGTGGTCATGCACATCAATTGTCAACTACATGCTCAGCTCTAGTCAGACTTGCTTCTTGTCTTCGCCTTGGTGAGTTTGTTGAATGGGTGGGATCACATGCGTATGCACAATGACATGCATGCTACTTCATTCCCTTGCATGTGATCAACAACACTGCTCATCTTGTATGCTCCATGCTAGCTGCCGGAATGGATCTATAACTTGTATAGGCATAGTTTCATCCGTGAGTGCATGTTACACCCCCTGTTGTTCATGTTCCTACTGCAACTCATCCTCTCGTCTATGCAGCGCTTGTTCTTCCTTGAGTTGTTTCTTGAGTGCATGCAACTCCTTATCTATTCTGTTCTCTGCTTTCGTGTGATCTTCATGTTGCACCGTTACCTCATTTCCTGAGTCTCCAAAGTTGCTTTCACCACAAGTGGACCTTCTTGAGCTTGCAACATTGCTCCACCTCTGTGTTGTCAACAACCTTCCTCTTTTTTTCATTTCATCTGGTATGCTACCTTCAGCTATTGTTGATGGTGTTGCTTGTTGTGATGTTGTTGTCATCACATCTTGATGTCCTTGCCTATGAGCATCTTGATGTCATAGTGAGTAGGCAAGATCATAGACACTTGATCGACTGCATCCCCAAGTATGCTTTGAATGGTGTCTTTGACTCTGATCTCCTAAAAACCATTGTACGTGTGTTGCTGAGAGAAATATGAACACCTACGATACTTGGAGACATGGAAACACTCATGGAAAGCAATCTGTCAATTGAAAACCAAAATGAACTTGAGAACTGACTTGAAACACACCTGTGTGACTAATTCTTATGGTCACACAATTTCAACCGGGAGGATGGGAGACTGAGTGCCAAAACTTCCCAAGGCATAGCCTAGGCTACTAGGAGGCTGACTGACTGCTAGAACTGCACAATGCACAATCCAATCTAGATGTTGACAGCTAAAGTTATGCAATGCTCAATCTCAGCTGGAAATGGTTGCAGGCTCAGTGACTGAATTGCGCATTTTTTTGGGCTTGCAGTCACTATCCCTTATAATTGTGCAATGCAAGACTAGAGGATAGTCACTAAGTAGAAATGTGCATTTCTTTAGAGGAAGACAAAGCCTTCCTTCTCAGGGTTGCACAATTCTATCTTGGTGAGGCGGAGTTTGGGCCAAGGCTACCCAGACTTGCCGATAGGAAACTGAAAGCGAATGTAAATTCGAATGCATGGCGATACTGATTGTAAGCATAAGTTAATTATTGTGCATGCAAATGGTGAATGACAGATTCAGAAAAGCGAAAAACATGCATGTGGGTGAGGTGAGTCACCGATTCGGCGACCATTCGTGAAAAATAGTTTCATGCATGCAACAGCAGTGAGATGTTAACGAAACTGAAACGGTGATAGTACAAGCTAGTATGTATCAAAACAACAACAAGCGCTCACTGAAATCAAGCAGACATCATTCACACTAAGCGAAACAAAAAAAATCACTAGAAATGCAACACAAGACATGGAAGGCTGGCTTACCCCAAAACAATTGAGTTGAATTTGTTGAAAACTCCTATATGTGATGTGGGATGTTAGAGGTGCAAGTTTGATGTGAAGAATGAGCCCTACAGTGTTCGTTTCATGAGTTTTGATAAAATCAAAGATGTGATGCACATGCCACAAATATAGGAAGAGAGACACTTAGTGGGAGGTTTCTGAGATGATCCTTGCATGCAAACTCCATCTGCTAAAAGTAGATCCTTGAATCAAGGGATGCCCTTGCATGCCGCCTTGGGAGAAGTATCCCATTCATGCAAATCAGTTTTTCTTGGTCCTGGAGAGAACCGATCAACTCAACTGCATATGCAAGAGGTTGCTCAAGTGCTAGGAGAAAATGTACATTTCTGAAAGGGAGCTGGGCTGGATGCCCAAGAGGTTGGCGCTATTTCTGGGCAGATCTATTGACTACTGCCCAAGATTGTGCAATTCCTGGGCTGAGCAACCCTGCTAGGAGGAATTACGCAATTTTCTGGATGAAGCCTGACTGGAAGAATTGTGTAATTTTGGAGCATGGCAGGCTGCCATATAGAATTGTACAATTTCTGGAGGGAAGGCTAGTTGCCCTCCAAAATTGTGCAATTTCTTGTGGAAGCTACTCAGCCTGCAGCTAGACCAAGTCCAAATTGACAGCGTATGAGGGGAATGCATCAAGCTTTGATCAACAGGCTGTCTTTGTGCAAGAAAAAAACTGAAGCTTGTGTACTTGTTGAAGCAAGACAAGGTGTTGTGAAAAATTAGTAGGGAGGCTCCAAAATGAGGCTCCAAAATGAAGCTAAGGAAAAATTTTGGAGGGTGGTTGTAGCCGCTACAATAGGATGAGACATTTTGCTTAGATGAAGACTGCCAGAAAAGCTTGAATGTCTTAAAAGAAAATATGGTCACTGTGCCCGTTTTAGTGTTCCTTGACTGGAAGAAGGAGTTCCATGTACATGTAGATGCTTCCTGCATAGCACTAGGTGATGTGCTAACCCAACTAGGTGAAGGTGATATTGATCATCCGATAACATTTTCAAGTAGAAAGTTATCAAAGGCAGAAAATAATTATTCTACTGCAGAGCGTGAAGGACTAGCAATGGTGTATGTGTTGTAGAAATTCGGGCACTATTGAACTTGAATATGTACACAAACCATTCTGCTTTGAAGTACTTAGTCAACAAGCATGTGTTGGGGGGAGGAATATGTCAATGGTTGCTACTCTTTCAGGAATATGATTTTAAAGTAATTGTGAAGCCAAGACGATTGAATGTTGGATGATATCACCTCTCGCAGATTGAGAATGGTGACAAACCTACAAATATGGAGGAAGGATTTCCTGATGCACAACTATTTTCTATGCACGTTTTTGATGACCATTTCGTAGACATCATCCAATTTTTGTCTATAGGCACAACCCTTGAAGGGTATTCCAAGCAGCAAAAGAAAGAGTTATTGGTCTGGGCCACAAATTTCTCTATTATTGCAGGACATTTATATAAAATGAGATAGGATGAGATATTTTGTAGGCATGTCCAGGAGTATGAAAAACAAAGTAACCTCATTGAAGCACATGGAGGAGTTACAGGAGGACATTATGAGGGAAGAGAAATTACGCAGAAGATAGTATGAGAAGGACTATGGTGGTTGACTGTGCATTGGGATTCCAAGGTTTATTAGAGGGCATGTGATGTTTTTCAGAGAATGGGGAGACCATCGTGAAGAGATGAACTACCTCTAAATTCGCAAGTGTCATTGAAATTGTTTGATAAATGGGCAATAGACTTTATAGGACCAATTTGGCCACTGGGAAGGAAGACAGGAGTCAAGTACATCATTACAACAACTAAATATTTAACAAGGTGGGCTGAGGCACAACCTGTGAAGGATTTTAGTGTGGAAACAGTTGCAAAGTTCATCTTCGAATATATTTTGTCTCATTTTGGCTATCCAAAGATCTTGATGAGCGATAGAGGTTTGAAATTATTGAATGAAACAATTTTTGCTTTACTCAAAAAATTGCAGATGTATCACCAGAAGAGTACATCGTATCATCCTTAAGCAAACGACACTATCAAAGCATTTAATAAAATTTTGAAGAATTCCTTAACAAAGATTTGCAATGTGAAGTGAAATGACTGGGATGTGCGCATACCTGCTGTTCTATGGGCATATAGAACTACCTGCAAAAAGTTCATGGGACAAATGCCATTCAGATTGGTTTATGTTTAAAAAGCGGTAATTCCGATGGAATACATAGTTCCCATTTTGTGCATTTTTGCGGTTACAAACATGGCCGATCGAGATACCATGGAATAATGCCTCGTGCATCTCGTTGAGTTGGAGGAAGATCGCTTCTTGGTGGGTTCTCATCAATAGGTGTAGAAGGATCGCGAAAATGCTTGGCATGATTGCCATATCATACAGCGCATCTTCAAGAACGAAGATTTGGTATTGTTGTATGACAGTAAGTTCACAAAGTTCCCAGGAAAGTTCCAAATGCATTGGCTGGGGCCATATGTTATTAAGGAGATTATGGATGGAAGCACAATGCAGCTCGCAAATTTGAATGTGGAATTATTTCTGGGAAAAGTCAATGGAAGTTAATTAAAATTGTACAAGGGTGATCTCGCCCCTATGCAATGACTATATTATTGCGGGATAGTCTTAGTATTCCAGGCAGTTGCAAGGGAATGCGGGACTATAAACTACACTGCCAAAAGGAAGGTTGGGCAAATCGAAGGGGTTGTGCGACAAATCAAGGCAAGGCATAGAGGAAAGATGCGACAAAGGTGATGTGCTATGATGGTGGGTCTTGCACAGTTTAGCCAACAAGTCACTGTTGGAAGCATTGTACATGATTGGATGGAGCTTTTTCCATTAAAAGGAGTGGAGGTGCGAGAGAGTTTAAGATGTAGATCTTTGGAAATTTGCCGCCAAAACTGCATTAATAATAGGGAATTGGAGGGAACAGACATATTTGAATTTGGATTGAGCAATAAATATGGCATCCCTCTCAACATTTGAACACTTTTCTTCTTGAGAATTTTCCTTAAGCTATTGCATTTGTGTCTAGAATAGTGTTGTATGCCTAATAAGGATTGGGAGAGAATTCTTTCACAGCTGAAATTCACAAATTTACCTGATTGGCACCACAAGATAATCCTTGAGAGAATGACTGCAATGCAACCTAAGACAGAGGCAGCCCAACTTGTACCTACAGGGTTGCCCACTACCACACCTAGGTCTCTAAGGCCTAAGCCATGTGCTTCTATGGTGGGAGAGAAGAAGTAGAAGAAACCTCAGTAAGCACCAGTGCAACAATCACCGCTAAAAAATCCCACTGAAATCCGCCAGAAGGGAAAGATGGATAAGTCCAAGCAACCAATAGAGCCATTGGACCTAGATTAGGAAGAATTGCATGGAGGAGTAGAGGAGATTGACGTAGAGGAGGTTGAGCCAATAACTCTGTTGTTGCTGTATATACCACCTATAAAATCCACGACGAAAGTGCCCAAAGACCCGGATTCTATGAAATTTCTGGTCTCCACAGCTTTGCTGTCAGAGAATGTGTTGTTTTAGGGCCCGTTGCTGGCTCAGATACCAAAATTGAAAATGGAGGATTTGGACCTCCGAGACCACGAGAGGTTTCCACAGTTGAAGTTGAGTAAGTACCCCTAGAAGTTATACTATGAAGAGTCAGACGTCACGTGATTTGAACTGATGAACTGCATGGCTGGAGTTGGGGGCGCAACGCTCCTAAATATGTTGTGGGTGCCGCACTTCAATCACACCACTATTAATACAATTTGTGTGCACCAATTTTTGACACTGGTGCATGATGGGTGCCTCTGGTTGGGAGGGCCCATCTCAATCACTGACATGCTTATCCATCGCATAACGTTGCTACCATCCCAAGGAGTGAACCCTGCAGAGGATTTCGTAGGAAAGTTACACGAAAAGTAGTTGGCAGACCAAATTAGGAGTTATTTTGGGCTAGTTAAGAAGTTGCATGGATATTCCATTCAGTCCATATCAAATGGTGTGGTGCAGTTTACTACATAGATCATGGTCGATAAGATCATGAGGAAGTGTTGCACCAATGAAATGTTGGCACAAATCATTTCTTTGGCTATGCAGTGCACCAAAGGAGTCCAATATAATTGGGCTCAATATTTATGTCATGAATTTTTGGAGGACTGCAGAGAGGCCTAGGATGGCGGCAAGTCATTCCACTACGCATGGTTTTTATTGTTAATGGTGTTGGCGGCCTGGAGGATGCCTAAAGAGAGTCAATTCCCTCAACAGGACTCAGACCTACCTGAGGATGCGAAGTTTGCTTAGCTATGGGCTACTAAAGACCCCGCACGAGTGATGGAGACGAAAATACTTTGGGTCTTGTTCGAGTCAGAGCTACAGATGGTGATTAACCAACGACCAAGGTTATCACCAAGTTGGCATGAGAAATATGCTAATATCATAGACTTCAAGGAAAATTTCCACAATCTGCAGATTCACATGAATAAAGATGCTAAGGGAATATTGTACAAGTTGCCATATTTAGTCACGGAAATGATATTATAGGGGTTGTCAATAAGTGGCCAAGTGACTTGTTGATCCCCTCTGATGTCGGTGCAAGAACGTGTAAGATTGTTGAAGGTGAGGCAGCATAGACCACAGTGACGACAATAATAAAAAAGAAGAATGAAGCACAGAAGGCTTCTGCTAGAGAGAATGTTGTACCAAGCGAAAAGGCCACACAACAGAAAGAAGCTGTTGCAAAAGAGGAAGAAGCTGCTGAGAAAGAAGTGGCTGCCAAGGAAAAAGAAATAGCAAAGGAAAATACTATGTCTTAGGCCACCATTGACCTCGGTGAGATAGACACTGAGTGCATGGACGTAGAGGAAGAGATAGATGGAGAAGAGGAATGGGGAGCATGCTCAGAGTCCCTCTTCATCATCATGAAGAGGCAGAAAAGGAGTTCGACAGGGCCACGCAAGAAGCAAAAATCAAATAAAGTAGTAAGCGCGATGCCATTTTTCCTCACAGAGGGGGAACTAGATGAAATTAGGGATGTGGTCTGCAGTGCAACAATGAATCTTATGAGCCACTTTGAAGTGTAGTACCAAAAATCGCTCGGTAAGGTACAACACAGCCTATAGGAATTGCAAGTCCAAACAAGTCTTATTCAAGCGAGGATGGGACTATTGGGATGGGGTCCCCTAGGGTCAACTATGGGGAAAAAGCCTAAGTTTTGGGGCAAAAGCGCAAGTTGAAGATGTAAAAGACTTAAAGTATCCACAAATTGTGGTCACGGAGCGCGTAGATAGTTAAAGTTTCATAAACGATTTTACCCTTGTTCTATGTAAGTTGAGTCGGCTTTTTTAGGATCTACCCATGGTTCGCGAACCATGGGATTGTATAAATAGGTGTGTCTTATGATTTCTAAGGTAGGTAATGAATTTTGGTCTATGAAAGAAGTCTAAAGAGTTAGCGAAGAAGAGTAGGAAGAAAGGCTTTTCAGCTGTGTGCGCAGAGGCCTAAAGTATAGTCCGCAGTTGAGTGTGCTGACCCCTGCAACTGAGTGTGCAGGGAAGTCTTGAGCCTGTAAGATTGAACTCTTACAGCTGAGTGCGTAGGGAAATCTTGAGTCACAGAAATCCTTGTGCTTCCCCTATTTACTTTTGTTATGTATGAATGTTTTTTATAGTATGATGAATGATGGGTTTATGAAATAATACTGTATTGATGCGCGACTTTACATGAATTGTACTGTTATATGAATGCAATTGATGTTAACTACTTACGTGAAGATTATCTTGTTGTATGTTAAAGTCATCAAACACTTAAGCTGATCTGAGTAATTATTGGGTTACAAATAATCTTTAATGTGCGTAAGTAGTGGATTCACCTATTCAGGGTCCGCGAAAGACAGTCGTAGACCTTCAGAAAGGTCTAGAGGCTGATTAAAGGAGGTTACATCGATAAACCTTAAAGGCTTATCGATCTTCACAAAGGCATATTTAGGGCATAAAATGACATTACACTAATCTCTGTGTGCAGAAACTTGGTTCCAGCACCCCCCCATACTGCTTCAGGTGAGACTTCGGTCCACGCTCGGCGGATTGATGTAGAAAGGGCTAGTAGTGTAGGGATTTGTTTGGAAAAATTAACTTTGAACCTGGGTCAGGACGCACTAAGCCAAAAAATGGTTCCATTTCCAGGACCAGGATTTGCATAAAGAGATATGTGATGTCGCATAATTGGAATCCAACAAAGAAATAAATTGATAAGTGGTTGGATAGAATGATCCATGAATTCGTGGCACAAGAAAAAAGAATTCCGCGCCTGATGAAAGAACAGTGGTTGGATAGATACCTATATAAAGAGATACATGAAATATTCTTTTGCACCTTCCCAATCAAACTATACGAGTGGATCTCTAAATTAGCAAACGGCCAAGTAAGGTGGAGACTTGACTGTCCAATAGTGTGGACCATGGAGCTAGTGCGGAGATTGGAAACCTCTGAAGATAAGATTGCATGCACCATCGATCATTGGCTTGATCGAGTCATAAGAGGATTTGTGACATAATTCGCGGTCGATAACTTAGTCAGCTACAGCAAACCAGAGCGACGCTTATTCAAGGGACCGCGAGGTAAGTATTTAAGATCTTTGAATACTTGGATTAAGATGCTCTTGTGTGAAAAGTGGGTTATGCCATTACCTTGATGTTTGGAGCTACGTGAAGTGGAAATTTCTTTAGGGATAAAGGGAGAATAGGTCCTAAATATAGCCCGCTAATTGAGCCTGCTCTGAGTGATGACAAGGGAGTAACACAGGGTTCAACATGGAGCGTTTTCCAGTAGCCCAGGGTTTCCGACAATACCTCATCCATCCACACCACCTCCACCTTCAGCTCCACAGGATACACCTTCGCCCACACCACCACGACCTCCAACACCACTCAATATGTCGAATACGATGAAGTTTCCCATTTTCAAGGGCTTGGGAAATGAGGACCCGGACCAATTTTGGTTCCTTGCGAAGGCTATGTGGATGGCACAAAATATTACAGATGATCATATGAAGAAAGTGCGATTGGTTACTGCTATACAAGAACGTGCATTGACACGGTACATTAAGTACTGCACTGATAATTTGGTGGCATCGTTAGCAGACACTCAAACTACGTTGAACAAGGAATTCGAAAGGCCTAAGTCTGAAACGCAATCAGTAGTGGGGTTCAAGAAAATTGCAATGAGGATCGGCAAAACATCATAGGAGCTGGATCAGAGACTGAAGTTCGAAATCTGCGAAGCCAATATGAATCTCACAGACAGTCAGCATCGGGATTGGTTTATAGTCATGCTCCTACCTCACTTAAGAATAGTCTTGTCACAACAAAAGATAGGGACTCAGGTGAAAGCGCTAGAGATCGCAATGAGATTACATGAGATTCCTATCCAAGACGTGATGTTGGGAGTTCAGCAGATTCATGCGGAGTTGTAGAGCCTCTGCTTGGAGTTTCAGAGCTTGAAAAAGGAGAAAGTGGCTTGGCCAGAGGTGCGCGAAGAATTTTGGTGCCTCAAGTGTAAGAATCAGGGGCATGATAAGGATCATTGCCCTATTTTTGTGAATTATATGGTAGGAGGAGGGCCCATGCCTCTAAGGCAGGAAGCTCAAGCAGGGCCAAGTATAGGGCCCGCACTGTGGTGCACTATCTGTCAAGTAGTAGGCAAACATGTAGCAGACAATTGCCACTTACTACAAAAATTTGTGCAGACACCACAACAATTATTATACAGTTTCTGTAAATTGGTAGGCCACAATGAGAGTAACTGTCGTCGCTATGAAATGATGATGGAGAGAATGCCTATGTATCGAATGCAAATAGAAACTCGACCTTTGGATCAAGGCACTAGGGGAGCGCGTGGAGGATATCAGGGTCATGGATGAGGCCGAGCAGGAGTAGGACTTGGTAGAGGTCAGGGACAAGTTATTTTCTATAATTGCAGAGTGCAAGGACACTACATGCAGGAGTGCACGAGCTAGACACATCCATCATGTCGATATTGTACTCAATTTGACCACGTGATATAGGAATTTCCTATATTGATAGGTAAGATGCAGGAGAAGAAGGCGCAACCTCGGCAACCTACCCAAAATCTACAAATGATAAGGGCAGAGCTCCGTGAAGAAGATCCCAATGTGAATATTGTGCTATGAAGTGGGATGATGACCGATGATGATAAAGGGAAACAACTTGAAGAAAGTGAGTGGGTTCATAGGGCTCCAGGAAAGGAGGTTGGATTTGATCTAGAGTGCGTGAGGGAAACATTCATGGAAGCAAAGAAAAGGTTCGTTGAGGCCTCTACCTCAGGAAGTCAGGATAATTTATCTGAAGAAGTTGACCCCTCTATGCTTACCACCTTTTTGGAGACTTGTATGAAGTTGTTGTGCGATAGTAAGGCTGTGAAAGGGTTACAAGAATTGATAAACAGGTGTCCTGGTAAGGAAACGTCTCCTGAAGGACACCACATAATCAGAAAGATAGGCAAACACAAGACGAGAATAGGGAGTGAGATGACACTCACCGCGCAAATGGGAGAATATGAAATGGATCAAGTTATTCTAGATCTGGGGTCAGATGTGAATGTTTTACCTAAACAGGCGTGCGAAAGAATGGGGAGAATTGGGCTGTAGTGGTCTCCAATTCAACTAAGGATGGAAAATCAACAGAAGATCATCCCGATGGGAATATTGCATGGAGTAACAGTAGATATAGAAGACGCGAGCACATTGGCCGATTTTGAAGTGATAGAGATGTTGATGACAACAATCCATACCGCGTGCTCCTTGGAATTAATTGGCCTATTGAAATGAATGGGGTAATCAATTTGAAGAAGGCAACAATGTCATTTGAGAGGACATTGCTCCGTGTAGTAATACCTTTGGACCCTACAGAAGGACCACACTACACTGAACCAGTCTATGATTATGAGCAAAGTGATGATGATTTGGACCAAATCTATAAGATAACAACACGAGATCTTGATTAGGTTAATACGACAGCTAATGGACGCATTCCATGGGACCGCAAAAGTTCATGTACATCAGATTTAGATGAGGATTTAGAACACTAGCAGAATAGGTTGCGCGAAGTATCTATGCTGCACTATAATATGATGACGAAATTGTTGCGTTGTGTATCATCGGGGGTAAGACGTTTTCCTTATTATGATGGTCTAACTGATGTAGATAAATTTTTTGATGCATTTGAAAGGGAGGTACCAGAGAAGCATCTCTTTCAATCCTTAGATTTGGCGTTGCGTGCTACGCCCGCAAGGTGGTGGGTTATGCATAAGGACAGTTTCAATGGATGGCGCGAGTACAGAGGAATGATGAGATTGCAGTTTGGTTGCCCAAAAGTTTGTATAACAGATAAATATGTTGGAAGAAATGATCTGCGTGATCATTTAGCAAAATGGACTAAGGTCTATGGAACGGAGCCACAACCAAAGTGGGTGCATATATTTTGTCACACTTTGGACATCATTCCTATGAATTGGTACTTGGAAATGGAGCTCCGCCACGGAACTGAGGAGTGGGATATTCTAAGAGAAGGATTTTTTATGACATTTAGCTTTGAGGATGGGTTTGAATGCATTGATGAGGAATTGCAGGAGGTCAAGGAAGTGATATTCAGAATACCATAGGATCCTTTGGAATTGATTCAACCATATTTTAGCACCCAACTATGCCATGCACTGCAATGCTATAATGGGACTACCGAAAAAGAAGATGAGGAGCCAAGGAACATTAATATCCCAAAGGAAGAAGGCCATCACGAAGTTGAGGGACTGCAGATAGAGAATCCAGATAAAGACTGAAAACTAGGCAAGTGAACATTGGCACAGAGGCAAAGCCAAAATTTGCGAAAATTGGGTACTACTGGGATGATGCCACAATAGATAAGGTTGTTGAGTTAATCAACAAATATCAGGACTTGTTTCCTACCAAATTTTAAGACCTAAATGGTATCATAGGAGACCTGGGCATAATGAAGATTACCTTGAAGCCAGATGCGAAGTCGATTAAGTAAAGACCATATCTCCTTAAACCCAAGTATAAGGAAAAGGTCCACTTAGAATTGGATAAGATGCTGGAGGCAGGTATTATTGGACCAGTGGAGGATTCTGATTGGGTGATCCCAATGGTAGTCTAGGAAAAGAAACAGAGGGGCGAGATATGAATTTTTATAGATCTCAGGAAGCTTAATGATGCTTGCGTTCACGATCCTTTTCCGACACCATTCACAGATGAAGTACCGGATAATGTTGGAGAGAAGGAGGCCTATTCACTCACTGATGGGTTCTCTGGATACCATCAGATTAATATCACACCAGAAGACAAGAGCAAGACGAACTTTGCAACAAAATTGGGATGTTTCCAGTATACAGTAATGCCTTTTGGACTTAAGAATGTGTTGGTCATCTTCTTCCATTTAGTCATTGTGACGTTCAAAGAGTTCATTCACAAATTTTTGGAGGTATATTTTGATGATTGGACAACGTTTGGACTGCTAAAGCGCCATGTAGCTAGTTTGTGCTTGATGTTGGATACATGCCAAAGGTATCAGATCACACTAAACTTGAAAAAATGCTTATTTTGCATCCCCTTTGAAATTTTGTTGGGTCATGTGGTGTGTAGACAAGGATTAATGATGGACCCTGCTAAGATCGTGGTAATACTTAATTTGGAGGCGGAAAGAAGTGTTAAACAACTACGCGAAACATTGGGCCATACAGGATACTATCGAAAATTCATAAAAATTTATGCTCAGATTACCATGCCTATGGAAAAGCTACTGAAAAAGGGTGCTACATTCTGTTGGGATGAAGAATGTTAGCGGAGTCTAGATGTATTGAAGGAGAAACTGGTCACTGTGCCAATCCTAGTCTTTTTGGATTTGAAGAAGGAATTTCATGTGCATGTGGATGCTTCATGTATTGTGCTAGAAGCAGTGATGACACAGGCCGTTGAAGGAGAATTGGATCACCCTATAGTATTTTCGAGCAGGAAGTTGTTTAAGGCTAAAAAGAATTAATCAATGACAGAGCGTGAAGGGTTGGTTATGGTGTATGCACTCTAGAAGTTCAGACACTACCTGATAGGCAGACATTTCAAGATGTACACAGACCATTCTGCATTGAAATATCTAGTTAATAATCCTGTGTTGGGGGGAAATCATGCAGATGGTTGCTATTGTTTTAGGAGTATGATTTCGAGGTGATTGTAATGCCAGGAAGGTTGAATGTAGGACCAGACCATCTGTCGCGCATTGAAACGGGAGAGGAGCCTACCAATTTGGAGGAAGGGTTGCCAGACGCTCATCTCTTTACAGTGCGCATAGTAGATAATCACTTTGCCGATATTATCCACCTTCTGACTACAGGGACGGCTCCAAAGGGATACACTAGTCAATAGAAGAAGGAATTGGTGGTAAGTGCGGTAGAATTTTCAGTTATTGCAGGCCATTTGTATAAAATGGGATCAGATCAAATACTTTGATGTTATGTGCCTGATTTTGAGCTAAATAGTATCCTCTCTGAAGCTCATGGAGGAGCTACTAGAGGGCATTATGAAAGAAGAGCAACAATGTAGAAGATTTTACTCGCAAGGATGTGGTGGCTAATGTTGCATAAGGATTCTAAAGCATATTGTAGGGAATGCAACTTGTTTCAAAGAATGGACAGACCATCGCGGAGGGATGAGCTCCCTCTGAATCCACAGGTGTCATTGCAGCCTTTTGAGAAATGGGAAATTGATTTTGTAGGATCAATTCAACCTCCAGGCAAGAAGACGGTTGTGTTGTATATCATCACCGCGACCGAATATTTGACTAGGTGGGCAGAGGTACAACCTGTGAAAGATTGTATAGGGGAAACAACATTGAAATTTTTATTTGAATATTCCTTGACCAGGTTTGGTTGCCATAATATTTTGATGAGCAATCACAGTACACATTTCCTTAATGAAACGATCAGGACACTGACATAAGAGTTCCAGGTTTATCATCAGAAGAGTATGCCACACAATCCTCAAGCCAATGGAATGGTTGAAGCTTTTAAAAAGATATTGGAGAATTCGTTGACAACGGTTTGAAACACACAACAGAATTATTGGGACGTGCATGTACCACCAATGTTATGGGCATACAGAACTACCTGTAAGAAGCTTACTGGTCTGTTACACAGTAATTTATCACCGCTTTCACTCCAGGTCTTCTCACTATGTCATGTGTCCAAGTCAAACATGCTTATGATAGACAAATGCTCTCCTATGTTACTAATTGACCCACTTTTGCTAAGTTATCTGCCTCATCACGGCTATGGGCTTAATAAACACGCTGAAAGGCGCTCATGAATAGTACATTCGCGCTACCGGCACGGAAGTACACTTGATTCCCGCGATGACCCGATTTTAAGCACCAGCGCGGGGCTATGTGTTTCCTTTGGTGATGATCTGACTATCTGCACTGATCACTTGCGATGTCAGCACTGAATCTCAGTCTTGTGCCAGCGATGATCCAGATTAGGCGAATTTGTTCCAACTGTCGGCCTTCCAGATAACTCCAAACCTAGTTGTTGGCCTAGTTTATGTTGCCCTTCTTTCCCTAGTGTGGCAGTTCCGTCAATTGTGCTACCTTCCTTGATGATAAGCTCTCTCTTCCACCTTTCATGGAGACCCCTTCTCCTATTTAAACTCTCACCATTGATATGCATTTCTAGTTCCAGATAGTTGGCTAGTTGAGCAGTGTTGTTAGTGTTTTGTGAGTTTGCTAGATAGCTAGTGTGAGTGTGACAAGTGTGGAATTTTTGATAGTTTGTGGAAGGTTGTGAAGTGCCCTTAATCTTGTGTAAAGTTTATGAGTGAGAGAGCTCTTGTATGTTGGGAGATCCATCTTCAAGGAGTGAATGCTTGAAGAACATGCTGACTGGACCCTTCTAAGAAGGCTAGTGACATCAAGACTTTGGTTGTAAGCTGACTCTTATTTCATTATTAATACAATCAATGATGTTTTCCTATGTCTTGTATGAAATGTACTTGATAGCTCATGACTTCTTGACTTTGTGAGTAAATAGTTCATTGTTGTATCCAGTTATGTGCTTTGTTGTATTTCCTTTTCTTTGTTTCACATTGATCACTCATTAAGGAGAAGGAAGCAGAAGCTGGAGCAGCGCAACGGAACTCTATCAACCACTGGTTGAGGTCGGCCTCCGACTTTAACTTTTTAAGGAAAGCTATTGTTGATCTATCCTTGTTTGTGACTAGAACCACTCTAGGGCTAGAGGGGTTGCCTCTGTCCACAGAGGAAACACTTTCCTGCATCAGAAATTGGCAACTCCACCGAGGAGCAGTTTTGGCCTTTGTTCTTCTTGTTTACTCTTGTCTTGAATTTTGTTGATTTTGTCTCTTCTGAAGTTTTGGGGATTAGTTATCAGTCCTCTGAGTTTCCTGGGTTGATCTGGGAGATACCCCTATTTGATTGAAGGATTGACTGTTTTTTATTTGGGAGTTTGGTTCGCCTGTCATTGTTTTGAACATCATCGTGGATTTAATTTTAACAGTCGCGCTGTCATTGCACTTGACCTTTTGTAATATCCTGTGCATCACGTAATTAAGCCTCACAGTCGTGACGGTTCTGGGAATCGGACCATCGCGGCAAAGTCATGTACTTCTGCACTGACATCACTTTGTTGCTGCGTCTAGTGCTTTATTAGCGCTTGTTGCTTGTGTATTACCCACGCTGATTGCTGTAGAATTGATTTTCTCAATTCTGCCTCCTGAGTCCATCAATCCTACTAATCCCTTGCTTTTCTCACCTGCTTGGTGATTTGTTTTTCACTTTTCATGGTTAAGGCACTCTCTTGTGAGCTTTGTGGAATGAATCTTGTCCTTTCGCCTATGTGACCTAGATCATTATTTCAAGTTCCTTGAATTTGTTGGCTTGGTTGCTTGTTTGCTCAAGGTTCATTTGTGACTTCTTGTTGGTTTGATTGAGCCTTCCCCGTAGCCTGTTTTTGGTTGATTCTTTAGTGAATGTTATTGAACCAATCTTTGGCATTGATTCGATTTATTTTCGCTACCAAACATAGATCATGATTGTTTGGATCAACCGGGTTTTTCCACACTTGCTTGTTGCTTGTTTGTTTCTTTGAGATTTAAAGACATCAAAATCAAAGGATTGCATTCATTTAGTGTACGAAAGTGAAAGTGAATTTGCATTTCAAGTTTGCATATTGGAAAGCGAATGATAAAATCTCTCATTAGTAGTATCTGTGCACTTCAGGGGTTGATGTCTGTATGCATTGGGTGACTGCCTTTGTTGTCTTGGTTTTCTTGGTTTGGAAATGATCTCTCTACCCTCCCATAGGTAGGTGTTCATTGAAGAAAAAGGATTTTCCATTCATTCTAGCTGCATCCTAGGATTTATTATATACACATGGTAAGGGCTGAAAACTAAAATATAATCCAAGATCAACTCTAAAATGAACTGAATAAATCTAACAACACATTGGAACATAATGCACACTATTTAGAGGTCTAGGCTAGAGACGTGCTCCGGCATCGTTAAACCTAGTCACTTTTGTTTCCACTCAAGGTTGGGTGATTCCTCCTTCTATGACTCAATAGTGGTCTAGTACGGAATTGTGCTCCCATGTACCGTCGAGTATATGGGGAGACCCCACTAGGTTATCATCCTTTATCCTTAGGAAGCCGTGTCTACCGCCTTACAAGCCGTAACGCACCGAACACAGCATTCGGGAAGATTGACTACCGTACGGAAAGTCCTTAGTTTTCATATGACTGCCAAGGTGTATATGCAGTTTTACGGATTGTCTGGTAAACCTTTTGCCTAGTTCTCCAGAGTAGTCACTTTCGCTCCTTTTCAGACTCCCTAAAAGAAAAGGTTCATCTGAGCACTTGTCATTTCAGGCTCATTAAACATTCGAGGGCGACTAGAGTCATCTTTTGGTCCTTTTCTCGGCGCTTTAAAGATGAAAAGGTCAAGTTGTGTTCTTGTGTCTTAAAATTTATTCGGCCACATTCACATTTACCCTGTTAGATCTTGTTTGTGTTAGCGTGAGTAGGGTTCTTTCCATTAGTTTTCCTAGGGTTTTTGAGTCGAATCACCCTGGCGGAATCATCGATCCTGTCTCCCATTCCAAGTGACCAAGGGTCTCCCTCTTCTGTTGCTCTTGAGATACCGGTTGGTAGCGATACTCTCCCTATTATTCCGAGTATCCAACCGATTAACTCTCGTGCTCCAGAAGACGAGGCTTACGATATTCATTGAACCCCATTTGGGAGCCTTCCGAAGAAGATATTCTCGGTACTCCTCCTAGTGTTTCCGTCCCAATGTCTTCTTCTGACATGGATGACACATTCCCCATCACAAGTGAAGGATCCGTTGTGATGAGTAGTGAAATTCCTATCCATGTGGAAACTCCACCCTTTAGTGTCACCCCTCTCGGTGTCACGCTGCCCTTATGCTATAGGGCTTTGAGGGATGTTATGGGTTCTAGGACCTCCCTTTCGAGTTCCATGTGGTCTCATACCATCACTCCGACTTCGGAGTCTTTTATTCCTCAAATTCACGATGCGTCTGTCACCTCAGTCCCCACTATTCCAACTTTTTGTGTGGCTTCTTCAGTGCCTGTTGTTGGTGCTGTCACTGCATCCTCAGTTGTCACCACTGTTGCTGGACCTTCCCCCAGATCGGTGAATAGTGGCCCATCGATATCCGCATCCAGAGTTGTTGATCCTACACTCAATGCCCCACCTTCTTTTGGTTCCATTCCAGCAGAGGGGCATACGATCAAAATTTGCATGCTCTTCAGAATCTGGGCACGCAAGGCCCGTTTCATTATTACGATTCTTGAGGAGCTCACATTTATCACCATGGGCCTTTGCCATCTTAGCCTGCGGTTGAGGTCACGGTCCCGTTATCTGTTGCTTGGGGTACCACCGGTTATGGTGGTGGCCAAGTATCTCCTGCGAATTTTCAAGGACCACCTTATCAAGGTCAGCCGTCTTACACACAACCCTTCTATGGGTAGCAGTATTACAGACAACCTTACCCAGGGCAACCTGGAGGCCCATAAGGACAACCCTTCCAGGGACAACCTTTGGCTTATGGTGGTTCATATTTTACTTATCTTGGGCAACCCTCTGGTAATCCAGGACAACCTTACATGCAACAAGGTCAAACTGGCATCCAGCAGGGATACCCTTCTGGGTAGGGTCGTCAGTCTGGTCAACCATCTGGACAAGTTGTTCAACCTAAAATCTAGTCAGGTCAACCAACTGTCCAGTCTGCTCAGCCATCTGGTCCATCAAGACAACCCTCAGTTGTGCAAGGACAACCCAATACCCAGCAGGCTCAACCTTCTGGGCAAATGGGCCAATCTCAATCTCAACTAGGTCAACCTTTTGGCCAGGTGGTTCAACCTCAAGTCTCTCAAGGACATCTTTCCGGGCCTGCTCAACCGGGCACTCAAATGGTTGTTGCTTCTCAAGCTCCACCCGGTTTTCAGCCCCAGTCTGGGCTCCAGACCCAATCCGGTCTTCAAATTCAGGTGGGATCTCAATCTCAACCTGCTTACCAAACGTAGCCTGGCTCCTAGGCTCAATTTGGAGCCCAGACATCTTATGGTTTCCAGCAATCCCAAGGGCAAACTCAATTTGCCCCGTATCAAAATTATCAACAGCAATAGGTGAGTCCTTATCAGAATTATCAACAATAGTATGTTGCTCCTATAGGCCAAGTTGGTAATCAATAGAATGCTGGGGGGCAAATCCAAGGTCAGCCATCTAGCTATAGCTATAACCCCTATGGACAAAATCCCTACGGACAGAACCCTCCTGGGCCAAATCCGTCCAGACAAAATCAATGGGGGCAACAAGTGGCTGGCTGGAACTCTAGTGCTACCTCCTACCCATGGCCTCAGATGTCCTTTAATCCTCAGTTACCCTTTTTAGCAACGTTGGAGTTACCGGATGTGTCCAAACTGACCAATGATCCTATCCTTCATAATCCGTATTAGCCACCGGTACCAACTAAAATTCCCGGTGATTGTCCCAAATTTGATGGCAAAGCTAGAGAAGACCCCCAAGCCCACGTTATGAATTATCATCTATGGTGTTCGTCAAATTCGTGGCTTGATGATTCAATCCGGCTTCGACATTTTCAAAGAACCCTCACTGGCTCTGCTGCTAAGTGGTATATTGAGTTAGCTCCCAGATCTTTTCAGGATTTTAACTCATTGGATATGGCATTTTTAACTCATTTTTAGTTACCGATTCGATATGAAACGGGCACACATCTCCTAACATCCCTTAAACAAACAACGGCTACACAAATCTCCGATCACATCCATGAATGGAGATGGCGTCGCTGTTTGATTAAGTTTTGGATTCCCAATCAGATCCTGACCGACTGGTTCACGACCTCATTCATCAGTCTGATAGCACGGGACATTGCTATGGGGGCATGTGTAACTGAAGAGTAGGCTATTGCGCGTGCTCGATACCTTGACTTGGTATACTCCCAGTCCGGTACACTATATGATTATTTGCATGATGCCCCGAGGCCTTGAACTTCCAAAGCCCCGCCAACACCATCTGTTGATGGTATCATCGGTTCTGTTAATCCGCCTTCTAAGAAATCTTCCATGAATCCTGGGAAGCAAAAGTCGAATGCTTCAAATGAAAATACTTCTCAGGCTATCTAATTCTGGTAATACTTCCGAGGTTAATGCCGTCCAGTCCACCATGGCGAACAAAGCCTCGAAAGGAAAAAAGAAGGGAAAAGGAAAGAATAAAAATGATCAATTGAAGCAGGATTCCGCTAAACCTCCACCCGAGGAGGGAACCAAACGCAAGCCCAACTATCCTTTTCTTATCTGTGATGAGGATCACTATAACTACCTGAGATGGTCTGAAGTTAGTTGTTTGTTGAAAGGTGCTCCTAGGACCCCTGCGGTGCTGAAAGAACCTTTTCCCTCGCAGCAAACACAAATGGTGGCTGACGCATCCCAATCCTCTTCTCCCTTTGGTTCTCAAGTATTTATGGCTGGGAAGATCCCTGTTCACATTAGTACTCGAGCAAAAGAATATCTGTCGCCTACTGGGAAAGAGCCTAAGGTCCCCTCAAGCACTCCTCCATCCAGTTCTGGTCCACTCCATATTGAGAGACCTAGTACTGAGATGCCCATCCGACCCCCTCCTAAAGGTGTACTCTAAAATCTTCTTACAACCCTAATGCTCATGCTGCTCAGCACTATAGCATTGTTGAGGACTTAGCCCAGGCTCTCTCAACTATGTCTGCTCTAGAAGTTCTCCAGAGCTGCCCCTCCCAGAGGAAGTCCTTGCTATCGGCTATCGATGGCATCGACCCGACCGACTCGGACTTGATTTCTTTTGATCTCAACAACCATATACCGAGACTGCCTCACCAAATTGCCTTCCTTATCCAAGTCATCATCAATTCTAAAACGATTCATCATACCATCATTGATGAAGGCGCTTCAACTTGCATAATGTCTGTTGCTTGTTGCAAGGCTATTGGTTCCCCGACTCTGAGCTAGTCTCCTACGACCTTGGAAGCCTTTGATGGGAGAGAGTCTCGCCCTTATGGTATACTCCAACGTTTGCCTATTACTTTGGAAGGGAAGATGGTCGAAGTGGAAGCTGAAGTTGGTGATGCAAATCTAACATACAACCTCATTTTGGGCCAAAGCTAGACATATGCCATGCGAGCCGTGGCTTCATCTCTATTTCGTGTCATTCGTTTCCCTCATTAGGGGAAAATTGTCACAGTAGACCAGTTATCTTTCTTCACCTCCTCTTTCGAAGGCAACGTGCCTTTTTTGGAGCATACCTCCATTCCATTGGAGAGTGTGGGAGCTGGAATCTTTAAAGATCCTGCCCTTACGGGTGTTTTTTCGCTCCCACCTCCAAACGTTGCTCCTATTAATATGATTTCTGTTTGCTCTGATCCGTGGGTTCTTCCCCCCACTAATCAGATAGAATCTTGGGGCGATGAGATGCCATTGAGTCCTGCCAAGCTCAACTACGTCAATATCGTTTCTGCATCGACTCCTCCTTCTGAATCTGCTCCTTCAAGCAGAGCTCTCCACTCGTACACTCATTCCCCTTGGCTTGCAGACCATGCTTCTTCAGATCCTTTAAGGGAAATATTTCCTTCTAATGAAGCCATCATCGAGACCATGTCTCTCGAGGAACCCCCTTGATCCGATCACCACCATCATTCCTCATTTCTCCCTGCCCATCAGGGAATGCTTACCTGCCTCGAGTGGTTTTCCCCTTGTCTCCCATCGCAACCCCTTCAGACACCCATTCAGGTTTATCAAGTGTCCTCTGAAGGGAACATGGGAAACATCACGCAAACCCAACCGATCGACATCTCTATTAAACCAGGGGTTGTCGAGCACATCCATGTTGGAGTAACTTGTACTCCCAAGAAGATTCAGCTCTATATCGATCTTTTTCGCAAATTCCGTGATGTGTTTGCTTGGTCTTATGAAGAAATGCCCGGCATCGGTCCTAGTATCATGGTGCATGAGATACCCACGTATCCAGGTGTTAAGCATGTTCGATAGCGTTTACACCCCGTGCACCCCTGAAAGGCTGCGGCTATCAAAGCAGAGGTTGAAAAGCTTCTTAAGGCTGGTTTCATCTACCTGATCCCACTCACAGATTGGGTTTCCAATATCGTCCCTGTAACTAAAAAACAAGGCACCATCAGGGTCTGTGTTGATTACCGTGATATTAATCGAGCCTATCCCAAAGATAACTACCCCACACCCTTCATTGACCAGCTCATTGATGAGTGTGCCGGAAGTGAAATGTACTCGTTCATGGACGGTTTTTCTGGTTATAACCAGATTAATATCACGCCCGCTAATCAGCACAAGACCGCCTTTATTTGTACGTGGGGCACTTTCCCCTACAAAAAGCTCCCTTTTGGTTTGAAAAATGCTGGTGCTACCTTCCAACGCGCGATTCCTTATACATTCCATGATATTCGACACATCGTGCAACCTTACCTGGATGATCTACCAGCTCATTCAATGAAACGACAGGACCATCCCACTCACCTTCGCGAAATCTTTCTCCGCTGTCGACACTACCGCATCCAGCTAAATCCACATAAATGTGTCTTCTACGTATAGTCTGGCAAACTTCTCGGGTTCATCGTCTCCCGCGAGGGCATCCATTTGGATCCCCTTAAGGTCGAGGCCATTCTGAATCTTCCTCTCCCTGCCCCTTTGCATCAATTGCAAAGTTTGCAGGGCAAAGCGAATTTTTTACAACGCTTCGTTCTGAACTATGCCGAAGTGGCCAAAGGTTTTACGTGGTTATTAAAGTAGGACACCCCTTTTCTTTGGGATGCCACTGCCCAAGAGTCCTTCGAGTACCTCAAGGCTCTCCTTGTCTCTACTCCATTGTTGCGTCCTCCTAATTATCATCGTGACTACACTCTGTATCTGGCCGCTGCCGATACCACTATTGGCATGGTTCTCGTTCAAGATGATGACGATGACACTGAGCATGTAATTTTTATCTTAGCCGCAATCTATTAGATACAAAATCTCGATACCCTCATGTCGAGAAGTTGGCATTGGCTGCCATTTGTGCTGTCCAACGTTTCGACCATTACATCTTATTGCACACTATGACCATGGTTTCTGATTGCAACCCGATGACGTACATCCTGTTGCGTCAGTTGCTGGGGGCCAAGTACTCAAAGTGGATTGTTATACTCTAAGAGTTCGACTTGGAATTCACCACTACCAAGTCTAAGAAATCCCTTGTCTTTGTTGAGTTGCTTTGCTCTTTGCCATCTCTCATCGCGCCCTCTTGGTTAGAGGACCATATTCCGGACGAAACCCTGTTCTTAATCAGCACCCTCGATCCCTGGTACAGGGATATCATTGTCTATCTGCAGACGTCCTCTTTTCGTCTCGATGTGTCTAAGGATGCTCGGTGACGAATTCGCCATCAGTCTCAACCCTATCATATTACTGGGGACACCCTATACCGTCTCAGTGCCGACTCTGTTATCCGCTGATGTTTAACATTCGAGGAAGCTGAGCGAGTTTTAAATGACTGCCACTCTGGCGCCTATGGTGGTCACATGTCCGGATATGATACGACTCAAAAGATCCTCCGTGCTGGTTACTTTTGGCCCTCCATTTTTAAGGACTGCATTCTTGCCGTCCGCTCCTGTCACGGGTGCCAAATCTACCAGCAGAAGATGCATGCGCCTCCCGCTCCATTGTACCCTGTTGTTACCGTTGGCCCTTTTGAGAAATGGGGCATTGATTATATGACCTGTAACCCTCGCTCGGCCGGGGGGCATGGTATATCATCGTTGCCATTGATTACTTCAAAAAATGGGTCGAGGTGATGCCCACACTATCTGAAGACGATCACACAGTGGTGCAATTTTTGTTTAATCATGTTATCTCACGGTTCGGAGTTCCTCAGGCTATCGTCACTGATCACGGTAAGCATTTCCGTAATCATATGATGACTGAACTTACAACCCAGCTAGGCTTGAGGCATGATAGCTCGATTCCATACTATCGTCAGGCCAATGGCCAAGTGGAAGCCATCAACAAGGTTCTAGTTATGATGCTTCAACGCACCATTGGCATGCACAAGTCTAACTGGCACTTGATGTTGTTCTCTGCCTTATGGGCCTACCAAACTTCTGTGAAGGATGCCACTGGTTTCACCCCATTCCAATTGGTTTATGGACTGGAGGCTACCCTTCCCATCGAGTGCGAGATCCCTTCTTTGAAATCAGCCATCGGATTACTCCCCGACACTACTCCAGTAGAAGAATGCCTTCTTTACCTGGAACGGCTAGAAAAGACTCATTGAATGGCATCTCTAGCTATTGAAGCATAGAAGAAGAGAGTGAAAACTCACTTCGATCATACTGTTCATCCTCGTTCTTTTGTTGAGGGAGATTTAGTCCTGCTCTATGATCAAGCAAATGATAAGCTGGGGGCAGGAGAATTCGAGCCCATGTGGCACGGGCCTTATATTGTAAAGCGAGTTTTGTAGAAAGGGGCCTATGAGCTGATTGATTATGAAGGGAATCCTCTGGATAAGCCCCGAAATGGGCTCTACTTGAAAAAGTATTATGCGTGAATTCCGTGCACTCTGATTTGTACATACGTGTGTTTTTAATACGTATGTTGTTGTGTGTGTGTGTTTTCATGTTTTCGCTTGGTGTAACGGCATGATTGCCACTTATTGTGTCTTTTTTTGCTTCTTGTGAAGATGTTTGGTGCACCGCATGTTGGTTTCACTGATCGTGCCTGCCGTAGTACCCGCAATCTGTCTTCTGCGGCATGGGTGATCTACGATCCTCATGGTGAGCTAGTAGACCTTCAAGGTGTTTGTCTAGGTTGTACCATGAATAATGTAGCTGAGTATAGTGTTGTTATTGAGCTACTGGCCGAGGCGATTAATCTCGGTATTCGTACATTGGTTGTGAACTTGGATTCTCAGCTTGTCATCCACCAACTCAATGGGCGATATTCCATCAGAGACCATCGAATTTTAAGGTTGTATTTATGTGTTAAATTGTTAGAAAGGAATTTTGATTTCATCACATATCAACACATTCCACGAAGATTAAACACGTTAACTGATGCATTGGAAAACCATGTATTAGACAGACATTTACATAACATGTATTCAAAACAGAACATAAGAAGCATGTAAAACACAATAAAGTACCATAGGAATATGTAGATATATATATATATATATATATATATATATATATCATGTGGTGCACCGAGGCACTCAAAAAGTAAGTGTATACGTCTGAATAGAGTCTGTGTTCTCCATACATCCGAGACACACGTCTCTCAAAAAACCATTAGCAAGAAATAAACCTAGGCATCTACTGCAGTGGGTTATGCTCCCTATAGCACACCGCCACTCGTGCCACCCACCTCAATAGGCAGTGCACCCTGGGCTTCACTCCTACTATGTGGATCTGCAAAGATATGAGGACCTCCTCGACCCCCATGTAATCAGGGATCCCCGCTATCAGACCCTCAAGGTTTCGGGTCGCTGTCTCCATCTCGTCATCCTCCAGGGGAGCCAAGGCTAGTGCTCTGATGCCCTGTGCATCCCACCGTGCCTCTGGAGCCAACCCAATGGGTCTCACTGGTCCCACATCTGAAATTCTGTAGCATTCATTATTAGGACATATACATGAAAAAATCAAAAACATCATAAAAAATAAAATACGAAAATAATGTGATCAAGTGTCTTACCACCATCATCCCACTGCTCTCCAGTAGGCAGCTGCATGTCAGGGTCTCCGCGGAAGTCCATGCCAGCATATGGCCAATCCTAGATGAAGATCACTTGGCGCTCCAGCCACTCTCGAAACAGTATCCCCCACGACACTGGTCGTCTGCCACCTCCTCTTGGCATGACGTGTGCCCATTGTGTAGCCCTGGTCTCATGTGGTCTGGGCAAATCCAAAACCATGTCCTGCAACTGCAATGCCGGCACCCGCTCCAGCATGAGTAGGACTAAGGTGGAGCCATAACCAAACTGCTTCGTCTCTCCTCGACGGCAGCGGGTTAGCTGCCTCTTCATATTCGTCGTCACTGTGTCTGCCCAGTTAAACATGGTTAGATTGAGACATTCGAGAGCCAAACGAAGATGGGTCTTCGAAGCCTCGTGTTGGGCTTGGGAGCCCGCTACCCGTGTCACCATGAATAACATAGCATGAAGGATTACGTCCTCCACTATGAGGATTGCCACCTTCCCGCTCTTGGTTTTGCGTGCCCTTGGGCACACTTGAGCCATCAACGTCTCCAGAGAATCACCCCCCCAGGTCGCTGCCCCTCTAGGATGGGCCTCTTGCTACGACGGGACAACCCAGTCAAAAAATATATGTCTGTGGCATCAAACTCGATATCCCGGCCTCGAATGATGAATTTCCCATCTGTGGGATTCCAGGCCCGAATCAGTAGCTCCAGCAAATCAAGTTGTGACCGGAGGTGTGGAGTCAGGAAGAATTTGAGCAATCTGCATGCTTGTAATGCATTTCGGCACCCTACATCAGCGAAAGCTTGAATATCATTGTCATCATGTGTTTGTTCTTGCCAGACAAACGCCATTATAGCCTGCATGACGAAAAAAAATGAATTAGCACTTCCTTTGCAAAATTTAACATGTAATTTGCATAAAAGCATAAATTCACGTTGTCATCGTGTTTGTTTTTATAACAGACGCGATGACGCAAGGTTGTTAGTTCTATTTTTTCGCGGTCATCGCGGAAGTACATCACTTTTCCGTGATGATTGGAACACGTTACGTGTAAAATTTTTCGGCCATCGCGGACCCGATGGGTATAATTGAGATGACCGAACAGCGGAACCCAGTCCAAAAATCCACATAAACTAACACATTTAATGGTCAAAATGCATAAATAAGGTATTGAATTGAAGTGCAGGACGAAGCCTATCTACCTGGACGAAGTCTCGGGGTGAACGATGGACGAACAGGGTCGAAATTAGCTCGCCAACCTTGGTGCTGCAAAACGCTCCACAGTGGAATGAACAGTGACAATGGTAAAAGTGAATGGATTAACCCCATTTTTATAGTAATTTTTGGAAATAAAAAATTATATCTTATAAATATGAGTTTTTCGCATTTTTTATCACATGGTCAAGTTAAAATTTGATTTTTTCAACTATGCTTTTATGTATATTGTTCATTTTATATCGAACGGGTTTACGTGCGACGTGTTTTGTGCAGGACTGTAGGTAGTGCAATTTCATGTACACTTGATCCATGAAGTTGTCTTTAAGCTCTTTTCCGACTTGAAAAATGAAAAGATCGCCGAGTTGTTCCTCTTAACTCGTTAAAAGCAAATAAGAGGCGGTTGCCTTTAAGCTCTTTTCCGGCCGTCTAAAAACGAAAAGGTTCATGGGCCTTTGTCGTTTCAAGCCCGTTATTGGTTACGAAATGACGTGATTTCGGTCGCTTTCCTACTTTTTCAAGTCGAAATCACTAATTATGAAAAGTACTCCTTGATCGTAATGGTCGGGCGGTTATTTCGAGTATCGTTTTATACTTTTTTGGGCTTGAGAGACACAGCTCTATGAAAAAGGACCCCCTGGAGTTTTCTTTTCCGTGTCTTTTTCAAACTCTCTAAACATGAAAAAGACTCTGAGTTTCACCTATGTTGGACTCGTTAAAACCTAACGACATTGGACTCGTCACCATGACGAGACTCGAGCTTCTCCTCCCTAGGGCTCGTTAAACTATTACTAGGTTGGATTCAACAACAGATTTATCATTGATTGTCTATGGCAGCTAGTCACTCTTGAACATCGACACTTCTGCTTCTTGTCGGGTTGGGACATCCATACGTCATCATTTGGCCTTCCGCGGGTATGGGTTGTCATTTAGCCTCAGTCCATTTGATCCATGCTATCTCCATCAAGCCTCTGATCCTTTGGTACCTGAATGTTGCCACCCTCTGGAGTCGTGTCGCCGACATGTTTAAGAGTATAATCCTTCTGTAGTTTACACCTCTATCTCCTCCTCTGATACTCTGTTTCACCATCTACCACTTGTTCCTTGTCTCGCATCGTTGATGGGGGAAACATTATGGCCCCCTGCAATGGGTCATCTCCTGTCGACATCAGCTCATTATCCAGGAGATTGATCTAGAGATCCCCTTTGGTACCTTAGAGCTTGCATGCTTCAATGGCAAGTTCTTCACACCTGACGGTCGACTTTCATCACTGGTCATCGATTGGGTGATTCCACGAGTGTTCGACTTCAGCTCCTTTTTCACACTCCGTGGATTGTACTCGCTAGTACCTTGAGAACCATTGGCATTATTGGTGGTTTCTCTCGTGCTTGTTAACGGTTTACATCATTGACCGGTAATCAAGCGACCTTCTATCATGCTCGACGTCAAAACATCTATTCGCATGTTAGAATTTGTACTATGATCGGATGGGTTCAAGACCCCGAACTCAGATTACATATGTTCAGGCTGTGTGGATTGGTTTCTGGTTACATGACTCATTGATGGATGGCTGCGACCATGCCTGAGTCTTGATGGATGGTTGCGACCATACCTTTATCATTATCATGGTCTCATTAGCTGGATGGTTGCGTCCATACCACAAACCTATTTCATATGTCTTTTGGATGGCTGCGCCCATGCCTGGACTACATGTACTTCATAGCTATCAGTTTGACTTGTGTACAGGTCCTTCCAAATGGTGTTCCAGCTCAGTTGTTTTGTAAAGCATTTCACCCCTTCCACTCTCTCGAGCTTCATACTTTAGGGGGCATCTGTTACATAGTAATTTATCACCACTTCCACTCTAGGTCTTCTCACTGTGTCACGTGTCCAAGTCAAACATGCTTATGACAGACAACTGCTCTCCTATGTTGCCAATTGACCCACTTTTCCTAAGTTATCTGCCTCATCACTGCTATGGGCTTAATAAATGCACTAAAAGGCACTCATGAATAGTACATTTGCGCTGCCAGCGCGGAAGTACACTTGATTCCCACGATGACCCAATTTTAAGCACCAGTGCGGGGCTATGTGTTTCCTTCGGCGATGATTTGACTATTTGCATTGATCACTTGCGATGTCAATGCTGAATCTCAATCTTGTGCCCTCAATGATCCAGATTGGGCGAATTTGCTCCAACAGTTGGCCTTCCAGATGACTCTAGACCTGGTTTTTGGCCTAGTTTATGTCGCCCTTCTTTCCCTGGTGTGGCAATTCCATCAATTGTGCTACCTTCCTTGATGATAAGCTCTCTCTTCCACCTTTCATGGAGACTCCTTCTCCTATCTAAACTCTCACCATTTATATGCATTGCTAGTTCTGGATAGTTGGCTAGTTGAGCAGTGTTGTTAGTGTTTTATGAGTTTGCTAGATAGCTGGTGTGAGTGTGACAAGTGTGGAATTGTTGATAGTTTGTGGAAGGTTGTGAAGTGCCCTTGATCTTGTGTAAAGCTTATGAGTGAGAGAGCTCTTGTATGTTGGGAGATCCATCTTCAAAGAGTGAATGCTTGAAGAACATGCTGACTGGACCCTTCTAAGAAGGCTTGTGACGTCAAGACTTTGGCTGTAAGCTGACTCTTATTTCATTATTAATACAATCAATGATGTTTTCCTATGTCTTGTATGAAATGTACTTGATAGCTCATGACTTCTTGACTTTGTGAGTAAATAGTTCATTGTTGTATCCAGTTACGTGCTTTGTTGTATTTCCTTTGCTTTGTTTCAGGTTGATCACTCATTAAGGAGAAGGAAGCGGAAGCTGGAGCAGCGCAACGGAACTCCATCGACCACCGGTTGAGGTAGGCCTCTGACTTTAATTGTTTAAGGAAAGCTATTGTTGATCTGTTCTTGTTTGTGACTAGACCCACTCTAGGGCTAGAGGGGTTGCCTCTTTCCGTAGAGGAAACACTTTCCTGCATCACATGGTTAAAAACCTTTTAGGTTGGTCTATGGTGTAGAAGTTGTGATGTCTATGGACTATTGTGCCTAGTCTACGTATAGCGGCCTTCACAGGAATGGCGGACCGCGGAACCTTAGAAGAAAGGCTCGCACAGCTAACAGAGCTCAAGGAAGATAGATTTTTGGTTCGATTCCATCAGTAGGCTCAGAAGGAACGCAAAAAATCTTGGCATGATCGACACATCAAACTATGAACCTTCAAGGTAAATGATTTGGTTTTATTATATGACAGTAAGTTTGATAAGTTCCCTGGAAAATTTTAGATGCATTGGCTGGGACCATATGTTATCAAAGAGATTACTGATGGTGGAGCAGTTCATCTCGTAAAGTTGAATGGAGATACATTTTTGGGAAGGGTAAATGGAAACTGATTGAAGCCATACACTAGGGATACGACCTAATGACTACATAACAGTAGCACAATTTTAGTGCTCTAGGGAGCTGCAAGGAGGCATGGGACTATTAAATACACTGCCTAGTTTATAGAGCTACGTGACAGTGGGTCTGCGTGAAATAGGATGGTGTCACAGTACCAGAAGAAGCACAAAGGGTGTTGCACAATAGGGGAGAGACCACACAGCATAGCCAGAAAGTAACCATCACAGTCACTGTTCATGATTTGACTACTAGGAGACGGTTAAGAGGAGTAGGGGGTAGTATTTAAGGCTGAATTTAAGAGTGAAATATTTGTAAATCTGTCGCCAATTCAAAATTTATGGACAGATTTTGAGGGGAACAATTGAATTTGAATTCGAATTTGCCTATAAATTGCGCGTGGTCATCAACAAAAAACACTTTGCGTCCTTAGAATTTCACTGTTCAGGTGTCGATTATTTATGAATCCTCAGGTTTATGTTGATTTAGTCATTTCTTCTATACTTCAGAAGTTACCCAAGGAAACCCAACAGTTTATTCTTAGCACAATGTCTAGACAAGGAGAGACTGCTAGTACTAGGGGTGTTGTTTCCTCTAAGGGAGCTGCTCCAGAGGTAATGAGTATGGAGGTTCCAGTTCCAGTGCCTATAGCACTGAGGTCATCTAGGCTGAAGGCTATGCCAGTGAGGGAAGTCCCCAAACCTAATAAGGAAAGGACAAAGAGAAGAAGCCCATACCATGGTGTGAGTCATCGAGGAAGCATGCCGCCACACAATCCCAGAGGAAGAGAAACGAGGCGCCAAAGAGAAGGGGAAAGTGGTGGATTCAGAGGCTGAAGAGGGCGCAGAGGATATTGACACCAAGGGGGTGGATACTATATCCAAGTTACCACATTACATTCCTTCACGCAAGGGAAAATTGAAGGTCCCTGACCCAGATGCGGGACAATTCCTCCTCAATACACCCTTATTAGTGGAGAACCTTACTTTTGAAGGTATGCACTTGGCGTGGATCCCACATTTGAAGCTGTATGACTAGGATTTTGCGAACCAAAAGAAGTTCACCTACCTTGCTACATACACCTATATGAAGAGTGTCTTTTACAAAGAATCTGGGGTCATTGCATTGGAGCCTTTGGAATGGATTTGCAAAGTGAACGAGTAGGAGTTTTTGAACCTGTTGTGGGTGCCCCACTACCATCACTCCAATATCAACTTGATTGTCATTAAGAAGTTGTTATGCTTGGTGCCTGACGGATTCTTATGGTTGAGGGCATCAATCCCTATCACCGGTATGTTTATCCATTAGATCACATTGTTGCCACACTAAGGGTTGAATCGGACCAAGGAGTTTGGAAGAAAGACGAGCGAGCGCAACCTCGCTGAAAAAATGAAGGACAAGTTCAAGCTTGTGAATAAGCCGTGTGGATACTCTATTACCTCGATCATTGACCCTGCAGTAAAGGTTGCCATGCAGATCCTTACTGGCAAGGTTATGAAAAAATGTCACGCGGACGAGGTTCCAGCACAAGTGGTTTCCTTGGTTGCAAAGTGCACAGAGGGCATCCAGATCAACTGGGCGTGCTACTGGTGTATTTAGTTCCTCGCGAACTGCCGAGAGGTGCAGGATGAGAGTAAAACATTCCAATATTCATGGTTTTTTCTCTCCATTGTGCTCGTCGCTTGGGATCTACCAGAGGACAGCCAGTTTCCTCCAATGGAGAAACATTTGCTAGAAGTTGTAAAGTTTGCATCTCTTTGGGCCACAAAATATGTTGCGTGGGTCACAAAGACCAAATTATTTTGGGTGCTGATGGAGGTGAGCATTCGCATGGCCATAAACCAGAAGCCATAGTTGTCATTAACCGGGTTTGAACATATTTTAGGGTACACGGAGTTCAAACTTGACTTCCACCATGTATACATCTAGGTGCGAAAGGATCTGAAAAAAAATGGTTTGACCTACCCTACCTTGCTACAAATAATGCTATTGAGGAGGTCATTAAGTGCTGGCTGATAGATTGGCATTCTCCATCAGATCTAGTTGCGGGGACTAGCAAGTCCATGAAGTAGAAGAAGAAGGAAGCAGTTAAGCAGAAGGTTTAGTAGTTGGCTGAGAAACGGAGAAAAGAGGTTGAGGAGAAGGTCCGGGTGAAAGCGAAGTGTGCCGCAAAGCAGCAAGCTGAACAAGAAGAACACAACTCTGAGCAGAGTGATAAGTCTCCTTCACCCCAAAAGGAGGAGGAAGAGGAGTTACAGCAGGGCGGCAGTGGTCATAAGGTGTAGAGAACTCCCCTCCGAGTGAAGCAGTACAGGGAACAAGAAAAGGAAGGGCCGTGGAAGAAATCAAAAGCCAACAAGCTATTGCTGGACCCGATTACTCTAACAGACAATGACCTGGATGAGATAGGAAATAAGGTATGGGATACTACAGCAGAAATGTTACAGCAGTTTGAGCAGCAGCAACAATAGGCACTGAGCACCATCAAGAAGGATCTACGCGACGTGCAAATTCAGATGACTAGAATCCAGGTAGGCATAGGGCAGACCAGCGTTGCATCAACAAGTTTGGCACCGGGGACCACTCAGGTAGCAGAGATGGTTCACTCATTGGACCTCTAGGAAGTCACGCTACCAGATGGATCTTTAAGCATGGAGGTGGCCAATGACAAAGCCATAGTGAGTTCTTTGAAGAAAAATGGCCTCATCCTACACACATTGTAGGAAGGTGTGCTAGCAGAGTTCCAGGTGTGGGATATGCGTGCACTTAGCCTCATAAGTGAATATCAAGTAAAAAATGAACAAATGTTTGCTGAGAAGTCAAAGGCACTAGAGGCATAGAAGAAAATTCAGGGGCATAATGCCTAGCTTGCAGCCACGGTAGCAGAATCCTACAAAATAGTACCCGAACTGCATATACTAGAGGAAGCACCATTGGAGGCGAATATCAGAAAGATGGCTACGGGTGTGTGCAACACCAAGATAGAAGTAGCTAGAGTTTAGTTTGAGCTGAACGTGAAGATCACTGAGTTGGAGTTGAAGTCACACGTTCAACTCCACTAGAGGTAAGGGAACAACGCGAGGCCGCTGTGAAGGATGGAGTTGCGACAGTGGATGCCACAATGGTAGACTGCACTGCACTTTTTGAGAAGGCAATGGAGGTAGTCACAACTCTGTAGGAATATCCCACCGTGCAGGCCTTGAATATAGAATCTCACAAACTCTAGCAATAGTATGATGAAGTAAGGGAGACGACGCACACTATTGCTACAACACAACAACTTGCCAAGCTACAGGAGGCAAAATAGGTGCTTACACAGGTGGATGAAGCATAGAAGATAGAGGTAGTCCTCAAGGTCAGATTAGGGCCTTATTTGGATGAGGCCTACATCATCTCTACCAACATTCATGAGAAATTGGTGAACTTGTAGAGTACTTAGTAGAAAATCAAGGAGGACATTGCAGGACTGGCAACAGAGTAACTGGTGGAGCAGATCAAGCAGGCAGCCACGCAGAGCACAGCTAAAGTAGTAGTGGCACAAGTAGAGCTGGAGAATCTTCGCAGTAAGATATTCATGCCAGCCGAGTGACTCGAGGGCGAGTCACGATCTTTGTGGTGGGGGGCTGTTGGGATGGGGTCCCCTAGGGTCAATTATGGGGAAATAGCCCAAGTTTTGACGTACAAAATGTAAAATCTCTGAAAATTTTGGTCACGGAGCACGTAGATAGTTAAAGTGTCATAAAGGGTTTTACCCTTCTTTTATTTAAGTTGAGTCAGCTTTTTGAGGATCTACACATGGTTCGTGAACCATGGGATTGTATAAACAAGTGTGTCTTGGGATGTCTAAGGTAGGTAATGAAGTTTGGTCTATGGGAGAAGTCTAAAGAGTTAGCGAAGAAGAGTAGGAAGAAAGGATATATAACTGTGTGCACAGAGGCATAGAGTAGAGTCCACAGGTGAGTGTGTGGACCCCTGCAGCTGAGTGCGTAGGGAAGTCTTGAGTCTGTAAGATTGAATTGATTATCAATCAAGAGATTATTCTAGAAATCCTTTTGCTTCGCCTATTTACTTTTTTATGAATGAATTCGCTTTTATACTATGATGAATGATGGGTTTGTGAAATAATATGGTATTGATGTGCGAATTTACACAAATTTTATTGTTGTATGAATGAAATTTATGTTAACTTCTTACATGAAGATTATATTGTTGTATGTTGAAGTCATCGAACACTTAAGCTGATATGAGTAATTATTGGGTTATAAATAATCTTTGATGCGTGTAAGTAGTGGATTTTCTTATTCAAGGTCTGCAAAAGATAGTCATAGACCTTCGCGGAGGTCTAGAGGCTGATTAAAGGATGTTACATCGATAAGCCTTAAAGGCTTATCGATCTACATGAAAGAAAATTTAGGGCATACAATGACATTACACTGATCTCTGTGTGCGGAAACTTGATTCCAACACCCCCCCATACTGCTTTGGGTGAGACTTTGGTCTGCGCTCTGCGGATTGATGTCGAAAGGGCTAGTAGTGTAGGGATTTGTTTAGCGAAACTAACTCTAAACCTGGGTTAGGACCCACTAAGCCAACAGGACAAGCAAGCCAGAAGAAAGCAAGCGATTCATCCCTAAAAGCAGAACTTACACTTGATCTCGGCACAGTGCAATTGCCAGAGGGATCCCTACGTGTTGATTTAGCATAAGAAAGGGCACACCTATTACATATGAAGGACTTGAGTCTGAACCTATCCACACTTCCTATTCAAACTCTGCATGAACTACACCAAAGGGTGTTTGAAGAGCTTTGAATTAGGGAACAATGCGCACTATGAATCATCGCGAGGTAAAAACAAATAATCCATAGATATTTGAGGAAAAGGCACAGGCCCTCAAGTTAAAGGAGGAGGTCACGGTGCGAATTCAGCAGCTGGAGGCTACTATTGCACAAGCCTATTGTGATCTCCCCAAGCTCCATATTAATGCAAAAGCAGCTCCTGTGGAGAAGATTCAGAAGCTAGACACTGCAGTAAGGGAGTCACAGGTAGAAATCTACAAGCTTAGGTTTGAGTTGCAGCTACAAATCTCGGAGCTACAACTTAAGTTGCATCCCACAACCCCTCCAAAAGGCAAAGATCATCGCGGAGCTGCTATTAAAGAAGCGATGACCACCTTGGAAGCAACAATCAAGGGCTGCACTCAGTTCTTTGAACAAGCCATGGAACTGTGGACCTCGCTACAAGAGGATCCAACTCTATAGAAGATTGAAGGGGACATCAGAGAGAAGAAGAGACAATTCTATGAAATCATGTCGACAATGCGAACCTTAGCACCCAGGCAAAGGTTCACTAGGTTATAGGAAGGCAACCTCATCTAGAGTGAAATTGATGAGTTGCATCACAAGGAATCCATCATATCTTCAAGGATGTGGCCTTGGACGAATGAGTCCAGTCAGTTGACATTGTTAGAAGAGGGAAAGTTGAAGGCCATGTAGCAAATGTAGAGAAAAATGGGCTTTGCAATCGAAGGCCTAACCACAAAGAAATGGGTTGAAGAAGTTTGTTAGGCCGTTACGCAGGGGATAGAAAACCTGCAAGTTCTTCAGATTGAATTCAATGCGCTACAGGTGAAGATCGAGGCGCCACCAGCTGAGTGACTCGAGAACGAGTTATGACTTTGTGTTGAAGGCATATTGGGACAGGGTCCCCTAGGGTCAATTTTTAATCATTTTTGTTGATTATGTAAAGTCTCCATATTTTTAGGAGAGGAGCAAGAAGGTCGTAGGAGTCAAAGGGGCTTTAGGAAGGTCAAATACCCTTATTTTGTTAGAAGTTAATATGTTTTGTGACCTAGCCATCGTTCGCAAACCATGGTATGTAATGAAAGAAGCTATATAAAGGAGTCATAGCAATTCAAAGGAAGTAATTTAATCATTGAATATCTATGTATGGGCATGTGATCTAAGGAAGAAAAGTTTGTTTTATGTACTTAGGCGAAGGGGAAGGCTCATGCAACTATGTGCGTGTAGACCTTGGTAAGTCCGCAACTGAGTGCGTAGGCCCTTGCAGTTGTGTGCCCAGCGAATAAAGATTCTGTAATAGAGGGATTGATCATAATAAAGACTATTTTGGAGCCATATCTGTGTATCTGTGACTTTCTATTTATTTATGCATTTTTTTTGTATTCACTCTATTTTCTGTAATTATCTTGAGAAACACTTAATTAATGCGTGAAAGTAGTAGATCTTTAATTTACTTGATGATATAGATGTTTAAAGAAATTGACGCAAAGTTAGAATTTGTTATTTGTAAGTTATCTTAATTTCCACAATTCAAGGGCGTTGAGGGACAAAGTCCCCTAGGGTCTTGGGTCAATACCCCAGTAGAGCGGGGGTTATCTACAATAAAAAACAAGCATTCCACACAGCCATGATACTAATATAAGCAAACTACGTGAAGAGAGATGCACCTGGGGGTCCTTCGTTCAAGTAGTTCCGGCCAGGGTTCAAACCCTCTTGGAGTTCCTTTCAATCCTTCAACCTGCAAAATAACCAACTCAAAGAAGCATAGCAGTATATGGACCAAGCATCATAAAGAAATCAACTTCATAGCATATTGAAAGGTAATTATTTATATAATTGAAACAACTATTCATATGCAAATCATAACATTAACATCATAAGCTTGAAGAAGATTAATCTCAAGAACAAGACAAATGTTTCTTTATTGCAGATAGCTAAAGTAAAACAAGGAATGATATCACCTGAATCTTCCTCTCGCAAGCTCCAAGTTGAACCGTCCTTCGGATTCATCTAATCCCAAGTCTTCAAAAGGCTCCTTCCATAATCACACAAGGATATCTCAACTAATGAAAAGACATCCTAACTCAAGGAAACAAGGGTTTCCTGTAATGGGGGAAGTGCTGGAATCATAAGGATCTTCAGAATAGATCAGGGATAATCTCAGTAGAGTGACTTTTCTCTCTATTCTCTCCTCCCTTAGGCCTTCCCATTGAAGCCTTTTTATACTTATCCCTAAGTAGTTTTTTAGTTGGGAATTCGTTGGGAACAGTTGGGCCACAGGCACTAATAGGTAATCAATAGGTAAAACCCGTGATCTTCACCTGAAATTAAGAAGATTGAATTTTTTTAAGTGTTTTAATACATATACGTGGGTTGGGTATATACAGACCCACGTACACATGCATTTAGCTCAGGGAAATGTCGTGTATAGGGAGTAAAACACTATTTTTAAAGTATTTGGACTAGGTCTGAAAGGAGGGGTTTCCCTAGGCCATGAGTGCAGCATCACAAACATCAAGAGTGAGATTTGGAGCTATAATAGATGCCCCCTAATATATGAGGTTAGATGGGGTACATGATGGCCGAAATGTATTAAGTAAGTACATGGAAAGGAAACCTGTCAAAAACTGAGAAGGACTTCAACAAAGTTCAGCTTGCCAAGCCACAAAAAGAGATCAGAAAGAAACACTGTCTAAGGCAGGTATACCCATGCTCAGAGAATGTAAAGCATGTCTACATATCAAGTACAAGCGGATCCACTAAGTATACAAGTATAGAAGACTATAAAATACATAATGGATCATCTGGTCACGATCGAACAAGTACATGTCTGAATATCACATATAAGAATGTCAATGATGCTGAAGGATGAATTTGATCACTGATATCAAAGACTGATCCAAAAAGTACCAAATGAACATGATGGAGTAAGATGGTACTACACTACAAACTCAGGTGCCAGCATATAGAATGTCACCATGAATGACTGCAACATATAAAGTGGAGTGATATCAACTAGCAACAACAGGAGCAACTGTCAAGTGAACCAATGAATGTTGATGCAACCCGAGGTCTTCACCGATTTCCACGGTACATTTCTACACCATGGGAATAAATGACCTGAAGTCGACCATGTGAGAAATCGTTTGATTACCAGTCATTGATGTATACCGTTAACAAACATGAGACTACTCATCAATAATGATAATGAGCATCAAGGTACCCAGTACAATCTAACAAGTGTGAATAGATGAGCTGGAGTCGAACACCTGTAAGAATCTATCAATCAGAAGACAATGGTGGTTTCCCACTGTCAATAGCGAAGGATCTACCACTAATGACTGCAAACCCCAAGGTACTGCCAAATGGACTCAAGATCTTTGCCCTAGAGCAATGAGTTGTAGTCAATAGGGAAATATCCACTAGAAGGAAGGCATTAAGGCATCCTTCATCAATCTAGCGTGAGTGTAACCCATAGGCCAATAATGTGGAGGGAATCAAACGAAAAATATGTAGTAACCCAAATGAAGCATGTTTCCGATGTACACAAGATGTGGCTAGCACACGACAGAAACCCTCTGAACCAACCAATAATGAGAGCTAATACAGAGGCGAGGTATCCACCAATATGTCAAATGGAAACCAAGGTATTGCACGAATCCCCATGTGTGATAGTGTAAGCTGATGTCAAACACTAGGGAAACCATTCAGTCAAATACCCATGATACCGATTGATGTTGAGCACAAGGTAACCTATCAATAATAAAAATAGGGATAGGGTGTGGCTCTAGGCCTGTCCTCAGAGTAAGATGTCGTTGTCGATAAGGACAAGACCCGCCAGCAAGAAGTTAATAGGGACCTTATCAAACCTGCACGAGTAAAGGACCAATATAGCTGATGTGATGATAGACAAGACACTGACAACCAGGGATGGTCGACTGAATAATGATTCAAGAGACACTACAGAGAGGCCGACTCAAGCTAACTTCCCTTGAACAAAAGCACGACTCAATGATGACTATGTGACATCATATGATGAATCTATATAAGATCGTTGTGGAGGAGGCACGAACGAACCCTCCATATGATTGGAAGAGATAACCAATTGGGGGAGAACTGACTCAATAACAAGTTTAAGGTGTACCTAATTCAAACTAAATGCCACCCAAATGGAGGAGACTTTGTTTTGAGTGCTTTGTTCAAGGGAAACACGACTGACTCTATCTACCAACAATAAGTGGAAATATTATCCCATTCCTGCTCTTTTTGGAATATATAATTTCTTTTTTCTTTTTCTTTAAGCTGGAAAAAGAATAAAAGAATGATATAGTACAGTGGAAAGAACGAATGTCGGTGAAATAGATGATCTAGTTCCTGGGATTGGAACAATCCTATGCTCAATGCAGGGAGGCAAAAACTAGTCAAAGACACTCAAAGGTATGTTCCTTCCATGGGTTAGGGTGTGTCAAGTTGGAGAATTCAAGTGCATGCAAGTTTGATTTTGCAGACGTCATGGTCAAAAGTCGGCTTAAACACGAATCCAAGTGAAGCCAGCTCAATGCCAAAAGGTGAAAATGGTCAAAATGAAATGCAGTAGTACAAATCAACATGAAGGAGCCTCTATGGTATAAAGCCAAAACGAAGCAAAGAAGCAAAGAGAAATGAGTCTTCATCACATAAGTCATGGCGGGACTATAGAGGACTCTCGAGCCTACTCAAATTGAATTAGCATGGGTAACAAATGACAGTGAGGTGTTAAATACGATGTCCATGAAAAGGATGGCTCTACCATCGTGCCATGATTTAAAAATCGGCGAGTGAAGATGGTTTATGAACCATAACACGATGGGATCGACCCTATGGCAAGTGTATCGACAAATGGAGGCTAGTATACATAATGCAATGGAAAAATGGCTTCCCTAACCTATTTTCTAATAAGAAAATGATACCTGCGATGATGAGTCAACCGTCATGGAACCGTCTCGAAACTGTCGAAAAAGCATCCAAAATGTCCTGAAAATCAAACCATTCTCGACATTCCAAGCTCCCAAGTTAAAAGTTACATGAGACAAAAGAAAATCAATTTTTGAAAAAAAATTGACATTTTCAAAGCTTATAAAATAGTTTTTTGACTCACCATTATCACTGTTTGAGTTGAGAGAGCAAGGAGTGAAGAAAAATGAGCAAGCTTTGCCATTTGTCAAATTTGACCATTTAAATTTTCCCAAAATCACCAGAAAACCCTTAAACTCATTTTGCATTCATTTGTGATTGGTTTTAAAATTTTTAATTCAAGTTTCACTGTTGAATTTATGTCAAAAAATTTGTCGTGGTGTATATGCGGGTTGGCTATGTGCAACTCGTGTATACGCAGGCCCTAGACATGACTGTGTATGAAACGGACCCGCGTATACGCCGTGAAAACTTCAAAATAAAAAACTAACGGTCCAAACTTGTTTTTTCTTCAGGATGCCAGTCACTTGGAGGGAAAGAGAGCATGCCTTAGTGGATGATGAGGTTATGAATGATCCTAATGCCCTGGAAGGCTTAAGAAGATGTGGTTTGCTAAAATTCTTCAAAATGCCAAACATGAAATCAAACACACGCTTGCTCGAAATGCTTATTCACTACTGGAGCATCGAGGATGACTCATTCATGATCAATCAAATGCCACTCAAGATAGAGATTGAGGATGTTTATTTCATCACTGGCCTTTCCCGGAGGGGAGAGGTAGTAATTCCACAAGCAGATCACAAGGTAGCCTCTCTATCAAGGACTATATGCATATCTATTGCCCTGGTCATCTAGAAAAGATTGGAAGTCAAAATCCAATCAAGCACGTGGAGAGTTTATCATTGAGGATCATCCTGTTCACTATAGCCAGAGTGAACGGATCAACTTACTTATACCAGGCTTCACGGCTTGCCATGATCTCAGCGGTAGACTGTATCACTATAGTATTTGATTGGTGTACTCCTCTTCTCGCCAACTTGAAGAGACAACTTACTTCTATCAAGAAGCGCTAGACCAATGTTGGGTTGTGTTATATTCTTTCCATGACTAGCCCACGTAGTTAACCGGGGGGTTAGAGGGGGGGCAAAGCCCTCCTTCATCGCGCCGATTGTGTAGTACAGGGGGGGAGGGAGGGCAGGGGTCACAGGGGGTTTGAGGTGTCAGCGCCCCAGAAAATCCTAGTTTTGGACCCTATGTTAGGATGGGCAGACCCACCTATGGTTTTGTGCATGATTTTCGCACATGTTTTTGGACGCGATGGTTTTCGGTCCATGGTATTGGATGCTTCGGCATGTATAAATATGTATTATAACATTGAAAGGAACATAATGAAAAATCAAGCTGGTAGTCCCGGTTTTATAATCCAGGGGAAATCTCTGTGTATATGTGTTTTTTGTGTTATGCTCTCACATTGTTTATTTTATGTGTTTTAGAATTCGTATGCAGGTAATTTCTGTACGGGGTTAAAACCTACATTTGGTATCATAGTAGTTTTGGCTTCAAGGGGACGCCTTTGTTGCTGAGGAGTTTTGCTCGAGCCTGTGGTAGACACTGTTCAGTGGGAGATTTGCGAGATCAATTTTGGTGGTGAAAGAAGATGGTGAGCAATGGAAAGATAGAGATTGAGAGAATTAATGGTCAGAGTTTTGAGTTGTGGAAACTCAAGATGGAGGATCTGTTGGTGGATAAAGATCAGTGGATTGCGGTAGATTCGACTACTAAACCAATGAGAGTGTCCGATGAAGAATGGAAGAAGTTGGATCGGAAGGCAAAGAGCACAATACGATTGTGTGTCTCAGATTCAGTATTGCTGAATGTATCAAGGGAAGCTACAGTGAAGGCTTTATGGGACAAGTTAGGGACTTTGTACCAATCTAAGTCTCTGGTGAATAAACTGATCATACGAAAAAAGTTGTATAAATTGAGGATGAAATATGGAGACTCAGTGATAGAGCATCTAAATGCATTTAATACTGTGGTAAGTCAGTTAGCATCTATTGATATTAAAATTTCAGATGAAGATAAGTGCATCAGTTTGTTTTGTTCTCTACCAGATTCGTGGGATAGTCTGGTTATTGCAATAGGTAGCAATGCAATTGCCTTGCAGTTTGATGAAATAGTCTCATCCTTGTTGATGGAGGAGATGAGACGGAAAAATATGGAGAGCCAGAATGGTGATGCCTCATTTGTACGAGGATGGTCCCAGAACAGAAACAAAAATAAGTCATCGAGTGGGAGATCTAAATCTCCAGGAAAACCTGTAAAGATGGTGTGCTGGAAATGCGGAAAGGAAGGGCACTACAAAAGGGACTATAAATCTAAAGCTCCTGACAAAGGAAAGGGATCTGATGATGATCCTTCTGCAGAGGCAAAAACCACCTCAGATGAAGGTGGGGATGTGTACTTGGCTTCTTCAAGTACACATGTAGATCATGAGGCATGGTTGATTGACTCAGGTGCATCCTTTCACTTCACTCCCCATAGAGAGTGGTTCTGCAAGTATGAGAAATATGATGGTGGTGATGTCTTCTTGGGGAATGATGGGAAGGCTAGAATCATTGGTCGCGGAAAAGTAAAGTTGAAGTTGCAAGGTGTAAGGGTTAGAACACTTCCAGGTGTTTTGCATATTCCTGCACTAGCCAGAAATCTGATTTTTGTAAGCAAGCTAGATGATGCAGGTGTAAAAACAGTGTTTGAGAAGGATACTTGGAAAATGTCTCGAGGAGAACTGGTATTGATGTGGGGAGTTCAAATTAGAACTATGTACAAGCTGCAAGGTAGCACTGTCATTAATGGGTGCAACAACTCTGTGGTTCCTGAAAGTGGAGCAGAGAATCTAGTGGTCTCTCGAGAGAAGACCATGTTATGGCATCACAAGCTTGGACATATTGGAGAGAAAGGCCTTCGAATAATTCATGGTAAAGGTATGGTATAAAGTATGAGTAATCACTCTCTGGATTTTGATTTCTGTGGAAATTGTGTATACGGGAAGCAGAATCGGGTGAGTTTCCCTTCTGGTAGTAAGAGGGCGAAACAGATATTAGAGCTTGTGCACAGTGATGTGTTTGAACCAGTGAAGGTTCCATCACTGGGTAAGTCTGTGTACTATGTATCATTTATAGATGACTTCTCAAGGAATACATGGACATATTTCCTTAAGAATAAATCTGAAGTCTTTGATAGGTTTAAAGAATTTAAGGCTCTGGTGGAAAACCAAACATAGAAGAAGATAAAGGTGCTGAGGACAAATAATGGTGGAGAGTTTTGCAGTAAGGAATTTGAAGAATTCTGTAAGAAGTGTGGTATAGCATGGTAGAAGACTACTCCATATACACCTCAACAAAATGGAGTTGCAAAAAGAATGAACAAGATGTTGATGGAAAGGGCAAGAAGCATACTTAGTGGTTCTGGGTTAGGACATGAATTCTGGGCAGAGGCGGTGGATACTACATGTTACCTAGTCAACATGTCACCTTCTTCTGTGTTGGAGGATAAGACTCCACAAGAGGTATGGACTGGTAAGAAACCCTCTCTTTCACATCTAAAGGTATTTGGATGTGATGCATATGTACATGTTCCAAAAGAGAAAAGAACCAAGTTGTATAGTAAATCTGAAAAGTGCATCTTTATTGGGTATAAGGACGGTTTAAAGGGCTATACGCGTTGGAACCAAGTAACAAGGAAGGTTGTGTACAGTCGAGATGTGGTGTTCAGAGAGGTGAAACATGTTATTAAACATGAAGTCCAACCAAAGGAACCTGAGAAGATGGAGTTTGAGCTAAGGAGGAAGAATCAGACTCTACAGCAGAGGAGGAATCAGAAGATGAAGAGCCACAAATTCCAGCTGTGAGAAGATCAGTTTGAGAAAGAAGGCAGCCTGAAAGGTCTAGTCCATCAGATTTTTGTTCAAATTTTTATTTGTCTGTTACTGATGATGATCCCAGAACTGTGAAGGAAGCAGTGGATTCAGAGGATGGAAAACTATGGAAAGAGGCCATGGTTGATGAAATGGCATCCTTGCACAAAAATGAGGCTTGGGATCTGGTAGAGTTGCCAGCTGGAAGGAAACCCATTGGCAGTAAATGGGTGTTCAAGAAGAAGACAAATGCATAAGGAAAGGTGGAGAAATACAAAGCTCGGTTGGTAGCAAAAGGTTATTCCCAGGTGTCAGGAATTGATTTTGGTGATATTTTTTCTCTTGTTGCAAAGGTAACTTCTATTATATTACTTTTATCTGTTGTTGCAGCTTTTGATTTTGAGGTAGAATAGATGGATGTGAAGACAACGTTTCTTCACAAAGATTTGGAAGAGGAAATATACATGAAGCAACCTGAAGGCTTTGTGGTGAAGGGTAAGAAAGAACTGGTATGCAAGTTAAAGAAGTCTCTCTATGGGTTAAAACAGTCACCAAGGATGTGGTATCAGAAATTTGATACATTTATACAGGGACTTGGCTTCACCAGAAGCAAAGAAGATCACTGTGTGTATTTTAAATTAATTGGTGACTGTGTTATTAATATGGTCTTGCATGTGGATGATATGTTGCTGGTTCGAAATGACAAAGAAATTATCCAGGATTTGAAGACCCAATTGTCCTCTAAATTTGACATGAAATATCTTGGTGCTACAAACTATATTTTGGGCATGGAAATTAAAAGAGATCGGGCAAAGAGGAAGCTCTGGTTAAACCAGAGGAAGTATGTCAAGACAATACTGCAGAGTTTTAATATGCAGGATAGTAAACTGGTGAAGGTTCCTATTCCTATAGGTGTGAGGTTATCTGTTGAATAGTGTCCCAAGACACAAGAAGAGGAAGAGGACATGTCCCGTGTTCTATATGCAAGTGCAGTCGGTAGCCTGATGTATGCAATGGTCTGTACTAGACCAGACATTGCACATGTAGTGGGAGTATTGAGCAGGTTTATGTCAAAACCAGGGAAGGAGCACTAGACAACAATGAAGCAGGTTTTCAGATATTTGCGTGGCACTAGTGATTATGGTTTGTGCTACCAAGGAAGATCAAGATTGGACAGAATGTTGGATATTTGTGGCTTTGTTGATGCAGACTAGGCTGGAGATCTGGATCAGAGAATATCTACAAGTGGGTATGTGTTTAACCTATTTGGTGGTGCAGTTAGTTGAATGAGTAAGAAATGATTTGTAGTGGCACTATCAACTACAGAGGCAGAATACATGGCAGCCACTCATGCAAGCAAGGAAGTAGTTTGGTTGCAAAGATTGTATTCAAGTATGGGGTTATTTCAGGGAGCTATAAGGATAGACTGTGACAGCCAAAGTGCAATTTTCTTGGCAAAGAACCCCGCATATCATTTAAAGACAAAGCACATTGATGTTCAATATCACTTTGTGAGGGATATGAGAGAAGACAAAAAGGTGTTACTGGTAAAGGTGGACACTTTGAAGAATACTGCAGATACATTGAAAAAATTTGTGAGCTCTGAGAAGTTCTCTTGGTGTAGAGAGACAATGGGCATTTCAAGGCTGGAAAAATGACTAAGCTCTCTTGTGGCCCCCTGTGGAAAGAAAACAACAAGTGGGAGAATGTTGGGTTGTGTTATATTCTTTGCATGACTAGCCCACATAGTTAATCGGGGGGTTAGTAGGGGGCAGAGCCCCCCTTCGTTGCACTGATTGTGTAGTGGGGGGGTCACAGGGGGTTTGAGGCGTACCCGTAACCCCACTTTATGGGGTCCAGGTCAGCGCCCCAAAAAAATTTGGTTTTGGACCCTATATTAGGATGGGTGGACCCACCTATGGTTTTGTGCATGATTTTCGCACATGTTTTTGGATGCGATGGTTTTCAGTCCATGGTATTGGACATGATGGTTTTTGGTCCATGGTATTGGATGCTTCGGCATGTATAAATATGTATTATAACATTGAAAGGAACATAATGAAAAATCAAGCTGGTAGTCCCGGTTTTGGGATCCAGGGGAAAATATCTGTGTATATGTGTTTTCTGTGTTATGCTCTCGCATTGTTTATTTTATGTGTTTTAGAATTCGTATGCAGGTAATTTATGTACGAGGTTAAAACCTACAACCAAAAACTTTATGTATGGATCTATTTTGTGCTCTTTCTTCTTTGAGAGGGTCCCATCACTCTATCTTAGAGTATCAATTTCGATCAACACCCCACGAGATCCACGGATGGGCAGGTGGGCTGACCTAATGAAACGACTGGGAGGTGGGGACATTCCACAGACTGCTTTCAACGATGACTTCTTCTCCTGGTGGGAGCAGCAGATCATTGCAGTGGATGATTACCCTTATGCCAGTTTCGACTTCTGATGAGATCTTGATCTAGCTTTACCACCAGAAGCGGCATGGGGCAATACAGGTAACAAATGTTTTTGATTTTATGATTTTTATGATTTTTCGAAATATAAAAATGAATTTGAAAAAATATTTTTGATAGGATTCAAATGACTAATATGATGATCATGTTCCAGATATTGGTCAGGTATGACCAGATGGGTTCCCACGGCATGGACGTTGTGGCCGAGGTGCCAAAGCGGTGGCTGCGGACACAGAGCGATTCCTACACACAGTTCAACAGCACTTGGTGAGACTAACTCACCGAGTAGCGATGGAGGTTGTAGAGGATCTCCCTATAGACATGCAGTGTCATGTGGTTGGCATGCCACAAGACTGGGTTCACACTCTTAGGTGTGTGGTCAAAGCAGTAGTTGCATACTTAGCCGCTCATCCTGAGCCGGGGCATTAGATGTACTAGACATGATTATGGGCATTTGAGTCCCAATTTTTGTATATTATTTTGGACACACTTATGTACACTTGAGATATTTTATGATATATATATATATATATATATATATATATATATATATATATATATATATATATATATATATATATATACAGTTTTGACTTTTTGATGCTTGATTTTATTGTGATGAATGAATGATATGCCAGTCTCAAGTTTGATTAGCAATAGAATCTGCTAGCCAATTATGAGATCTTGGAATGTGCAAATAACTAATGTAAATAAATGATCTTTGCAACAACCTCACCCTTAAATACTGGCGATATAAACATGGATCTCTTACTCGATAAATTCTATTCAATTGTGACACTATCAGTTGTGAATCAAGATAGACTACCAACGAATCGATTCCATAAGAAATAGCTTTGGATAGTAAATTAATGACGACAATATACTTAGCCATATTATTTGACGTAGGACCAATGCATACTCCCCTTGACACCATCAACTGACCAGTTGGATAGTAGATTACCCAAGCTACGGAAGCGAGGTTCTGAGTGTGCTGACTAGCACCATCGGCGAATCCAAAATAGACAAAGTCTCCATCAACACTTGCCATAGCAGACCAAAAAGTGTTGATACCAAAAACTCCTAATGAGATATGTACAAAAAATACAAAATGTACAAAGCAGTTGTTGCCTAGCTACTACTTAAGAAAAGTACTTCTTGAGGTAGAGCCTGCCAGGGGGCTCCGCTAGCTTGCTCCTAGAGATGTTTATAGGTACAGTCATCGAACCAATCAATATATTACCTTCTGCAGAAAATTGTGTTGGAGCCAAAGGAACCGTACAAACATCGCTAGTAGGCAAATTGGAGGACCTAGATTCGACTTCATGCAAAGGAGGACAGAAATATAGACGATGATGTAAATCTTCTAATGGTTGATCTATAGCCGACATGGCTTCGAATATATCTTCATCAGATGGGAAAAAAATATCCAAGCAATCCAAAGCAGAAGTGGAATCAAGGGTCTGAGATTAAGCCACATCACCATCTAACTCTTTTTATGAAGAAGGAGCGAGATGGTCGTCTGTAGATTTATTAATAAATTCATATCCAAGCTCTGCTACAGACATAGGATATTTCATTCCACCCACCTTCCCTTCATCTGATGTGGTCGTGGAAGAAGGTAAGGTCCCAGGATCCGAAAAATAGTGAGTTTAAACAAACTCTTTTTGTAAAGGCTCCTTAGATGATGAAATTGTATCTATTATAGCTATAGGAGGGGAAAGATCAAAAGTACCCATCAATGAAGAGTACATCCCCACTTCTAGATAAGTAGTAGGCAAACAGGGGTTATCCACTAAGGGAATAGTATAGTCTAAAATTGCTCGAGGATCAACTAGAGAATAGTCCAATTGATCAACCTTAACAATTTTCCCCTCATGAGGAAAGCAAATGACATGAAACAGAGTTGAAACAATGGCATCCATTTTGTATATCTAGTTCCTTCCTAAGAGGAGATTGTAATATAGGTTAGTATTAATGACTTCTACTTCGATATTAATGACCTTTCCTCCAACACATATAGGAAAGGTTGGGATAATCATGTATGGCCTATGAGAATGACCATCAAACATTGTCAAGAGGGTAGGTGAAGGAACAACGGAAGGTGATCCAATGGCCTTTCAACATGACATAGACATGACACACGTGGAAGCTCCCTAATCTATAACCATCCGAAAAATATTAGGTTTCCGGTAAGCAGACTTTATCTGGAAAGCCATATGATGAGGAAGTCTCTTTTTGACATTATACAAATCAAAAGTGAGATATAGAGAATTATTTGGATCCACTGCCCCCATTACCAAAAGCAAGGCACTTCTTTGAGTAAGACACGACTGGAGCACCTCTAAAGTAGACATATCACATGGACTCTGATCGAAATCCTCAACAATGGAGTAATTCTAGGTTGCCCTAACATTAGGGTTGATAGTCATGCGTTTAGCGAAACCTTTCGGTATCGAGGTATAGTATTGACAGAGGGTCGCTCAATATGAAGTGGGTTGGTAGTTTCAGGAACTAATTTATCCTTGGATGTTTCACCTTCACCATAATCATGCAGCCGAGTAGCCACGTTAACGTTAGAACCCATCATGAAAACATTTGATGATTTATCCCCTTCCTGGTTGCCCCCTACATATGTACTAGGATTTGAATTCGCGCCAGCAAGCATCTATTGCCCTTGGGGAAAAGCGTTGGTTAACATAGCTTAAGAGCTAGAAGTCCCTTGCTGCCCTAACAAGTGTTGAGCATCTAGAATTTTTGGGCAGAGATGAGTTAAATGGTCTCCATGGCATAACTTGCATGGAAACTTGACTTTCTTTCTAGACTCATTTCCACCACCACCAGCATTATTGCCAGGTTTATTTGCGTCAGTCTTCCCATCTTGACTCTTTTCTTACCTCGTCCTTTCTTTTTCCCATTGGAATTTTGATTTCCTTTGGGGTTGGAAGATTGGATGGCATTAACAAAAGAGGGTTGAGAAGACGAATGGTTAGACGACGAGACCTAATTGCTAGGAGCAGTTTGTAAAAACAGCTGCTGCAATTGGCTTAACAGGTTCACCGCATTAGTGTCTATGGATCCAATGATACCATCTGCATGGGGACTTGGCTTCGACTTGGCTATATCAACCTTAGTCCCAGGAGCATCAAGCAAGATTTTTTGTAGAATCCCAGACTGAGAGTAAATCAATTCTAATTGTTGGGCCCTAAAAATAGCTTGCTCCTTAGAATAGACTCCGGACATAGAGACATCCTTAGAGATCTCAGGTTGTAAAGATTTCAAAAACCATTCGAGACAGTATTCAGGAGGAATTTCGGCTTTAATGAGCCTCTTCCTCTGTCTCCATTCTTGAATATGATTAGAAATGTGAGTCGTCGTATCCTGAAGAAATTTGGCCAGAAGTTCAGTTTCGGCATCATAACAGATGGACAAATGGAAATGATTTAGCCAAATCAGTGAAAGATGTAAAGCTACCCCCTGGCAACTCTATATACCACTTGGCCGCATTGCCAGTTAAGGTGCGTTGAAAAAGTCGCAACCTAACCGAATCATCGATGAGGGAGTTTGATGAGCACCACAAATGGAATGTGGTTACATGGTCGCCTGCGTCTTCACCACTTTTCTCCTCGAACTTTGGAATGTCCGAAGGGAGTTTGGTTGGGATCGAAGGCCAAGCCCGATTGTATTTGATTGGATCTTTTGTTAATTTCGTGAGATCTGGTAAATTCAACGTTGCCAGAAAAGGAAGTCTAGGAGGATCTTGGGGATTCCACCCAGACTGGGCGGGGTTCCCAAAGTTCTGAAAAGATTGGCCTGGATTTTGAAAGGCACCAGGCTGCCCGAAGTAACCAGTAGAACCAGCTGAACCAAAAGGCAAACCTTGTGATCCAGCAAAACTTGGAGTTTGACCAACTCCGGCCGAAAAACCTCCATAACTAGCGAAGCTCCCTCCTAAAGGATTATAAAGAGTTGATAACCCTTGACAAGGATTCCAAGAAGAAGCTAAGGGAGGAATACATCAAAACGAACTAACTTTGGAGTACGGCCTATTCCCTTGTTGGCCGAAAAACGGATTCCCAGTTCCTATGCCACTGACTGCAGGGTTAGTCCAACCTTGAAAGGGATTTTTGCCCTGTCCTATAGAAGAAAAAGGAATAGATCCTATCGTCGGGTTGGAATGTGGTATATGACCACTTCCAAAAGGAAAACCTGAAATGAAACTAACCCACCCATCATGGATGTGGAGGCGTTAAATGGAACTAATGGAATACCCTGTGAATGGGTACCAAATGGGAAAAATCCAGAACTAGATGTATTGGCTTGGGAATTTCCACTTGTAGAAGGAATGGAGGTAGACCCAACTAAGGATGTGCTAGCAAAAGATCCAAATAGAGATGCAGAGGGGATGGAGATAGTTCCTCCCCCTTGTACTGATGTTGGAGTCTGCATGGTTATAACACTTGTGGTAAAAGCCATGCTTCCAGTGGTGTTCATCAAAGGTAAGAATGTAATATGACTTGGACTTAACAATCTATGTGTCGGAGTCCTAACCTATTGTAATACGTTTGGATGACTAGAAGGTAGAGGAGAATTCGAAGCCGCTAACGACTCTAGGAGTTCTTCTACCTCAATGTTATCTTCCAATTTAAAGAGAACTCGAGAAAGAACTGAGGTGTTTCTCTCTAATTCTGTGGAAGTACCAGGCCTATCCTGCACGTTAATTCTCCCGAGAGGAGGATCAATCCCCAATGCGTCGCCTGCCACGAGTTGAAACCCACAAGAAGTATTACCTCTGCGCCTTCTAGGAGAAGGCTCTAAACTTGGTGGTGAAAGACCATGAAGTCTTCGAGACCGTCTAGGTGATCAATCAGCCACTTTGAATTTTTTATTAAGATCTAATTAAAGAATCAAGAAAAAATGAAATGTAGGCCAACTAATAGCACAGAGAACACACTAAAAAGTCCCTAAAAGATGTCAGCTAGTCAAACAACTTTCAAGTATTTCGCTCCGGGTGATGAGGACCGGACACCAAAATACAAGAAAGTGAAGTAAGGGACCTTCTGAAGACAGTCTGGGATAATGACGGCCCAGCCCTACCAGCGAAGGTAACAGAAGAAGTTACGCTAACCTCCTAACAACAACCTGTGTTGGTGCAAGCCCCCAAGCTTCGCAAGGGTGCCCTCTAGAAGTACAATTAAGAGTGATACAATGTCAACCTCAGGTGCCATGGCATTCCCCTCCGTAGCCACCTATGTAGATCCCTAGGAGAAGCAACTAAGGTTAGAAACTCGTGTCAAAAGCCAGGCAGAAAAATCTTGAGGTAAGATCTGACAAGTAGGATAAGGGGTATCTCTCTTCCTTATCTTCAAAAACCCTCATGCTTAACTCCCATATCTGGAGCTTTCCTAGTCTTCCTAATGCTATTGGATTTGCACTCGCTATTCAGACTTCTATGTTTGACAATTTAAAATGGCCTTGGAGAGTTTTCTCTTCACACACCTAATCCAAGGCCCTAAAATATCCTAAAACTTGTTGGTGTGTCTAAATTGACAATATAAAAAAGTTCTAGTATATTTTAATTAGCGGTTGTTTCTAAATGGGTTGTTCTTAAGTCAAGGGATAAGCGGAAATGAAACTTGTGGTGTTTTCCAATGCAAAAGAAATTAATAAAAACCAAACTATATGCAAATTCACTCATTTTGTTCTTCGATGAAAGAAATTTCTACTAGGTTCTAAGGAACTTCTAAGAAAGCAATAAATTTTGTTTTCTTTTCTTTTACTCAAGCTTCACATTCACAAAAATTAACAAAACTATGGATGCCTTAAAAGATGCACAAGTTTATCCTAATGCAATGAGTATATGTTGATGCAAAACTTAAGACTACTCTAAATCAAAGAATGAAAGTAATTTACTTATCAATTCTAATTAGCCACTTAAGATGTTTAGATAGAATATAAGTTGTTAATGCTCATTTTCATCTAAACACTAAAAGCAAATCACAAGACAAACAAAAATGCACTTTCACTGGCAAAAAACTAAATAAATCAAAACAAGGCCAAAGAAAGCAAAAACCAAGTTTTCAAGAATTTTTCTTCAAAAGAAAAACAAAAATGACTTTTCAAAAGTGCTCCAAATACTATTGAAAACTTTGAGGCCAAAGAATAAGCAACCAAAACACTTTGCAAGTTATCAACTCAAAATGGGCGAAAACTCAACAAAATAGGTGTTTCAAGATGCTCTCAACAACCAAAAAGCAACAAAAAGAGCTTGGTGACAATGATCAAAAGATCAAGAAAGACAACTCTCAAAATCATCACTCAACAACTTTCAAAAAGCAAGAAAAGTAAATGGCCACAAGGTACAGTTTTGACACAAAGCAAGAAGATCACAAAGATAAAGTTTGTCACAAAGATTGAAAACAATCTTTCTGCCCTAGAAGACCAAAACAGCCAATATTCTCAGAGAGAAATCTCGTGTGCTCAAACACAGATGATGACACTTGCAACAAAACAAAACAAGACCAAAAATTTCCACAAATGGAGAGAATTTGAAACCGGAAACTTGCTATAAAAACAGAGATTGAAAACCAAACTTGACTGCTCAAGAAGTACTCAGACTAGTATTCAAATTTACTGAACAAGAAAGATTTACAAAATTTTTGGAAAACTAGGGTATACGTGACTGTGTCAATGCACAGTTGCGTGTATACATGATTCATCCCAAAGAAACCTACGTATACGTGGGCTCATATGGGGAAACTTGCATACATACGCTTTTGTATCCTGAACAAACTGCGTATATAACAGTTCACCAGAAAAAGCAAAAAAATGGGTCTGAAGAAACTGTTAAGACTTAGATTCTAAGTTCCTATAAGAACAAACAACTCAATTACAACATGAAAATCAAAGGCTGAGCCCTGATTGGCTTAAATTAACCCAAACTAGGAACAACAATACTGTTGTCCCCAGCGGAGTTGCAAATTCTGTTGAGGGACAAAGTCCCCTAGGGTCTTGAGTCAATACCCTAGTAGAGCGGGGGTTATCTATAATAAAAAATAAGCATTCCACACAACCATGATACTAATATATGCAAACTACGTGAAGATAGGTATACCTGGGGTTCCTTCATTCGAGTAGATCCAGCCAGGGTCCAAACCCTCTTGGAGTTCCTTTCAATCCTTCAACCTACAAAATAACCAACTCAAAGAAGCATAGCAGTATATGGACCAAGCATCATAAAGAAATCAACTTCATAGCATATTGAAAGGAAGTTAGTTATATAATTGAAACAGTTATTCATATGCAAATCATAACATTAACATCATAAGCATGAAGAAGATTAATCTCAGGAACAAGACAAGTGTTTCTTTATTGTAGATAGCTAAAGTAAAACAAGGAATGATATCACCTGAATCTTCCTCTCGCAGGCTCCAAGTGGAACTATCCTCCGAATTTGTCCAATCCCAAGTCTTCAAAAGGCTCCTTCCATAACTCACACAAGGATATCTCAACTAATGAAAAAACATCCTAACTCAAGGAAACAAGGGTTTCCTGTAATGGGGGAAGTGCTGGAAGCACAAGGATCTTTAGACCAGATCAAAGATAATCTCAACAGAGTGATTTTCCTCTCTATTCTCTCCTACCTTAAGCCTTCCCATTGAAGCCTTTTTATACTTCTCGCAAAGTAGTTTTTTAGCAGGGAATTCGTTGGGAATAGTTGGGCCACGGGCACTAATAGGTAATCAACAGGTAAAACCCGTGATCTCCACCCGAAATTAAGGAGATTTAATTTTTTAAGTGTTTTAAGACATATACGTGGGTTGGGTATATACAGACCCACGTACACACACATTTAGCTCAGGGCAATGTCGCGTATAGGGAGTAAAACACTATTTTTTAAGTATTTAGACCAGGTCTGGAAGAAGGGGTTGCCCTAGGCCATGAGTGTAGCATCACAAACATCAAGAGTGAGATTTGGAGCTATAACAAAGGGATAGTGTTCACAAAGGTCGAGATAAATCCTAGAAGAATAGAAACCCATCACATAGATCTCTAGATGTTGAAAATTGGTTCTGTCATCCCCCAATACTGCTTCAGGTGAGACTGCAGCATGCGCTACGCTGGTTGTTGCCAAAAGGGCCAGAATTTTAGGGTTTTGATGGTTGACACAGCTAACTCTAAACTTTGGTCCAGACCCCCTTAAGCCAACAGTGGACAAGGGAGGAGGGGGTGTTAAACATGTATAAAAGTTATCTTTGGTGGCCGTTCAAGTCGTCCAAATATTTTGACACTACATCTTACTTGGCAAATTACGGTTGTTTCGGACTTCAACCCTTTGGCATACATTTTGTAACATCAATTGTTCGGGGGGCAATAATCTAAGTGGATTGTTATTCTCCAAGAGTTCAACCTAGAATTCATCAAATCAAATTCGAAGGAATCCTTGGTTTTTTCAAGCTAATGTGTAGTCTCCCTTCCCTTGATGCGGCATCTACATCCGAAGATTCCATCTGAGACAGGTCATTGTTCCTGATCTCATCATCTGCCCCATGGTATGGAGATTTTGTCATTTATCTCCTGACCAATACTTTTCATCCTAACACCTCTCACTCAGAGCAATGACATATCATTTCGCGACACCCTTTACTATTGTGGTATTGATATGATCTTATGGAGTTCCTCGCTATTGAGGAGGTCACGAAAGTCTTGAATGAGTGCCACTTAGGGGAATGCGATGGAAATTTATCTAGTTACGCTACCACACAACAAATCTTACATGTCGGTTACTTCTGGCCCACCATTTTCCATGACTCTGTCCTCGCAGTACAAAAATTTCATGCATGCCATATCTATGATTGAAAATTCTAGGCTCCGCCCACTCTTGTGAATATCGTCGTCACCGTTGGTCCTTTTTCGAAATGGGGCATCAATTTTATGACATGTAACCCACACTTAGCCAGGGGGAATGACTACATTATTATCATTGTTGACTACTTTACTAAGTGGGCTGAAGCAATGCCTACATTCAATAATACCGGCAGAACAACTGTGTACTTTTTCTTCAACTACGTGATTGCTAAGTTTGGTGTTCCGCAAGCAATAATAATAGATCACGAGAAGCACTTTCAAAATCATATGTTGACTGAATTAGCTTCCAAATGGGGACTTTCACATGAAAATTGAACTCCCTATTATCCTCAGGCTAATGGACAAGTTGAGGTGATTAACAAAGTTCTTAAGAATATTCTTCAAAGTATGACAGCGGTCCACAAATTGGATTAGCACTTGCTTCTCTTTGCTACCTTGTGGGCATATCGAATCTCAGTTAGGACTGCTACTCGATTCACACCCTTCCAGTTGGTGTATGGTCTTGAAGTGATCCTCCCCATCGAATGCGAAATTTCATCGCTCAAACTAGTTATCGAACTTCTTCCCACTACTCCCATAGAGGAGGAGCTTCTTTTACATCTAACTCGTTTGGATGAAACCCAGTGCGATTTCATGTTAGTCAATGAAGCCCATAAAAGATGCATTAAAGTGCAATATGGAAAAAGTGAGAAGCCTAAAATCTTCTCGAAAGGAGATCTTGTTCTCTTATATCACTAATAGGCTGACACGTTAGGTTGAGGAAAGTTCCAGCATATGTGGTTGGGCCCATACTTTTTCAAGTGAGTCCTTGCAAAAGGGGCTAACGTGTTAGTGGATCTCGATGGAATTCCATTGATGTAGCCTAGAAATGGGTTGTACCTCAAAAAATGTTATGCTTGATCCCATGCATTGTACACTGTGCACATACTATCTATAAGTGTGTTGAGTGTGTTTGCAGTGTGTTTTTTCAAAGTTTCCCATGATTTTTGTTGATTTTTTTACTTTTGGATTGTAGATGTCAACCTCTCTTGATCCGTATATTGGTTATGTCGATGGTGCTAGTTGTAGTACTCAGAACCTATCCTCAACAGCATGGTCTATCTTTTCTCCAAATAGTGAGCTAGTGAGTATGCAAGGGATTTACATTGGTCGCTCTAATAACAACATTTTTGAGTATAGTGTAGTGGTTGAGATACTTTTCAATGCTATTTCACATGGTATCTGCTGTATAGTCATCAGGGTTGACTTGCAATTCGTAGTACTACAAAACTCTATTCAATGAGAAATACCACCATCCTTCGCATGGTTTTGAGAATGTGTATTCTAGAAAGAAGTTTTGATTTCATATGATATGAACATATTTCTAGAAATATGAAGACATTATCAGATGCTCTAGCTAATTTTGTTTTAGATCGACATTTGCAAAGAATGTAAATAACTTTCAATTCACATCACATCATATTGAAAGTATAATAGGAACTAGGAAACACTCAATATATATATATATATATATATATATATATATATATATATTAAGTTTGGTTTTACAAAATGTGTGCCCCGAGACACATATGGCTACATCGTCCATATAAATCTACATGCAAAACATTTAAGTAGACAAACCAGTGGTGCTCATGATAAAATGACATGGCATGAGCTATCTTGCACAGTAATCGACCAATACGATTAGGCACTTTAATTGCGTGTCACTGAAGTCGCAATGGAAGTCGATCGACTATGGTCTCATCAATTCCATGTGTCAGTCCTTCCATGTGGCGCTCTACTTCTGATAGGATCTCTGCTACATCTGGATCTCGTAGCGCATCCTGTCCTACTGCATCATCTTGTATTGGTCCCATTGCCTCAATCTGTGGTTATCTCTTTGTGCAACAGAGATATGTACCACCCACTAGTCGAACAGGTCCAATGTATGCATGAAAACGTCAAATTGTTTAGTCTCAAGAATACCAAAAACACAAAAAAAAAATAGTAAAACTTTCAAAAACTTAATGGTCGAAGTATCTTACCTGAATCATCCCATTTCTTACCCTCAGGCAACTTGAGCTCAGGGTCATCACAAAAATCCATCCCTGCATAAGGATAATAATCAATAATGATGAACTACTTGTGTAGCCATCCAAAGAAGGCTGGTGAAAACTTGATCTTTGATGGGCCTGTATGTCAGCTCATATGGTCTATCCACCTCCTCATCCATGGGGTCCTTGGATCAATGGGTTGAAATGCAATCTACTAAGGCTGCAATATTGGAACCCGCTCTAGAGAAAAAAAAGACTAAGATCATTCCATAACGGAAGCTTTTCAACTTCCTCTCCTTTTCTTCGGTAAGTTGTTCCTTCAAATTGACCAAGAAACCCTCACTCCAGTTTAATATTGTCGGCTTTAGAAATTATTTCCCATACTACATGTAAGATCTACTCACTACATGTAGTGTTGAGCTACCTTCCAATCCTGAAATAATGAATAAGACCATTCTCAGAGGTAATTGGGATATATCCTTTATGTTGATCTTCCCATCTCTAGTATGAAGGGTTTGAGGTATACAATAGGTATCAATATAGTATTTGATCATCTCACCACCAGGTCTTCCACCTAGAAGAGAGATGGGGGAACCTCACTTTGACAATCCAGTCAAAAAGTAAATACCCTCTACCTGTATCTCGAGAAGATTCTTCCCAAACCTGAATGCATGTGCCTGTATATCCCATGAACAGACAAGGTACCTCATCAAGTCCATCTATTGCCTCATATCCAAAACCCAGAAGAATTTCAATAACCCACAGTTTTAGAGTCCTTGAATGGTAGCCGATTCATTTGCTGCATTTTTTTATCAAATTTTGTTCTTCGTGTTCTCTTTCTCACCATATGAATGCCATTTTGTACTAATTGGTGCCTGAAACATCAACAAGGGATCCATTAGGATCTTTCCCATGCAAGAAACTTGACAAAATTTGAGGCAAAACTGAGAAACAACTTAGGAAAATGTGCCCAACACACCCCAACAATGTCTACCATAGCATTGCACCTCTACCTGCAATGTTTCCCTGCCTAGGGAAATGTAGTTTTCGACATGGTGGGGGTGCATTGGTCTCAGGGAATTTTTTATGAACCCCTAGGGAATTAAAACCCTAAAAATTTTGCATGAAATTACACCGTGGAAAGATAAAGAAAGGTTTAAGTTCCTACTTGGAAGCAACGACACTTGAAATGGTTCCCTAGATTCGCTGCAATTAGTTACGGAAGATCGAGGGAAAAAGGGCTCCAAATACTCACTGTTGAAGGTAAAATGTGAAATGGTAAAAATAACAACTCATTTTGAATATTTATGGTCATTTTCTCATTATTTTATTCATTGTTAATGTTTTTACCTAGATGTGCTCGATTTTTACTATGAAACGGGTATGTTTAATCCTTCTTATGGTGTTTTGAGCAAGGCAATAGTTGTTAGCAGGTTTTCATTATGTTTGAACAGGTTACTTTGACCACAAAGTATAATTTTATCTCTTTTTTGGACTCTTTAGACCCACGAAAAAGGAACCCCCCAAGAGTCCTCTTTCAACTCTCTTCAGACTCCCAAAATATGAAAAGATTGTCGAGCACTTGTCTTTTCAAACTCGTAAAAGTAAATGACAAGACATTTATTCAGCATAAGTTTAACCCTTTTCCGAATTGAGATAGACTAGCTATGAAAAAGGAATACCTTAGTCGAACATGGCTAAGAGGTTCTCTTGGGTATTGTTTTCTACCTTTCAGACCTAAGGGACTATCTATGAAAAGGGACATCTAGATTTTTCTTTTTTTCCTCTTTTCCAAACTCTCTAAACATGAAAAATATGTCGAGTTTTACCTTCACTGGACTCGTTAAAACATCAAACAATGATGGACTTGTCAAACATGATGAGGTTGAACCACTCCTCAAGGTTCGTTAAATATACTTGGAGGGATTCATCTAAAGGATGGACTTACAAATCAATCATATGTTATCCTCCTCAAGCTTTTTAGAAAATAAAGAGGTACTGACTAGTATGGTTGGGGAAATTGGGAAAACAAGGGATTCCATTTTGCTAATGGCAGTGAGTCACTCTTGTACATGACACTCTTCAACTTCATCTTTGTGGCTATTGGGTTGGGTAATCTACTTGTTTTTTAGTTATCATACCGTTATCAGAGCCTCCATCTCAGTTTTGGGTCAATGCTGCCAACTCCATTCAGTGTTGTTAGTGTGTGCAAGAGAAGTCATTCAGTTGATCTCTACTACAATGCTCTTAAGCCTTCATTTTATGTTTGACTTTCTTGATCCAGTTCCATATCAACATCATTCTTCTCATTATATCTCAATCATCATACATGTTTATGTCATTGATGGGGGGTACATCAAGGCCCTTCTGATACGAGTCACTTCATGTCGACATCAGCACATCATCCAGGAAGTTGACGTAGAAACACCCCTTGGTACCTTAGTGCTTGCATACATTAATGGCAAGTTTCTTCGCTCTTGGCATCAGGTTTACATCTATGGCCTTGGACTGAAATATTTTGTGTGGTGTTTGACATCAACCCATTTATTCACACCATACAGATTGTACTATGCTACCTTAAGATCCATTAACATCATTGGTGGTTTTTCTCGCGCACATAAATGGATTACATCATTGGACGGTAATCAGATGGTGTCTACCATGTTCCACTCCAGCTCATTGATTCACATGGTTAGACTCATACTTGTATTGGTCATGTCAATGAGATAGAAGACCCCAGATCTAGTTTCATCCATCCATGCTATGATTTTAGGATTATACATAGATCACAATGTATGGTGGTCATGATCATATTGATATTAATCTAATCATGGGTCCACTAGTTTCATCTGTGCATGTGTCATTTGATCATTGTACATGTTAGGCTAGCTTATGAGTTGAGTATGGGTATGCCTCCCTTAGCATACAAATATGTCACGTTGTAAATGTATTGTAACTATAACACCCTCCTCCCATATCTACTAAAGTAACCAGTCAGCCTAGGTAAACATGCTTCGAGAGGCCACTATGATATGATTCGACCTCCTAAGTTACCTTAAGGAAGTGGAACCGATAGAAATAGACCATACAAAAATTCAGCATCAGCTTCAAGACCCTTAGTGACCAATCCAACACTTCAGACAACTTGCCCTTGGGTCCCACTGAACTTTTGGAAAACTTAAGCCTCACTCGCTCTCATGTTATAGGCATCACAACATCCAGAAATCCAGAGTCGCTCTCACAGGCTTGCCTTCCAGCATCCTGGGAGTCATTTAGTCAGTGTTATGCCAGCATCCCTAGGATTTGAGCCACTTTTTCAAGCCCAGAGCCCAAGTCACTACCCAGAATTGAGCCATCTCTTTAGAACAGTAAAATAACATGGAAATGACAGTACTAAAGAAAATACTTATTTAAGACCTTGACTGGACCCCTACTAGCCATGGCAAGCATTTCGTTAATTCGCCATGAAGCATTGATGTCTCAACATATTAGCTTCCACCTCCATACATTAGACCACAGATACATTGTTCATTCATATACAAGTAAAAATATGATGAGACCCATACATAGTTGATGTCATAAAGCACATACATAACCAACATAATAGGGACACAAATAACCATGAAATCATAGCCATATAAACTACATATAATCCAATATAATACTCATAGAAATACAAGGAGAAATAACCTTTCATTAATTATGAAAAATCCAAACCTAGGATGGGACTTCCACGTTCCACCCGACTATAGAATGGCTGAGCCAAATATCTCTTCATCCGTTCACCCTCATGCCATATTCCAAGCATGAATGTGGGAGTCAAACCAAAGGAACCAACCAGGGCATACCAAGGCTAAACCACCTCACCCTCATCAAAATAAACCAGGCTTTATCGTGATCCATCCCAGATCACTAGGCCAACACAATAAACATATCATAACATGCTTTACCATGATCTCCACTCGATCACTAGACTAAACAAGCATCGATGCCACCGTATTTCTCCACCTACAACGTGAGGAATTTTCTCATCTTCTAGTCTCTCAAGCTTTACCTCAATCCAAACTCGAATCACTAGGCTCCAAACCGACACCCCTGTTTCTTAGGCTTTACTGTAATCCACACAGGATCACTAGGCCCTAAACCGAGATCCACTCTCCAGGCTTTACCACATAACCCAATCTGGGATTACTAGGCCCAACAGATAGAGAACCACCTCTTGGATTTACCACGTATCCTACCATTCACCGAGAAGGATTCTCAGGCCCACCAAGGCAACACAATCTTGCCTTAACACAACCCATAGTCTAGCTCAGGGTTCAATAGGCTAGTGGCTTCACCGTGATCCACAGTTTGGTTTAGGGACCACTAGGCCATGTGCTCTATCATTCGAAGATCCACCCCACTTAGCATTAAATCCATCCAGCTCAACCAAAACATGAGAACCCCATCACACCATGGTTATCCAGAAATGGCAAGGCTAAGCTGAAAACATTGTTACACTTGGAAAAACCCATGCCATAATAGCAAAAGAACCACATGAAATACCATGCATGCCAAATCTAGCAAGGAAATCACACATGCAAAGTGATGCCTGCAAAGAACCATGTTGTAGATGTTTGATCTTGCTCTTCCTTTCTTTCTCCTTCCTTCTTTTTTCCTTCTTTCCCTTTCTTGATCCCATGCATAATCATAGAAAAAGCTTGAGCCAAGAGCTTACACTGACTAAGATCTTTCTCATTGATTTTCATAAGCCTTTTTATCAATGAGGCCTCTATTTTCTTCATTTTCCATTATTTTCCTTCAATATCCTCCTCACATGCAACCTGTGACCTTTCACCTTCCTCTTCTCCTAATTTACATTATTTTTATAAATAAATATACCAAAATGCCATTTTGCCTTTGCAAAGCCTTATCCATTTCCTTTAACAATTTCCTTAGCCATAAACAACCAAATGAACACCCCCTGGGATGTCTTGCCTTGCCATTCAACTTGGAATATGTGTCCCATCACCGTGGCCTATATATATATATATATATATATATATATATATATATATATATATATATATATATATATATATATATATACATGGAATTTTCACTAGGAGTGTTACAGCACCCTCCCCCTTGTGGGAACATTGTCCTCTATTTTAAACCACACCAAGACCTCAGAAAATCTGTTGAAAAGCAAACATACTGCCCATGGAGCTTTACAACCTAGCTCGTTGCAGTATTTACAAAGAAAGACCTGCTCAAAAGAAGTACATCATGATAACCTAACCAAATAACAACCATACCGCATACTGGAGATTTATAGCACAACTCATTATGATATTTACAATAATCACATATACATATATACACATTCACTAAACTAGCAAGTAAAAGGATACAATGACCATATCAATCAACAAGGGAATTCAAAGGATCACACCTCCTACCTCAAAATAATACCAAGATTCACCTCCTTCCCAGGAAGTCCAGAATCCACTATCACAGTTAAAGCTGCATCCAAAGTCCAGCGTTATAATCTTGTGCCACTTGTCCCCTTAGTGAACAATTAACTACTCATTTTTCCATGGCGCACTCCCAATGTGTATCTAATTCAGTCTAGCAATGTTAATGACCAAAACCAATATATCCATGATCTTCCCTTCTTTGCTACACAGTCCCTTGGGAAATCTGGTCACCCCCTTTCGTGAAGTCACTCACCTTCCATGTTCCTCAACATCCCCTATCCTGGGCGGTCCATTCCTTCGCAAGGACTCCTCGCATCAGAAGATCAAACAACCAAGGCATATACCTTCCACAATCATCATACCAGTCATAGCATGCTCATGGAAATCAATGGACACTATTGGATACCAGTGCACCACAATGACCCTGCTCCTAAAGTGCTTTACTGACATGCTATTGAATCTTCCAATTCTTTTTGCTATTTTTGCTAATACTTGTAGTCAATTTCAACCACCCAACCAGGAATGTTCATGCACTCTTGTTTGAAGCACATAATTTCTATTAGTTTCAAAATAAATGGAAATAAATTCGCATCATACCTCATTGATAGCTTGTCAATAAGGTACACTTGCAATAATGTTTACCTCCTGTCACAACAAGTCAAAATAACATCTTTGATAAAATCAACAGGTATAAAAATATCACATCAGGTTATCTCAAACACAACCATCATAGATCAAAATCATAAGTCACATGTAATCATCATAAACCAAAATCATAGGTCACATGTAATCATCATAGCCCATAATCCTAAATCACATGCATAATAAAATTGAAATAAAATGTTGATACTTATCATTTCATCAATCCTTAGCTTATACCTTTGTCATTTTTCCATACACACTCTGGATCGGTTGCCACATACATAGTGCCAACTCCTCAACCATGTACACATACACATAGTGTGCTTCACACACATACAACCACACATGACATACAACACCATGCAATACATGCACCTAGTACCACGTGCCTTCAACACAGCATGCATGACATGCGAATGATATCACATGTACATCAGTGCCATATGTACAAGGCCCCATCTGCACAACGTGTGCACAACATCACATGTACACGACACCACCTGCATAATGTGTACATAACACCTCATGTACACTGCACCATTGTACAACGTGTACACAATACCACATGTAAACATTACCACACGCACAACACGTATGCGACACGATATGTACACAGTGCCACATACGTGTACACATCACCACCTACACAAAATTCCACTTGTACAACATGTACACAACACCTCATGCACACAACACCATATGTACATAGTTCCACATGTACAACATGAACATACCACCACCTATAGATAGCACTGCATATCCAACATGTACATAGAATCATTTGTACACAACACTGTATATGTAATATCCACACAACACTACATGCACATAACATCACATATGCAACATGTGCACAACAATAGTACCACACATCCAAAACCACATTGTCTTTACCAAGCAACCTTGCTTATAGTGTCTTATCCATGCTTGTCCCATCATGTCACAGAGCTCACTGCTTTCATTTCGCTATTGTATCCCTCAGTATAACCTGTCCATAACATAGACATAATATAAACTCATAACCATATGATATTGACCTTGTATATTTTTCATGACTGCTCTTCTCACTTGATTCCTCGTAAGACTAGGAACCTCTTCATGTCATTCGCCTGTGTAAGAAATCATTCCTCCACAAGAAAAATTTTTGATGACCCTCTCAGACAATGACATAGCTACATACATACATACATATATAATCATTAGCATAAAATTATCATCATTATGTGAGACAACAACATACATACATACATGTATACATATATAAACATTATCATAACATAATCATAACAAAATTACTAGATAACATAAGGTCTAGGTTAAGAGAACTTCCTTTATTCATGCACAACATTGAGAAAATTGTTCCCAACATAGCCAAGGCATCTAACACCTTAGATCAATTTACTTTACCTTTTCTTGTTACCTTTCACATGTTTGTATTATCACTGTCCATTTACCACTATGGACCAACCATTCCAATCAATTGTCATAGTCCTACCTTCTGTTGCACTTACTCATACACAAAGCTTCATCCATGTCTTATATTGCCTATTGTGTACCACATAGCTCTCCCCGAGCTCCAATAAATTTCCTCTTTTCCCAGCCAATTCTCAAGACTTAAAACATACAATACTAAGAAACAAACAAGAAGTAAAACCATGAAAACCAATAACAACACAACACTGCAACAAAGAGGCATAACTATGCACCAGACACACTCAATATCACACATCAAGCACAACAATCATAAAAAACCAAAAGCACAAGGCTAACAACAAACACCAGGACTCAATCCCCATGGTTCCCAAGGAAAGCTCAACCAGATCCTTCTTCAAGATTTCATGGTAACCTATTTTCCATGCAATCCCCTCCATCATACCACCATAAACACATAATTGTCAGTGCATAAATAAATATAACAATACACTAGATACATTATCTTGTTTTTCCAAGCATGTTTCCTTGTAGCTAAACACGTCCATGCCATCTCTCAAGGAACTCCAATTCCCTTGAAAAATCCACCTGTAACTAGAGACTAGCTAATATACTTGTTAATTATAGGTCCATGAATACAGCACATATCCACATAATTTTAGAGAAATCAATGTTAAGAAGACTTCATGTGTGCAAAGTACTCATTCGTTTGGAATTAGGGTTTCCAAACATAGCCAAAGGAATTATTGCCCAATTCCTTTCGTTTACCCTTTTACCTTGCTACAATTGAGGTTTACTATGTATTGTCATATCACCCAACTGTTAGTTATATAAACACATCAACTATTACCTTGTCACACTAATACCAAGCATGTTCCCTGCAACTGCTCACACCACATGTTCCAAATATCAAGACAATCGTATATATCAATTTGAAATCAACTTTTACAAACAATCATGTCATAACCCATAGTCAACTCATAGTCATTAGACATAATTTTACAACTATCAACTACATTCAAGTACATATCAACTGTCTCAACACATATGTGTTAATACAATCATCTTAAAACAAGATCATTGGAGTGCATACTTATATTATGAAATTCATCAAACATTCAACTAACTTGCAAACATAGCATGTTAAATAAATCAACTAGACACCAAACACTCAAATACCAAATAGATGCCATAATCAAACAGTCAAGCACAAGGTAGATGACATAAACAAGTTCATACCTTAATGTATCTTAGGGGAAGCAATATTTTCTGCATAATCAATCCAGTTAGCATGATATAAATTCACAATATATTAAATCAAACATAAATAATATCACGATACCCAAAATAGTCACTAGATAACATGTTTATAACATAATTCATACACAATTATCATTTATGCATAACAATCACATATGTACAATCGGTCTAGATTAGTGCCACACAACGCAACATGATAAGTCAACTCATACCTGAATGTCATAACCCTAACCATCTGCATAGGTCAATCCAATTTCACATGATACATATAACATAAAGATATAAATGTTATAACCCTAATCACAAAGTTACTAGCATATAACAACAACACTCTATATATCATGCTCATCAACAACATATAACCTAACCATTAAGTTATCTAACATAAAATAATAATAACAATGCATACGAGCACATGTTACTATCATTCTTGACTATTTGACACATGTGCTTATGACTATACTAATCAAATATCATCTATCATGTATGTAACCATAACATCAAAAGACATGTACATAAACCTAATGTATATAACCTAATTCATATAACAATCCTTGACTTGCATACATGGATGCCAAACATACAATACATATATGACAATCTCCTCTTACCCCAAAGTCCAATGTTGCAACCTCATTATGATTATATGCATCTCCTTCTCCATCGCATCCAACATATTAGCATCATAACATGCTTATATCATCATGATAACCTAAATTACATACCATGCCTTCACAAGTCATTTTTGACCTACATTTCATGCATAACTATAACAAAGACCATTCATGTATGACAACTGCATATACACATATAACAAATGAGTACGAAACCATATACACATCATTCTAGCTAGAGTCCAGTCATCAATGCATGACCATATCAACTACACAAACCATGACCTCATGCATGACAACAACCATTACTCCATTGTACACATTGTCATATGCAACCATCAACATGCATAAGAAATGCCTAATCAACTACACATATGCATGAATGCATGTAGTCAAGCATAAGCAATTAATTCATGTAACTAACATACAAGACCGATAGATGTAATCAAACATACAATAATGAAACCTACCATACAAGGATGTAATCAAGAAAAATATAACATGTAAGCAACCCATAACAATATGTAACTAGTCATATACTCATGATGATTCATTCCACCAAAATCAAAATCAAGTTCCTCATGACAACCTCAAGTTTCACATGACGACATCACTTCAAACCTGATCGGCATCATGCAAATGAAACAAACATATGGAATGCAATTGTAAGGGACAGACATGCAACTGACATGCATGCATGGCCAATAAATGTTTTCCATCTAGTCTGGTGGGTGAACCATGCTTTGATACCACTAGGTAACACCCTCCTCCCACATCTACCCAAAAAACCAGCCAATCATGGTAAACATGCGACGAGAGGCCACTATGATATGATTTGACCTCCTAAGTCACATTAAGGAAGTGGAACCAATAGAAACACACCATACAAACATTCAACATTAGGCTCAGGACCCTTAGGAACCAATCCAACACTTCAAACAACTTGCCCTTAAGTCCCACTAAACTTTTGGACAACTTAAGCATCAGTTGCTCTCATGTTATAGGCATGACATCATCTAGAAACCCAAATTCACTCTCAAAGACTTTCCTTCCAACATCCAGGGACTCATTTAGTCAGTTCTATACCAGCGTCCCCAAGATTTGAGCCACTTTTTTAGGCCCAAAGCCCAAGTCGTTACCCAGAATTGAACCATCTCTTCATAACAATAAAATAACATGGAAATGAAAGTACTAAAGAAAATACTTGTTTAATAACTTAATTGGACCCCTACTAGCAATGACGGGCATTTCGTCAAACATATCATGAATATGTAAAGTACATGTATAAATAAAAAATATGAGCATAGAGGTCTCATACTTATCTAAGATTCGCCATGAAGCATTGATGCCTCAACACATTAACTACCATTCCATCCATTAGACCATAAACACATTTTTCATTCATATAAAAGTAAAACGTGATGAGAACCATACATAGCTGTTGTCATAAAACACATACATAACCAACATAATAGGGGTAGAAATAGCCATGGAATCACAGCCATATAAACCACATATAATCTAGTATAATTCTCATAGAAAAACAAAGAGATAAAATTTCATTAATTATGCAAAATCCAAACCCGAGATGGGACTTCCACGTTCCACCTGACCGTAGAATCCTTAGCCAAATCTCTCTTCATCCATTCACCCTCATGCCATATTCCAAGCATGAATGTGGGAATCAAACCAAAAGAAACAACCATGGCATATCGAGGCTACACGACCTCACCCTCATTAATAGAAACCAACCTTTACCATGATCCATCCTGTATCACCAGGATAATACAATAAACATATCATAACAGGCTTTACTATGATCTCCACCTGATCACTAGGCCAAACAAGCATTGATGCCATCGGATTTATCCACCTACAGCGTAAGCGATTTTCTTATATCCTAGTTTCTCAGGATTTACTGCAATCCAAACCAAAATCACGAAGCCCTAAAATGAGACCCCGGTCTCTTAGGATTTTACCAGAATCGACACTGGATCACTAGGCCCTAAACTGAGACCCACTCTCCAGGCTTTACCGTGTATCAGAACCTAGGATTACTAGGCCCAATGGAGAGAAAACCACCTCTTAGCCTTACCGTATATTCTGTCATTCACCAGTAAGGAATCCTAGGCCCACTGAGGCAACACAATCTTGACTTTACTGCAACCCATAGTCTTGCTCAGGGTTCACTAGGCCAGTGGCTTTATTGTGATCCACAGTTCGGTTCAGGGGCCACTAGGCCATGTGCTCTATAATTCAGAGATACATCCCACTCAGCTTTGTCCATCAGGAAATCCAACTCAACCAAAACATGAGAACCCCATCACACCATGGCTATTCGAAAATGGCAAGGCTAGGCTGAAAACACTATTCCATATGACAAAACCCATGCCATAATAGCAAAATAACCACATGAAATACCATGTATGCCAAATGTAGCAAAGAAATAACACATGCAAAGTGATACGTGCAGAGAACCATGTTGTAATAGATTGGTATTGATATTCCTTGCTCCTTCCTTCTTCTTGCCTTCTTTTCATTTCTTGATCCCATGCATAACCATAGTGAAAGCTTAAGCCAAGAGCTTAAACTGACTAAAAGCTTTCCCAGTGGTCCTTAAAAGCCTTTTATTAATGAGGCCTCTGTTTTCTTCATTTTCCATTATTTTCCTTCAATTTCCTCCCTGCATGCAAGTTGTGACCTTTCACCTTCTTTTTCTCCTAATTTCCATTATTTTCATGAATAAATGTGCCAAAATGCCATTTTTCATTTCCAAAGCCTTAGCCATTGCCTTTGCCAATTTCGTTAGCCATACACAACCAAATAAACACCCCCTAGGATGTCTTGCCCCACCATTCAGTGTGGAATACATGTCCCATCACCGTGGCCTTATATATATATACATGGAATTTTCGCCAAGGTTGTTACAGTAATAGATGAAGCTCACTGGTTGTCCTTGATCCCTACTTGTTACAAGGTAAAACACTTCATTCAACAATCATCATCTATGACTTTGCGCTTTAGGGTGAATTTTCTTATAGGTCATTTTTTCACATTTGATCAGTAAGCCTCCTAATGGGATCAATCAACATTTTATTCCCCCTTGTCACCATCTTGCACAAATCCCTAAGCATGTACCTTTCATTTCCTAGAATTTTAGCCCTAAATTGTGTCATCTAAGCGAGTTTGAGGACCAACACTCCCTATAAGCCTACTAGGGTGTGTTCACCAGTAGGTTGCTCCACTATGGCCTGCGTTGGTCACCAATAGGTTGCTCCCCTTTGCACCTGCGTTCATTCTAGAAATCTGGGAGGATGATTGGGATTCCGAAAGCTTCATCTTCTAGGAGTTTCCAGAATTTGTTAGAACTACTTACCTTGGATAAATCATTCGGATCCTATCCATCCCTACATTGGATTTTTCACCACTTATCCGTTGATCCTATCCCTCCATCAAAGGGGGATCTCTTACCCTAGGATGGTAATTGGATAAGAACTCCCAACTTACCATAATTCTCTATATATATCCAGCCTATTATGAGGTTGGGGGTTGGCTTTTGGAGAATAATTTTTCCCTTATGATGCTATAGTGAGTGGCCATCATTCCATGCATTTAGGGTGATTGGAGTGCATATTGTGACAAGGAAAGGACAAGTCAACAACTTGGAGGAGCTCTTCTACAAGATAAACTACTACTTATGGTTGTAATCTCCTTCCATTTACAGTAATGCAATGAATCTATTGTTTTCCATAATGAAATGAATTCATTGTTTTCCTATATGTAATGTTGTTTCATATATTTCAATACCATGTTTATCTATTGAATGAAGTACTTATATGATAATGCATACATCTTGTAGTTTCTTGGCTTGTGTTATCTCACTGTGCAAGTTCTAATTTTGGCAATCGGAGCTGGAATTGGGGCTTCCAAGCTAAAGAATAAGCGAAGCATGCGAAGGATTCGAGGTAAGCCTCACTCCATTATCTATTTATTTTAAGGAAAAGAATTGGGTTCCTTGTCCCTCTTTTGTTCTAACTTAGCCACCGACCTAGGGGAGATGCTTTTGTCGACAATCGTAGATTCTGTATAACAAAAAGTTCTAGAGAAAGTCTATGCACATCTTTAACATGAAGGGTAGTTTCATAATGGATCCATCTCCCAAATGACTATCTAATGGATAGTAATACAAACCTAATGACCCCAACAAGGAAAGAAATGAATTTTGTAGTAGTGTTTGCAATTATTTTATTAATATGGAATGTCACACTTAATTTGATTCTTATTTCATGGGAGTGAGTAAGCACTTCCTGGTAAAGAACATGAATTGTCTTGGTTATTTTTTATTCATTTTTCCATTTTAGGATTTTTTAAGTCTCTTATACTTTTTTGTTACCATTCTCAGAGAACAATTTTTACATACTTGTTCAAGTTTTGTATATTGTTTGGACCATTATGAAGGAGGTTGAATGACAAGGAATAGAAGCAAGTGAATTCACAAAAACAATGAGTTTTAATGTTATCTTTATGGTAGTTGTATCTATCAAAAAGGAGTAATTGTGTCTATTGTTATTCTAATGGATAATTGTTTAAGCCATGGCTTAATTATGAAGTTTTATGACCTTCATGTTGATAATGCATGTTGCAAGGTTTATCTATCCTTTCAATTCTACTGTAATTGGTGACTAATTAAGAATGTGAATATGCTACTAGGTTTGATCCTCCAATGAGTTACCGATTAAACATGGTAAAAGAGCAAATTAAGCATGTGAATAGGAATACTATAGACTAATTCATTTACTATGAATAGATATGTTCATCATGAAGGATGATTGCCAAACAATAAAAGTGAAAAAAATGTTAACATTGTAAGTGCTAATATCAACCTTTATAATAGTTATAATTGGTAAAATGGAATTGTACTTGTGATTTGGTTGGACTAGAAGAAAGTTCATAATAATGTAGGAAGAAAATGTTTGTTTGTAAATCAATTAAATCATTATTTTTTTTTGTCATTAGACCTAAATAATAGATGTTTCTCCTTAATCTAATTGTATTTAACAAGGATTTTGATATTACAACTTCAAATCTACCTAATTATTTTCCTAAAAAAGATGTTTCTCCTTAATCTAATTGTATTTAACAAGGATTTTGATATTACAACTTCAAATCTACCTAATTATTTTCCTAAAAACCTTTATGTTTCAAGGTTTTGAGAAATCTCATTTTCTCAATTTGACCTTAAAATCACGATAAATTTGCTAAGGAATACCTATGAACCAATTGTAAATCGTGTGAACATTTTATAATTTCAAAATAAATAATTCATTATTATGTAAATTCATATAATTTTTGTTATTTGTTTTAAGCATTTGTTTATCATTTTTATATTTATTCCAATTTAAATTGATACATATTAGATCTTAAAAAATCGTGTGCATTTAAAAGTCATGTACTTTTAATCAATCATGTTCTCATACAGAAATGAGATGATATACGCTCCTCGTTAAAGCCAAACGAATATTGTTGTACTTCTCGTAATTCAAATATACTAAATCTATGGATGGTATGCAACACTCCAATAATATATTAAATCAGTAAATTACTACCACTCCAATATATTAGATCCCACTCTAATATATTCTGATTTGAATATATTAGATCCCTATTTTGCATGTCAAATACATAGCTAGCTCTTTCAATCCATTCTAACACAAGAACAGCAAATATGTTTCCATCGGGTTAAATTCCAGACGTACACTTTGAAATCACGTGCTTTTCTATTGAAAATATTCCGGAGGATATACATTTCTATTGAACACTAATATTGTTGCACTTGTTCTAGTTCAACTATATTGAATCCATATATTGCATCAGCCATTCTAACACTAATAATATATTATTCAACACTAATAATATATTAAATCCATAGATTGCATCAGCCATTCTAACATTGTTTTGGGTATTTTGAATATATTAGATCCCTATACTACATATCAAGTACATAGTCCTTTTTTCAATCCATTTAAAAAAAAATAACATATATGTTTCCATTGGATTAATTCCAATGTTACAAAAGTTAGTTTGTACCCCTTCTTGAAAGAATGTTGGTATGCGTTCATAGTACTTATAAAATATAATAATCCCCACCATGTGGGATTAACTAATTTACTAACTTTGAAACATTTATTTTTATCATCTTGGACCAAAAGAGCTTATTGAAATGGTGTTTAATGACATTGGATTGTGAGAGGAAGAGTGAACGTTTGGTAATGTACCACCATCTATTAGTGATATAGGTGAAACACTTGTGTTAGTATTTGAATTTGAATGGTTCACTGTAACACTAGTATTAATGTTTGATGGTAAATGGGTGACATCTATATAAGGGGGTTGAGTAGGTTCTAGAAGATTTTGGTCTTTACTAATGAGGAATGTGACAACTTCAGACATGGAAGGACGAAGTATCGCAGATGTTTGTGTGCAAAGAAGAGCTATGTGAACAACTTGTAGTATCTCCCCTTGGCAGTTTTCTTTGATGTTGGGATCAATTATGCTTGCAATAGTGCCTGATAGATGATAGTTCCAAACCTGCACCATACATACATTATAAATTTGAATATTATTAGAATTTTATTTGAAGAAGCAATGAAAATTGTCTATATGATGATTCAATTACCATTGTTAAGAGAGATGGTATGTCATTTTTGTGCATAGGAGTTTTATTCCTTCTGCCACTAATAATCTCAAGGACTAGCACCCCAAAAGCATAAACATCAACCTTTTCTGTCAAATGGCCATGAACTAGATATTCTGGAGCCATGTAACCTCTGTGAAAACAAAAATAAGAAATTAGACACATTTTCTATTAAAAAAAATTAATAACTATCAAATTCATTCTCACCGAGTTCCAATGATTCTTGTGCTAAGATGACTTTGATCTTCTGAGAAGTATTTAATCAACCCAAAATCTGCAATTTTTGGCTTGAAAAGGTGGTCTAGTAGAATATTGCTAGCTTTTATATCTCGATGGATGATGCGTATATCTGATTCTTGGTGGAGATAAGCTAGCCCACTTGCAGTGCCTAGTATAATGTCAAACCTCCTTTTCCAATCCAGTGCATTTTCCAGGGTCTCATCTGTTGTAAAGTAAAATTCTATATCAAATAACTTAAACATAACTTGAAAAGATAATATTTCTCAACATTTGAAGATTGATCATAAGGAAAATCAATTTATTGAGACAAGAACTATTACCAAATAGAAATCGATCAAGGCTTTTGTTGGGAAGGTATTCATACACCAAAAGTTTTTCTGGGCCATCCACACTACATCCAAGAAGTTTGACAAGGTTTTTGTGTTGAACACAACTTATCAAATTGACTTCATTGAAGAACTCGTTCACACTCTCTTCTCTATTGGAAAATAGTCTCTTCACAGCAATTTGTCTACCATCTAGAAGGCCCTGCAAACATGCCCATTCTATTTTGTTCAATAATGATGTAAATTTATCTATGTATTTTAAAAAATCAAAAGTTTAAAATGAAATTAGAAAATTGAAATCACCTTATACACTGAACCAAAGCCACCTTGACCAATTTTGTTTATGGGATCAAAATTTTTAGTGGCAGTCTGTAGAGTTTCAAATTTGTAATTTAGTTTTGATTTGGATATAGCTATTGAGAGTTCACTTGATGGTTTGTAGTGACCTGCAAAAAAACATGTCAAAGTTTTTAGAAATATAATATAACAACATTATCAATGACCATATGATATTTTACACATTTTATTGTCTGTAGTCTACACATTGTTCTTTGAAGCTTATTGTAGTTTTGATACTTGTGTTTTAATAAATGTGAAAAAACTGCAATGAAAACATACAATACTTTACAACATAATATCGATATAATTTTAATTAATTAAGGTTATAACATCCATTGGAATTGTGATTATTGGAAACTTTTGATATTAGTAGGATTATAACATCTATATTGTTCGTATTTATGCTAACATTATTTCAATAGAGTTACAACTTGGTGGGTGACTGAAACCTTGAAAATGGTTGTGCCTAGGTTCAAAAAATAACTCATTATACAAACTTCATAGCTTTCATAGAGATGGGAGAGCCAGGGTCATCCACTTTCAAGTCCATAATCATGAAGGAATGACTTATAAAGCCTCCCCCTTCACAATCGTAACAAAGGAAACTATAGGAAAAGACAAACAATATTTTCTTAGAAAAACAACAAAGGCCCCATGCTATGAATCCATCTCCATGTGCATTAACAACTATATGATATGCATCAATGTTCATGCAGAGACGGGAAATTTTAGGATTTTTCAATAGAGAAATACCTTACTCACCTCAAGGATAAGAAACAATTGAAACCCACATGAGTTGTATAGCTCAAGCTAGGCTCTAAATAATGCTTTTCCACTAAATTCACTAACATAAGATACCATTTTTGAGTATTTTAGAATGGCCCCTACTTCTCTAATTCAATAATCTTTTTTTCTGCTACTAGGTAGAACAATTCAATGTAGAACAAGAGGATTTCACTTAGTTACTCATATCAATATGCATGTATTTGGTACCATACGAATTTTGTCGTTAAAAAACCATGACAGGAAATCGAAATAAGATTGAATTTTATGTAAAAACATTTAAGGCAACCAAAGCAACAAGATGCACCTCCTATATCAGCATCGATGTCTACATGAATGTCTTTAGTGCCCTTCCTAAATACATTCTCACCAACTATGAAAGCATTGTACGGATCCAAACCCTAGATAAGCACATATTATTTATCTACATAAATTACTACAAATAAATAAATAAATCATTGTTCTAAGAATACCCTACAAATGAGGCCAACATTAAATATAAAGATCTAGAGACAAAATGTACAATGAAAACTGAAAATAATTGAAATCATAGCTTAACTCCACATGTCGATAAACTACAAAGAAAAAATAATGTTGATGCATTGCAATTAGAATCAATCCTTCCTTATAATGAGGGAACCAAAAAGAGGAGGAGCCAACAACCATCACATAATAGAAGGAAAGAATTCCTATAGAGAAAAAGCAAATAAAACCCATCTTATCACCAATAAAGGACCTAGACGTCAAAAGAAGAAAAACCAAAAGAGGTATATCATGTAGTTCCAAGGAAAATAGAAATTAGGGGACAAATATCATGGAGGAATCAGTCTCATCAAGTGTGGCTAAAGAGGTCTCTCATGACTCATATATAAATGGACAATATGATAACACTCTTGTGTAACAACCCCGGGTTGATTTTATATATAAATAAAATAAGACCAAGGTCATGTCACACATATTCCAAGTTGAATGGAGGGAAAAACGTTATAATGGGCATCACTTGTGGTTAATTAATGGCTATGGAAATTGGCGAAGGAAAAGAGGCAATAAATGGAAATATAATAAAAGAAATAAAGGAAAATAGGAGAAAAGGAAGATCAAGGGACACAAATATACATGCAGGGGAAATTAGATAGAAAATGAGGGAAAATGAAGAAAAGAGGAAAAAGGAAAGGAAGAGACTAGACATCAATGATAAAAAGACATCAAAGAAACAGTTCATAGCTTTTGTCAGTTCTAGCTTAGATCACCTTCATAAATAGATCTCTAAGAGAGGAGAGAGGAGGCACTTGGACACAAGCAAGCAAAGGAGAGTAATGGATCACAAGTAAAAGGTTGGAAAAGAAGCTACAATAAGAGGACATTCCATGTAACAGGTTGCATGTGTGATTTCATTGTTGAGATTTGAATGCATGGTGCATTCATTTGGTTGTTTAGTTGTGTTGTTGTGATTGGTGTGGGATTTTCCTAGATTGACAGTGGTTTTCATCATTACCTTGTCATTTCCTAGTTAGCCATGGTGTTGTGGGTTCCTTGTTTTGGTTTAATCTTTGGATGGCCAATAGACTTTGGATCCTGGTGAGGTGGTCTCAGGAAATTCCCAAGGGTCAAGGGTGGAGATGGGATTTCTCTTGGAACTCTTAACGAATGGGAGGAGGCAGGAAAAATCCGTTGAATATCGTGAAGAAATTTGGAGGCATCCAAGCTTGCTTTTTATTAGTGATTTCTGGACCGGTTTAGGTGAAATCATTGTGGTTGAGGGTTGAGGTGTTTTGGCCTCTAGAAGCCCTAGTTTGTTCAGTTTTGATTCATCCCATGAGATCCCACATTCATGCTTGGAATATGGCATGGGGGTGATTTGTTGAAAGAGAGATTTGGTTCATCCCAATCTATGGTCGGGTGGTACGTGAAGTCCTTGACTTGGTTGGTATCTATATATGTTCATTTGAGTTATTTCCTTATTGTGATCAATGAGCACATGTACTAGTTATTTTGTTGATTTTATCATTGATTTGTCATGAATTCATTTTAGTTATATGTTTGGTTATATGCATGGTTAAATGATGTGCTCTTGCCATGGATCTTGTTTATGATTTTTTAAAGTTAATGAATGGTTATATGGATGCATGGGATAACTAGTGTTGTTACAACTAATTTGAGAGGGAATTAAGCATTTTTTATTATTCCTTGATGAAGTTAAGGAGACATGGAACGTATATGAATTCATCACCCGTATTTATTATGTTTAGTATGTGTTTGACGAAATATTTTTGAGGTGTTTAGCAACTTTTGCGTAAGATATCTCCTTGGTACTTAAAGTTCTAGGTTGTTCTAGGCAGTGGCTTGTAAGCTAGCCTAGAAAATATGGCACTGATTTCACACCTACATGCATGGAACTGGGAAATTTCGACTACAACCACATGGAGGGAGGCATGTACATGTGGTTGGCCTATGAGCTCAGTTTAAAAGAAGTTCCAACTCAAGACTTGAGCACTAGGGATTGTGATCTAACACCTAGGTTATCTGATGTCCTTAAGAGGTTTCAATATGTTTCCGATTAGTATACCCCACTTCCATAATTGGAACTTGGATGTTGGGTCATGTCATAGTAACTCTCAGCTCATGTTTAGCTGGAGAGCTTGTAAAAGCAAGTAAATGTGGGATGAGGTTGTTACATCTTACTCCAAGAACAATTTGAGTAGGAATATCTAAATTGCCTCCCCTAAGAGATATCCCACAATGATACAAGGAGGACATGTAGAGAAGGACCAGGGGAGGAGGAATTACTTTCAACCTAAACCACTTCAATGAATTGGGCATGAAATTAATCGCTCTTAAATCAGAAGAAAATAAAAGGAGTAAAGGGTAAACCAAGGGGGAAGACCAATAAACCAAAATTACAAAAAACGGGTTCCCTATAGATCAACTCTAACCAAAACAAGGCTCTCTTAGATAAGTTCCAATCCACTCTCCATCTAGTGAATCATGAAAATATTTTGGAATAAAATAGGCCTCAATGGTAAATGGTAAAGGAAAGAACTACCTCTTGAAAAAAAAAACCTATTAGAGAAATGAGATATCATGCTTCTATAAGAGACCAAACATAACTATGAATCCACGTTGATATAATAAATATAAAATGTAGTGTTATAATGAACTCATCTCCTTGTAAACAACTCTAGTGGCAAGGTGGATGGTAAGGTCATGGTATGGAATGCAACTTGAATCATCATGAGAAGCCTAGTAGTGGTAGTGAATTTCATCTAATGACTTTCCAAGAATTAGGATCTAGGGATAAAAGGATAATCACCAACATCTATGGACCCCGAACAACCCATGTAAACAAAATCCTCCTCTATTCCCAAAAATAATTGGAAGAAATAAAAAGGGAACAAGAACAAATTATTGGTGGAAGATTCAACCATAACATCCCTAGCAGAAAAAATTGGAGGAAATATGAATCGAGAGAAGAAAATCAATGTTTTGAAAAAATAATTGACTCTCCAAGGCTCAAGACATGCCCATGGGTTGTACATTTGCAACAACAAATGGTGGGGGGGCCAAAGTGTAGGTTTTAACCCCGTACAGAAATTACCTGCATATGAATTATAAAACACAGAAAATAAACAATGTGAGAGCATAACACATAAAACACATATACACAGAGATTTTCCCCTGGATCCCAAAACCGAGACTACCAGCTTGATTTTTCATTATATTCCTTTCAACGTTACAATACTTATTTACACATGCCGAAGCATCCAATACCATGGAGCGAAAACCATCGCGTCCAAAACCATGGACCAAAAACCATCGTGTCCAAAACCATGTGCGAAAAACCATGCACAAAACCATAGGTAGGTTCGCCCAACCTAATATAGGGTCCAAAAAAAAAAATCTCGGGTCGCTGCCCCGGACCCCATAGAGGGGGGCTACCCGCCCCCCTCAAACCCCCCCTATGACCTCCCCACTATGCAATTGGCGCAACGAAGGGGGTACTCCGCCCCCCTTCTAACCCCCCAGTTAACTACATAGGGTAGTCATGGAAAGAATATAACACAACCCAACATTATCCCACTTGTTGTTTTCTTTCCACATAAGAGCTTAGTCATTTATCCAGCCCTGAAACGCCCATCATTTCTCTACACCAAGAGAACTTCTCAGAGCTCACAGATTTTTTCAATGCATCTGTAGTATTCTTCAAAGTGTCCACCTTTACCAGCAACACCTTTTTGTCTTCTATCATATCCCTCACAAAGTGATATTGAACATCAATGTGCTTTACCTTTGAATGGTAAGCAGGGTTCTTTGCCAAGAAAATTGCACTTTGGCTATCACAGTCTATCCTTATAGCTCCCATGTACTAACCCCATACTTGAACACAATCTCTACAACCAAACTGCTTCCTTGCTTGCATGAGTGGCTGCCATGTATTCTGCCTCTGTAGTTGATAGTGCCACTACAGATTGTTTCTTACTCATCCAACTAACTGCACCTCCAAATAGGTTAAACACATACCCACTTGTAGATCTTCTCTGATCCAAACCTCCAGCCCAGTCTACATCAACAAAGCCAGGAATATCCAACACTCTGTCCAATCATGGTCTTCCTTGGTAGCACAAACCATAATCACTAGTGCCACGTAAATACCTGAAAACCTGCTTCATTTCTTTCCAGTGCTCCTTCCTTGGTTTTTACATAAACCTACTCAATACTCCAACTACATGTGCAATGACTGGTCTAGTACAAACCATTTCATACATTAGGCTACCAACTGCACTTGCATATGGAACATGGGACATGTCCTCTTCCTCTTCTTGTGTCTTGGGACACTGTTTGGTAGATAACTTTACACCTATAGGAATAGGAACCTTCACCGATTTACTATCCTGCATATTAAACCTCTGCAATATTGTCTTGACATAATTCCTTTGGTTTAACCAGAGCTTCCTCTTTGCTTGATCTCTTTTAATTTCCATGCCCAAAATATAGTTTGCAGCACCAACATCTTTCATATCGAATTTGGAGGACAATTGGGTCTTCAAATCCTGGATAATTTCTTTGTCATTTCCAACCAGCGACATATCATCCACATACAAGACCAGATAAATAACACAGTCACCAATTAATTTAAAATACACACAGTGATCTGCTCTGCTTCTGGTGAAGCCAAGTCCTCGTATAAATGTATCAAATTTCTGATACCACATCCTTGGTGACTATTTTAACCCATACAGAGACTTATTTAACTTGCATACCAGTTCTTTCTTACCCTTCACCGCAAAACCTTTAGGTTGCTTCATGTAAATCTCCTCTTCCAGATCCCCGTGAAGAAATGTTGTCTTCACATCCATCTATTCTACCTCAAAATCAAAAGCAACAACAACAGATAAAAGTAATCTAATAGAAGCTACCTCGGCAACAGGAGAAAAAATATTACCAAAATCAATTCCCGACACCTGGGAATAACCTTTTTCTACCAACCGAGCTTTGTATTTCTCCACCTTTCTTTCTGCATTTGTCTTCTTCTTGAACACCCATTTGTTTCCAATGGGTTTCCTTCCAGCCGGCAACTCCACCAAATCCCATGCCTCATTTTTGTGCAAAGATGTCATTTCATCAACAATGGCCTCTTTCTAGAGTTTTCCATCCTCTTAATCTACTACTTCCTTCACAGTTCTGGGATCATCATCAGTAATAGATAAAGCAAAATTTGAACAGAAAGTAGATGGACTATACCTTTCTGGTTTCCTTCTTTCTCGAACTAATCTTCTCACACCTGGAGTTTGTGGCTCTTCATCTTCTGATTCCTCCTCTGTTGTAGAGTCTAATTCTTCCTCCTTAAGCTCAAACTCTATCTTCTCAGGTTCCTTTGGTTGGACTTCATGTTTAATAACATCTTTCACCTCTCTAAACACCACATCTCAGTTGTACACAACCTTCCTTGTTACTGGGTTCCAAAGCTTATAACCCTTTAAACCATCCTTATACCCAATAAAGATGCACTTTTCAGATTTACTATCCAACTTGGTTCTTTTCTCCTTTGGAACATGTACATATGCATCACATCCAAATACCCTCAGATGTGAAAGAGAGGGTTTCTTACCAGTCCATACCTCTTGTTGAGTCTTATCCTCCAACACTGATGAAGGTGATTTGTTGACCAGGTAACATGTTGTCTCCACCGCCTTTGCCCAGAATTCCTGTCCTAACCCAGCACCACTGAGCTTGCTTCTTGCCCTTTCCATCAACGCCTTGTTCATTCTTTCTGCAACTCCATTTTTCTCAGGTGTGTATGGAGTAGTCTTCTGCCGTGTTATACCACACTTCTTATAGAATTATTCAAATTCCTTGTTGCAAAACTCTCCACCGTTATCTGACCTCAGCACCTTTATCTTCTTCTCTATCTGGTTTTCCACCAGAGCCTTGAATTCTTTAAACCTACTCCAACCTCTGCCATCGCTGTAACCTCTGCATCTGCTTTATCTTCTGCAGTCTCCTCATGGACTGCAATCCCCTTCACTGCTCATCGGCCTCATCGAAGTACCCCAAAAGCTAACAAATTGTCAGTTGCGTGGACAGTGCATGACTAGAGGGGTGAACTGCTTGAAATAACACCTTGTTAGAATCACAGGGCATGAGGTTACAATTTCTACAAATTCAACCCTGAAAATGGAACTGATAGATCTGTGGCTAGATCTACTGCATCTCGATCACGAAGGTCATAATCAACAGAATAAGCCGCTGCTTCAAGTGCTGTTGGTGGTACTTATGCTGAACCAACAGAATAACTTGCTGAATTGACAGAAGTTGCGTAGGATGTTGCTGGTTTAATAAGTAGTGTTGTTGTTAGTGCTGGACCAATTTCATATATTTTCTTTTTAGTGAAATGTACCCTTTACAGATCGTTTCCCTATCATTTCCAGGTGTTGATATCCACTCGATCCAAGAAGAGTCGATCCAGTCGATCCCGGTTTCAATGCACTAGATGCTGGTACTCCATGCCAAGAGGGGATCCACTCAATGTTGGTACTCGATGAAAGAAATGATGGGTTTCAATGCCGACACTAAATCCATGACTCTTTTCCGACAGTACCCGCCTTTTCTCATTGCATAAAGACTTCAAATTTCTTCTTAAGGAAATATATCCATTTATTCCTTGAGAAGTCATCTATAAATGATACATAGTACACAAACTTACCCAGTGATGGAACCTTCACAGGTCCAAACACATCATTGTGCACAAGCTCTAATATCTGTTTCACCCTCTTACCGCTAGAGGGGAAACTCACCCGATTCTGCTTCCCATATACACAGTTTTCACAGAAATCAAAATCCAGAGAGCTATTACTCACACCTTATACCATACCTTTACCATCAAGTATTTGAAGGCCCTTCTCTCCAATATGTCCAAGCCTTTGATGCCACAGCATGGTCTTCTCTCCAGAGACCACAAGATTTTCTACTCCACTTTTTGGAACCACAGAACTGTTGCACCCATCAACAACAGTGCTACCTTGCAGCTTGTACAGAGTTACAATCCGAACTCCCTACAATAATACTAGTGCTCCCTAAACCATCTTGCAGGTATCCTTCTCGAACACTATTTTTACACCTACATCATCCAGTTTGCTTACAGAAATCAATTTCTGGCCAATGCAGTAATATGCAAAACACCCTGAAGTTTTCTAACCCTTCCACCTTGCAACTTCAACTTTACTTTTCCACGACCAACGATTCTAGCCTTCCTATCATCCCTTAAGAAGATATCACCACCATCGTATTTCTCATACTCGCAGAACCACTCTCTATGGGGAGTGAAGTGAAAGGATGCACCTGAGTCAATCAGCCATGCCTCATGATCTACATGTGTACTTCAAGAATCCAAGTACACATCCCCACCTTCATCTGAGGTGGTTTTCACCTCTATAGAAGGACCATCATCAAATCCCTTTCCTTTGTCAAGAGCTTTAGATTTACAGTCCCTTTTGTAGTGCCCTTCCTTTCCGCATTTCCAGCAAACTACCTTTACAGGTTTTCCTGGAGAATTAGATCTCCCTCTAGATTTAGATCTCCCGCTCGATGACTTATTTTTGTTTCTGTTTTTGGATTGTCCTCGTATAGACAAGGCATCACCATTCTGGCTCTCCATATTTTTTCGTCTCGTCTCCTCCGTCAGGAAAGATGAGACTATTTCATCAAACTGCAAGGTAGTTGCATTGCTACCTATTACAATAATCAGACTATCCCACAAATCTGGTAGAGAACACAACAAACTGATGCACTTATTTTCATCTGAAATTTTAATATCAACAGATAATAACTTACTTACCACAATATTAAATGCGTTCAGATGCTCTATCATCAAGTCTCCATCTTTCATCCTTAGGTTATACAGCTTTTTCCATAGGAACAGTGTATTCACCAGAGACTTAGATTTGTACAAAGTCCCTAACTTGTCCCACAAAGCCTTAGATGTTGCTTCCCCTGATACATTCAACAATACTAGATCTGAGACACACAATCGTATTGTGCTCTTTGCCTTCCAATCCAACTTCTTTCATTCTTCATCGGACACTCCCGTTGGTTTAGTACCTGGATCTACCGTGATCCACTGATATTTATCCACTAACAAATCCTCCATCTTGAGTTTCCATAACTCAAAACTCTAACCATTAAATTTCTCGATCTCTATCTTTCCACTGCTCGCCATCTTCTTTCACCACCAGAATCGATCCCGCAGATCTCCCACTAAATAGGGTCTACCACAGGCCCGAGCGAAACCCCTCAGCAACAAAGGCATCCCCTTGAAGCCAAAACAACTCTGATACCAAATGTAGGTTTTAACCCCATACAGAAATTACATGCATACAAATTCTAAAACATAGAAAATAAACAATGCAGGAGCATAACACATAAATCACATATACACAGAGATTTTCCCCTAAATCCCAAAACCGAGACTACTAGCTTGATTTTTCATTATATTCCTTTCAATGTTACAATACATATTTATACATGCCGAATCATTCAAAACCATGGACTGAAAACCATCACGTAAAAAACCATGGATCGAAAACCATCGCATCCAAAACCATGTGCGAAAAAACATGCGCAAAACTATAGGTAAGTTCGCCCAACCTAATATATGGTCCAAAAAAAATTCTCGGGGCACTGCCCTAGACCTCGTAGAGGGGGGCTACCCGCCCCCCTCAAACCCCCCTGTGACCCCCTCGCTGCGCAATTAGCACAACGAAGGGGAGGCTCCGCCCCCTTTCTAACCCCCCGGTTAACTACGTAGGGTAATCGTGGAAAGAATATAACACAACCCAACACAAAGAATAATATTAAAGCTAGATAGACTCTTTCTCTTAAAGGAGTTATGAAAAAGAGAATACAATGGAGGTGCTACCCATCATAGGTTTAGAACATTGACCAACTCATATCCTTAAAATGGGATAATTATAGAAACTCACAAACCACACCATTCAAAATTGAGCAATTCTAGCTCTCTCATCCAAACATCAAGGAAAAAATGGGGGAATGGTAGGAGGAAAACAACATACAAGGAACCAAAATGTACAAACTCCAACAAAACCTAAGCACATGAAATACAAATTCAAACAATGGAGGAAAGAGAAGAATTGAAACGCCTTCCAAGACATATGGTAATTGGAGCAAAAAAATTGTTGTAATACAAAAAACAATAATGGACATGGGAATGACTTAGAACTTAAAGAAACAAAAGAATAGCCCAAGGAAGGAATCATAACCTGCAAATAGCAAGAATAATGTCTATGGAAGAAAAAATCTAGATTCAAAGAGAGTGACAAGAATATGATATTCTTTCACCAAATTTCCATAGAAATGAGAAATTACAATAAAATAACTACCTAAATAATGTCCATGGAATAAAATTGCAATTCCATGATGAAATATCTAGGATCTCATGGACTACTTTGGCAACCTTCTCTTAAAATTGGAGAGGGAAATATTTTAATAATGGAAGACATCATTAGGAAGATATCTAAGCTAGTCATCGATGAGAAAACACCATCCTAATGCAATGAATAACTTATGAGGAGGTAAAAAATGTTGTAAATGACATGGCCTTGGGCATGGACCATGGACTATATGGGTTCACAACAAACTTATTTCATTTTAATAGGAGGTCATTGATCTGAATTGGATCATTATATTGTTTTTCACCCATCTCGATGCTTTCAAAGTGGAAGAAGTGGAGGAATCATCTCACGAGACTATTTTTATCGGTGGGACCTAATTTTGTAAATTGGGGCCTAGAACATTTTGAGAGCATTTTGAGGCATCAAATGACATTTTTTGGGGTTAAAACTTTGTCACTTTGGTATAACACCTTTTTCTCCTATTCTACACACAAATACCTTTCCAACAGTGCAAGATCACCTCAATCAAACTCTGTATGCAAAATATATGCCACTCAAAAGTTGACCTTCCTATTTTCACCACTATAATTCGACAAGAGGCCACGTCAGCCCCCATAGCTCATCGAAAAGGGGCTATCCATGTGATTATGGTGAATAAAACTCTAGAAGAGTCCATATTGTAACTCTGATTAATATTTGACAGAGTTATACCTAACCACTAGTAGGCTATCATAATGTGTTATTAGCAAACCGCTAGGAGGAAAAGGGGTTCCATTCTTTTCGAGTGTATCTTGTTCCATAGAAGAGAAAAGTAGTCAAGAGGGATAGGGAGAGAGAATAAAAAGAGGATTTTTTCATTGTAGCCCATGGGCCATGGGCCATACTTGTTTGTACTCACATCCATTTTCTATTCAGAGAAAGAGAGCAGAGTGATCTCACCTTCTAGCTAGGTTTTCTCCTGAACAGGTTTCCCAAGATATATCTTTGTGGCAATCATGGTTTGTGATTTTTTATTTTGTTTTTCTCTATTTCCTACATAATTATAATTTACATGCAAACACAATACAAAAGAATTTATAGATCCAAAAATATGAAGAGAAATAAATCCTCATTGTTTAGATTTCATATTTTTAAGTATAATTTATCAAAGTTGTTGTGATGAACTCTCTAGTGGAATGTCCACAATGCTTTACAAATCCTATTGGTATGAGAGTCAGGTTTCTTTGGCTATCTTGTGGATATTTGTGGGGAATCTAGATCAGCTAAGACAAAGGTTAGAAAACCCTAGTCACAACCAACAAATCTATTAATAACCCTTGTGATCCTGTAGAGGAGAGGTTTTCGCGATTGGAAGCACATGTTGAAAATATAATTTGTAATGTAAATCTCCTAATGTTTGCTTTGTAAAATGAGATCAAGTTATTCAGAAAAATATGGGGGATTTAACATAGAGGACAGATCAAAGGGTAGATCAAGAGATTGGGAAGAAAAAAATAACGAGCTGAAGAAAGGACCCAAAAGATCAACCCAGTTTCACTGTCGTGAACTATTCACATTCCTTGTTCAAAATGAAAGCAAAGGTTGATATCAAGCCATACCAAGGTGAGATCGATGCTCTAAATCTAAATCATTGATTCCAACAATTAGAATTTTATTTCATTGTTCATCATATAGAGAGGAAGAAAATATTTCATTTGCACGACTAAAATTAGAGGGCCATGCCCTGACTAGGTGGGAAAGCCACACGAAGACCTTGAGGTTGGAGGGAGATCCTCTAGCGACCAAGTGGGGGGATTTTAAAACCCTCATTAAGTCACAATTTGTTGGGCGCGGGATCCCCCAAGGGAATTTTTGGGGCCTAAAGCCCAGATTTTGGTCAAAAGTTGTAACTCCAATGTAAAGACTCCACATTTTGTGGGCGCGGAGCGCATAGCTTGTAAATGAGTCATAGGGTTGTCTGCCCTCAATTTTATTATTGTAATGTCAGCTGTAGAGATATACCCATGTATAAATAGAGCGAGGCTCTAAGTAGTTAAGACATCACGATAAGGATGAAGAGTTGAGTCATATCTGAAGTGTAAAGTCTAGTTTTGGGTCATAGAGTAGGAGAAGGCTCTGCAGCTGAGTGCACAGAGGCCTAGTAGTCTACAGCTGAGTGCGCAGACCCCTGCAGCTGAGTGCGAAGGGTGAGTCGTGTCTGTAACCATTGGAGCATTAATAAAGAGAAGTTTCATATCAATTCTGTGTATTTATTTCCTGTTTACTGCATTGAATATATTGGGTATAAATTGCACTTCTACTATTTATATGTTGTGCGAATATACATGATTGTGTTGATTAAGTGAATGTGAGATAGAATATCTGTTTACACGAAGTTAACTAACATCTTTAAGAAGATAAGTAAAATACGCGGTCTAGTTTGGGGAAAATAGCGCGGGTCGCTGCCATAGCAATGTGAAAGCATCTCAGCCCCTGGTTAGGGCTATGCGAATGTGATTATAACAGATCGTGAAGGTATTGCAAGTCAGAACAGTGTGCAAAGGTAGGCACCGTTGGACTAAATCGACACCTCAAACATCTCAAGGGTGCAGAAACTTGGTTCCAGCATCCCCCCATACTGCTTCGGGTGAGACTTCAGTCTGCGCTTCGCGGGCTGATGCCGAAAGGGCCAGTAGTGTAGGAATTTGTTTGGCTAATTAACTCCGAACTTGGGTCAGGCCCCATCAAGCCAACACAATTTTACCCTACTAGGTATGTAGAGGACCAATGGATCTGGTGACACTACTTCATACAGAAGCAGGGGCAAAGTGTATAAGGGTACACCACTGAGCTTAGAAATATGGCCATAATTTTGGGTATCTCCCCAAAGAACCAGATGTACTCCTCAAGTATATATGGGGATCTACATAGCCATTTGCAGAAGCAAGTGATGTTTTTCAAGCCCAAATCGATGGTTGAGTCTTGTGTATAGGCATAATACCTGGAGAACATTGGATTTAGAAAAGGGAAATCCACTAGATCGAAGCAAAAGGAGCACCAAGATGCTTCTAAGGAAGAGAAGAAGAAGTGAAAGGGGGGAATGATAAAAAGATGACAGCGACAACACATAAGTGCAAAGACCCCAAACACACTAAAATTACTGTAATTTTGATGGTCATACAAAGGAGAAGTGTTGGAAGTTGCATCTAGACTTTAACCTAAATAAATATATATATAGATATATATATATATATATATATATATATATATATATATATATATATATATATATATATATATATATATTAAGAAGAAGAATCGCATGGCCATTGATTCGAGAAACCAACTTGAAATCAACTCGAATGTGGATGAGATGATCATCCATACATTAGTGCAAAAGGAGGTGAATTTCAATAGCCTTCAACACCAAGAAGAGAAATAAATGATCAAACTCTTCCACATAAAGATACAGGTTAAGAAGAGAAAGATTGATGTTATGTTTGACTTAGGATTGCAGGCGAATGTCATTGTTGCATAACTAGTCAATAAATTGTGATTAGAAGTTCGTAATCATCCAAGCCCATATCTATTGGGATGGTAAATAATGATGCATATTTAAAGGTACAAAACTAGTGCAAAATTAGATTTTCTATCCGTGTTGATTTTATTAATGAAGTAGAATTAGATGTAGTTCCCTTTGATGTATATGGAGTGGTGTTTGGAAATCCCTACATGTATATGTAATATGCAATTTTCATGCGAAGAGCCAACCAATACTGACTCATCAAGGATGGAAAATCGTTCACCATCAATGCACATAAAGGAAAATAAAAAATTTCACTAGTAAGTGCCAACTAAGCCAAGAAATTGATTAGTTCTAGCAATAAGTATGCTTTACTATTTTTAAGAGAAAATCAATCTGTAGAAGAGTCAATAAGAGGCAATGCATCCCTAAAGGGGTATACTAAGAAACAAAAGCAATAATTCGAAGATTTTCTATAAGCATACATGGATGTCTTCTGGGAACCTAAAGGGTTACCACCCAAGAGGGGAGTGGAACATGAGATCCAACTATTGTCAGACTCCCCATTGCCAAACATTGGGTTGTACAGGAAGTATGGTATTTAAGAAAGTGATGTAAAGAAACAATTGCAGTAGTTATTGGAACAGGGTGCCTTTCCACTAAGTACATCACCATGTGGGTAGCCCCTCCTCATTGTACCAAAGAAGGTCAGGGCTTAGCAGATGTGTATTGATTATAGGGTATTGAATAAAATTACACTTAAGAATAGGTACCCCCTACCCAAGATAGATGATCTGTTGGATCAGTTACAAAAAGAGAAATACTTACCAAGATGGACTTAAATTCTAGATATCACTAGGATTGAGTCAGAGAAGAAGATACTTGGAAGACCACCTTCAAAACCAGACAAGGTTTGTATGATTGGTTAGTCATACTATTCGGAATATGTAATGCACCAACTACATTTATGAGGTTAATGAATGATATATTGCACCCTTTTATAGATTCATTTGTTATTTCCTATTTAGATGATATAATGGTATATAGTGCTACATGGGATAAACACATCTCACATTTGACACAGGTGATGGAGAAATAAAAGGAGCACCCACTGTTGTGAAATGTCAAGAAGTGTGACTTTGCATTCTTTGGTGTATCTGAGATATGTGATAGGTGGAGGAGCGCTGAAAATAGATCCTGCCAAGATGGAGGCCACCATGAAATGGGTAATGCCTACTAATGTTTTTTAGGTTAGGAGTTTCATTGGAGTGGCACAGTACCTAAGGAAATTCATAGCCACATTTTCAATTGTAACAACACCACTCCACGCAAGAGTTTCCATTGGGGAAAGGGTCAACAAAAGGCCTTTGAGGAACTAAAGAAGAATATCAGTCAAGCACTAGTTCTGGCATTATTGAACTTGCAGGAGCCCTTCTAAGTGGAGACAAATGTGAGTGAGTATGTTATTGGAGTGGTCTTGATTGAGGGAGAAAGCCTTGTATGCTACCTTTCTGAAGTATTTCATGGGATAGTTCTTAACTACCTTACTTATGATAAGGAGTTGTATGCCCTAGTGCAAGCTATGAAGAAGTGCAAGCATTATCTAATGGGAAATGAGACATTAATCTACAATTCACTAGCTATTACAATACTTGTAGGCCTAGAGTAAGCTACAACATACCATGCATTACAAGTGGATGAGGTTTCTACAACAATTTCATTTAGTGATCAAGTATATGAAGGGAAACATAAATAAGTTGGCTGACATGCTTTCATCTCCACCCACATAAAAGATCATAACTTTGGGAACTCTTATGAATATGGAGCCATTCACCCATGATGCATATAGAGAACCATATTTAGGGGATGAGGACTTCAAGGAGGTTTTTTTGTAGTTGTAGAGTCAAACTCATGTGTACGATGGTGACAACACAGTTGACTACCACCTCCAAGACAGGTTACTCTAAAGCTTGGACAAGTTATGTGCTCTTAAAGGTGAGCGATTGCAGCTAATTAGAGAGGCTCACACCTCCAAGGTTGCAATGCACTTTGGTGTAGAGAAGACAATGGGCAACTTGTAGAGGTATGTGTATTGACCCAAGATGCAAGGATAGGTAACTAGGTTCATAAGAGGATGCATGCTTCGTTTTACGAGTAAGCCTAATAACAGAAAATAGGGTATATATAATCCCTTACATATACCCGCTCATCCATGGGAAATCATTTTAATGGACTTTGTGGGAGGTTTACCAACAATCAGGAAGGGACATGACTACCAATTCATGGTCATTGATAAGTTTAGCAAGATTTGTGTTTGGATGCCCTGTAAAAGACCATAAATGGGCAAGAAGCATCAAAATTGTGTCTTTGGACAAGTCTGGGTGCACTTTGGGATACCACGAAGCATCATTCCAAACAAGGACACAATATTTCTCAGTGCATTTTGGACTACATTGTAGGACAAGATGGACACAAAGTTGAAGAGATCTACAACATTTCATCCATAGACAAATGGGATGAGAGAAGTCGTCAACCGACTTTGGTGCAACTTTTGAGGGGCTACAATTAGAATTATTTGAAGACCTGGGCATGGTTTATATGCAACACTCTTATAACAGGGCATACCACACTTCCATTGGTAAGTCCCCATTTGAAACTTGTTTTGGATATTTGCCACCTTGACCTTTAGATATTTCATATGGGTGGCAAGGAGGAGTAAGGGAGGATCTTACAAGGGATGTCTTGAGGGCTTAAAAACTTGTTGAGAAGATCAAGAAGATCCATATACAGTTACAGGAGACACTGCAAATGTCACAAGAAAAATATAGGACCAAGCATGATTAGTACAGAACAAAGAAGTTGTTTAAGGTGGGAGCTATGGTTATAGTTGAAAAAGGAGAGGCTACAAGGTCCCAATAAGAAAATCAAGGCTTTGGGGTATGGTCCCTTTGAGATAGTGGAAAAGGTGGGAGATAACACTTATAGACTCAGTCTACCCCCATACATGCATATTTACTCAGTTGTGAATGTAGAGAATCTGAAAGTCTATGAGCCTTCCATGTTAGATCAGGAAGAGGAATAGGTCCTACCTTCTATAGAGGATTTGGCACCAAATGCTCAGGAAAAGTTGACAGAGGATACAGTTTTTCAAAAGAGGCCCAAAACTATGAGACAAGGACAACATGCCCTTTGGTAGATTGTGTTGAAGGACAAATTCTAAGTAAAGCTAAATGGTACACCTGATAAAAGGTGGAGGAAAAATTTCCTCACCTCATTTAGTAGAAGTTGTTGGGGACCAAAAGACTCCCAAAATGGAGAGGTGTGATCCGGATTGGATCATTATATTGTTTAAATATAATTGATATCTTTTTCAATGAACTTTTGAGTGGAATATCCATACAAGTTTACAAATCAGTTATTGAAAAGGGAGTCTATGGGGTGGTAGAAGATTATAGATGAACAAGAGGAGTTATCAAGGAATCTAATGGCACCTACCCTCCCTCATCCCAAAGGAAGGTGAACTAGACTTAACATACAAATTCTTCCTCATCTCACTTTGTAATGTCATCTACAAAATTATTATTACCTCAACCAATCACACATTTTACTAAAGAATGGAGGATATATCAAATGTAAAAAAATCATAGATAATGTCATAGTATCCCATGAAGCATTCCACGCCCTTAATAGTAGCAAGAAGCTAGGTTTGTTTATTAAACTTGACATGTCAAAAGCCTTTGATGGACTAAATTAGAATTTCTTATAAATTATTTTGACAACCTTTGTCATCCCTTGTATTTGTACCTAAAAGGTACTAAAGCTAGTCTCTATTGTCCTCTTAGTCTCTGATATTGGGGTTCCTTTGACCCCTTTCATCCCCTATAAAGGTGTAAGGAAACATAACCCCCTATACTGTTTACTCTTTCTCCTCATGACAAAACACTAGGATTCTCTCTAAAATTAGCCATAATTGGTAATCTAATCAAAGCCCTCAAATTCTTCAACAAAGGAGAATCCCTCTTGCATATTCAATTGATTGATGAAGACATCCTTCTAAGCTCCACTTTTAAGGAAAGCAAAGCCCTCAATTGATTCATGGAAATATTATTGCTAGCTTTGGGTAGTCAAATTAACAATGTCGAATCTTAAATCATTTTTTTACATTAGACTAGCTATCCAAGATAATATATACACAATTATAAGCTTCCAAAGGGGCATCCTTCCCATCTAAATACCATGGCATCACCCTTTCTCAAACCCTCTCTTAGACATTCGTATTGGAAAGACTTGCTTTGTAAGTTGAAATAGTGTCTTGACAGCTACAGTTTCTAGTGCCATCCTCTAGTAGGTAGTTATCTTGATCAAATATATGCTCCCATCTTTGCCCCTATATCTCTTCTTTTCACTAACTGTCGAACAGAAATCCTCGAATCCTTTCATGTTATACAATTGAAATGAAGATGGTAAAGTTATTACAATCCAACCTTCCATGTGTCTCTAAGACCAATCAATCTTAGACATTTTTAGATCATTAGCCCTTTTTTTTGTAGCTAAGAAAAAACCAACCCAATGTGGAAAGAAAGAACAATCTACCTACCTAGATGTTGTGACTGATCATTAACCTATAAATCATGACCCCAATAGCATTAAACATAATTTCGGAAGTAGAGATGGTAACATTAAAGTTCACGCACTTTTGTGCCCAAATCAAGGCAGACGTCAATGAGTCTAGTCGCAAGGATGCGTGGATGACATAATTCTTTTCCATGAGCAACATTAAAGGGAGAATTTTGGTGTCGAGTGATGGGCAAAGGTAAGGTGTTTTCTTATGAAGCGGAATGCAGGGTTCTCTCAAGCTCTCATTTGGTAGTTATAGAAAATCCAAATGATTTATGTAGGCAGAGCTCAGCAACCTATCATCTCTTTTCTGAAATAGTTGTAATAATCTCATTTAGTTAGCTCATGAACCCATGGAAATGGATTTGTTTGGAGTTTTTTTTTTTCAATACCGAGGAAACCCAGCTTAGTCGTACATAAAACCCTTTTTCAGGAATTTTTCAACATAATCATGTCATGTGACTGGAACCCGGGTGGGGAGGTTATCATTAAACCCTCCCAACCACCCGGGATATACATCAGAGTTACACATCTCAGTGAAATGCGAGCAAGAGAAATTCACTCCAATAGAAAGTCCCCAAATCAAATTGTGTTGTGATTGCTCTAAATTCGAATTTGCCAAGAGGGTGCTCTCTCCATGTCCTATAGAAGAAATGTGCAGTTCTTGGTGAAGCAATGATGGGCTTTAGGAGTTGGTCAAGCCTTCAGACAGAGGGAATGGGCATTTCACAAGCAACATCCATAGGTTGACAAAGAATACCTATAGGTTTCATTAAACGTGTTGTTAAAAAAACTCAAGTAATGGATGTTGCGGCTAAATTTCCCTATTTCAATTTTGGTAGGTTGACAAAGAATACCTATAGGTTTCATTAAAAGTGTTGTTAAAAAAACTCAAGTAATGGATGTTGCGCCTAATTTTCCCTATTTCAATTTTGGTTGGCCAACTCCTAGAGAAAAATAAGTCAAACCAAGTTGAATTTAAAATTGATTAATGGGTTTGTTTTAGTGGAAGAGGTAGAGCCGAAGCAGGTTCAAGAGGAGATGAGGCTCAAGTATTTGGGCATTCTCCAAATCACCGTGTTTAGGGAAACCATTTTCCTTTCTAGTTTATATGAATATGCCAAGGAAGACGCAGGACAAATCTATTCACATATATAGTGCCAAAATTTACTAATTTATGAACTAAAAGTGCTTGGGGTTGTATGTCTTTATGAATAAAAGAGGATTTTAGATCATTCACAACATTGCAACTATGGATTACATGCATTGTTGACTGGACGAATCTTGAAACAGATCATCAAGGTTTTATGTGACCATCTGTGACCATACTTGAAATTTCCCACTGTGCAAACCTATCTTGAAAAACCCATTATTATTCAACAACTGCTAAGGAAACATGCCATATATTTCTGGATTTTGTTAGGGTCTAATGGTTTGATTCTCACTGGAAATATATCTTAAATAACTTCGTTGGACATGGGACACAGTTGGGTACAATCTATGGAGATGTTGTTAGATTCAAAGCGCAGAACAAATATCAAGGATTTGGATTTGAACTTTGGTCCGACTTTGACGACTTCATGATCACAACATATTTCATATTCCAGTTCTTCGACGTTTAACGAGCTTTAATCGAAGATCATTTACTCATCTTGAACATTGTTAAATTATTTCTTACTTGTTCGTAGGATTAAGCATTCATACAACCGAGGGCATTATAACCGAGCTATCCATATCTAGAAGGAGGGATAGCTAGACCATGTCATCTGTGTCCAGGGTAAAAGGTTTGGGTTGGGAGAGCATTGTTAATGTAATTTTTCCAATAGTTAATAACATTGAGTTATAATGTATACAAGTGATAGTATTGGCCTGTCCAAGAGAGTCATGATGATTGATGGAAGTGGTACCATCAATTACTCCCAAGGAAGCAAAGAGATGCTTCCATCAATCAATATAAATAAGAATTGGCCCTGTAATAATCACTGTAAAGTAACAGGTTGAGTTTTATGCTCAAATGATGGCTTGTACTGGGCTGTGATATACCATTGAATTGGATGGTAATTTACTTTAAAATTACAGTAGAGAAGCAGTTCATGTTTGAGAAATTGATTTTGATTCGACTTATATATAATAATAATAGTAAGGGCTCAGCTATGGTGTGGGATGTAACAATAGAAATTTTAAACAAAAAAAAATTGTAGGTAAAAAGCCTACAACGAAATTTTCCATTTTCTGAGTATTCCCCGAGCAAAGCCCACAAAAATATGCAGTTGGATATCAAGAAATATTGTTTTTTGAAGATGAGTCATTGTGCCATGAGGATGCGAATTATCTCCATATATTAGGAATGGATATTGTCCACGAATGGCCATTTACTATTGTCTTGGTCTGCTAAGGTCTTCTTTTCATTCCCATATCACTTCCATGAACAAGTACTTCAAGAATGCTTATGAATTCAAAGATTTATAGATTGAATGTGAAGTTGGTTTTGGTTAAAGGATTCTCTGACTCAAATCTCAAGATATACCTGTAAAGAAGATTTAAAAGTTTATCCTTATGATTTTGCTAGTGATGAATATGCTGAGTCAAAGCTAGAGCTATGTTCCAGTTAGAGAGATTGATATCCAAAGTCCTCATAAAATCAATATAAATGGTGACACGTAGCATGTTCAAAGTGACAGGTGGCATTTGGAAAAACTTATAGTGGTTGGTTAACATTTGTAAGGAAAATATGGCAAGCATAAAATGATGCCCATTTTGAAAAATAAATTAACAAATGCAATAATATAGTTCCAATCAGAGATAAGTCTGAGAATTGGTACTAAATGCTCTTAATTTATTATTAGATTACCATGAATTTAAATGTGTCAAAACACTTAACCACCTTTTACTATTTGGAGAAATACAGTTAAATTCTCTTAATTTATTATTAGTTTACCATCGTTTAAATGTATCAAACCATTTGATGTTTTATCAACCACCTTTTACTATTTGTGGTAAATATAAAGATGAAAAATGAAGAAGATCAAAAGATAAAGATCATGAATGTAGAAGACACAAAGATAAAGATTAAAAAAAAATAGAAGATGAAGACAAAGAGCATAACTGAAAAAGATTGAAGGTGAATGGCATCAAAGAAGAAAATGAACATTCAATCAACTCAAAGGACCTTTAAACATGAGAAGATGATTGTATCAGAATTATTTGTTAAGGGGGAGTATGAAGGATTAACTCATATTTGTGAATCATGATTAATATTTAAATTATATGATGGTTTTGTGATGATGTGTACCAAGCATAGAAGTCTACTTAAGAAACAATCATGAGGAGAAATAAGTGGAAATTAGAGATGGAGATCAGTGAAGAGATTAATGGAGATATTATGGGAGATAGTTATACATTAGGTTGAAACACATATATTATGATCTAGCTATTATAACCACCTAATGTTATAAAAAGGGACCAAATTTTACAACTATAAAATGTAGAGGAATGGTATAATTGAGTAGAATTCCCCCTCAAGGATTTACAAGTGTAAACTCTTTATGTCCCTTGTTTTATAGTTTTTTGTTTGTACTTTCTACTAAGCTTGTAAACCTAACATTAGTGGTACATTTCCAGCTAAGATTGACTGAAATTTAAGCAGTGATCTCTTTTGCAAGTCCTCTAACTCAGGGAATCCCTAGGCTTTTCTTTGCACTCTTTATACTTAATGTCTTGAAATCAGACTAAGTGAACTTTAGAAGAAGAAATGGAGCTACAAAATAGGCTTATGTATTCTACAATATGACTTGTTGAAGAGAAAAATAGATATCTTCATAAATCATCACTATAATGCTCATACAAAACTGTAAAAAAAGGGTTGTTGCTCTTCTGAAAAATAGAAATAGGTTCCAAACACAGGTATTAGATAGATGATCTTATCTTGACTTTGAAAGTTGTTATTAAAGAATAGAGATGACTAAACATATTCTTCTATTATCTTTATCTTTTCACAAAGGTTGTGATGTGTTGACCCCTAGATTGAACTTGAGGGTTAAGGGCCATCTTGCATCATCTCGCAAGGGACTAGTGATGGATTTCAGGCATTGGTATATGAGTCAAGGGTTGTTTGCATTGCCTCAAAATCTAAAAAGCCTTGTGAGGGGAACTCGAAAATAAAAAATCTAGACCAAGTGACAACACTATGACGTGTGGCCACCATAGCCACTACCTCCTACTCTTTAGTGGGCTTTCACCACAAGGGAGGCTTCCCTATATTAGGTCACCAAAAGGATATGTCTATTCCAAGGGGTAAAGGTGACTAAATAGGTCAAGGAGGGATGCTTTTCTTAGGAACAAGGCTTAGCTACCACAATTAGGGCAATGCACATTTTCCAAGAGGCCTAGTTAGGGCATAATGTGACTTAGGATTTGAGAATAAGCAAGGTAAACATGCTTATATAGTGTTGTAAGGCCAAGAAAAAGGCTTAAAAAGTAGGTATCCAATCAACTTATGGCACAACAAGCCTTCAATAAGCCTCAAGTTGAAGCTTAGGTAAAAACTAGGATTTTGCTAGGGCAAACTTTACCTATGGCAAAGGACGCCAACCCTAAAATGGAGAAATTAATCACATGAAAGGGTTGATTTTGAGACAAGTACCTCACAACCAAGTGTTGAATCCATCCATTAGGCAACGTGGTCAACCCTAGTTGAAACAAATGCCCTATCCATAGATAGTAGCTTTCCTTAAGAGGTCGGGTAGAAAAATGAGATTTAATGTCAATTTTTGGTGTGATCAACAATGTGACCAAGGCCAATGCCTTGACCTTGGGTGATGGAATCTGTGAGATTCCTAACTTAGGAGAAAATACTAAATCCTAGCAAGTAGTAAGGGAATATTGAAACCCTAGGTTTCAAACCCTGGCTATCATTTTTGTGAGGGAGCAAAGACAATGAGGAGAGCTAGTTGAAAGATTCACTCATGGGATTGTCATACAAATTGTATAAGGGGGTAATGCATATAATACCATTACAAAGATTCCATAGAATAATTTTCAACAATAATTAGCACATAGAAACCTTAGATAATTAACCATTCCATACAATAGCCACAAAATACATTGTTTTATTAAATACAAGGAAAATTTACAACATAGAATGCATCAATAATTCTTTTTTTGCTCCATAATGACATATTCAATACCAAAGAATAGCTCCATAACCAAAAATCCTCAACATATCACATCTCAACAAGATACAAGGTGAATTTCAGCTAGGTTGAAATCTTTAAGAGGGCCGAAATAAATCACAAGTGATGATACAAATGACATGAGACTAATGTCTATTTATATAAGGTTAAGATCTCCTAATTTAGCCTAATGAAGCCCCTAAGAACATGTTTGATCTTAAACCAAATTAGCCCACATGTGTGAGACATAGCCTCTCTAAATGATGACGTAATGCCTACTGAAGGCTCTAAATGCCATGCCAAGGTGTGTTGAGGTGAAAAAATGTGTGAAAATTCCTAGATGATCCAAAATTTGATGGATGGCCCTCAAGTCCTCCCCTAGGGTCCCAAGGGAAGTCACAACACCATCAAGTGGTCTCCATGGGTCTCCAATTATCAAACAAGGCCTCCTCCTCTCCAGCAATAGGGCTTCCTCTAGTGAAACAAGCCCTTTGTAGTATCTCAATGGGAGACGATCCTCATCTGGGCTCTAAATCAACTCATACTCTTTAGATTGTGTCAAGGCTAGCCTAGGGGCATACTAGGTCCAATTGTGTCATCATGAAGAATCCTCAAAGCGAGGTTAAAGTTAGCCAACGTCATGGGTCTTGGAGGTACTATGGGATATATGTCATATGCTAATGTTGTCAGGAGACTCCAGTCTCTCAACGTTGACTCTGCTTATGCCATGTAGTTCTCTAAAAGGCCTATTACTCGTGGAGTGGATGCCCTCAAGGCCTGGGCTACCAAACCACTTGACAAAAATAGCATGCATTCTAGTGAAAGCAACCATCCATTAAAGACTAAGATCAATATTGCATCCACGTGAACCAAACTTGAATATTAAGAGCAATTTAATAATTCAAATAGAGATCACCTTTCAATATTAGGACCGAGTCCTCACAAAGGTGTTTTCTCTCTTGGTAGGGGTGGCTAATTGTCAACCATATTAGGTTCTCCCAATCGTTAAGGGGAAGTGACATTGCTTGGCTCCACCCCTCAATCAATAGGTATTAGTGCATAATATGATCATAACGAAGGGGAAAAGCCTTCATAGTCAAGTGCCATGGTCAAAGGGACCAGCTAATGGGGTGTCCACATCCTGAACATATAGATGTAAAGAGGAAGAATTTGTGGGCATCTGAGTTACCCTGCTTGGCCTAATTTTTCTACTCCTCTTGTTTGTCTTTTACTTCTTCTCAATTATTCTATGTATTACCTAATATAGCTCAAGCGTTAGAGATTGCTTTTTATGATGTAGTGGTTTTATTTCCCATTTAAGATGAGTTAGTTTATCACTCATAAGGGTTGGGACATGAAAGGGTTCCTTTTGATGTAATGGAGCATCATGTGCTTAGGAACCGGGTGATTGCTAATGAGTGTATAAAATCAAGTAGATTCACAAGCTCATGCAATGTACTAAAGCACAGGACAAGAATCTACTTCTACTTTCAACCAGCGGAAGCCAATAGATCGATGAAAACAATATGAACAAGAAGAAGATAAATCAATGGCACATAACACAAGATGTATCTTGGGAAAGCCATTGCTCAAAACCCTATTATCTGTATTGCATATATCATAAATATGAGCGAAGATACAAATCTTTCTCTCACTAGAACAATTCCGCACAAGTATGCTCAACTCTCTCAGCTCACAATCTAGCTCTTCACCAACACTTAGCCAATTCTGTAGCTCTCCAAGCGCATAATCTCTTATGTAATTCCTAGGATGAATAACCTATATTTAAAGCGAATTCATGCTTCCAAAACTGCGCAATCCAAACATAGGATCAATCTTTGATGCATCTCCAGTAAATAATACAACTGATAGTACATTGTCCCTGCACTCTAGTCTCAATTGGGTCTTTCTCAAAATCGACATGCATGAGTTTATGATGAGGGAATCTTTAGTTAAATAGAGTGACACTTGTGGATGCACTAGTGCACCAATTGACTGTTAACTTTCTATTAGTTCCACAAATAGTTTGGAACTAATTTAACCGAACTTAACTAAGTAAACTGAGTGATCTAATTTCAAACTAAATTTAAACTCATACTGGACCCCGAAAACTTAGGGAAAACATATACATGACTACAGAAAGACTTCCAACTCGAAATTCCTAAGCTAATTAAGTTAATTAAACTCAATTAACTATTTACAAGTTGTCATGAGAATAGAATTCGATTTTAATTCTAAGTTTAATTCATGTAGTCATTATGGCCATAATTAATCTAATAAGTCCATGCTAGGTCACCATTAGGTCATAAGGTTAATTTCCTGAAAATTGGTCATGTCACCATTAAAATCATTTTATAAAGGAGTAGTGAAAGTCAAGTTATCAATAAAGGGTTTAAAGCATGCATTTTATCTCATTTATAATAAATAATTCCATAAAGTTATGAAGTTGCATTTTAAAGATACATCAAAGTCCAGTTATGAAAAATGATGGTGGGTCCACTACCACATGTAAGTAAAAAATCGATTTCCACAAGCTATAAATGATTCCAACTCACTCTCCATTTTCTCATTTCATTTTCCAAGACATTACTCCACCAAAACAAATCGAATTTGTCAGCTAAAGATCAGTGTTTGCATGCCCAAGCCCAGTTTCTCTTCAGCGTTTCGCATATCCTCATGTTGTGTTGCGCATTTCCTTGGACTGTTGTGTTTTTCATCAAAGAGCTGTGAACTTCCTTGCAGTGGTTTCTTTCATCACATTCTGGTTCTGTCACATTCAATCCAGGTTGATGGCCTCTTATTTTCTTAATTAATCTCTTAGTTGTGTTGCTAAGTTTCATTTCCCTCTCTTAGGGTTTTGAAAAAAGTTTTCATGATTTCATGATTTCCATGACTTCCTTGCAGTGGTTTCTTTCATCACATTCTGGTTCTGTCACATTCAATCCAGGTTGATGGCCTCTTATTTTCTCAATTAATCTCTTAGTTGTGTTTCTAAGTTTCATTTCCCTCTCCTAGGGTTTTGAAAAAAAAATCATGATTTCATGATCAAAACTTGTATCCTGATGCTTGTACACCTTCTCCTATCCTAATCACACATTCCCAAACACCCTCTATCAAACCCATCCTTAAATTCCATCATTTTTACATAAACCCTAGCCAGAGTACACTTTCCTAGGCTAGGATTGTGTTTCCCTTCTTTGAAACCCTTCCCCTCACCCAAATTTTGAAATTCCATCTTCCTTAGCTCCCTAACATCCCTCACTATCCTCCCAAATTTTCCCACGAATTTACCAGTTCCCTGTCCCTTTCATTTCCCTTAATTTCCTCAAGCTATCTAAATCCCCTTTTTTCCTACAAGTAAAACCCTAATTTCTCTCCCATAGAGCTAGGTGTTACCATGGAGTCTAAAACATCTGAACAAAAGAGGCATAAAGGAGGGAATGCCATCAGATATGAGCCTACCTCAACTCAAGAAATCATATCATCTCCTTTCATCATAAAATCATTTGAAGATGTAGGTTGTCTTGCCTTTTGCCAGAGAATTGAGCAACTTAAGTTTCATGACCAACTGACCAGTGCTTTTTCCACCAAGTTAAGGAGGGATAAAGTGACTATAGTAGGAGTTGAGTTCACTCTTTCAAGGGAAGTCATCTCCACAGCCACAAGGATTCCAAACACTGGAGAAACTTGGTTTAAGAAAAGAGACATTGACCTTCAAAGTTACAAGATGTACTTGAAAACACCATATAAGACAACTCCAAAACATGTTTTTCCATTCAGACATTTGCTGGACAGATATGCCCCTCTCATGAAATTGATCATGAAATATTTTACATGTGAGGGCAGGTATTCAAGGTTGTATCAATACCACATGAGGCTTTTGATGCATTTCACGGTGTGAAGCAACTCAACTTGCCTTACTATCTTTACAGAAGCCTAACAAAAATGACAGAGAAGGTACAAAAGATGGGAGAAAATCATCATACTAGTCTATTTCATCATGGCTTGGTGAAAATTCTAGTTTGTCATCAATTGGCACAGGTAAATTTGTCTTGGGATGGCTTTGCAAATTTAGCTTTTCCCCCAGCTTCTCTAGCTATATCTAGTGGTGAATCAACACCTCTAAACTCACCAACACAGCAAGAGGTTGCTTCTTCAAGCAGACCTACCAAGAGGACTTTTAGGGCAGAAGTGACTAAGACTTATTCCAGAGGCAAAAGGCTTGTGTTTGCTCCAAAGATTGTTGAAAGGGCCAAGCCTACAGTAGGTGAACAGAGAGCATCCCCACAGCATGAGGAATTCACTCATCCAGGTACCAATGTGACAGATGTGGAGAAAGGTCATGAGGAAAAAGTTGCAAAGCAAATCATAATGGATAAGGAAGATGAGATCAAAAAGTTGGAAGACAAGTTGACAGAGGCAAATGCTTTGATAGCATGCTTACAACAAGAAAACATGCAATTGAAAGTAAACCAAATGATCCAAAACAAACACATAGAAAATTTGAAGAAAGAGGATGTAAAAGGAAAAACAATGGTTTAGTTGGATGATTCAGAAGATAAAGAAGAGAAAAGCACACCAAGGAAACCAAGAACAAGAGGCCTCAAGAGAGCCCTTGAGCTACAAAAAGAAGTTTCTCCACCTAGAGGTCAGATCATTGTTAATGACTTAATTACTAAAGAGATCAATGCAAGACAGAGTATATTGGCTTGACAAGGTCAATGGCCACTTAGAGAAGCTCCTCAAGAAGGAAATAACTTGCAAAGACATATGGCCATGCATTACTACACAAAAAACAGGGTATCCCAAGTCAGAATCAAGCAATTGAAGAAAAAGCTCAAGGAAACCCTAACAAGCCAAAAGGACAAAGACAAGCTTGATCTACTTGCTGAGGCCTTTCTCATGGCATGACATATCATATGATGACTTCACTTGACAATTTTGAAGAAATTTTGAGATTTTTAGCATGTTTTGAAACTCAAAAACAACTATATGCGCAGCACCTAGGCGCTACGCTTTTTACTCAACGCTCCTTTTGCCAAAAAATCACCACCATTGGGTAAATAATGGCCTAATCATCTCAGCTATCCACTTTTTCAAACTTGTCAACAGACAAATTGAGAGAAAATGTCAAGAAAAGGGTCAAAAAGTCACTTTCTGCCACTGTTTTGAAGCAGGCACTGCACATATCATAGTCCTCGAAAATCAATTTTTTCTCCCTGCTGGAGTGTCCAAATCACTTTCTTGAAGAGTCAAATGACAACTAGAGATCCATAGCTTTCCAATGAGCTATCAAGCTCTGAATTTGGAGCACGGGAAGGCCTCCAAAATCCTCTTGCAAGCCAGGCACTATGCATATGTCTGAAGGCACTACGCATATCCCTGATGGTGTTGTGCATATCTCTATCGGAGCTTTTCTTCAGCAGATTTCGACTTAATTATGTAATTTTACTATTTCGATGTCTAGATGATGTAATTATGGGTAAATTATCTTAGTAAGTTGTTTTTATGTTAACTTAGGCCTCATTAATGAGGAAAAACTCAAATCAAAGTCTAAATGAAGAGTTTGTCAACCTTCTCAGTCTCAGTTGTTGGTTGAGATATTTTTGGAAATTGTTCCACCACTCATGGATTCGATCCCTGAGAGTGGGGAAACTATTTATTTTGGTCTATATATATCATTTTCTCAGTCAGAGAGAGGGTTGGACATTAGAGGAGAGAACTCTTGTGGTTTTGTACTTGAACATTTTCAAGAAATCAGAGTAGTTGCAGCTATTATCTAGGAATTCATGTGCAGTGAGTTTGTGATGTTGTATTTTCTCTGTTATAGTTTTATATGAAAGATATTCATCTTCTCTTTCCATTCATCATTTCTTCAGTGGTTTTCCTTAAATTTTATAAGCAGAATTCTTTGCATAAAGCTCTGTTTTGATGGGAATATCATTGTGTGTTATTTTCCTTCTTGCTTAATGAATTCATGATGTACATGATCATTAAGACATCTTTCTTCTTCTAAACACTACACTACACTGACAAACCCTAAGCCATGACAAATCTATTGCTACCTTGCTCCTCTATATCTTTGTTGTTGTAACCCTTTGATCCTTTTAACCTAACTACCCAGTTTTCATCCCTTATCCAACATCAAAATCCTAAAAACTCAAAACCTACCTGAGCCTAGCATATCTAGCCTAAAATCCTTTTACATTCCAGTCAATTCTTTGGCTGTGATCTCATAGAGAGAGCCCTCTCTAGTTTGGTAGGGCTAGCTACCAAACTGAAAGCTTGATTTGTGGTTACCTCCGTCGATTCCTCTCAGCCTGGGACATTGTGGAGGATAACATTTTGGCATCATTTCCAGGGAAATGACTGATATATTATTCCTGGGATTCGTTCTATAAGTGCATTCAAGACTGGTTCTGTGGGTGATAGATTCCAGTATCTAAAGAAGGCTGATTTAAGAAATCACATCAAGTTCAAGGTGTAAAAATTATGGCTCCTAAAAGACATACAAGGTCAAATCCTAACCCAAATCCACCTCCTGTTGTTGATGATCCAGAGAAACTGCTTAGGAAACTCAAATCACCTATTCCTGAAAGTGCAGCTCGAAAATTGGTAAGAACTACTTCTTTGCCTGAACAATTATTCACTGTTGAAAATCTTTCTTTCGATATTCAATTTGAGCTATCTCTTTTCAGATCAAAATCTGAGTCTTTCTTTTCTGAAGTGGTACTTGACCCTATTAAATTTGATTCCCACCTCCCTTCTTCTAAATCCCTCTTTTCTAAAGTCTATCATGAGCTTTGGTTAAACTTTGATAAACTCCAAAGTCTAGCTGACCAACTTCAAATCACCACCAAAAAATCTTATATTCAATATCATCTTGAAAACCTAGCTACTACTTCATCCTCCACTGCACCTCCAAACACATCAGCTACATCATCTGTTATTGTTAATTTACCACCACCTCCATTAGTATCATCATCTCCATCAACACAACCCATTGTAGCACCTGTACAACCCCCTCCAGCAGTCATGGCACGGTTTTCCCCTCTATTATTACCTAGTCAACTCACTACTCTACCTCAAAACTATGGCCAAAGACTCCCTCTTTTTTATGGAAGTTCAGAAATCACAGCCTAGCAACACGTTGAAAAATTGGTGGATTTCATCGATCTTGAAGAGGTTGATGAAGAGGATGCTAAGATGAGAATCATAGCCCAGAGCTTTTCCGGAGATGTTAAGAAATGTTTTCGCAGTTTGGCAGCCAATTCTATCAATAGCTCTCAGTAGTTGATAGAGTTATTCTTAGCCCGGTGGCAAGAAAAGAAGAACCCATTACATATTTTGGCTGAGTATAATTCCATGAAAAGAAACCCGAATGAGACAGTGCTGGAGTTCACAACAAGGTTCAATCGGGTGTATAATTCCATTCCTGATGACATGAAACCTCCCCCTGGTTTAGCACTCCTCCAATATCGTGATGCCTTTGATCCATACATGGCATGTCAGCTTAGGGAGAGAGACCCTGCAACTTTAGAAGAAATGCAGCGAAATGCAGTAAGTGTGGAAGCTAATTTGCTTATCAAGAAGTCAAAAATAAAACCTGAGAAGAAAGTTACCATTAAGGAAGAGTCTTCTTCTTCTTTTGATGTAAAACTTGACACTCTGATAAAAACCATGGAAAGAATGATGAACAGAATGACTATAGTAGATCGACAAGCGGAGCCTTCAATAAGGAATCCAAATTATCGGGGACATCAGCAATCACAGTTCACAAATAAGCAAAAAGAGCAGAAAAATCAAGATCCTCAGGGACAAATCAGAACTCCATTTCAACAAAATTACATTGAAGGCCCCGAAGAAGATGAAGAAATTATTGAAGAAGATCATTTCTTTGAGGGAGATGAACTACCTACTTTTCTGACTAAGGAAGATCAGTTTTCTCAGGAGTCTTTTACACCAAGTGATCAACAGCTTGTCCTTGCAAATGATGGTTCATGGGCAGTGCAGACCGAAGAGTACCAAAGGGCATATCAGAATGCTCTCAGCCATTTACAGAAGTAGTACAATTTGAGGAGCAGGAATGTGCCTGTCACATTGAATCAGAAAAGGCAAAATGCTCAAAAAGATGTACAAGACAAAGAAACAATCCCTGTAGATCAAAACAGAGAAAATGACATTGTCATTCTAAATCGGGATAAAACTAATGAAGCTTCTACCAGCAATGTAAGAAAGGATAAGGAGGCTCAAAGTGAAGGTCACAGAAAGGAGTCTCAAGCCAAAGGACAACTTGAAAAGAAAGACACCACTGCAAAAGAGGTAGACAAGCAATCCAGTCCATTTAGTTTAGAGAATGAAATTTCTAAGTTGAAAGTTTCGATTCCTCTAACTAAACTAGTCAGGAATGATAAGTACAAGTCTCATATTGCTAAGATGTTGAAAGTAGATCAGATGTCAGATATAGTCAATGTTGCCGATGATGAACCTAAAATTTTGTTTGGTCCAGCTCTAGAGGGAAGTCCTGAAGATAGTGAAGTCCCACCTTTCTATCTTAGTATAAAACTCCATGAGTTTATCCTCCATAATGCTATGTTAGATTCCGGTGCCTCACATAACCTTATGCCAGAAGCTATTATGGACAAACTTGGACTAAATATCACCCGACCTTATCATGACCTCTATTCATTTGATTCGGGAAGAGTGAAATGCCTTGGCCTTATCAAAGACTTAGCAGTGTCCCTAGACCAAATTACAACCAACAATGTGTTAATGGATGTAGTGGTCGCTGATATACCTCCACGATTTGGCATGTTGCTCTCACGGTCTTTGGGGGAAAAACTGAAAGCAACCTTGCAACTTGATTTCTCATATTCTACTATACCAGTATTTGGACATCTTAGAAAACTGTACCAGGAGAAAAAGATGAAATGCAGGATTAGTAGCAAAGAGAGACCAAATAATCACCCCATCCACATTGTACATACCAACCTAGAGTCTTTCATTTTGTATAGTGATATGAATCCAATAGATGATGATAGTCAGATTGTTGAAATTTTAGAAGTTTCGGATGTTATAAGTAGTGTACAAGAAGATTTGATTAAAAAGAGTCAGAATGTAGATTGTTTGCAGCCAGAAAATTCACCTGAAAAGATTGTTGAGTTAGTGCAGAAAACAAAGATTGTTGAGACAACAAGTCATCGTCCAAAAAGTCAGACAGATCAGCCCTCCAAATTTCAGTTTCCGGGTGAAGAAGATGGTCTTTGGACCATGGAGTTTGATGGTGCATTGGGAAAAGAAGGAGCTGGGATTGGCATGTGGATTCATGGTCCTTTGCAACAATCAGGTAAAGTCCCTCGAAATGTAAGATTAATTTCTTATAAGTTGGCTTTTGATTGCTTGAATAACGAGGCAGAGTATGAAGCGTTGATTGTTGGCCTTAAAATTCTTAAAAAGCTAGGAGCAAAGAAAATTTCAGTTTATGGCAACTCTGAGTTAGTGATTAAACAGGTAAAAGGGGAGTACCAGGCCAAACATCTGAGGATGTGAGCTTATCGAAATGTTGTCCTTGACATTCTTAAGACTTTTTCAGAATATGCTTTGTCTTTGGTCCCTAGAACTCAAAATTTTATGGCTGATTCCCTTTCTACTGTAGCAAGTATGTTTAAGATCCCCATCCACTCCAATAAGAAGTATTCAATTCATCTTAAACACCGCCCAACTGTCCCTGACGATCTGAGATATTGGCAGGTGTTTTGGGATGACAAACAGATTAATAATTTTCTACAGATGGAGGATGAATTTCTGAATTCCCATATTGATGATGCATGTGATGAGAATGATTAGGAAATTGAAGCAACTGAGGTTGAAGTGTTTTAGGTTAAAAATAATAACATTCCACGAGGTCTCGTACCTTTGGAAGAGTTATTTGATCGTGATGATGTCGCTAAAAAGCCCACCATGGTCCCCACAGAAAAAGGTGTTGAACATGTAAACATTGGTACATCAGACAAGCCCAAGATGGTCAAAGTATTTATCTCCTGAGATGAAAAGTAAGTACATTTCTTTAATGAAAAATTTTCTGATGTATTTGCTTGGGACTATTCAGATTTAAAGGTGTATGATAAGAACATCATTCAGCATACTATACCGGTTAAGCCTGATCAGCAGCCATTCCACCAGAAGCTGAGGAGGATTAATCCTAAATTGCTGCCATCCATTGAGAAATAGGTAAATAGACTCTACAAATCTGGTATTATAGTTCCTATTCCTTTCTCTGAATGGATGTCAAATCTTGTGCCTGTGAGAAAGAAGACGGGGAGATTCATCTTCGTATCGATTTCAGAAATTTGAACAAAGTGTCATTGAAAGACAATTATCCCCTTCTGAAGATGGACCATATTCTGTAGAGGGTAGTTGGGTCTTCCAGGATGTCATTGCTTGATAGATACTTGGGCTACAACCAAATTTTGGTGCACAAAGATGCTCAGTTGAAAACAACCTTTACAACACCATGGGGTACATTCATGTACGCCAAGATGCCATTTGGATTGAAGAATGTTGGGGCGACATTTCAGCGGGAAATAGACATTGCTTTCGCCAGTGAAAAAGGTGTATTTCTGGTTATTTATTTAGATGATCTCATAGTTTTTTCTAACTCTGATGAAGACCACTTACATCATCTAAGAATTGTCTTTCAGAGATGCAGAAAATTCGGTATATCACTAAATCCAAAAAGGAGCTTATTTTCCATGGAGGAAGGTACGCTACAGGGGCATATTATTTCCAAGGATGGCATTCGCATTGACCCTGCAAGAGTTGAAGCAATTCACCAGTTAGATTTCCCAAGAAACAAAAAAGAGATTCAATCATTTAATGGGAAAATTAACTTTTTGAGGAGATTCATCCCAAACCTCGTTGAACACTTGAGAGAGATCACTGACATGCCGAAAAAGGATAGTAGGGTAAGATGGTCTGAAGATGCCAAGAAGTCATTCAATGCAGTTAAATTTTCATTATCTACTACTCCTACTTTGATCAGTTCCGATTAGACCTCAGATTTTATTATATTTTCATTCGCCTCCAAGCATACTTTAGCAGTTGTCCTAATGCAAAAGAGGGATCAGAAAAATGAACAACCCATAACTTTTTTCAATCGAACAATAAGAGATCCAGCGCTGAAGTACAACATTATTGAGAAGCAGGCTTTGGCCTTGGTGAAAGCGCTAAAAGACTTTCGGGTATACATTCTGCATTCCCACATTTTAGCTTATGTTCCAACAACAACAGTAAAAGAAGTTCTTATGCAGACAGATCTAGAAGGTAGGTGGGGAAAATGGATTGCAGCAATGTTAGAATATGATTTGGAGATAAAACCAACTAAATTGATCAAAGGACAAGGTTTGGCAAAGCTCATGGCCGAATCAAATTTGCATGCATTAGATATCAATCTGATAGCTGCCCTCTCAGAAGAAGACGCAAAAGATTCACAGATATAGGTATCATACATGTTCTCTTCATCTCCATGGTATTCATACACAATTTATGTATTGCAGCATTTAAATCCTCTGTTGGAAGTACCCAAAGGTAAAAGTAGATCAATAAAGTTGAAAGCTTCAAAGTATTGTATTCTTGATGGTGTTTTGTTTTGGAAAGATCCGAGTGGTGGTGTTGTTGAACTGTCTAGTCGAAAATGAAGCAAAGGATGTGATGAGTGATTTCCACAAAGGAGATTGTGGTGGCCACCTATTCTGGAAAACTACAGCCAACAAAATTTTGAGGGTTGGTTTTTATTGGCCTACTCTTTTTTATGATGTGTATAAAACAGTGATGAGCTACCATGAATGTTAGATTTTTCAAGGAAAAATAAAACTTTTCCCATTTCCATTGCGGCCCATTTCAGTCTTGGCTCCATTCCAGCAGTGGGGTCTTGCTTTTGTTGGGGATATCCATCCTTCATCATCTGCACAACACAAATGGATCCTAACAGCCATAGATTACTTTACAAAGTGGATTAAAGCAATCCCAACCAAGCAAGCTATTGATTTTTTTGTCATTCAGTTTATTGAATCTAATATCCTGTCTAGATTTGGCTGCCCGCAGAAGATAATCACCGATAATGTTGTTGCGTTTAAGTCCTAGAAGATGGTGGAGTTTTGTGAGAAGTATCATATTGCATTGGGACATTCTACTGCTTATTACCCGCAAGGGAATGGGCTGACTGAATCTTCCAATAAATATTTGATCAACATAATCAAGAAAGTTTTGGAGGTCAATAAGAAGAAATGGAATAAAAAGCTCATTAATGCTTTATGGGCAGATAGAGTTAGTAACAAGGAATCTATAGGCATGTCTCCTTTTTAGTTGGTGTACGGGGTTGATACTGTCTTTCCTTCATCTATTATTGTCCCAGTCATGAAAATTTTGCAGGAAATGGGCAGCGAACCAAATGATATGCAGCAAAGAATAACTTAGATGACCCATGTACAACAAACTAGGGAAGAAGTATTTCAGAATACTTCTAAACTTCAGGAAAGGATAAAAATGATTTATGACCATAAGACTAAAGAAGATAACTTCAACATGGGTGATGTGGTTCTTCGTTGGGATGCACAGAATGAAGAAAAGGGTAAGAACACCAAGTTCGAAAATCTATGGAAAGGACCGTACAGAATCTCATCTTTCAGAGGAAAGAATGCTCATCTGTTGAAAGAGATGAATGCACAAGATTTTTTGGGAGGAGCGATCAATGGTAGGCTTCTCAAACACTACCTTACTTGAAGAAATTTCTTGAAATTTTCATTATCATTGTATATACCAGTCTACTTTTCATGTCAGAGTGTGAAGTAGCTATCATAGAAGTTTGAAGCCCAAGGAGAAGGCCATAAGGCTTCTTTGATCAGCTAATGGTTTAAAAAAAAATCAATTTTTTTTGTTTATTGTTTGTCAAAGTCAGTTATTCAATCTATTTTCAGTTTGAGTTTGGTATTTTTCATTTTGATTCCATGCCTAATGAATAAGGCTACCTATTCTACGGTGTTCTTGACACCTCCAAGGAGCTACCATCCCCAGCTGGAGCCAATGTTAGTGCTTGTAGGTCATGTTAGTCACCGATGATCAAATGTGCTCTTACAAGTTTTTTCCAATGAGCTATCAAGATCTAAATTTGGAGCACAGGAAGGCCTCCAAAATCCTCCTGCAAGCGAGGCACTAGGCATATGTCTAAAGGCGCTACATATATCCCTGATCGCGCTGCGCATATCTCTGTCAGAGCTTTTCTTCAACATTTCTTCAGCAAATTTCGACTTAATGATGTAATTTTACTATTTTGATATCTAGATGATGTAATTATCTATAAATTATCTTAGTAAGTTGTTTTTATGTTTAACTTAGGCCTTATTAATTAGAAAAATCTCAAATCAAAGTCTAAATGAAGAGTTTGTATTCAACCTTCTCAGTCTCAGTTGTTGGTTGAGATATTCTTGGGAACTGTTCCACCACTCATGGATTCGACCCCTGAGAGTGGGAAAACTATTTATTTTGGTCTATATATATCATTTTCTCAGTCAGAGAGAGGGTTGGACATCAGAGGAGAGAACTCTTGTAGTTTTGTACTTGAACATTTTCAGGAAATCAAAGGAGCAGTTGCAGTGATTATCTAGGAATTCATGTGCAAGTAGTTTGTGATGTTGTATTTTCTTTGCTATAGTTTTATATGAAGGATATTCATCTTCTCTTTCCATTCATCATTTCTTCAGTGATTTTCCTTAAAGTTTATAAGCATAATTCTTTGCATAAAGCTCTGTTTTGATGGGAATATCATTGTGTGTTATTTTCCTTCTTGCTTAATGAATTCATGATGTACATTCTCATTAAGACATATTTCTTCTTCTAAACACTACACTACACTGACAAACCCTAAGCGATCACAAAACTATTGCTACCTTTCTCCTCTATATCTTTGTTGTTGTAACCCTTTGATCCTTTTAACCTAACTACCTGGTTTTCATTCCTTATCCAGCATCAAAATCCTAAAAACTCAAAACCTACCTGAGCCTAGCATATCTAGCCTAAAATCCTTTTACATTCCAGTCAATTCTTTGGCTGTGACCTCATAGAGAGAGCCCTCTCTGGTTTGGTAGGGCTAGCTACCAAACTGAAAGCTTGGTCTGTGGTTACCTCCGTCGATTCCTCTCAGCCTAGGACATTGTGGAGGATAACAAAAAAATTGAAAGAGTGGAAATGGTTTCATGATACCTCAAAAAGAAGTAGGCTTGATGAAAGAGATGTGAAGATAAGAAGGAACCATGTAGCTATGAAAAACTAGTTATAAATGATACTATGATGAAGACAAGCTAGAAGGCTTGTGATGTTGGATTCCATTATTGGAAGGAAGGAATCTCCTCTGTTTTTGAGAGGGAGGAAATGAGTCTCTTTGGATAAGGAGCAAGGGCCTATTCTCAAAGAGTAAGTTAGAATAGGGATGTCCTCTCTGGTTGAGAGATAGTGATGCTGGACATCACATGTGTATTCTCCACTTCAGGTGATGAAGAGAGAATGGTGGAGGATTGGATAAGAATTTGTGGTTTCCTTGAATAAGGAAAGGGACTGATACTCCTTGAGGATTTTGAATCCAAGATAGGCAGTAGCCTCGAGGATCGACACTCTTTAAGGATGGGATAGGAATCCAAGAGAAGAGTGGTCGAAGAGGACCAATATTCTTTGAGGACTCAGGTATGGAGATCCAAGATAAGAATAGTCCTATAAAGACATACCTTGTGGACATCTGGATGGGGTATGTACCTTATATAGGTAGTGTGGTATCACACGTAAATCCTCCCAGCATAATGCTCTTGATTAAAGTAGAGCTTGTCTAGTTATGCCTTAGGGACAATTTTGGTCATAATGATGATGCTTACAATATGGATTATCAATCCAACTCTTCTTGAGAACTCTTCAGTTTTAAATATGATGTTGTACAGGTTGTACAATTATGAATACTTCCCTAATTAAGAGGGAGTGTTGGAAATGTAAGTAGTCTCAGTCTTCATAATTGTTGTACTCATTTCAATATGTATCTTATGTAAAAAATGAGAAAAGAAGAAAGAAAAATTGTTATTATTAAAGCATCAGTTTCATGCTCATTATTGATGGTCTTCTAGGTAAAAGCATGTTCTTCGTGCTTCTAGGGTTTGTTAGGTCTTAGGATTTATTGTCATGAGTCAAAGGAGTCAACATCATGTGTATAAGACCCTTCTTGGCAAGTTGCAATTGTAAAAATAATTAATTTCGAGTCTAGAAAGTCCTAGAATCTACAAGAGTACAAGTCAGCCCTAGGATCCGCAAGTTGGCCTAAAGAAGGGAATTCGATGCCTTGAGAAGGCTATATAAACAGAAGTTCGACTTCAATTGGAGACACACACTCACAAATTCGATCCATCAAGGAAAGAGTTTGATTTGTGGTTAGGACACTGGGAAAAGAGAGCAAAAGTCTAAGAGAAGCTGGGAGGAGGAAAATTGTGGTTTCTGGGCTCTATCTCTCTCACACGTGTGAAATGCTAGAGTTGCTCGCATTAGAGAAATTTTGAGGTAAAAAATGGGCCTAAAAAAATGTATAAACAAAATAAACTTTATAAGAATTGATAGGATTCAAGATGATGATGTCAACCATGGGGGATGATTCACCATTTTTGGACTTAAAAAGTTAAAAGATTAAAAAGTTAAAAAAATAAAAAGACTACTTTATCACCTCGTACTTTCAAATTCTATCCCTGTGGTTTTACTCAAATTTCAAGTGGTAGCACTCGTTGGATGCAATATTAATTGCTCATCTATGGAGTAACCATGTTGCATACTTTCTATGGACATTGGTACATGAAAAAACATGATTAGAATCATGTTTTTCATGTATTTAACATTTTTCATGTAGCAAGGTCCATCGAAAGTATGTAGCATGGGTACTCCTTAGATGAGGAATTGAAGGGACAACTTGGTACTGGGAGAAGGACTTGGTCTGAGGATTAGGCCTTTGTATCTCATTCGAAGCAGATTCTAAGAAGAGAAAAGTTTTCAGGTTTTCCCCTTGGAGGGGTTTTGCCCTCGCTGAGAGCCTATATCTATGTCCTATTTTGTTGTTGCAGTTTCTTGATATTGTTTGATGAATAGATCTAACTAAAAGAACAAAAGAAGATAACTAAGATTCACAAGAAACTATCAAGGTTAAAGAAAATAAGTATAACAATTTTCCACTTTGTCGATTTTCTAACACTTCTCACCACCTCAATCATGATAACTTATTCTTAACTAGGTCAACCACACATATCCTTTGAGTTTGATCTCCACTCATTTATGGAAACTACCTCTCTCTCTCTCCCCCATTCATTCCACTCCACTCCTAGCTTTCTTTTAAAACTTGCACAATGGAAAATTGATCTTTCCTAAAACGAAGAATAAGGCAATGATAAAAGGGAGGAAAGGATTCATCCAAAGGGGTGATTTTCCTAACAAAGCAACAACACGCCAAAACATTATCTCTCTCATTTTTCTAATAGATTTTCTCAGCCAGCAAGGATATACCAATAGATTTATTTTGTAGCTCGATCATTGATTAATATAAAATAAAGATATTTTATGCTTGATGTTCAAATTTTCTATCTTGTTAGTCTTTGATGTTCAATTGCATATCTGAAAACGTTTTTCTCTACCTTGTGTTTTGATTCCTTAACCACTTGTGAGAATCTATTTCTTTCTGTCCACTCACATTTTATCAATTATTATTTTCAAGGAAAATTCTACACAAAGTTTCATTTAATTCCAATCTATTTTCTAGACATTTTGTTGGTTAACAAAACATGTTTATGATGTTGTCTGTTGTGTACAGAATCTATAGATTTTGAAGACCAATGCACAAGCAGTCCATAGACACCCCCCTACAATTGTCATGCACCAATCCAAAGGAGAGGAAAATTTTATCCAAGCTATCTAAGGAATGAGACTAAACAATGACAATAGAATAAAGGAAATATCAAAAATAAAATACATCACAAGTGTATAGAAAATAAGGTAGAGGAAATAATAATATGAAAAGAGCTTATTTCTTTCTATTAAATGGTAAAAATGTCATAAGACTACATCATGAGAAAATCCATGGCTTTTACAATGGTGAAGGTTCATATTTATATTATTTATGGATGTCTTTTCACCCGGAGTCATGCACTTTCATTATATTTCAAATACCATGGGATACAAAAAAACCACGGGTGAGTACCATAAATCACTATGGTAAAAATTAACAAATGGTTGTAAATGGTGAAAACTAATTGTATAATTAGATTTTTATTTTGTTTCTTCCACATTTCAAATACCATGGGTGGATACCATGGTTTACTAAGACCATGGGCTTGTAAACCACCAACAGTAGAAAGAAATTATTGATCGTGGTGATTTACCAACATCCACTTGGATCAATCTCCCCCCTTAGAAAGAAATAGTATCCATTGTGTCAAGTTCCATTATTAAATGGGGAAAATTTTGTTGAATTTGGCTCCTAATCAGCCACTTTCCTTGATGAAAAATTTGTATTTCTTTGACAATCTGGTAGAGTTGTATGCTCTACTAGTGTTGAGAAACCAAGTACAAGGTGTACAAGAACTAGTTTTCAACTACTTATAATTATTTTTGAATTATTAGGGATTTTTTTAATCTTTATTCTTCATCAAATAATTACACTTCATAAATTCAACTAATAGCAATGATAAGAAAGTAGAAATCACAGTGCACAGTAGACAAGCGACACCATAAATAGGCAAGTGGCTGGGGCAAAACTAACAAGGGGAAAACCCAACAATCTTCTTTCCTTAGAGAATCAATCCAACAAGATATATCAAACACAAGATATGGTCAAACTAACCAACTCCACCAAGTGTACAAGTCAACCCTCTTTATAACAACTTTGTACTAGGTTCATATCTTTGTCTCGTTAAAGAATACCATTAATAGCCCCTCTCTTCATCACATTCGAAACCTCTTGCATTATTCTTGATTCCATAACCCATTTGGATAGGCTCTTTTTCTACCAATAATTTGAAAAGAAAAACAAAAACAAAAACAAGAAAACAAAAACAAAATATTTTTTTTAGTGTTTTCTTCCTTGTGCCAGACAAGAATGTTACCACACAAACTTTATATTAAGATTCAAGCCCAAATATCAATGACAACTCTTGGATAACTCAAAAGGATGGTGATTTTCGCCACACCAACCTCTTCTCAATTTACACTAGCTCTTCTCTAGGATGATCTAGGTTAAGATTACTAGAACAAGCAATGAAGCACAAGGTGAAGTGAAGAGGGAGCTCTAGTCAAATGGGTTTTTTGAGGTTACAGAGAATAAGAGGGATGAGAGGGTTGGAGGCCAGTGGCTTATCAAATTGGGAAAATTGGTCAATAATATCTCTCATGGGGGGTTTCAAATAATGTTTAGCAACGACTAGGGATTTCCAAACCCTAATCATTTCCCAATGACATGCAAGCTTCAAAAGTCTACAAGAGGAGAAAAACCACCTAGAAATATTGGTTTTAAGTCTAATATTTTCCAAGCTAACTAATTAGAAGAGCACATACAAACCAACCTAGAAATCGTGCATCACCTAAGATTAACCATAACATCCATCAAGAAATAATAGTAATATGCTTACTTATGCTAAAGACCCACATTGTCGACATCATCAACTCAATAAGTCATGAAGCACATAAACCCTTGCAATAGAGTAGTATACCAACCTTCCATACCATAAGACCAAAAGATATTCAATTAAGAGGCTCAAGAGGTAGTTCTCTCACAATCCAAAAATACAAATGAAGTGAGGGGATGCAACTTTTTATATAGAGTTATCCTCTATAAGAAAAGACTAAGAAAGTCCAGCTCAAACCTTAAATCTAGGAGGGACTAACTAACTCCTCCAACAAACAATAAAGTACATGGTCAAAACCTAATACAACATGTCACCAATCACCACAGGTTTGGATCAAAAGTCACCAAATACTTATGTATAGCAGTCACCACAAGTTCGAATCACAACACAAGTTTGGACCTCTGTTTCTCAAGTGTCACCACAGGATCACAAAATTTGGATCTTTGTTCACAATGTATTACCACATTTTCGGCCTTCTAACATAGAATTCAGACCGTGTACAAGATACAAATCACTTCAAGAGACTTCAGAGATACTTTTTAGTCAATATACCTTTTCGACCTACTTCTATATATTGTTTTTATGCCTAGAATGATGTATATATGATCAGACGAAATTGTGCCTTTGAGGAGGACGAAGTGCCTTTATTTATAGCCATTCATGAGATTGAATGTGTGTGTATGAGCTTAGCCGAATTTTAGAATATGGAGGGCTGACTTGCACATTTGTGGGCCAAAACCAGATTTTCAAACATTTAAATTTTTTATAGATACAAAATTTTGATTTTCTTATGAACAAGTACATCAAATATGAAGACTGACCATAGCTACAAATTCAACACTCCCTCTTAGTTAGGGAGGTATTCATAGTGACTATCAATATGATCTCAAGTTTATAAGTTCTCTAAGGAAAGATCAAGTTATCATCATTAATAACATAATCACTAGCATCAACATAATCACATTTCACCATCAAACAACTATAAATATAGTTTATATGAAACACCAACAAGCTCACTCTAGAAAGAGATTTGAGCATGATGCTGGGAGGCTATAGCCTCTAGGACCATTCTCCTTAATTCAGGTCAAAGTGACACATGGATAACCTTCATAATCAAGGCACTATACAATGACACAAAGATAATCATTGTCCTCTACCAGACCATTTTCCTATACAGGTCAAAGTGACACAAGGACTATAGCCCTAATCAGGTCACTATTCAACGACACATGAAAATGTCTATCCATCAGACCATTCTTCCTAATTCAGGTCAAAGTGACACAAGGACTACAACCCTAATCAAGTCACTATACAATGGCACAGCAAGAATGTTAGTCCACCAGACTATTCTTCCTAACCAGGCCTATGTACTAGACATAGGGATAACCTCCCTAATTAGGTCAAAGTACATGACACAAGAAGAATTGCAGTCCATGATGCTATCTAATCTTTCAAACCATTCTCCCTAATTTCGTTGAATGTACTTGACTGAGCGATAACCTCCCTAACTCTTGTCAAAGTACATGACACAAGGAGAAACTATATCTATGATGCAATCAGCACTTGCTCTCAATCAAAGAGGCATCTCAATTTTTTCTTTAGAAAGGGGCTTCATCAACATATCGACTATCTACTCATTAGTGGAAATATATGCGATCTTTATTACTCCCTTCTATTCCATGTTTTTCATCATCGTTGTCACCTACATTTGATCAAAACTTGTAAGTAACCTCTGACATATTTCTTCATGTTTATCTAAGAAATCAAATAGTCCATTATCTAATAATCTGAGGTCGACTTTCTATGAGGTCATAACAAGGCTTTCTGACTTCTCCCTCTGGAGGAAATAGAAACTCCTTTTGACACATGAGTCCTTCAACTTTTGAGGCAAGCCTTACAACTGAGGCAAATATCTTGACATGATGTTCTCCCTCTTTCTGGGAGAACCTTCTCAAATATTTCTTCCATGCTGCCATATGCTGCAAACTTCAAACTTGTTGATATCTTGGCTCCCTCTGAGCACAGATTTCTATTCAACTTATGATTCAAGGAAAGTCCTCTTGACACACATTCTTTTTGTTCTTCCACTTCTTCCATCCACAACTTTCACTATGTACCTGCAATCCTCATTAGGATGCCATGGAAGAACAATTATGACTAAGCACGAAATATAAACAAGAGACTATCTACTAGTAAAATAGCAATAATAGAAATAATCAAACAAGAGAGATAAAACACTTATCTTTTGAGAAGATGTCAACTCTCTCTTAATCTTAATCTTCTTGCATCCATCAACAGCTTCATTGACTTTATCTACATCATCATCATCATGTCATTTATTTCTTGTGAAGGTTATGGTTTCTTTTCTTCAACGGAAAGGTTGAACTAAGTCTAAATTCCAGGGTTTTATCCACAGACCTTGGAACATTCTTATTCAGAATTCCAATTTTCTAGGCACTATTAAATAATTTTAAGAAGGGTTCTAAACAAATTCTAATTTAATGTGACGAACCCCTTCAGCTCCCTCTTGCTCCCAGACTACTTGCAGTAATCCTAATAATACAAGTCTTTAATATCATATGCTAAACCCTTTGAAGAATCATTCATGAATTTCTTCTTCTCAAGAGGATGCTCATCATCATCATTTCCGTTCCTCTTCTTATCGTTTCATGCTTCAAGATAATTATTTTTATAATATCCAAATTTGTGACATCCATAACATTAAATTTTGGACAAGTCTTTCTTTCCTTGGGGATTGGATCTTCTATCTGCATTCTTATTTTGAGAACCAAACTTCATCTTACCATCATTCCTTCTAGATCTTGTAGCAAAATCTTGAGATTCTCCTTCATCATGTCTTTGGATCTTCCCTTTAGCAATAAGTCTAGATTTCTCTTGGGTGCAATTGGTCCATAATTCTTCAAAGCTTGGAGAATCCTTTCTATCACACATGCCAGCTGCAAATGAATCCCATAAATCTGGTAGGCCATTGAGAGCAGTAGTGATTAATTCAGATTCAGAAATAATTTCACCCATACTTTGTAGTTTATCTCTTATGTGAGCAATTCTCATGAAGTAGTAGGCCACAAGTTCATCTATTGAAATTTTTGCATCACGAAGTTGATTTCTCAAAGACATCATTTGACCAATGTTGTTCATTGAAAATAATTTAACAAGAGTATCATACACTTCCTTTGATGAAGCTAATTCTGAAACAAATTGAATCAAATGATCCTTAATAGATTCAAATAAGATTTTTTGAGCCTTGACTTCACCCTTTCTATACCTTGCTTTCACATCGTGATCATCATCATCATCTGGTTTAGGAACTTTTCCTTGGACATATGGAAATACTTCATATTCTTATAGGACAAGGTCAATTCTCTTTTTCCATGCTTTGAAGTTAGAGGCTCCATCAAGTTTGTTTCCCTCCTTGCATATAAGTGCCATTAGATCAGAAGTTCTGGACATAGAGATAAGATATCCAAGATTGATTCAACAAGATGTGATCTTCAACTTTCTTCCTTCACCAAACCTCTAATACCATGTTGAGAAACCAAGTACAAGGTGTACAAGTACTATTTCTGAATTATTGATAATTATTTGTGAATTATTAGGGCTTATTTTAATCTTTCTTCTTCATCAAATAATTACACTTTAGAAATTCAACTAATAGCAACGACAAGAAAGTAGAAATCATCGCACAATAAACAAGAGACACTAGAAATAGCTCAGTGATCGGGGAAAAACCCACAAGGGGAAAACCCAACAATCTTCTTTCCTTAGAGAACCAATCCAACAAGAGATATCAAAGTCAAGATATGGTCAAACTAACTAGCTCCACCAAGTGTACAAGTCAGCCCTCTCTGTAACAACTTTGTACTAGGTTCGGATCTCTGTCTCACCAATCATCACAGGTTCATATCACAAGTCACCACCAACCTTTGTATAGAAATCACCACATGTTTGGATCACAAGTTACCACAAACCTCTATATAGCAGTAACCACAGGTTCAAATCAACAGTCACCACAGTCCTCTGTATAGCAGTCACCACAGGTCTAGACCTATGTTTCTCAAGTGTCAGCACTGGCTCATAGAATTTGGATTTCCATTCACAATGTATTACCATAGTTTCGACCTTCTAGCATAGAATTCTGGTTGTGTACAAGATACAAATCACTTCAAGGGACTTCAGAGATACCTTTTATTCAAGATACCTTTTCGACCTACTTCTATATATGATCTTATGTCCATAATGATGTATATATGCTCAGACGAAATTATGCCTTTGAGGAGGATGAAGTACCTTTATTTATACCCATTCATGAGATTGAATGGGTGTGTGTATTAGCTGATACGACTTGTAGAATATGGAGGGCCAACTTGCACACTTGGGGGCCAAAACCAAATATTCGACAATTTAAATTTTTTATATGTACAAAATTTTGATTTTCTTATAAGCAAGTACATCAAATATGAAGACTAGCCATAACTACAAATTCAATAGCTAGCAAATATCCTTCATCTTGGTGTCCATGATTCAATCCACTATAGCCTGAAACTTGTGGGAACTCGATGTTGGTATTGCTATTGTTTGTACATGGAATTGGCCTTTTGCAGGACATCATGAACTGTTGTTGGAAGTGTTAGATCCTCTCAAAAATTTTGGTTGCTTCATCTGCTTCGACTTGAGCATGGGAGGACTTTGTTGGTGAAGATGTAGTCAAAAGAGTGATATCAATGGGATTTGTTGGCTAGAACCCTAAACGCATTAGAAAAAATCTATGGCCAATACAGTTATGAAGAGAAATGTTGTAGCCATGTTGAGCATATGGAAGACTATCATCCCATATATGTGGATGTTTGACCTGGATGTGTAGAGGCACCCTTCTAGGTTAGGTGAATATATATCTAAACCATTCTACAATCTTGTCCACCTATTTATGTTCTATAGAGAGGGATTATGCTGAAGTTGTGGTGGTTGTAGTGCCATTTTATTCTCCTTCTAGCCAAACTATGAAGAAGACAAACTTGGAAGTGTGAGAAACCACTTTTTGGCATTGTTTTTCCAAGAATATTGAATTTCCCTTAGTTGGAACTACCTCTGGTATCCTGTAGAGTTGTTCCCTCAGAGTAACAATGATATTATGGGGTCAAGACTCATAAACAAAATAATATCTTCACATAAGATTGTCCTAAAATAACATCACAAACTTTGCGTGGGTAACATCACATGGTACCTTATCTTTGAAGGGCTTGATGTCGTGGGACATGCAACTTTGCTGGCTAACACAAATGTCATGTCCATAGCTCAACCAACCAATAGTGTAATATTGGGGTTATGGCACTGTCGACAACTTCTATCTATTGATGACCTTTGTTGAGTTTAGGTTCTTCTGGATCCCACAGTCAATAATGGAATGTAGTGGGGTATGTTACCACTCAAACTAGTAGGGGACCTAAAGGGGATCCCTAAAGGGCAAATGCTAGACCAAGGGAAACAAATGGAGACTTATCCCACTGTCATCTTAGCTAAGGCTCCCTACTATTTACGGAATTTCACCAATGGGAGGAGACTTTATATATTATGGAGTCACCAATGAAGGATAAATCAATGAGTGGATGTGGAGTGACCCAAATGTTCCCTTTCCAGAAGAGGTTCAAGGATAGAGCTTGCTTGCTTTCTAAGCAAAGGTACAATGTCTTCGAGGGAGGGATGGGAGGATTTGAGGGTTAGGTTTAGGGAATACGACTTGTGAAATAGTTTACCAATCCCTAAAATCCTTATTGAAATTTCTCTCCTAGATGGTTCTTGAAGAATTGACTTTTCATAGGAACGAGACAACACAGGACCAAGTAGACCCAAACTAGGTTAGGAGGTAAGAGTTTAGCAACCAATGATGTTCTTAACCCAGAAAGGATGGGGAAAGGGTCAAAGAAAGAATATTCACTTGAAGGTGTTGAATTGATCCTATGAGGCACTAGCCTTGGGGACACTAGGGAAAAGTTTGATCTCGGAGCTAGGGCTTGGATTTTCTCACAAATCCACAGTTGGAATGGCTTAAAAATTAGAGGAGTCCTTGGGGAGACACCAGCGCAAGAGAGGCTAGGAGATCAAAATTTTTGGAGGGCTATCTTGTCAGGGAAATGATGCCCTAGGTGACCCAACTTGGCTAGACCTAGGAAAAGGTGAAAAAGAGTTGATTTTAGGTAACCACCTCCTAGTAGATTAGTGCCTTAGTCTTGGGAGAATGGAGTCTATGATAAATATGAAGTAGGACCTTTGGTTCTTAGTCAAGGAGGCCTCAAGACTACTTCGCTAGCCTTCTAGGTCAAAGAGAAGCAATCTGGCAGCTTTTATACTTCGATGTGCAAAAGGTGATGGATTATCAAGATGAATTCGCTGATAGAATTATCCCTAGGAAATTTTATTCAAATTACATGGCCCATACATTGAGAGATGTTATATAGAGACTAAATTCCACAATTTACACAGTAAATGCATGCAACAATTGGCCCTAAAAATAGCAAAAATCTCAATCCAATGTATATGACGAAGTAAAACAAGAATAGCATTAAAATAATGTACTTACATGTAATAGAACATATCCAACCATCCATAATTTGACAATAGATAAGGTGCAAGATAAGATAAACTAAATCCACACATCAAAATTCATCCATAAAGGTCCAATTCATCCTCCAAGAAAAAGTGCGCAAATTCTCAAGAGAGAAAAGAGATCCAATCCAAAGTGGTCATGAGAAAATGAACTAATATCACTTGTATTTATACACTAATGAGGAGTTTGAATTAGTCTCCTTGGCATAAATAATCCCCAAAAATAAAATAATGTGCTAATATTCTAACTTTTGGTGACAAGCCCATCAAACTAGCTCACAAATGAAAGAATACGCCTCTTAAGAGCTCAAATGATGAACAATACATGTTGTAGAGCCCTCTAATAGGCTTGATGAGGTCCATGGGTGCCATAATTAAGAGTCGGACCCTCAAAAGTGATGGGAAAGGGGCTGGCCCCTTGTTCTCCAAACAATAAACCTGTGGAGCTCCCAATGGGTGTGGGGGCACAATAATAACCTCATGGGTCTCCAAATGAGTCAAAGATGCTTGTAAATCATTTGCAAGGGCTCTGATGATGGTGTAGGGGATACCACATCCTCCTACAAGTCCTGGGCCAACTTCCAAGTGCATGGTACATCTGCAGGGTTGGCTAGGCAAAGGTGAACCAGGGGCATCTTCCTCGTCCAATGGGAGTATCTCAAGCATCTCTGGCCATCTTTTGGGATCCATGGAGTGCTTTATACTGGTGTGGAGGCTCATGGCTTTCAACACACACCCTACATGTGCCAATGTAGCCCTCTGGAGGGTTAGGACCCCATATAGGGAGACCAAACCCAAGGTGGAGACCACCTACATTCCTGCATAAGATCTAATGCATCCCCTAGCCTTCCAGTACAACAAGTAATCAAAGAAATCAAGTAAAAGAGATTAGAAACCATGGACCACAGGTGGGGACTTCATGATGATCTACCCTTCCATAATGGTCTTTGACATGTGCTAATGTTTCCAAACTCCAAATGGGGTTAACCAAGTATCTTATTAGGTGGCTTCTACTTCTAAAGGGGATAATATGTCTAGGGTAGATCCTTTAAAAGGTGGTGGTATGTGATAAAGAGGTGAATGGAGTAGGGGATTAGAAGGGGTAGCCCTGGGCCACATGTTGGGGTACAAGGGTAGCTAATAAAAGGGAAGCCCACACTTGGGTATATAATTTATAGGAGAGAGCAATCGTGGTACATGAGGTGCCCCAACCTTGAATTTTCCACCCTTCTTTATATTCCTTTTGCCTTTTCATGATTTTTTTCTTTAATTAACTACTCGAGGCTCAAGGGGTAAGAGCATGATGTGTGAGATGTAGCAGTGGATACCCTCTTTTAAGGTAGGGTGATTCATTTCCCACCAAGGGTTGGGACAATTGTGGGTTCCTATATGATGAAGGAGGCTCATAGAACCTGTAGGAACCAGGGTGATGGCCATGATGATGGGGTAGAGATCATGTATTGGATTTTTCCCACGTGCTAAATGTGTTTGTCCTCACCATATTTTGCATTTTGTGGTACATTTTCCTGTTGAATGTGGCCAATTATGATTTTACTTTTCTTTTTAGTTGCATCAACCTCTAAGGCATCATTCCAGGCCTGACCTAAGGTGTGGGCAAGGGGAAGGGGAGAACTAGCCCTATGTGGACCCAGGGGCAGAAATGATGAATGGGGTAATAATCAGTGGAAAGGGGGTAATATATGCAGATGAAGGAGTGGGACCACGCAACCAAAATCAAGGTTTCCCATGAAATACCATCCCTAAAGCCAAATTGTCAGTAAAAGAGATACCACTAGACCAGAATCCAAGGTTAATATCCAAAAGCGGTCTAGGGGACAAGAGCATAGACTTAACCCAGTCTTTCCAATGAATCCTCCCATTAATCCATGCCCAAAAGTGTCCATGATAAGCAAACTACAATACTCAATTACCAAATGACAAGGCACACCTTTAGGTTCAGGAGGCCCACCTTCAAACATACGATCATGACAGATGGGTGAGGGACCACATGACTGGCTCAGATGGCATAGAAATGGCACAATGGGCTAGTTGGTGGTTGCAAGGGGTTGTTGGATGCCGACCGAGGACCATCTTGGAGAAAAACTATTCTCCTAGGGATATCACCCATAAAACAATGGGTAACAGGGTCCCCTTCACCCACTTCTGTGAATGAAAGAGGCACTCCCCCTCCACCGGCGCCTCTGACTCTTCCTATTGGATATTTGTAGTTGCAGTGGTAGCATTGAGTTATGCATTGATGATCAACTTTCCTTATCCTATTCCAAGTTAGAATCCAGGGTCGCTTGCACAGAACTGCCTGAAAAGGGTTGGAGTCACAGTTTTAAGACTTCGACTTGGATTTGGAACCGACGGAGGTTCTACTCTGACTCTGACTCCGACTCGGTATCGACTCGGCCTAGTTGATTTCCATGACTCGGTCGTTGTAAAAAATACATTAAATATTTTTTTTTATGAAAATCCATATTTTTAAAGATCTTCATTCATGTTTCCCAACTCAAAGCATTAGAATATAGAGAGAAGACAACATATGATCAAAGTATGCCCATGAATATATATATATATATATATATATATATATATATATATATATATATATATATATATATATAGATATATATATATATTATATCAAAATGGTACCTAGTGCACTGTCCAATACATGTAATATATAGAGATCAGAACAAAAACACATAACAAAGGAGGCTCTGAATGGCGTCTACAACAAAACATCACTAGTCACTATTGCTAAAAAAGACAAGATCATCTGGCTTAGACTCTGAATTAGAGTCAGACAGGGAAACCCATGGCTTCTCCTCACTACTGCTGCAAAAACCAACTCCAACTCTTCACAAAGTCATCACAAATGCTCACACAAATGCAATGAGATAGTTGTGAGTAAATCTGAGGGGTTGGGTAACTTTTATAGGTTTGGGAGAGGGGTAGAGGCATTAAGAAAAAAAACCAAAAAATATTTGAGTTTGAAGTCCGCGTTGCCGCCTTTTTTCCCCGCGGACTAGCTCGGCCGGTTTAATATGTGCTTGACCGAAACGGGTGGTCCATTACCGAACTAGCTGAATGAGTCTCCAACTCGGCCGGTTTGGTAATGGACCCGCTGTCGGACCGGTTTTTCTACCTAGCCGACCCGGGCAGGGGTCTGGCTCAGTCTACGAGGTCAAATCTGATTTGGACTGACCTAGTTTTAAAACATTGGCTGCAGTCGCATGGATGCCTTGTTGTGCATGCGACCAGAGGGTTTCAGTCACATGGAGGGCTTGTCATCAGTGCGACTGGGGCTCTAGATTAGTCAAACAACAAGTTGTCTCAGGGATTGAGCACCTAGAAGGGTTGGTTGGCTCCTTGAGGTCCTGTAGCATTTGAGGAAGGTTAGATTGGTCTGGTCTCATTAGTTCCACTTCCTTAACTATACTTGGGAAGTTGAATCATATCATAGTAACTCTTCGTCACATGTTTACCTTGGTAGGCCAGTAACTTGGGGTAGATGTGGGAGGAGGGCGTTACACTTCAATGGTTTTGTTCTTCCTTTTTGCAACTTCATTTTGCCCAGGGTTGTAGGGAATAATGAGCTCCCTCTTAATACCTGCCTCTTTATAATATGTAATCAGCTCTTTTGAAGTGTATTTCCCTCCATTTTTGGATCTCAAATTCTTTATCTTTGTTTTGGTTAAGGTTTCCACTTCAGATCTAAATTCCTTAAACTTTTCAAATACTTCATTCTTTGTCTTGAGAAAATAGAACCATCTCTTTCTGGAGTGATCATCAATGAAGGTCACATAGTAAAGATGGCCTCCAAGAGATCTATTAGACATTGGCCCACACATATCGGAATGAATGAGGTCTAATATCTCTTTTGACCTTGTATCATCGCTTGTAAAAGGTTTCCTATTATTATTTCCCAAAGTACATCCCTTGTATGATCTTCCTTGATGTTGGGGATGCCCTTTACCATTTGACTAAGAGAGGGTATTAGCTTGTAATGAATATGCCCATATTTCCTATGCCAAAATTTGATAGTATTGGTCTCTATCTGAACTAGGGCTTGAGGAAATGGTGTTATAACTCTATATAGTCTTCCTTTACGAACTCCAATAACTTTGTCCTTTTCAATACTTAAATCTTTTTCCCAAACCAAAAGTTTTCAATCAATAAATGCAACCGTATATACTTTATCTTCTAAACAAGAAATGGAAAGAAAAATCTTTTTCAAACCTGGAACATAGAGTATGTTGTTTTTGCTCCACTTTCCAGCTTCAAAGATGTAGATCCAAGGCCCTTGACTGCATAATTGTTGTTGTCTCCTAGCTCCATTGTATGAGATGATGGTTTCCTTGATAGAGTATGAAGTTTTCCACTTTCTCCCATCATATATCTTGATACTCCACTATCAATGATCCATGTGTTTTTATCATCAATACTACCTATAAGTGCAGCCAAGAATCCTTCACTCTTGACTCTCCTAGATAGATTGTAGATGATCCTTCTAGTCCAACTTCCTGCAATTCCCACAATATTGAATCCCATCTTCAAGTAACTTTCCATAGAGGGACTAACTTGTTTTTCCTTTCTTCAAGTAATTGCCAACAAAGTGATCTTCAACCTTCTTTTACCTTAGCAATGATACCATGTTGAGAAATCAATGCTTGTAGGAATTAGGGTTTGATTCCTCTTTCTTGATAATTACTTGTGAATTATAGCTTACTTTACTTCTTAATTAATTTATCTTTAATCAAGCAATTACCAAATTATATGTATATGAAGACAAAAATAATAAGAGACACAAGATGTAGGCGCTCGATTAGAGCAAAACCCCTAAAAGGGGAAACCCTAGTCACAAACTCTTCCTTCAGTAAATTCAAATGAAGATGAGACACTCCCATTTTTCTTAGACCTAGACAAATACCTCCTCCAACCACCAAGTTAGCCCTTCCATTTAATAGATAATCCCTGACAAAATCTCTAACTGACAACTCCCTAACAACATCTTCAATCCATAATTTCAGCCCCCCATTAGCAGAACTTTGACCCCCATCAACCGAATTTCGGACCTATAATAGACACAGAATTTAAGCCCGAGCGACTACCCAGAAAATTCGAATGTGTGAGAGATAAATAGCTCGAAAACTGGAATTAGGTCTTCCTAACAAATTTTTTCCTTCTCCAGTTACTTCGCTCTCTTTTTTGCCTCTCTTCCTTGAATATCGAACTTGTTGAGTGAATGCTCCAAACAGGTTGAATTTCCTCTCTTTATATAGCCTTTCTATTGGGTCGAATTGCCCTAATGTAGACCGACTTCATGGGCAAAAGGACGACTTAGTGTGGAGGTGACAAATAGCCTTTCTAACTCAAAAATAATTATCTTTACATGATACAAAAGCCCAAGAAGGGTCTAATAAAAATGACAATGACTCTATTGACTCAAGAGAAAACCTAGAAGTCTTCAATGGAGGCTTTGACCTAGAAAACATTGACCCAAGCGTGAAACCTATGCTTTAATAAATCATTTTCTTTAATAATAAAATTTCTTTTGACAAGTAAAATTATTAAGACCGATACTTGTTACAATTTTCAACAAATATTTCTATGGAAGCTTCTATAATGGAAGTTATTGCTATAGAAGTTTCTACCGTAGAAGACATTGCTACAAAACCTTTTAGAGGCTATTGCTATAGAAGATACTACTGTGAAAATTTAGTGAATGGGCAGCAAATTCAAGGTTTTTACTAGAAGGTCACACAAAAGAATGGAATTTGCAACCATCAAAAGAAGAAGAAGATAGATATCCTTGCATAGGGCAAGGAATAGAGCCTAGTGTTCTTTCTACATACATTTTTTTTTGTACAAGGTTGAGAGAAAGATCAAGCACATACTTCCACAAAGGATTCATGTTGGTGAGATAGACATTAGGGGAATTTTGAGGTCTGAAATGGGCCTCCTAAGGAAATTATAAAATAATAGTGCAAATAATAAAATAAGATTAGATTACATCATCAAATTTTAGAGGGAAAAAAAGAAAAAACTACTTTTTCAACTCGTATTTTCAATTATCTCCCTATGGATTTACTCAAATTTCGAGTAGAAACACTTGTTGGATGCAGAATTTGATTCCTCATCCAAGGAGTACCCATGTTGCATACTTTTGATTCACCCTATTACACGAAAATGAGAAATACATGGAAAATGTGATTACAATCACGTTTTTTCATGTATTTCTCATTTTTCATGTAGCAGGGTCCATCAAAAGTATTCAACATGTTTGTTCCTTGGATGAGGAATTAAATTTTTCATCCAACGAGTATCCTCGCTCGAAATTTGAGTAAAATCTTAGGGAGATATGTTGAAAATACGAGTTGAAAAAGTAGTTTTATTATTTTATTATTTTTTAATCCTTTTAATTTTTTACTCCAAAAATGGCGAATCATCCCCCATGGTTAACATCATCATCTTGAATCTTATTTGTTCTTATAAAGTTTATTTTGGTTGTACATTTTTCTTATGAGACCCATTTTAGACGTCGAAATTCCCCTAATGTAGGGCATAGGCTAATGGTTTACAACTCATGACTCCGCTCTTTCCTTCCTCCTTATAGTGTCATGAATCCATTCACACACTATATTTTAATGATTCTACTAGGTATTTCCCATAAACCCTTCCCTCTCTTGGCTGAAGTTTGTTTCCTCTATCCTTTTTCCTCCCTTCTTCCTTGGACTATGGAGTGTTCTTCTACTTCTTGTAGTGTTGTTTTCCCTAATTTTATGAGTATTGGAGCCAACCAATTCTACCTTGAAATATGTGTTATCTATCTTATATTACTCAAGTTGTGATGTCCCACACTAGATTTCACTATAATCTTCACTATTACTATCGAGGTATTTTTAACCAATGCTTTGCAAAAATAGCATTGCCAATGATTTTCTATTAATTATAATGTAAGGACATTTTTTCAAACATATCACATTTAATTTAACATGAAACCCTCGTTTCATAGTAAGAAAAAGCAACAAACTCAACCTTATTATATTAAATATGAATCTGAATATACTTGAGAACCTATTTAGACACCCAACAAACTGGCACAAATGGTTGACGATATAAATGGATAACAATGAACTTTGCAATGAATTCATTGATGCCCAATGAGAAACCTGGATGGCTCCTCCTTCAAGACTAGCTAGGGTGGAGTCTTTCACCACTGAAGACTAGTTATTTTAATCAACTAGGGTGGGTAATTGATCCACTAAAGAAGATGCTCGGGGTTTTAAACCCTCAAGCAAGTTTCAAGAGCCAAAATAGACAATTCATCAGATATTTAGACATGTCTAAAGAATGATCTTAATCTCCCTTTTATAATCTTCGGCCATCCCAATACAATGGGTAAGTATTCCATGGGTGTCAATACCATGGGTACCAATACCATGGGCTAGTAATTTATGGGCACCAATACCATGGGAAAGTAAATACATAATAATATGACTTTATAACGTTACCCCTTGTTCTCTTGACCACATTGTTAAATCAATGATTTCCCCTACAGAGATCACTCAGAAAAGGGTCATGACAAAGGATAGTATTATGAATATACTTGTTGGTAGCTCTATCTAAGTAGTACTCATAAAATAACTCTAACCCATTGAACCTTATAACATGGGGGAGATCCTCCTCCTTATTACTATATAAACCAAGTTAACCATGGAGGATATCCACCACTTCTCCTAGTAAGACACCTAGTCCTCCTCCTCCTATCCAAGTTAATCATACAACCTTTCCCCTCTATTCCAACAAAGTTAATATACAACCCACTACCCCATGTAAGATATGTCACAAATTCATGCACTAGATGTGGAAAATTAAGGAGAGAATCCTTAGAGAATTTGTGGAACTTAAAGACTCTTAAGAAGCCCTTCCCTCCTTAATGGGGTTTCTAAAGTTGAACCTATAACCTCTTCTTTTATTCATACCTACATATCTCCATCCTAAAAGTACAAGGAACATGAAGCTCCACTTCCTTAGACAACCACTCATACAACTATTTATAAAGACCCTTGTCCTATTTTAGACAAGTGATGTAAGATTCAAAAGCACAATGATAACACTATAGCTAAATGTCATGTCCTTCAATTATAGAATCCTCATTCTTCTTTTGAGGCTAATGATACATGACCCCAATCCAAGTTTATACCTACATGGATCTTCCCCAATCCAAGATATCTCATCTCAACAAGGCACTTATATGAAACAATGCCCCTTTTCAGCTTGACACTTTTACTCCTCGAGCCAAGTTTGAGTCTATATCTAAGACAAGTGGGGATGTACCTCTTTTTCACACTGAGATATCATTCTTTTTCATAGATTATATTAACATGATCTTGCAAAACATCGATACTAGGTCCTCTCTAGGACACATTGACTACAATTTACGCTAACCATTTGACTGCACATATTGCATTGATGCCTCCTTTTCCTTATCTGGTCCTTCAATGACCAAGTGACCCTCTTCCTTGGAACTTTTTCCTTCAAAAATTATCCTTCATCATCCCTTGTAAGAGACATAAATATATAAATATGAACAATAATAGCCATAATTGATGAAAAGACACTTTAAATGAAAGGACATATCTCTTCATGAAAAGGCACCTATGCATAGGTATATATATATATGGTGCCCTCATTTGTAATCATTCACAATGTCATATCTCATATTTTTTATTCAATATATGATTTTGTTCCAAATATTTTGAATTTTTATGATCTAAACTAGGTCAATTCATTACATTTAGTATCCAAGCTAGTTTGTTGATCATAGCCATAATTTGGTCTTGCACTCATGTGCCACGGGTCAATTCCGGTCACTACCACTATAACATCCACAGATACCCACGCTGCCCTACACACGGCACACAAAACTAGTCGAGATTTGAACCAATAACATCGCAAGAAGTGCCTTAACAATGTACCCTATTTCCAACGTATCTACACTGGCCTTTAACCACTAGACCTTCAATCAAAATTTCTAATATCAATCATTTGCCATTTAAATTTTCATAATTTTTTTAATCTATCCATTCTTGACCCCAAAAAAATAGAAAAGCACAGGCACTTGGCCATTTTCTTAGAAAATCTACTTGGAAAATTTACTCTACTATAAGACAATTTGAGAAGGAAAAACCAAAAATAAAGAAAAATACAAACGACGCACTCTTAGTCGTACCTCTGTACATGATCTGCATACTATCAACATATCAACTGCCATCCTTTTATCATACAATATGCCATATATTTCCGTACAGTTTCAATTACCATTCTAAATTTTTATTGGGTCGTCTGAATTTGCTGGTGTACAACGATTGCAATAAAATTCTAATATGTACAATTAATTATCAATTTGTATTTTCATAATTAATTAAGATCTATAAACCATCGTACAATATCGTACACGACCATTAGGAAATGCCATACACAAAATTCCTTACATAACACTATGCCTTGATCACTCCAAATAATCACTTTTATAAAGAAAAAAATCATGTGAAGAATAATTTGTTGAAGGACTATTGTAAATATTAGTTTTAGGAATGTCGTGTCAGTACACTTTGCAGAGGAATTTTAGTTAATTTGGATGTTAGCTATTTTTTTTTAACCAACAAGATTGGCACCTAGTTCAGATTCATATTAGTTTCGAAAATGTCTTGTGAGGATATCTGGTAGAGGAATTTTAGTTAATTTGGATGTTAGTCATTTTTTTTGGGTGATTAACAGAATTAACAATTAGGTTGGTCTTGTACTTATGTGACATGGATCAATTCTGATCACTACCATTATAACATCCATGAATACTTATGTTACCCCACACAGGTACACAAAGCTAGTCGAAATTTAAACCAATAACATCACAAAAAATACCTTACCAAAACACCCTATTTCCAACGTATCTATACTAGAGAAGAGAAACTTGAATACTAACCATATTATTATCAAAAATAACAACCAAGTTAAAAATCAAGGTTACATATAAAAATTATATTGGCTACACATAAATATCATATTGGCTAAAATAAGATGAAGGTTGTAGCATATTAGGTAATATGAACTAACATTAATATATACATAAGATCTTATAAAGTTTCAAAGGGAAGAAATAAGTTAAATGTTAAATGAGAAGTATTAAAACGGTTTAAAAAAAAAAAAAAAAAGGTTAAGTGAATATAAAGATATATTTTAAATGAATATAAAAGTATATTTTAAAATAAATAAATAAAATATAATTTTGGTAGTATAATAAAGATTTATTAAAGTTTTGGTAGTATTTAATTGTTTGAGGATTTAAAATCAATTTTAATAAAATGGAGGAAAATGAAAGATTTTTGAAAATCAAAATAAAATGTGTTTCTATGTTAATGAGACTCAAAGGGACATTTGTATGAAAGGATATTGCTATTCTTATTACTCTTATTATGGATAGTAATTATACTAGTACCAATTTGTTAACTAGTTAGCGATTCCTAAGTCAAATATAATTGAAAAGATAGGCTTATGAGACGAAGAACAATATGACAAGCAATTTACAATTGAACATTGAAGAGTATACTTTTGTATTGCAGTTCATTGTTAGATCCTTATTTTGTGATGCCAGTGACATAATGTAGGCTCACCCTGGGTGGAAGTACTAGGGACCTAATCTTAAATACAAAGAAAACTATTTTGACATTCTCCTACAAAAAGAAAAAATTATAGTATGAAATGTCACATTCGAATCTCTGCTCACCTTGGGTGGAAGTACTAGGGACCTAATCTTAAATACAAAGAAAATTATTTTGACATTCTCCTACAAAAAGAAAAAGTTATATTATGAAATGTTACATTTGAATTAGATTTGGTTACATCAAACAATTTAATGATATCTCAAAAGTAACCTTCAATATAATCAAAATTCAATGCAAAAGATGCAAAAATAATTTTACGAAGTCACCACAAATAAAAACAATGAAATTTCTAACCTCAATAATCGTAGTCAAAACTTGATCACAGAAATTAAGAAGTTAAATGTGAAATGAAATTACTAGAAGGTAGGTTAGAACAACTTATCAAGAAGGAAGCATGAAAGTCTTTAGCTGAAAAATTCTACGTTAAGGAGAAGGGAACAAATATGGATCCAATTAATATCACAAGTCAAGGAGATGTGAACCTAGTTGAAGTAAAGACACTCAGATGTTGGAGTACAAATGATAGAATTTTCCATTGTAATTATTAAGAGAAGTTTAATGATTCACAATGCAATATTAGTGCAATAAGAAAATAAAACCTTAAATAAATCAAGAATACACTACAAGTACAATAAGAGAAAGTCAAGGTACAAAGACATTTTATTGACATCTACTCACAAAAGAAGATATATTAACTAGTCAATGTATCAACATCTCTCAAAATGAAAATAATTAACTTATCTTCTAAAGAATATTAATAGAAGTATCACTACGACCCAGAACAACAATTAATCATAGAATCTTGTAAGTGAAATGTTTCATAAAAGATCAAATTAAGATGGTCAAATTATTTTATAGTTCAACAATTACGCTTAGCAATTAAAAGTTCATATTGTCTCGTAACATCAACTATGATAGTTTAAATAATAAAGAGTCATACGAATACATTACAAGTTGTGTTGGGTTTTGTTATATTCTTTCCATGACTAGTGGGGGGGTCACAGGGGGGCGGAAACCCCCCTGTTAGGAGGTATGCAGGGGTCATGGATTTCGCCCTATGGATTTGTGCATGGATTTCGCACATGGTTTTGGGCACGATGGTTTCCGTTTCATGGTATTATGTAGATCTGGTCAAGGGAACTACGATTATGTTCTAATCCAGGGTTAATGGATTAGGGTTTATGGATGTTTCGGCATGTATATATATGTATTGTAACATTGAAAGGAACATAATGAAAAAACAATATGGTAGTCCTAGTTTTGGGATCCAGGGGAAAATCTCTGTGTATATTTGTTTTATGTGTTATGCTCTCGCCTTTGTTTATTTTCTGTTTTTGAATTCACATGCAGGTAATTTCTGTACGGGGTTAAAACTTACAAGCTGGAGTAAAAGACAAATCTTTTATATAAATATGTTTTTGAGGACAAATAATTTCTTAAGGGGAAAGAAATGTACTAGACATAAATATATAATTATAAATAATAACAACAATAATTAATGATGATACACTTTAAAAGAAAGGAAATTTGTATTAATGGAAAATCACCCTATGTAAGTATATATATGGGACCTCATTTGTAATCATTTATACTACTATACTTGCTATTTTTTATTTAATACATTGTTTTAACCACATGAATTTCATGACATTGTTCCAAATAATTTTGATGTTTGTGATCTAAAGTAGCTTTGTTTATCACATCTCTCTCTTTCTCTTTCATTGAAGATATCTACCCATTCTTCCTCTTCTTCTTCTTCCTTTAAGTTGGGATTCCTATTATCTTCATCAAGATAACTTCAACCTTCTAGATAATTTATTAGTTCTCTCTAAATTGGCATATCCTCTTTCTTTTTCATTATCACATTAAATATAAAGATTATACATAAAATACAATAACATAATCATTTACCACTGTTGGACACCTAATCCTCTAAGGGTTGGTGTAGAAGCTTAATAGTTTAAGGAAGTCCAAGAGACCTTGGAATACGAAACCAAAGGTCATATGAATGTACTATAAATGTATATCATTTGTTAATAATAGAGACACACTCATGTTTATCATTTACACTTTGTGTTTGCCATGTATGTGTCTTAACATGGTATCAAAGATGCCATTAGGCCTGGGCATTTTCAGATATTGTCAACGCTGCATTCTTTTCAGAATTTGACTGCCATTTCCCTATTTATAGAAATATACTAATGTTGCTCTGTTGCACATAGGTGCTCTAGCAGACCGTTTCATTTTGTGAATGTATATGCATTGAATCTATTTTTGTTATGTGTGCTAGTTCATATGCTGAATGTATATGCATTATATTCATGTTTGTATTCAAGGTTGTTTCTCTATCTATTGGTTGCTCCTGCCCTGTCAAAATTCTTCTATCAAAATCCGCATTCTACAAACCATATATCTATGTAAAATGATTTTGTCTTAAATGTGTGTGATCCCTGAAACAGGTCATAAAACCAAACACCATTGTTGTAATCCATTAATCGAAAGAAATACAACCCGTACCTCACATGCACAAAGAATGGCTGGGTAAAGCAATTGGTGGAGCAATATGTAAGACTCTCATCCTGGATATATCCCTCCTCCCTTGCTTCTCCCATACCAGTTATCCCAGTTATGTCAAAATAACCAGTGCCATTTCCGCAATGATAGTTAATTGCAAAAAGGCCACCTGTAGCCCTGCCTGATGCGCATATATGCGAAATAGGTCTGCAATTTGTATATACCGACTTCCATTGCCCATCGAAAACTTTCACGGCAACCACGTCTCGCTCTGTTCAAGGCAATGAGAAGGGGACGGGTGTGCCATGGCAGGCAAGGGAATATGTCCTCCTGAACGATATCATTAGGAATACTAGGGATCAGCGTATCGGCCATGGCAACGGAATGGAAGTGTTCTATGGATTGTGGAGATGCAGCAGCATGTATTCGTCTCTGTTCCTTATTTTCGATGGACATAGAAAATATGTTAAGAAAGTCACTCGACCCTTCGTAGTGACAACATCAGAAGTATTGCGAAGGCACAAACCCATGACCATCTATCGATGAGGAATTTTATCATCCTGTGTTAGAAGCATCTACGTTTTATTTCTCTAGTTCCAAATCGAGTCTTCACCTTCATATTTTGTGCTCATGTTCATCGCCAAATGTCACGGAGAGTTGTAGGGTGTAGAGAGATTTATCTTGTTGATGCCTTAGATCTTCAGATTCAAACGTTTCTTTATAAACAACATCATTGTCACTCAACTCCCATTTTTGAGTTTTTTGTCTCTGTTTCACCCTAAAGGTCCAAGAAATCAAAGTTAAGCACCAACTTGAAGAAGGAACTAGTCTTCTTTGATGCGCATGTATATTGATATCACCACAACCCCAACTTGATTCATCAATGACAAGCTCTTATTCTATCTCTTGTTTAGCCTTGTGAATCTCATCAGAGGAGCTGAAACGGGATGTCCTCCATGCGGGCGGAAACCCTGAGATCCATCTGTGGCAAAGGAAACAACAGTAGTGGCAGAGGTGGTGTCAGTGCCAACAAGTGCGGAGTCAAGACGAGGCCCAAAGGAATGACCTTTAACTCCTCCTCTTGGCCTTAAATTGATTGGCTGATCTGCCTGCATAACACTCTTCTTCTTCACCGACTTCGAGCCAAATAGATGTACCCCTCGCCCCACAACAAAACCACCCGTAGTCAGCCTTCGATTCAGAAAGCGGAGCGTTACAGAGGCAGAGCTCTCCTCAACCTTCCTGGATGAAAGAACGCGCTCTGAATGGAAGAAAATATTTATATGTATGTGTATATATATTTATATATAAATGTTGTCTAAATATATTTATTTATAAATAGATTGGATTCAATCTAGGAGGAGAAGAATCCACAGAGCGAAGAAGAAGGGCTCCAGAAGCAACCACAGAAAGAAACAAGGAGACGAAGAAGAAGGGATGATGGGAAACGAGGCTACTGGTATCTAAAAGCTTCCTATGTTTTTGTGCATGTGGAAAGCTTGCTCCATTAATTAATGGTCGGCCAGAGTCATTGAATTTAGAACTATTTAAATTGTTGAATTTGGTCTTATAGATTGCAACCTAAGATATTAATTGTAAGTTGCAATGAGCTTGGCTTGGTTTTGATGCACTGAATACATTTGACTGTATCGAGAATTGTGGCAAGTTTTAGAGTGATCATTGGTTATATTGCCAAATTTTAGTGTATTTTGGCCATTATGCAAAATTATCTTTGTGTATTTTGTCCAACAGGGTATCTTTGTTTATTGTTGCAACCATTTTGGCCATATAATTCAAGAGATTGGCCTGATTTGTTCAGTGAAAATGACCAAAATTAATGCAATATTGGAGTTCTTGAAAATTCTGATACTATCTACTTTTGATGATACATTCCAAATCAGCAAAGGCTCTCTCTCAGAAATTCAGACTTGTCTACAACATGCACAAGAAAAAATTGATTTTTTACAGCTTGAATCTCAACTACAGCAGTGGAGTCATCATTCTAAACCTGTTTCTGTTCAAAAGATTGAAATGGACTCCCATAAATAGCAAGACAATAATGTTACAGTTCATTCAGATTTAGTACCCAATGAAGCAGCAGTTGTACATGCAGATGCAAAAGTTCAGTTTGCACTTCCCAAGCCCATCATCAGACCTTGGGAAGAGCTTGTCCACAACAAGCACAAAACTGGTCTTGGATATGACAAGGACGTGTCCTTTCATATTCCAGATTACCCAATGCTCATCCAGTTTTAGAGTGTTGGATTCCTTTAGGACAGTTCACCTTTATCTGTTCCAAATTCTGCTCCTCTTCCACAGCAACAACAACAGATTGTGAAATGCCAACACTATGACCGAGTTGGCCACATGAAAGATCGTTGTTTTGGTCTTCATCCATGTAAGCATTGTCATAAAACCAGTGATTCTTCAAACAAATGCTTCAGAAACAAACATCCTGCAAGAACAAAGATTCATCTTGGATGGATTGCTTCTTGGCAATGGGCTTCAATAGCCAAGAAGATATTTCGCTCATACATCAGGATTTGTTCTCAAATATTGAAAAGTCTTGCAGTTGAGATCTCTTCATCTTCTCACCTTGTATCTAACAAGGGGCGAAATGATGGTCATCTACAAGCTTCAAAGCCACATCAAGCTGGAGACAAATATGCCCCTAAGAATGCCTTCAATCGGTGATACCTCTTCAAAGAATTGGGGACACTTCCTCTAGCAGAAGCCTTCAACTTCTTGCCAGTTTTGGAAGAGTTACAGGAATTGCATTAAGCATTCCAAAGTTGTTGGTCATCCTTAAACCATCACAGGTTGAGACCTCCCTTTTCAGGTTGAGGTTCTCCCTTTTATGCGGGGTGAGACCTCCCTTTCATGGTTGAAGGTTTCCCTCTTCAAAACATTAGGAGCACTTCCTCTAGCTTTAGACCTGAGCTTCATGCTAGACTTGGAAGAGTTCTGGGAACTGCACTAAGCATTCTAGTGTTGGTGATCATCCTTAAACCACCTCCCTTATACCAACATTTTAGAGAGCACATTCAACCTAGTGCCGCCATGCATTTTTGCACGTTTTGTATTACAACTCTCTTCTTAGACTCATACATAACCCTTCGGATTAAGGGGGGGAATGTTGGACACCTAATCCTCTAAGGGTTGGTGTGGAAGCTGAATAGTCTAAGGAAGTCCAAGAGACCTTGGAATACGAAACCAAAGGTCATATGAATGTACTATAAATGTATATCATTTATTAATAATAGAGACACACTCATGTTTATCATTTACACTTTGTGTTTGCCATGTATATGTCTTAACAACCACTTATAAAAAGAATTAGGTATGACCATCAATAAGTTCTTACGAAAAGAACCACTCCATAATCTATGCTTATTACCATATAATGTTCAACACAAATCGATACAATAATACTCATATTGATATATACAATTTCCCCTCATACTAATGTTACATAAAAATGAGAAAATTAAATTAAATACAACTCAAAATAAAAATCTATAAAACAATAACTACCTTATTTTACTTTATTATCTATATTTTGAAAATAAACCACTTATTCACACTATTTAACTCCTATTAAATAGAGCTAATAAACATTAATGCATCTAAAAAAAATCCTAATAAAAATCCATGATATCATTTTTCTTCCCTAATATTCTCATAACAATGTCAAATAATCATTTATAATCTCTTAAACTAAATTTTAAAACAATCACTATAAATGCATCTTTTAAAATTTCAATCATTCACATCATATCTAACCCATTAACTTTTAATCCTTATAATTAGGAAACTATTTTGCTAATTCTTTCTTTGAATAATTGCGTATTTTTTTCTATATATAATAATGTTGGAAGAATGCACGTTACCATGTTAGCCAAAATGATAATATAGAACTTTTAATCATTATAACTAGGAAACGTAATTTTTTTTTTATATATAATAATGTTTACCGTGTTAACCAAATGATAATATAAAAAGAAAGTAACTCCTTTTTTTTTTAAATTAAGGCTTTGTATTATTTATAAAAATAAAGATATATAATTTTTCTAAATTACTTTCGAAGGATATTGTTTTTCAGAAAAAAGTTTCGACTGGAGAAACTTAGACTAAAAGATTTCCAAACCAGCGTATACACAGTTGAGCACCTAAGCCGAGGGTGAATCCATTAACCCACAATACATTACATAACCAACAGAGATATCAATAAAGAAAAGAGCCACATATACGTCATAGCCGACTACATCATAACAAAAACACATTGTAATATGTCGAGACAGGCAAGCGAACAAACAGAAATTGAGACCCTCATAAAAAAATATACCCTGCTAACCGGACCGAAGATAGACACATAAGCCACCGAACTGCAAAGCCATCCTAGTAGGTCATTGATCGTTATCCGAAGAGGAGATTGCTGCAGGAACCCTTGCACTAAATCCCGGAGGGTTTGTTAGATCACCACTATCCAATTAACAAGCAATATGACTTTCCACATGTGCCAGGCAGGACTCAATCTTGTCCAGGCAGAAGCGTTGCTTTCTAAGCATCCTTTTAATGTATTCCAGTGAGATGAAGACATTATGCCTCTCAACTTGCTTATCTTTCAAGACTAGGCCCAACAAGGTCTTCTTCTACCAATGTAGAGCCACAAAACTCAAATATCGCTTCTTCCTGCCCCTGGTGTGCCCAAGTTCAGGAACCCACGATGACATGCCTTCCAAGATTTCAAAGTCAGAATGAGATTATCTTTCAATACCCACTTGAGTCTCAAGCTTGCGAATTTCTTTTCTTTTCTTTCGCGGAACAATTGATGTAGGTGGAAGTAGAGTCATGAGCCTAGAGTCACACTACTCTCTAACCCATTGGAGCATTACCACCTCTCCCTTGTCTACACCGCATTCTCTGCCTCGACAGCATGGTTAAGACCCGAGGGGCACACCAAGAGAAAATGATGTGAGTTCCTTTTCTTGCAAAGCACAAGCGAATAAACCAAATCCACCTACTAGGGACCAAGACACCAACCTATAATATCATCCCCAAAACTCAATGCATAAACCTCAGAATCGACATAGGCCCCATCATGGACAACAAAGGACATGGCTGCCTCTAGAAAGGACTCACACTCCGACACCATTAAACAAAGGATTAGACACAGATGTAACAGAGAGCCTCAAATGCCTACACGACGCAAGCAACCCCAATGCTCAACTCACCAAGGTTTTATCAGCTTTTCTATAGGCTTCGCTCAATGATGCCCTAAATCATTAACTCATATAACACTAGCCTGCCCAAACTTTGACCAATTCAAGGGCCCCCAACACAGGATACACAAACAAATTGACCAACCAACCCAAACTTTATCCTCGACTCGAGACTGGTACTTTGGATACACACGCATAAAACCTAAGACCTTAGACCCAAAAACGACACTCCAATTAAATGAAATAACTAGATGTAGAAAGAACACGACTTGACTTTCCGTGATGGGAGAAGCAATTGACAACCTAACCAACCCACCAGAATTTCAAATTCTCAGCGACAATGCACGGACCAGGACATCCAGGAATCTTATTTTCTTCCTCCACCACCCTCACGAGCCAACGTCTTCACCTCTCGCCGCCACAGTTTCAGACTTAAGTCCTAATGTCATGCTCTTCACTAATACCAACAAAATAGGATACAAGTAGCAGGAGGTTGAGGACCAGCCCTCGCCTCCACTTGAACCACAACAAAAAAAGTCAAAACACGTCATGCGACCTAATTTAGTAACAATTTCCAACTAGATTGCTACATGCAGATGCATCTGATGGCAGGTCGCGTCCCCCTCACTTAAATGCCCATTACATCTAGGGGGTGGGCACTACCTCCAAAGCTCCCGCTTCAGCATCATTAACACTCCCATCAGGGGAAAATTAAAGTAACTCTTATTGTAATTACCAAGTTATAATACAAGGATGTTTTGAATAGATTTTTCTTATTCATAATTAAGAGATTATCTTGAACAACATAATTATAATTTAAACTTTTTCATTATTTTACTATAAAATAAATTTTAAATATTATTTTACAATTATATATATATATATATATATATATTATTGCCTCATAATATCATCAAAACAGATTACAACATCCAATCAGTCATTAGTTTCCATGGACTATGTACGTGGTTTCCCATGGATATTGTAAATTAATATTTTTGTTACCTCATAATATCATCAAAACATATTACAACATCCAATGAGTCATTAGTTTCACATGGACTATGTAGGTGGTTTCAATCTACTACGAGGGAACTAAATATTTTTAACCACCTACATATTAAAAAGAGTCCAAAAAGATATCATTTTTAGTACAACTTGCCTAACTAAATCATAGTTGTAATATAAAAATTGTCACCAAGCATTCCAACTAATTACGAGTCTGAAGAAGTAACAGGCGTCGGGGCTTTGGCATTGGTTCAAGGAGGGGAAGGAGGGTTTGATTCTCAGTATAGGTGGCCTTCCAAATAAGCCATCCTTGCATCCAATCTATCCAGGAAAAAGCATTGATTTCTTAGAGCTCTTTTGATGTCTTCGATGCAGGGAAAAACATTATATCTCTTCCCTTGTTTTTCCTTTAACACCCTGCCAAGCAAAGTCTTCATTTTCCAATGCAAAGCTATGGAATTGAAATACCATTTCCTTCTTCCCTAGGGTCAAAAACCCAGTGTGAAAACTCTTTCAATATCTCTGAATCTGAAAAGGCTTGACGATCTACATCAACCAAGGACTCAAGATTGCAGATCTCATGTCGAGTCTTGGGAGGAACAACAGAGTAGAAAGTATTAGAGCTTCCTGGGCTTGTTGTTGAGTTCAATTTCTACATTGTGGGCCTCAACCACCTCCTCCATTGTGGCTTTGCATTAGTTGCCTTTGCATAATGCATAGAGGAGGCACTCTCTTAGAATTATAACAAAGATATGCAAAAGCAGGGATATGCAAAATAGAACCGACTAAGCCAAACTTTCTGACATAAAATTGTAAGCACTTCCGAGGGCACTGAAACATACCCAACTAATACACAAGCTGAGGGATAACACTCTCACTATAGATTTCGGGAGTTGTCATATTACAAACTATAAACCCCTTACCAAGAAGTCAACACCACCCCCAACCAAAGGTTTTGGACAACTAAGATCAAATGACCCACCAATACACGAATTTCCCAGGAAAAAAAGAAATAACAGAAGATCCCTTCATAGGGAGTCTGAGAAAACACCAAAGCTCATGAACAAATCAATTAGTAGAATCTTCAACCAAACTCCAGAATGAGAGACCACAACATTATAAACTAGACAGACAAGGCCAACACTCTTAGTGCCATGTCAATTGACAAAACAAGAAAGGAGAAACAAAATTACCCTTTTCTAGGTGGTTGTAAGCGCACTATGGTTGGGGAACAACATAGTTGGTGAATTTTGCAACTGGCCTCTTATGCAAAAACCCCTACCTTACCAACAACCTTCACCTGCAACTCCACCGCTTCAATCAATTTCACTCTATCACTGCTTCTCCCCTGAATTTCTTTGCCACCCAACCAAAATTGCACTCACATCACTTGGTAGAACCCTACCACCATAGGTCAACTCGTGCACACTACCACTAACTAACACTCAAGTGAATTGCTGCTGTCCCGAATCAATCTCAGCGCTTATGGGAAAATCTCTACACATTCCTTCATGTAGCAAGGGCTTTGACTTTTCCCCTTGCTCAAGCACTAGTGCTCAGCCTTCATGTGAATACCCTCCCCCACCATCTTAAATCCTCAAACCATTTACTCTTGTGCCATGTAATCACATGCTTGTGAATGCATGGGGCAGGCCACACCACCCCTCTATTAATGTCCATCTCGTCAACAAGGTGGTAGATTTGTGCCCTAAACATCCTCTTTGCCCCACTATCCACCCCATTAGAAAGAAAGAAATATATATATATATATATATATAATTATAAATTCAAAATTTAATTAATTATAACAATATATTCGTAAATCATTTTCTCTTTTTACCAACCATTACACTTACTAATCTTACATATTTAGCACTTACTATATGACGCAGGGTTAACCCTGCTTTCACCCACAATATGCATGTCTTACGCATATATCTGATTTGTCCCAGGAATTTTAACTCACTAAGGAGTCAAATCTTCAATTCCTAAAGTTTAAGGCCCCTTTCTTAAACTCTGTGGAATGATCTATAGACTCACAAATTCTACCATTAATCCGCCCTTTCCTTTATATCAAAACTCATTCTCTATCTATCGGGACTTAATCACCCCTCTAAACCTTCGTTAACCTTTTGTTAACCCAAATATATATATATATCTGCACATTAAACTAAATCCCACTCATTCCTTTGGACTTACACAAGAAATCCTTCATATCGCGCTATATTCTATTATAATGTTTATATAATAGAAATCACCATAAACATGCATAAACCATACCTTTTCGCCTTTTTACAGCCCTTGCACGTTTTCCGATGCATGCCTTTATCGCAATCTGGTATCGGCTCTCCGCGGTCACACTACACATGAACCTTCTGCTTCTGATATGCGATTACACTGCTGGATTTCAAATACTACAAACTGTGCCATATAATTCTATCGGGTCTGACATCTCAATGCCTTTGTCACGACCCTTCTCCACCATCGATCTTATCCTTCATCCGACAGCTATACTCCTTCCCGATCAACAGACTTGCCCAACACTTTACAACCATTGATCAAGATCCGCTTGATCCGATGCTCTACAGCGATTTCAGGTGAACAAGTTACGCGAGGGTTAACGCCTTTTCGGATCCAATGGAATTATAAACTCCCAACTTATAAAATTTTGGGTCTGCCCCTTATGGTTAACGCTCGATCAACTTACGGCCTGATATCCGTTGGATGACGTGGTTTTTAGATCCTATAGTCCAGATCGATACCCGTCTTCTCTCTCCACCAGTACTTAGATTGAATCTCCACCGTTTTTCTTCTTCCTGATTCGACGGTCCACGCTTGATATCGCTTGATCACAATCGGGGATTTCTTAAGGCCCTCGTTCACTACTCCCTTTGCTTTCCTCCGATGTGATATATCAGAGCGATCATACTTCACAACACTTCAAGGCTAGTTCATTTCTCTTACGATCTAATCCTGTCCGTTGATCCTAAAGATCCAATGGATCCTATGCACTGATACTTTATTCTTTCGCCCATTAAGATCCTTTATCTATTCTCTTCCTTTGTATATTCGCCTCGACTCTGCCTGCACACATAATTATACTAAATTCCAATTCAATCATCACTCATCATTTAACACTCGAACACACATTCAAACTCAGAATTGAGTTGATTATTTTAAAAATATAAACAATGATTACAGAATGAGATCTCTGTCTCTTTGGCCTGATGTTCTAATATCAGTGGCCTCTATTTACACTCTACCCGTAGGCTTAAAACCACATTCTAGCTATCTATCTAGCTTTTCTAATTTCTTACTTTCTAACCCCTGTCTTTGCCTTTTAGGCTTACATTTATACAAAGGGATTCTAAAACCAATTCTGGTTTAGATCCATAAATTCCTTAACAAAATTCCTAAATCTCGTCCTTATTCCTAAAACTCCTCTCTAATCCATAAATTCATGAATTGACTCCTAATCTAAGTTTTACAATTATTTTTCAAATCCCTCTATCTCTCATGTTCTCCTATGTTCGAGAACATTTACAAATATGTCTCACTATATTCAATTAAATTATATTCTCTTTAAAATCACTCAAAAGCCTAAATAATTACATTAATTCACACTTAGGAGACCAACTCCCTTGAAAACACAATACCCCTATGTCTACTAAAATACAATGACATTATTGGGCTAAATGCTCCTGCATCAGATTCCTAAAGTAGAAAATTTTCATGATCTCCTGATCATGTGTGTTCATAAGTTGAGAAAGCCTCCAAGGTCCCAAACTTTAGTTTGTAGCTGCCCAAATGCCTTGCACCTTTGTTGCTACTATATTTCTGTTGTATTATGCTCATCTTCCTCTCCTTATCAATCAGGTTCAAGTTCTAATTGATCATCCTTCCTGTTGCTATCAATTTCCTCCACATGGACTGTTTCATCATCCACTACCATAATTCTCCAATCTCTATTTCTAGTTCATCCTTGGACTGGTCCATATTCTGTCACTTATTTCTATTTCTTTCTCTCTATTTCAGGTTGTTGTTGTTGTCCACTAATTCTTCAAACTGTTGTTGGTTACTTTCACTTTGTAGTTGTTGGTTTACTTTTTCTTCACTTATTCTGATTACCTCCCTTTCATTCTTACCCTCTGTCAAGATTATCTCTTTCTGCACTGAATCTTGACTTTCTAGCGTTCTCTCTAGCAATTGAACATCTCCATTCCATGGATTAAATTCTTCCATAGAATCTTCTTCTTCCATTTTTATTTGGTTTCTCATCTGTGCCAAATTCCCTCCAGCATCTACAACTAAACCTACACTCATAAAACAATTATTAAAATAAAAAACATAAGAATTTTGCGTTCCTCCTTTGGCAACAATTCAGCTTGCTGCTCTATTTTCTCCTCCTCTATCAGCATATCAGTATGCTGATTTGAACTCTCAAAAGAATTCTTGAGACTTTCAACTAGTCTCTCCTCCACACCATATGTTCTAATGATGTCTTTCTATCCCTGTCCACTGTAGTGAACTTCTTCATTCTCGTTCAATTCCGATTTTACAACTTGAACATTTACTTTTTGGTCTTCTATCCTTTTCTCCAAAAGACTTATCTCTTGCCACAAATTTGCCATCTCACTTGGAATTTCTCCCAAAAGTTCTGTACAATCCTCACTATCTTTTTCTTTGTCACAAGCATAACTTATTGACACTATTTATTCATTCTCGATTAGAATAAAATTCTGATCCTCCATCTCTTTGATAGTTTTAGATGTTTGTTCATCGCTCTCCCTTTGATCATTTAAGAAAATCAATTCCTCGTTATTCTCTTCAATAGCAAATTTCTTATCATAGGACATAACTTCTCATCCCCACTGAAGATATTTCCTCCATTAAACATGGAATTTATGAACCCCTTTTGCTGTAATAACTCAACTTGTTCTTCATTTGAAAAGCAGTCATCATCATACTTTACTTGGCAATTTTCAGCTTCATTCAAGGCATTTCCATAAAATGGTTTATCTTCTACAATACCTGCATTCATACACAACCTGTCAGTTGTAAAATCACGGGACCTCATCATCTCATTTGGTGATTCAATCACCAATTCCTCTTGTTGTTCCAAGTCCTTTACATGACCTAGAAATATTTCGATTGTCTTCTCTTCAATCTCATCAAGTCCTTTACTTGATTGCTTGATATCCTTCTCTACTTCCTCTTTTAAAATAGAATTTAGATTCTTCTCGTCTTCTTCCCTCTTTATGACAATATCAACAAATTGTCCTTCTTTACATGTTTCACCTGTAAACATACACAAATTATCAGATTTAAAATCATCAGACCTCTTGGTCTCACTTGAAGTTTCAGTCTTCAAGTCTTCATCTTCACCTAGAACTTCACCCACTCTGGTTCACAAATGGACACTTCCATTTCCCACTCAGCGTCTCTGAGTTTTTCCATTAGCCACCTTACTTCCCTCTATTGTAGCCTTCTCTGCAACTTATGCCACTTCACTGGCTTCTTCTTTAATACCTAACCTTGTCTTTGACTTTCCTCTAGCAGCATTATCAATACATCGAGTTGTTCTTTCATCTCAGCAATCTCTCTGTCAATTTCCTCTTGACTCATCCTTTTGACATTTACCTTGGCATTTTCTTTCTTAATCTTTCTCTTGTTGTAGTCTTCCTCAGAACCTCTGCTATGACTATCAATAGCCATCTTCTTCTCCATCTTCATGAGTTCCTCACTCATTCACTATGAGTTGCACTAAAGCCTATGCAACAGCAAGTCATCCCTGCTGCCACTTACCTCACCAAGCTTTCCTCAGTACTTGGTCTTTTGGCAAGCAATTGGTTCTCTATCTCTGGAACCTCCTTTGAGCACTCTTCTCTGCTCCTTCTAGGCTTCAACTCATCTGCACCTTCTCAAGAACACAAGTTTCCTCTTATATTTCAATCACCATGAAATACATGGTTCTAACCACTTCTTCTTTCGCTTAGAAAGTCTTACCAGCTTCCTTCATTACTTAGCAATTCTACACACATCCTCTGTGGAATTACCTTTATGATCTGCAACAATACCTCTTCAGTAACAAGTCTCCTCCTTGCTACATATGCCTCACTAAGCTTCTCTCCTTTGAGCTCAGTCTTTTAGCATCTCTCTGGTTTTTTCCTTTGGAACCAATTTAGCACTCCTTGCTCTAGGCTTGCTGCAATCTTCTCACCTCTTTATGATGTCACCTGTGAAACCATATAAAAACCACATATTCTCCAGTATTCAAATCAAAACAAAACATGTCATCTCACCTTCAAGATCTCTGCATGATCTTGTTCCACCATTCCACCTGTACTTTGAGTGGATTGTCCTCTGTTTCTTGCATCTGCTACACATCACCTCTGTGTACCTTCTATTTGTCAGATTAGAATATGATCCCCTCTTGCTTGCATATACATCTTAAAACACATAACTCTGTTCTAAGTCCTTTTCTACAGAATTCCCTTATTCTGTTCTACTATCAATTGTTCCAATAACAATTATGCTCTGATACCAAATGACGTAGGGTTACCCTTGCTTTCACCCACAGTATGCATGTCTTATGCATATATCTGATTTGTCCCAGGAATTTTAACTCACTAAGGAGTCAAATCTTCAATTCTTAAGGTTTAAGGCCCCTTTCTTAAACTCTGCGGAATGATCTATAGAATAACAAAGTCTACCATTAATCCTCCCTTTCCTTTATATCGAAACTCATTCTCCATCTATCAGGACTTAATCACCCCTCTAAACCTTCGTTAACCTTTTGTTAACCCAAATATATATATATATATATATATATATATATATATATATATATATATCTATATATATATATATATATATATATATATATATATATATATATATATATATATATATATATATATCTGCACATTAAACTAAATCCCACTCATTCCTTTGGACTTACACAAGAAATCCTTCATATCGCGCTATATTCTATTATAATGTTTATATAATAGAAATCACCATAAACATGCATAAACCATACCTTTTTGCCTTTTTACAGCCCTTGCACATTTTCCGATGCATGCCTTTATCGTAATCGAGTATCAGCTCTTCCCAATCACACTACACATGAACCTTCCACTTCCAATATGCAATTACACTGCCGGATTTCAAATACTACAAACTGCGCCATATAATTCTATCAGGTCTACCATCTCAATGCCTTTGTCGCAACCCTTATCCACCATCAATCTTATCCTCAATCCGACGGCTGTACTCCTTCTCGATCAACAGACTTGCCCGACGCTTTACAATCGTTGATCAAGATCTGCTTGATCCGGCACTCTACAGCAATTTCGAGTCAACAAGTTACGCAAGGGTTAATGCCTTTTCAGATCCGATGGCATTATAAACTCCCAACTTATAAAAGTTCCGGTCCGCCCCTTACGGTTAACGCTCGATCAACTTATGGCCTGATATCCATTGGATGACGAGGTCTTTAGATCCTACAGTCCAGATCGATACCCGTCTTCTCTCTCTGCCAGTACTTAGATTGAATCTTCGTCGTTGTTCTTCTTCCTGATCCGATGGTCCACGCTTGATATCACTTGATCGCAATTGGGGATTGCTTAAGGCCCTCGTCCACTGCTCCTGTTGCTTTCCTCCGATGTGATATATCGAAGCGATCGCACTTCACAACACTTCAAGGCAAGTTAATTTCTCTTGCAATCTGATCCTGTCTGTTGATCCTAAAGATCCAATGGATCCTGTGCACCAATACTTTATTCTTTCGCCCATTAAGATCCTCTGTCTCTTCTCTTCCTCTGTGTATTCGCCTCGACTCTGCCTGCACACATAATTATATTGAATTCCAATTCAATCATCACTCATCATTTAACACTCGAACACACATTCGAACTCAAAATTGAGTTGATTATATTAATAAATATAAACAATGATTACAGAATGAGATCTTTGTCTCTCTAGCCTGATGTTCTAATATCAGTGGCCTCTGTTTACACTCTGCCCGTAGGCTTAAAACCACACTCTAGCTATCTATCTAGCCTGTCTAATTTCTTACTTTCTAACCCCTGTCTTTGCCTTTTAGGCTTACATTTATACAAAGGGATTCTAAAACCAATTCTGGTTTAGATCCATAAATTCCTTAACAAAATTCCTAAATATCTTCCTTATTCCTAAAACTCCTCTCTAATCCATAAATTCATGAACTGACTCCTAATCTGAGTTTTACAATTAATTCTCAAATCCCTCTATCTCTCAACTATCCTAAATCTCTCATGTTATCCTACATTCGAGAACATTTACAAATATGTTTCACTAGATTCAATTAAATCCTATTCTCTTTAAAATCACTCAAAAGCCTAAATAATTACATTAATTCACACTTAGGAAACCAACTCCCTTGAAAACACAATACCCCTCTGTCTACTAAAATATTATTGGGCTAAATGCTCCTGCATCACTATACCAACCGTTATACTTAATAATCTTATATCTTTAACAATTATTATATTTCTGTATCTAAAACTCTCCTTTATATAATTCTCCCTCATTGTACATTCATAATTATGCGTATTATTGCTTTATCTGCAATGTTATTATTTTTCAATAATGTAAATTATTTAACAACAATACATATTGTTAAAATATAATTTTGTTGGTTTATTAAAGTAATTGGATAGTTAATTGTTAGTCAGAATTATTTGTAGAGAGATAATTTTAGACATTATTATCTTAAATATTTTTAGAAAATTGTTGAAATTTATGAAAGTTATTAGTGCAACAGAATTCTCAAAAAGTCGTAATTTATCGTATAATCTATTTAAATGTTAAGAGGGCATGCAATGCCCCCATATATTTCTAATTAATTTCAGTTTTTAATGGTGAAAAAACATGCAATGCCTCATATGTTTCCAATTAGTTTCATTTATATCAATCTCTGTCTATCTATTTAACATGGCATTAGAACAGATTTAAAACTCTTTGCAGAATGAAGAGCACACAACAAATCAGGTTAGAGATTTGATAAAAGAGAGCAGACAACCAAAAGAGCCAAACATACCAAATCAAGGTTAGAGATTAGAGTTGGTCTTCCATGCAAGAAGAGCCAAACATACCATGAGCAGACCACCAAAAGAGCCAAAAGGAGATTGAGCAAGAGGAAAGATGGAGCATAAAGGAGGATTTGTAAGGAGAGAGAAGGAAGAGAGAATCTAAGAATCAAAACAGTTCACCATCCCACAAAATAAAAACCTTGAATAATATGACATATAAACTGATGCAACCAATGAAAGTTCGCTTTTTGAGAATAACTATGAACTATGCAAACAACCCCCTTGACTAACAAAATATCCTCACAATTTTTTACTAGTGGGAGAAACTAATCAAATCAGAGACCATACATGCCAATAACACCACTAAGAAAATGGGACACGTGTACCTATGTTGGCATGTTAGTCGACGGAATGAGAGTAGTGCATAGTGCTCTTGGACCAACTTCCAAGCCCAACATCTGCCTCGAACTTCAAAATACCACTCATTCATAAGGAAGAGACTGAAGGTGATAAGAACTAAGTGTACCCAGGGCTGAATGAAACACAAAAATCCCAAGATGGGCCAAAGAAAAAGTGAGGTGGGGGTGGCCAAGTTAGGAGGACCATGGCCAGCCCCCTCAATAAAGATAGAAACAATTGTGCAAGAATGGAATTTCCCACAAAGACTATCGAAAATACCAAATGAGAGAAGTCTTTTGCAGATTGCCTTTGCCTAAATAAGATTATGGAATAACCAAGCCATATTGATTGACATGTGAGCCTCAAGAAGAATCGATGAGTGAGACAGTTCCAACATGCTTCATTATTCAGAATCATGTGAGGTGAGAGTAGATACAATGAAAGAACCTATGAAGAATGAGACAACCATGCCTCCCACCTAGCTTGAGTGAGTTGACGATGGTGTCTCCATCCCTTCTCACTCCCATCTCTCATTTAAAACCCTTATGTGTGTATTTGAATAAACTTGAAATATCACTACGATAAGAGAATATATTTAACATTTATTACTATATACTTGAAATTGAAATTTTATTTATAAATTTAACCTAATATATAAAAAAAAATAAATAAATAAATAAATAAAATAAAAAATAAAACATAAAAATTTATATATTACTTTTAGATACCCAATTTATTTTTATATATCATGTATTGAAAACTCTCCACTTAATACTTACTTTTATAAACCCAATTTATTTTTATATATCATGTATTTTATCTCATTGCTTGCAACTTAGTTTGAAAACTTTCATATATATATATAAAAAAGGTTTCCAATCTCCCACTTAATACTTAGTTTCGTAACCATAACTAATAAAATCAAGAGCATCTTTCAATTATAATCGTACGAAAATTTATTTTTATTTCCATGCTTCTTACAAATAAAAGGCTTACAGTACGTTGATTCTCAACCGTGTTAAAAACAGAGGCCGACCATGCAGGCTCGCTGCCAGTGGCGTATATTGTATACAGATACAACCATATTCAGCAATATATATGGACAACATATCTTGACCTTCGCTTTGGGGTTTGTCACCCATTTGATTCAGTAGTTCATGTTTTCCAAACATCATTCCCTTTTTGTCTTAATTCTCCCTGCAACTTTCTCGCCTAAAGAGAAGGAAAGATAGATAAGGATATTGATCAAAAGCTATAGTCCTTAGCCTAAGCCATCAAAGAATATAGATGGAGAGCTATAGTCTTTAGCCTTGACCATCCCTAAAGAGGGGAGAAGGAGAATAAGGATACTGATCGAGAATTACGGTCTTTAGCATAGACCATCGCCAGAGAAGGGATACAATCCCTTCTGCCCAATCAACGCCTTTGAAATCCTCGAAGTGAGTCATAAAAAAATGGGTTTATTGTGAGAATCATCCATGGTTAAATTTAATTTAATCAGTATTTATTAGTATATTTTATTAGTATTTAAGTGTAATTTAATTAGTATTTTTCTTAATTATAAGTTAAAATTTTACATTTTAGTCTAATTAATTTTTAAAATTATCAATTTAATAAATAGATTAAAAATTTATCTATATCTAAATTTAATATTAAAAAATTATTTGAGAAAAATTAAATATATATATTTAAAACTATAATATCTTAAATATAAGCCAATCTGAATTAGAATAGAGAAAATAAAAACACTATCAATTCTAAGAATTGAAATTCTAAAATAGAGCATAAATTTAATGGTGTCCATAATGCTAAGACTCCAACATCAGCACTAACGGTGTTCATAGTATGGCATTCTTATCATACTTCTATCCACCATGTAGGTTGAAGACTAAAGTCTAAATGTTCAGTTTCACTGGGCACAGTTACACTCATGGGACATTTATATGCTATATAAAACGGTAATTTATGGGGATAGAGTAATCATATTTAGGGCATGTTCAATAGAAATAATAATAATTATTATTATTTAATTTTAAGGTCACGCCAAGCCGGACACCAAATTGGTGTATGAGACCCCTTATTTGTGGGACAAGTGACCCACCTCCATGCAGCAATTTATTATTATTATTATCCAAGGGACCCACCCCAATTTTAAAGTCACTGCCAAGCCAGACACCAAATTGGTGTATGAGACCCCCTTATTTGTGGGGCAAGCGGATACATACTCTACCCCCTTCTGGTTTTGAACATGTGAACCTCTTAGGAGGAAACACATACTCTTAACCATTAGGCCCACTCAAGCTGTATAAGTGAGATAACAAATTTATTTTATTTTATTTTCTGATTTTTATGTCATGATTGGAAATGGGAATCTCAAATGAATGGTTACCATGGCTCCTATAAGTTCCATTAATTCTTAGTTGAGTCTAAATGTCTTTAAATTTGAGCTCTTAAGACTATAGAATGCTAGTGGAAAAATTCTGTCTTCTTTACTTATTGAACAATAAAAAAAATTCAAAACTTATGCCCTCAATATTATTAGTACTTGTTCCATATATTATTATTGCTCTGAACATTAAAATCCTCCTAAATTCATAATTAAAAATACACTGAAACTTATTTTACTATTTATAAAATCTTCATAAAATTTTTCTTTCAATTCAAGTGAGAATAATTCAATATGGTTTGCAGAAGTTGTGAAAACCTGAGAAAGTATAAAGACTCTAGATAATTACACTAAATTATTAAATAATTTGAGAGTAAAAATACAATTAAATATATTTATTTTTTTAATTTCATTTTATTTTATGATCCAATGAAATAAAAAACTAATAAAAGAAAAAAACTAAATTTTTATTAAAAAAAAAATCTATCATATAATAATATAATAATAAATGTATTCTAAAAATTATTATGATATAATAATATAATAATAAGTGTATTCTAATTTATAGAGGAAATAGTTTTTTCACCAGAATTTACCAAAAATAGAAAATACAATTTCCAGATTTTGTATTGTTTAAAATACATTTTTGAATGCATAAACAACCATATTCAGCAACATATATGGACAACATATCTTGACCATATATTGACCTTCGCTTTGGGGTTTGTCACCCATTTGATTCAATAGTTCATGTTTTCCAAACATCATTCCCTTTTTGTCTTAATTCTGCCTGCAACTTTCTCGCCTAAAGAGAAGGGAAAGATAAAGATAGATAAGGATATTGATCAAAAGCTATTGTCTTTAGCCTAAGCCATCAAAGAATATAGATGGACAGCGATAGTCTTTAGCCTGGACCATCCCTAAAGAGGGGAGAAGGAGAATAAGGATACTGATCGAGAATTACGGTCTTTAGCATAGAGCATCGCCAGAGAAGGGATACAATCTCTTCCGCCCAATGAACGCCTTTGAAATCCTCGAAGTGAGTTATAAAAAAATGGGTTTATTTTGAGAATCATCCATGGTTAAATTTAATTTAATCAGTATTTATTAGTATTTTTTTTAGTATTTAAGTGTAATTTAATTAGTATTTTTCTTAATTATAAGTTAAAATTTTACATTTAATTTTTAAAATCATCAATTTAATAAATCCATTAAAATTTATCTATATCTAAATTTAGAATTAAAAAATTATCTGAGAGAAATTAAATATATATTTAAAACCATAATATCTTAGATATAAGCCAATTTGAATTAGAATAGAGAAAATAAAAACACCATCAATTCTCAGAATTGAAATTCTAAAATAGAGCATAAATTTAATGGTGCCTATAATGCTAAGACTCCAACATCAGCACTAACCGTCTTCATAGTATGGCATTCTTATCATACTTCTATGCACCATGCAGGTTGAAGACTAAAGTCTAAATGTTCAGTTTTACTAGGCGCAGTTACACTCATGGGACATTTATATGCTATATAAAACAGTGACCTATGGGGATAGAGTAATCATATTTAGGGCATGCTCAACAGAAATAATAATTATTATTATTATTTAATTTTAAGGACACGCCAAGCCGGACACCAAATTGGTGTATGAGACCCCATTATTTGTGGGACAAGTGACCCACCCCCAGGTAGCAATTTATTAGTATTATTATCCAAGGGACCCACCTGCATGCCGAGTATACTAAGTTCCAATGATTTTAGCAAGAGCAGACGTTCCTATGATTTTAGGAAGAGCAGACTCACGTGCCGCAGACTCACGTGCCGCCAAGACGGGATTGGGGAATCCGCCCCTTTAGCTTCCACCACAGGAGGTCAATGTACTCAATGAGATTTGGACTTTGGTCTGGTGGGCTTCGCCCAAGTGACTTACCGTCAAACCACACAACACTGTACTCCGGGCAGGGATTTTTTATTATTATTATCCAATTTTAAGGTCACTGCCAAGCCAGACACCAAATTGGTGTATGAGACCCCCTTATTTGTGGGTCAAGGGGATACATACTCTACCCCCTTCTGGTTTTGAACATGTGAACTCTTAGGAGGAAACACATACTCTTAACCATTAGGCCCACTCACGCTGTATAAGTGATATAACAATTTTATTTTATTTTATTTTCTGACTTTGTATGTTGTTTTTTAGATATAGAATGAGTTTATGTCATGATTGGAAATGGAAATCTCAAGTGAATGGTTACCATGGCTCCTATAAGTTCCATTAATTCTTAGTTGAATCTAAATGTCTTTAAATTTGAGCTCTTAAGACTATAGAATGCTAGTGGAAAAAATCTGTCTTCTTTACTTGTTGAACAGTGAAAAAATTCAAAACTTATGCCCTCAATATTATTAGTACTTGATGCATATATTATTATTGCTCTGAACATTAAAATCTTCCTAAATTCATATTTAAAAATGGACTGAAACTTATTTTACTATTTGTAAAATCTTCATAAAATTTTCTTTCAATTCAATTGAGAATAATTCAATATGGTTTGCAAAAGCTGTGAAAACCTGAGAAAGTATAAAAACTCTAGATAATTACACTAAATTATTAAATAATTTGAGAGTAAAAATACAATTAAATATATTTATGTTTTTAATTTCATTTTATTTTATGATCCAATGAAATAAAAAACTAATTAAAAAAAATACTAAATTCTTATTAAAAAAATTACTATCATAAAATAATATAATAATAAGTGTATTCTAAAAATTACTATGATATAATAATATAATAATAAGTTTATTCTAATTTATGGAGGAAATAGTTTTTTTCACCAGAATTTACCACAAACAGGAATATAATTTCCAGATTTTGTATTGTTTAAAATACATTTTTGAATGTATAAATAGATTCAACACTCTGAAAATCCCCCGCTTGAATTAAACCGATGAAATAATTTAAATTCAAATTTTTAAAAATCTCTATAAAATTTAGATTAAAATTAACTAGAAAAATTATCATGGAAAAGATCATTTCGTCAATTAAATAATAAACCTAAATACATATAAAAAAATCATAAAAAAGACCCTGTATAAAAGATTTACATATCCTAGTCATCAACCCATCAAATTTATATTCTGATTATACCCATCCGTTTTCAGGAAAGTATCCCATCATACTCTGAATACCCGCGTACGTATTTCCCGAACTCTGTTAGTGTGCCTAACTTTTCCCGTTAATTAATCTATTTCCTCTCATCCACAAAGAAAACGCCGAGACTCGGGATTGGTGGATCAGATTGACCAGTGATTTATTTTTGCTTCTTTTGAAGATATGATTTAAAACTTTCGTTATAAAAGAGTCCAGGAAAGTAAATCATCTCACCCGGAAGCCCTATGCTATTCCCGAACTTCATAACTTTTCGCTTCCAAAATACAGCCACAACCACTCCCACCAATAAAAACACAACAACCGCACCACCAATGCTCCATTCCAACATTTTAGGATGACGTTTTCCTGCAGCTAATAAGAATCAGATTAGTAAATGCCTTCATGACTAAATTTAATTAGCAGATACTTTTTCAGATATTATCAGTGATCTAAATATGGATGACAAGAGTACCTTCTGGTGCTCTTGACGGCGGTATAGCAGGACCACTTCCACCTGCAGTTGAGGCAGTGAGCAAAGGGACACCATCACCGTAAAACTTGTATCTCGCGAAACGAATTACACAGTAGTCATGGAAGGCGCCTCCTTGGCTAGTTCTTACTGGACAGGAGCCCAAAGTGTCGTACAGAATTTGGAAGCACTGTTTACATTGATTCATAGTAAGGGCTCTCCAACATTGAGCCAGAGAATAAACTCTATTCTCATTTCCTGTAGCGAAACCCACATTACTGGACCCAGCATTCTCCATAACCCTGGTCAATAGAGAGGCAATATTCCAATCCTTGGAACCCCCTACGTTTCCATCTGCGCCCTTCCTTGAAGTGTTATCGCAAACTACAACGGCGTCCAATGATGCATGCTGCAAATTTGTTGGATATAAGTTGTGAGTGGCATATCTCAAAAAGCATCCGCTCAGATGAAGGCTTCCGGAAATACAATCGGTAAAATAATAAGAGAAAGACTTGGTAATGTTTGAAACGCATGCCCGGCAAGCAGAGGCATTGAGGTCTCCCCTGCACTGAGCAAGTCCGTACACCTTATCTCCATTCTCTCCATGAGATGAAATACTGTAGCCCGTCTTATTAACATTCTCCACCAACGAATTCAGAACCACCATCAAATTCCTTTCCAAAGAACTTCCAGCCGTGATATTACCAGGACGACAAGATTGTACTTCTAGTGCACGAGTAGGATTATCTGACTGAGGTAATGGTTGTATGAAGTGATGACTGGAAGAATCATAGTGAGCTAATGCTAATGTTAGTAGAAAGAGAATGAAGGTGAGAGATAATTTGGATTTGGAAGTGAAGCGAGTGATATTCCTTGTGCAATTACAGACCTTGTTGGAAGGGGCCATTCTGTAATTGAAATCAATCTGCGGAAAACCTGAAAAAGTGTCAGCGCTGCCTTTCTTTTATCAAGAACAACCCGGTTGAAAGGTAAGGCAAGGTTGCAGTGCCATTTTGAAGCGGATGAGAAAGCAAATACGAGATTTAATAGAAACGGTCAGCGCAATCTCTGAGCTTCATATTTCAATTCAACATCTACCTTGCGCTTCACATTTCCATTCACATCTATGTTATTTTGCGTCTATATTTTTATTATTTTGATTTTAAAAAACATTAACTCCCGGAGTAAGTTCTGAGGGTTAGTGATGAACAAAGGTGTCTGTTAATGGGTATACTTTATAATCTGATCATATGTTTTATTGATTTTTTTTGGAATATCAATTAAGATTAAGATGATAAGGTTATATATATATAATGGATTTAAAAGTAGTTAAGTATTTTGAAGATTCTAGGCAGGCGGCGGTATACGAATTGTTTTATCCGGTACATCCATGAGTCCAGCTCCTTGTCGACTTGATATCCAATATCGCGATTGACGTGGTGTTTGAAGTCATCGGCTGAGTACCTGGTTTCATGTGAGGGAAGGCAGTATTTTCACCCTTAAATGACCCGATGGGTCATTAATTCTCTCATCTATACATTTGGGATTCTGTAAATTTCAAGCACCGTGTCGTAAGTTGATAATTGCTTTATTGATTTTACATCTTATTCATTGGATTATTGTTTAATAATTTTTTTAGATTTGAAAAAGGCACTACCATGGGTTTTTAATTGAGTCGGTTTATTGTTTTTTTATTTTATTTATTTATCCGATACTCAAAAAATTATCAATTTTTTTAATATGCAATTTTTGTTTTATTATAAAATTGGAGGAAAGGTTTGCACTTTTAAAAATTTCATTTCTCTAGAGTCTTAGTAAATATGGAATTAACATGGATTTACCGTGGTTTCTAGAAACACACTAATAAAATGTCTTAACTAGAAATAATTTTCAAGACATTTTTCTAGTTAATTTTAACCAAAATCCACAAAAAAAAAAAATGAAGTTGTTTAATCTATAAAATTCCCACGGGATTTTTTAGGTTGTTGAATCCATTTATGTATTCAAAAATATATTTCAAACAACAAAAAATCACTATTTTGCTTGAAATTAGACTATGTCTATATATACACACAAGAAATACAGAAAACTGGTTTGGAATATATATATATATATATATATTCCAATCAAATTTTCCTGAAATTTGTGTGTATATATACAACTTGAGTGGGCCTAATGGTTAAGAGTATGTGATCACAAGTTCAAAACCAAAGTGAAAGTATAAGAAAACTTTTAATTTAAATTACTTTATTTTTCTCTATATAAAGTTGATATATAATTATGTTATTTAATATGGGCATTGAAATATTTTATTGATGGTTGAGTGAGCACCAAACCAACACCACCACCACAACTACCTGGACCCCACATAGTGGAGCAAAAATCACATATACCAGCCTTGAGAGTCTCTCTGCCTGAGGTATACTAACATTGTCATATGCAGATTCAATGGTTTTTGGCCTAAATCAGATGCATTACATCAATGGATTTACTCCACTTGGTCAACAAATTGTGATATCCATCTATGTTCCAAGGGGTTTTTTATTGTCAAATTCGACACAGTCAAGGATAAGGAATATGCCCTCAATGAGGGACCATGGTTCTGGGGCAATCCAAGACTTTTCATGATCCCTTGGTTCCCAGGTTTTGATGCCACTACTATGGTGGTTTCTAAAATGCCTATTTGGGTCAGGATACAGAACCTCCCACTACATTTTTGGCATCACAAAGTATTAGAAGGAATGAGGAATTTTATAGGAAATTTTCTCAAGATGAAGATAGAGTCTTAAGAGGCATATTCACCTTCGCCAAAATATGTGTTGAGGTAGATCTTAGTCAAGGATTACCTGATAGCAATAATCTGATCCATAACAATATACAGTGGACTCAACCACTAGGTTATGAAAATACGACATTCCGCTGCCGTGGATGTCAACAAACAGGTCACCTTCTCAGTACCTGCCCACCTTCTCAGTACTTTCCCACAAGCTAAAAAAAACACTAGAAGAAATAAGAAACAATCACAAAAACCAAAAGGTTGGCAATGCACAAAGCCTCTAGTTGAAACAACAGAAGAAGATGAGACAACAAAGAGCACTGCAGACAACAACGAGTAGATTGTACAGATCAATCCACTCAAGGACATCATAGGACACAACTTTGCATTAATATAGTGACCCAACAACCCTTCGCAGTAGTTTGAGCAGCACACAACAAGGAAAGAAGTTAGTGGCAGTAAACGAATCCATGGATCAGAGGGATCGGATTCGGAGAAAGAATATCTAACTAATACCAATGAGAATCAAATGTCTATTGTAACTTCCACTCCCAATACTGGTGGTTGGCGAAAAGTGGAAAAGAACAAAGGTAGGAAAGAATAGATTAGTCTCTTATGGATTCTGAGAAATCAGACCTGCTATTACTGCATATGCTCATTAGCATCTACAACATGTAATTTTTCTCTTTTTGAATAAAATTATGATTTTTCCAAGGGAATTTTTTTTTTATTGATGGTTGACACTAAAATATGTTTTCTTTATTAATATATCTATTCTAAAATGAATTACATATCGTTGAGCCAAGAGGCTCATCCTACAACCCAGAGGCTCATCCTACAACCCAGTATGATGTGTAAGGATATCTGTATGTCATCAAAGTTGAAATTTTGCTCATTTCGGCCAAAATAAAAAATCTAAAAATTCTAAAAATTAAAAAAATTAAATAACTATACAAAATATTTAAATAATGTCGGCTCATAAAAAATTTTACACTTGAATAAATTGGATCCATTTAAGATGGATCTATACTCAATAATATTATTTTTACATGCCACATATCTGCTCCATATTAAATAGTGAATAAATTAATACATAACTCTATAATAAAAAAAAAATGTTTTTTTACTTTCAATTACTTTATCTCTTTATATAAAATAGAACTAAAATTAAGATTGAAATTTAAAAAAATATATATAACAAACATTGATTTTTTTTGTGATTACTTTTTAAAATTTGTTAATGTAAGTATTTTTTTTAAAATGTAAAGTTGTGTGACAACATTTCTCTCATACTAAACTCTACATTTCCCTTATACTAAATTATAGAATTTCTTTCTACGCAATAAAAACAATAAAATAATTCTTTAATTCTTTTAAAATCAAAACAAATATATACCTTGGAATTAAAACTTAAAAAATTGAATTACCAAATTATTAACCCATTCATGTAGAGTATATATCATATATTACATGGAATACAGAAACTAACTCTTTGGAACTTTAGATTTTATAACAGAACTTTTGGTTTATATTTAAAAATATAAAATAACGTTTCCTTTGAAATTTATAAAGATGTATTAAAGTGTATTAATATAGTAAATAAAATTAAATAGATATATTAAAGTATATTAATATAGTAAAAAAATTATAAAAACATATTTATATTTTTTTGTAAGTTGGGGTCGTTTTCATTAAGTCAAAATGTTACATAGCACTTTATAGTTTTCCAAAATTTTGCTAGCCTTACTTATATTGGATTTATTGGTCAGTAGTTGATTCAACAAAAATTTTACATTAGCCAGAAAAGACTAAGAGATCCAGAACAAAAGAGAACCCATAAACTAGTAAACAACCAAGATTTTCACACATCCTGTAATCAGCAAGTGGCATAAGAAGTTATCGGCACTAGATTCACTGGGCTAGAACCTGGGGGTGGAGGCTAAGAAAATTTACACTAGACATGCCACCCATTATGATCCAGGAAAGCATCTAGAAATTTTATCCTGCATATGCCACTAATTTCTCTAAAGTTCAATGAAGAAGGAAAATATTTCATTATGATACTCATGTTTTTCCTTGAGGACTTATCCCAGCAAAGCCTTGAGCTGCTAGTGTAAAGTGATTGAGTGAATTTATTGAGATTTCCTCCCCCTAGAGTGATCAGGGTCCGGTAACCACTGAGAGACTTCACCAATGAGCTTTGCATCAGAGAGAGATTATATTTCCATGTTCATTGTTCATTCCAATATCTGAATACCAGCTTGGGTGTTAGGGGAGGTTGTAGTCTACAAAGCAATAGTCACCTCCTGAGCTTGAACCTCATCCCTAGATAAGTTGGGTTGGTCGCGACGAGACTACCCATGTTCCCCCCCTTCCTTGTTTATGTAACATACCCCCTATTATTCCCCACCCAAATTAAGGTTAGCAAGAGGCAGCTACTATGATGACCTAACTCCCATAGTCACATTACAGAAATGGGGTCTAAGTTTTTTCTTTCTTCTATCCTTTCAAAACTAAAAAAACGATGTCATCGCATTCATCTCACCGAGATGATTCCAATGATATAAAATTTGTCCTAATCTGACTCCCATATCGACATATATGGCCAATTGAATTCATGTCTAATTAAATAATGCCATGACATCAGGCATGCCACATGGCACCCACGCGACTGACATAAGCCACTTGCCAACGATCGAATTTTTCATACTCCAGGTCATTAGTAGACCCATGTTGTCGGCTCATAAAGCCCAATGGAGGACCTCTCTCTCTCTCTCTCACACGCACACACACACACATAAATATATTCACTTAACAAGCACAGGCATAGGCCACCCTTGCCACCTTACCACGGGACTTCAATCCCGGGCATTACTTTTATGCTCTTCATCCCAACCCACTAGGATGACGATGACCAGGACGACGTGGGCTTGCAGAGGGACGTGTCAACCTTAACAAAAATGCCTAGGTGACATGCGTAAATGTAGGTCAACAGATTATTACATGATAGAGACAGGAACTTTCTCGTTTCCCCAGATTCTGTCTCGCAAGAGGAACAAAGGCACGCTCCAAAGAACAACCCGGCTGACAAGGCTTCAGGATTATGTGGAGGCGAAATATGCATATTGATTAGAATCCTTGTAGAGAGTGGTCGTATGACGATTGAGTTGTCTTAGCGCTTGAAGGAGTAGCTAGGTATATGAAATCCTTTCCCTACTCTTATAAGTAAGCCTTCCCTGTCCCACGGTCATGATTTGCTACAAGCATGAACAAATTCAATCATGCCTTTGGTTGAAGGAAGCACTTGAGTGTACCACGGACGAAGGTGCCATAAAAGGGAGCTTTGTTAATGGAAAGGGTGATAATATAATACATAAGCTTGTGAATAATTACCAAGTATATGAAATCATTTCCCCTTGCTCTTATAAGTGATCCTTCCCTATCCCAGAGTCATGATTTATTACAAGAATGAGCGGATTCAATCCTGCCTTTGGTTGAAGGAAGTGTCTGAGTGTGTATATATTTATATGCACACACACACCCATTTGTATATGAAAATACATGTATGAATCCATATGCCCATAGCACTATCCTTCCTAAGATTGAAACTAAAGTAACAAGGCCTAGTAGCCTATTGTATAAGTGGTACAATAAATAAGACAGGGTTTACCCATTCATAACCACTAAGGCCCATTAGACAAATTGCAATTCCATCACAACTCAAAGGTCTAGAAACCTCTTAGGATGATATTAATAGACAGGAATTAAGTCCATCTTATCTTAGAGATTCATTGGTCTCTTGGGCTATTAATAAACATACAACAAACTCATGAAAGCGAACAGGAAACATATAATGCCTAAATTCCTATAGGAAATCACATTCCACAAGTGGATAGGAAATCTCAGTACCCTCTCAATTCGCAAGAAGGAATCACACATTTGAGCATTGAATTTAACATCAATGTAGGTCTATGGCCAATACAACATTTGATATAATTGAAAATGTAAGAACCTACACTCCTTAATTATTAGCATGGCATTATCTTGTTTGCAAGTAACAGAAGCAATATGGTAATCACAAGCACAAGCATAAGGTAATACTTATCTTATGCAAGGTCTGGTAACTGAGAGTGGCATTCTAACTCTCAACCCAACCATAGACAAATTGTAGCCAAGTATTTATTGCAGTTGTCACCCCCGAGCCAGATTCTAGTGCTTGAGGTGGAGTGCTTCTAAGGAATAACTAAATCTCTAGATAAAACATGGTGTCCTAAGGGTACACTGCCTTCACCCACCAGTTATTTGAATGGTCAATGAACTAGTGAACCTTCACTTATACACAACCAATACTAATGGTATGTTTTAACCAATATCACTACTGAAACATGGTGTCCCCATGAAAGCTACATCGCCTTCGCCCACCAACTATATAAGAAAATTAAAACATCACAACATCATAATAAAGATCCTAACACAAGGAGTACGACTTGACTTCAGAAGAAGAGTTCCCACTTAAACAAAAGGTTCACTAGTTAGCTAATATACCAAGGAGTATAGGGGCTTCCTACTATTGGTGGTTAACAAGTGGAGCAAGCACTAGTACCATTCAACGCTCAAGGCAACACATGGTGGTTCACCAGCCCCACCAGCACTAAAATGCCCTCTGCTCCCATCAAGTAGATTCATTAATCCAACAAGATTCCTAGTGGGTTCTTCAAACCTTAGGCAAGCCTATGATATATTTCACCCAACAATACTTTTTTCTGAGGATTCTTTAGCTAGCATTTCTTTTTTCTCTGTTCTCTTCCACTATGCATGCATGCTCAAATGAGAGAATGAGAGAGTGTGAGAATGCCCCACTGTAATCTCCTCCTTGCCAACTTGTTTTCGTGCCCATAACAGACCAACCATCTTTCCTTTTCCTAAGTTTCCACGTAGTCCCTACCTTGGACAGTGCATCCCATTCCCATCTTGAATGCTTTGTCCTTTCTTGCTTGTTATTGGAGGCTAAGGACACCCGGACCTATCCCCTTTCTTGTTGGTTACACTTATTGCATAGTCAACCTATTAAATTCATTTCAACCAACTAGGGTTTAACATTTAAAACATCATTTCCATTAAGTAATCTCCTTCCTCAAGCAATCGAATCTATGTTCCTCTCTCAACCATTTAAATAATTACAGGTATTTATAATGAGAGAATTATTGACCAGGGGGTATCATAGTCCCCTTCCCCAATGAGAGAATTATTAACCAAGGGATATCATAGTCCCCTCCCCAATGAGAGAATTATTAACCATGGGATGTCACAGTCCCCTCCTCCTTGGGGGAACACCATCCTCAATGTTCAATGCGCATATTCATTATAAAAAATAAATGCTTAAAGTACACAACACAACTAATATGGAGCTTTATATATGCAATGTATCGTTTCAATTTTTACAACACATTTTCTATCCATAGTGGCTCACCCAACCACTCGATAACAATTCTTGATTAATTCAGCCATCTCCCAGTGGCCCTTTTGAAATATTTTGGTGCTTTTATTGCACACTCTGATATCTTCAAGATGTTGTAGTCCTCTTTTCAGTCAGCTTCATTCACCACGACCGGGAAATTCCCATGCCTTCCTATAACATGGCATATAATCTCTCATGAGATTCATCATAAGAATTTGCAAAAAATTAAATTATACCTCTTTCCTTGTCCTTTGAATGGTTGCTCAACCATTCACACACATCTTTAACAAAGCCCATTTATCAGGTGTTCTCAACAACTTCTTGTTGTTACACCATAGTGGCTACAAATTAGTCATTAACAAACCCATTTATCAGGTGTTCTCAACAACTCCTCATTGTTACACCACAATGGTTACATGTTCAGTCATTAACAAGCCCATTTATTAGGTGTCCTCAACAATTACTCATTGTTACACCACATAGGCTACAAATCAATGCAGGAGTTCATGCAAAGCACAATGAGCCTGAATTAAGCCATGGAGAGAGAGATATATAGTTAATAATGAGGAGGTTTTATCAATTGCATTACTCCTGAAGGAATGAAAGTGCACTCTCCAACACTTTTTAGCCCCCTTGAGATGGTCTAGAAGGTCATCAATCAGTGAGATTGGATACCTACTCTAGACATTGATCTTATTTAGTGCCCAATAGTTAATACAGAGCCTCCAGGTTCCATCCTTCTTCTATACCAACACGATCAGGCTCCCACAGGGTGATGAACTTGGCCTGATGTGCCCTTTCTGTAACAACTCCTGAATCTACCTCTTGATTTCATCATTCTCCAGAATAGAGAATTAGTAGATTGTTCCATTGGGTAGCAATGCGTCGGGGGTTAAATCGATGGAGTGCTTGACCTCACAGTGTAGGGGTACCCTTGTGGGTGAGGTGAAGATGTCCTTGTACTCCTCCATGATGTTGTCCATCTGTTGTTGTCGTGCGGAGGAGCCTTGTCTAGAGGTCGTGGATGTGGCCACAATCTGCTTATTTCCCTCAGGGTGAAACATAAGGAAGACAAATTTCTCAATCTAGGAAGTGATCTTACTACATTGCTTTGTAGAGATCAAAGAGATGGTGGTAGGTGGTGCTACCTCCGGTATCCTGTATAACTTATTTCCCATAGTAATAATCATAGTGTGAGGCCTAGACTCATACATAGGATGATGCTTCCACAAGTATGGTTGGCCCAATAATACATCACAAAATTCAAGAGGAGAAACATCACACAGTGCCTCATCTGTGAAGGGCTTGATGTTGTAAGGAAGGCGACACTGTCAGATGACATAGAGATCTCGTCCTAAAATGAGGTTCTTTTGGCTCCCATTGTCGACAATGAACTACAGTGGGAAACCCTTCACCCACATCTGTGAGTGGAAGAGATGCTCCCCCTCCTCCATATCTTTAGGCTCAATCTGCTCAACTTTGGTGGTGGCAACAGTGGCACTGGGATCTGCATCAATAATTTTCTTCCATTTGTCATTCCCCTTGTTAGGTTCTGAGTTAGAGTCAAAACATGCATCTGACTCTGAAGCATTCAGCTCGACCAACAATGAATTCTTGGTTCAACACTCACTTGTGTTATGAGTGGGAATCTTATGGAACTCACACCATTTTCCTGTGTCCTTCTTTGTCTTTGTGGTGTTGTTCTTTTCTTGCGGCTTCAATGGGTTTTCCTGGGTCACCTTGCCTTGGCTTTGTCCTTTGTTCTACAGTTTGGGGGCACCTTTCCCTTGCTTCAGATTCACAGATCCAAAGTCTCACTTCTTCTGTTTAAATTTCTACTCAATCTTGACAGCGTATTGATAGGTGACGTCAAGCGAGTAGATGTCCAGGAACTCCATCTCATCCTGGATGTACTTGTGTAGACTATTGTCATACTTGAGTACTAGATGCCGCTCAGATTCCTTGATACCCAACTTCGTGCGAAGGGTATGAAAATTATTTGTGAACTCTGGCACATCTTGGTCCCTTCCTTGTTGTAGCGTGGTCCTCTTTATGTATTTATCTCAATAGCTCCCGACAGGGTAATACTGCTCCTTGATGGCATCTCAGAAATAATTCCAAGTGGGTGTAGCTAAAAATAGTGAGGGTTCCCCCTCATCCTTCTTCTCACTGTAGGTTTCCCACCAGTCCTTGACGTGGGGGGAAATTTTGAGGAGTGAAAAAGTAATATTTTCCCTATTGGAAAAGTAATGAACCGAAAAATATCCTTCTAACAAATTTAACCATTTATCTACAACATTTTCATCTATCTGGACTTCAAATATGGGGATGTCAAAGTTGAATTGTACCTTAAAGGAAGTTGTGCCTCCAGAGTGGCTTCTGGGTGAATATGTGTCACCTATGGGTAGCTGCTGAAGGGTCTGAGAAAAGTTTTCCATCATCGCGTTCCATTGTCGCTCAAGGGATTCTTCGAGCAATATTTTGAAAGTATATCCTACTCCCTCGTCTTTATTTTCTTCTGCCATAGGAGGCCATCGTGGTTTGCGAGGTTGGTCTTATAAAGGTTCAACCAGTTCGAGCCCAAACTCATTATACCTTGACCTTGTTTGGGACATGCAAAGAAAAACAGAGAAAGAGCAGACTGCTCTGATACCAAAGATCTGAACTTATTCAGGAATGCAACAAAATACAAATATAAACATAAACACATAGATGCAACATAAATAAATCCTCATTTCATTAATATCAAAGAATTGAAATATGCTTACATATAGAATGGAAATAAACTAGCTTGGACAATGTTATTTTATCTCTGAGAAGAGATGTGGTGGCTACATGCCTTTGAAATATGTTACAATGAGACTCAAATGCCTATTTATTATTGAGAAACAATGGAAAACCCTAAAAATCCAAAATCCTAACCCTAGGAGATGAAGCGCCAAAATTGTGGGCCTCGTTGGGGTAAATTGGTACATCAACTTCCCGGTGTTGTAGCTTTCACATACAATCTATGTTTGACGCGCATGATACCTCGTTATAAATATCTATCCGTGGACTACAAATTTCAATTGCAAATGTTAGAGTATGAATTTTTTTCCCATTTACCAAAAAAAAACATCATTTAGGGCCTGAAAAACATCTCTGAAAGTTTAGGACCCGAAAAACTGCCAAAAATAGTAAATTGTGCTACAATTAAGGAAACTAGAAAACTGAAAGAAACAATGGTGGGGGTCCAAGTGGAATAGGTGGGTGGCCACAAGTATCCATCGGGATCATCAAGGTAAAGAATGCAATAGACGAAAGAAAAGAGAAGTATAAGGCCAGATTTATGGCCAAAGGATTCTCTCAAGTTGAGGGAATTGACTATGAAGAGACCTTTGCTCCTATAGCAAGGTACTCATCCATTAGATCAATTCTTGCATTTGCTATGCAGATGGGGTGGAAGATCCACTAGATGGATGTAAAAAAAGCATTCATCAATGAATTTATTGAGGAGGAGGTGTACATCGAGCAACCAAAATGTTTTGAGACCCTTGATCGAGAGTCGCATGTGTGCAGACTCAAACGAGCATTGTACAGTCTCAAGCAAGCACCTTGTGCATGGTATAATAGGATCGAGAACTATATCACTAGATTGGGCTTCACAAAAAGTGAAGCAGATTCAAACCTTTATCATATCTTGGTAGAAGGTAAATTGTTGATTATTGTTTTATATGTTGATGATTTGATTTTAACAAGTGATGATAAGTTCATCAGATCTTGCAAGGAGGACCTTGCAAGAGAATTTGAAATGAAGGACATGGGACTCATGCACTACTTCCTCGGATTGGAAGTATGGAAAGGAGATGGGGAATTGTTTGTCTCTCAAGGCAAGTATGCAAATGAGATATTGAAGAAGTTTTGCATGGAGAGTAGCAAACCCATGGAGACTCCTCTAGAAACTAGCTGGAGGAAAGAGGATGCCACTTCAGGTGAGGAAGTGGAGGCTACCATTTATCGGCAGCTTGTGGGTTCACTAATGTATCTTGTGAACACATGACCAGATATGTGCTATGCAGTCAACCAGCTGAGCCAAGTTGTGGTTAGGCTAACCAAATTATTTTTAAAGGAAACTAAGCATGTTCTATGTGTAGAAATTCCTTGTAGATTCAAACTACTTATGTAATTTGCTAAAACAAAAGACTTGAATCTACTCTACTCATCAGCGAAAACAATTAAATGATCGAGAAATCACAACATAAACATGAGACAAGATTAAATCACATATGTTGAAATATTTATCTAAGGGGAAAGCAATTGCTCAAAACCCCTTCCTATCTGTATTGCATTAGTCAAAAAATAGAGAAGAAATATAATGTTTGCTCAAGCCCAAGCAATCTATGCACTAGTATCATCTATCTCACTGCTTCCTACACAAGCTCTTGCCAATACTTAACCAAATCCAAGCCTTCCCAAGTCCATATTTCCTTGCGTTGTTCCTCAAGGAATTAGCCCCCTATTAATTAGTTAAATTCCCAATTAGAATTGTGAAATCCCTATAGGCCCCTTCTCTGATTGCATGCACCACATGTACAATTTGGAATTATCCACAACTGATAGTACAATGCAATTTAACTCCAATATCAACTGGTTAACTCGAATTTCATACATGCATGAGTTAATTAAGGCTTATGGATCAGTTAATTGGTTGAACACTGAAGCTACACCCCATTGCTAGACCTCCTACTAGTTCCTCCAATAGTTGGAACTAGTTTAACTGACCTTAACTCAATTTAACTGAATTAAATTGTTACAACTAAAATTAACTCAACCTAGGCTCCTAAAATTTAGGAATTAATGTACACAACTGAAGTTAAGCTCTCACCTCGAATTAACTAAGGTAATTGAGTAATAACAACTTAGTTAACTCATTCAAGTTGTCTTGTGATGTGGAATTTCGATTTTCTCCTAATTTAATTCAAGGGAAAATTAAATTAGGAATTTCTTGTTGTATTTTTTCATCACTCCCTCTCAACAAGAAAGGGATTATCTTCTACCCTGATCCTGCCTCTATGGAACTCGAATTTGCATCTTGAGAATGCCTTTGTCAAAATATCTGCATCCTGTTCCTCTATAGGAATGTGCTCCAACAACATGATTCTACTCAACACACAATCTTGCAGATGGTGATACTGAATGTCGATATGCTTGGACCGATCATGAAAAACTAGATTCTCAAAGAGTTTGATACAACTCTGGTTGTCACAGTAAATCACTATAGGATCCATCATCTGACCAAATAACCCAACACAGATCTTTCTCATCCAGATAGGCTCACATGCTTCCTGGATAATAGCCATGTACTCTGACTCTGCTAAGATGAGTGGAATAGATCATTGTTTCCCGTTGTACCAAGAAACCAATGTTGAATTAACACTAACAATTCCTCCTGATGTGCTCTTCCTATCTGATGGACTACCCACCCAATCTGCATCTGTGAAGTCTTGCAGCTTCATTCCCTCTGTCATCATGTACCAAAGAACAAACTAAGTGGTGCCTCTGAGGTATCTCAACACATGCTTTGCTTCCTTCCAATAGATTTTGGTTGGCTTAACCATAGCTTGACTAAGTTGGTTAACTACATAACACATGTCCGATCATGTGTTCAGAAAATGCATAAGTGAACCCACAAGATGCCTGTAGATGGTAGCCTCCACTACATCACCTGAAGTAGCATCTTCCTTCCTCCAATTCCCTGTTAGAGGATGTTGGAAATAATACTGAGAGGGGGGTGAATCAGTATTATCAAATCAATAACTTTTTCATTTCATACTCAGATTTATATATGCTACTTCAATGAAGGTAACTCATGTGTACATGCAACTGTCTTTAAAGAAACGAGCGTATATCTAGAAAACTTATGATTTAGTTAATTTAATCATTGCATCAGTACTTCATTAACCATATAAACAGTAACCATGTGCAGTAATAACATAATAAACCATCACACATAAGCAACACACATGAACACCAAGATTTAGGGTGGAAACCCAATGCAGGACAAAAACCACCTACTGTTGTCTTCTTTTAATATAAGAAAAAATTGTTTACAATATTGTATTGGTGCAGACTCATACCAGTACGCAAACACCCACCTACAGAAGGCTACAACCTTCTCTCATTCTCCAGCTACTATTGGAAGGGAGCTACAACCCCCTAGCTCTTGTACTAGCCGATCCGTTTACTAGTACGTAGGCGCCAGCCTATAGAAGGTTCCAACCTTCACTCGTTTTCTAGCTGCTACTGGAAGGGAGCTCCAACCCCCTGGCTCTTGTACTGGCCGATATGTTTACCAGTACATAGGTGCCAGCCTACAAAAGGCTACAACCTTCTCTCTTCCTCCAGGGACCACGTTTCATAAATTTTCAGACTGGATACTCCTGGAACACAACACCACAATCTGAAGGCCATGTTTCATCAAATTTTCATACTGGACCCATCAGCAACATTGAAGCTCAAAATCAATCACCACTGCAATACAACCAATCACTAAAAACCCATCATCACTAAAGCAAAGAATAATCAATAAATCTGAAGATTCAGAAAACTATCACCAAAACACAGTCACCAGAACACAGAGCAGAACCCAGAACTCTACATCAACAACCAGAACCAACTGCAACTTCAAACATCATATTTCATAATGTATACACTACTTCTATGTGCCAAACCAGCATGTATACACACTTTTACCAAAGCGAACCAGCGTACAGATCTGCAAATACTAACTTAAAACATCAAAACTATTCTAGACTTCAGTCATACCTAGATCAGAACATTTACAATGTAAATCATGTGTTAGTATTCAGATCTAGACTATCCATGATCAGACCACATAATGATAATTCATTTCAGGTCTTATGATCCTAATCCATCATCCATCAACCACTTAGGTGCATCCTTAGTTCATATCAAGCAAAGCATCAGAAACTCATAACATGCACATTTGCTTTGATCTAAATTTTCATAAGATATTCATTACTTGCCCACAATCCCTTTGATTTTCTCATCCTTATATAGTTTTATGCCTTTCTCAATACCTCAGACCAAAACCAGTTAGGACCAATACCTCAGACCAAAACCACTTAGGACCAATACCTCGGGCCAAAACCGCTTAGGACCAATACTTCAAACCAAATACCTTGGACCAAATACCTCAGACTAATACCTTGGACCAAATACCTCGGACTAAATACCTCGGACCAATACCTCAGACCAAAACCTTGATTTTCCAACCTGTACGCACTTTTCCTCTTGTGAGAGTGTGTGTATACATATACTCTATTTTTGTTCTATGGACTTACATGTATATGCCACTTTGACAAAGTGAACCAATGTATACTTCTTAAACCACTCTCTTTCTTCAATCTGTGGAGTCTGATCTGTAATCCTTTGTTGTTAACCTGTTGCACTGTGAGCTGTCGTCTATGTGAGTTTCCATCAAGGAAAACATCTGTATCATAATGCCAAAAATCTCCCCCTTTGGACTTGATGGCAACCACAACACCAAGATACTCTCCCCCTTTGACATCAAGGGCAAAGGGTGGACCAAGATATTCTCCCTCTTTGATATTCATTATGATGTCCATGCTCCCCCTGAGTACATGTAGAGTCTGCAAAGATATTTTTCAAAAGAATAACATGACTCTATAACTCAACTAAGTGAGTATGACTTCCCTAAGACCAATGACTCATACATCCATCAATCACCCAACCAAGTGGGGATACACCAAATTTGACTCATCCACCCAACCAAGTGGGGATATACCAAATGTTTATACATGACTGAAATAACAATTATTACATCATCCTTCCCATGCATAGTGGGGTTACAAATTAGGTATTTTCATGACCTTTACATCAAATGATATACATGACATTTATAACAAGGACCAACAATCTAAACAAGACCATGATATTCATCAGCAACTATCATACACCATAAATCATCTGCACCATCAACATCTATTAGCGGCATCAAGATCAACAACCTGTATATGTCCATCATCAAAACGAGTCAACTGAGTCAAACAACTATGTGGATCAAGCAATATAAGTATCGTCATGTACCAAGGTATTCTAATATAATTCCAACAATGCATTATTAGAAACATATGCTTCCCCTGAACCTGTGCCATCTGTTCACTGTCAGATCTGATCATTGCATTTGTCAGTAAGAATAATCAAGGCATCATCATAAAATAGTTATTCATCAAATTATCAACAACTTATGAGGGTAAAAAACACTTCCACATATCATCAGCAGACTACAATCATCATCAAACATAATAGATAATTGACTGAACCATATCAGACCCCTTTTCTTGAGTTTGTCCCACTGTGTTTTCCTCAAAACACCATATACACGATTGTGTAGCGTCTAACTCGCATATATATGTGACTTGTCTTCATGTGAACTGCATATGAGAATTGGAATTCTAAAGTTTCACACTTGTAGCTCCCCTTGAGTCTGTTATGTCTGTATACTATGCTATGCCACATCTTTCTGACTGTACTTCCTTCTTCTTCCATATCTTCAAGTGTGATGATGTTTTCTCCTTTTGGTATGGTGGTGTAAATTTTCTCCTGCATTCCTTTGCTATATTTCCAAACTTGTTACATGCATAACATCTTACATGTTTCATATTCCTTCTATAGCAATCAATGGCTTTGTGACCAAACATATTGCAAGAAAAAAATATCCCTTAAAGTACTTGGAAGCTGATGATCTTTCTATGTGACAGTTATTAGCTTGAACCATTCTACTTCTGCATCTAGCTGCAACATGTCCAAAATTATGACATACAAAACATTCAACATTATTCATCAGAGGAAATAACCGACTATCACTTCCATAGATAGGAGTAAATGATTTTCTTTGAAGACTTTCTTTCCTTGGTTGTTGATGGGGTTGACCTCTTGTCTCCTTGTTGATCATTTCAGAATTTGCATTAGAGTTCCTTGCCTCATCTTGTGAGCTAGATTCACCTTCAATAGTTTCATGAAAACCAAGACCAGTTTTAATGGTAGGAGACCTTTGACTACTAAGAATATTATCCAAAATCTTAGTACAGCCTTGAAATTGTAACAGTTTATCCTTTTCTTCTAATTTACCTTTTAAGATATTTACCTCAACCTGATATTTCTCTTCCTTTTCCAAATATTTCTTCTTCATGATTTCTTCAGCCTTTCTTCCTTCTTCCACTTGTTGCCTTAATTTGAGAATCTCATTTTCTTGTTCTTCATCTACTTGAGGTAGTTCTTCATTCTTCTTATTTTAATTTTAAAGATCTTCTTTTAGAGAGAGGATCTTAGCTTCAAGACTTTCATAGTAACTGGATCTATCTTTAAGTCTCTTGATTGTTGTACTCTTTTCATTTACTTCATTTCTTAATGATGTCACTTCATCCTACAACTTTTGACATTGATCTTCTTTTTCCTTGTATTGCTTCCTTACCTTGTTTCCTTCCTGTTGGGAATGGGATCCCCCAAGGACAGTTTTGGGGCTAAAAGCCCATGTTTTGGGTCAAATTTTGTAATAAAGTTGTAAAGTCTCTACATTTTGTGGTCGCAGAGTGCGAAGGTGTCATGAGTCATAAAGGGTTGTTTGCCCTTATTTTGTAAAGTCAGCTGTAAAAGATCTACCCATGGTCCGCGGACCATGGGATTGTATAAAAAGAGCTAAGTAAGTAAGCTCTAAGTAGTTCGGAGGAGTCATAAGTTGTAGAAGAAGTCTTGAGCGATAAGGAGAGAAGTCTAAGTTTTAGTGTAGGTAGAGGCTCTATAGTTGAGTGCACAGAGACCTAGGGTAGAAGTCCGCAGCTGAGTGCACGGACCCCTGCAACTATGTGTGTAGGGTGGATAGAGTCTGTAATCATCTGAAGATATCAATAAAGAGAAGTATTCTACAAATTTTGTGTCTTTGTGTCCTGTTAATGCATCTTGTCATATTGTGTATGGATTTCATTTACAATGCTTATGTGATGCGTGAATATATGTAATTATGTTGGTTAATTGAACGCAAGTAAGAATATATGTTTATGCGGTGCTAACTGTGATTGTTGAGTAAGATAACTAAACACTTAAGGATAACTTGGAAACCTATTCTATACACTGCTTTAGGAGCGCGAAAGTACCTGAACTGTAGGTTAGGGCTGCGCAAAGGCCGATCATACCCCTTCGTGGAGGTACCAAAGGGCAGAGTAAAGGGTTAGACAGACAGATCCCTAGAACTTAACGACCTGCTCTAAAGCAGGAATAAGAAGAATAAACTGACATCATGACCATCTCAGGGTGCAGAAACTTGGTTCCAACATCCCCCCATACTGCTTCGAGTGAGACTTTGGTTCGCACTCCGCGGGCTGATGCCGAAAGGGCTAGTATAGTAGGGATTTGTTTGGCTAACTAACGTTGAACCTGGGTCAAGCCCCACCAAGCCAACAAATGTTTCCATTTCCGTGACCGGAATCTTCATAAGAGATGTGTGATGTCGTATCATTGGAATGCAACTATGAAAGAGATCAGAGACTGGTTGGATAGGAAAATCCACGAATTTGCGGCACAATAGAACATAAACCCACGACTGACAAAGGAATAGTGGCTCGACAGGTACCTATATACAGAAATACACGAGATCTTTTTCTGCTCCTTTCCAGTTGAGCTATATGAGTGGATCACGAAGCTAGCATATAGCCAAGGAAGGTGGAGACTTGAAGGTCCTATTGTCTAGACCCTAGAGATAGTACATAGATTGGAAGCCTCTGAGGATAAGATCACTCGCGCTATCGATCATTGGCTCGATCACATAATAAGAGGATTTGTGACTGAATTTGCGGTCGATACCTCGGTCAACTACATCGAGGTGGAGTGACACTTCTTCAAGGGTCCACGAGGTAAGTACTTGAAATCTTTGAATACCTGGATTAAAATGTTATTGTGTGAAAAATGGGTTATGCAGCTACCTTGATGTTTGGAGCTACGCGAAGTGGAAAAACTTACAAGAACGAAGGAAGAAAGGGTCTTGAATATAGTCCATTGATTTCACCTCCATTGGGTGACAAAGAGGGAGTAGCGCAGGATTCTCCATGAAGTGTTATCTAGTTAATAAGACAAGGATTCCCACAACTACCACCTCCACCCACACCACCTCCAACTTCACCACCATCACCTACGACTTCACCTGTACCACCTCCACCTCCACCGCAGTTCAGCATGGCAAATTTAGTGAAGCTGCCTTTGTTCAAAGGCTTGGGAAATGAGGATTCAGACTATTTCTGGTTCGTCATGAAAGTTGTATGGGAAGCTCAGGGCGTTACAGATGATCACATGAAGAAGGCAACACTGGTTAGTGCTCTACAGAATCATGTGCTAACCTAGTACATTAAATACTCTAATGTTAACACAAACGCTGGAGTGGTGGACATCCAGACTGTGCTGAATAAAGAATTTAGTAGGCCTAAATCTAAAGCACAGTTGATTGTGGGGTTAAAAGAAATCGCGATGAAACTAGGCGAGACACCTTGGGAATTAGATCAAAGATTGAAGTGTAAAATCTGCGAAGCTAATATGAACTTAACAAATGGATAGCACCGCGAATGGTTCGTGGCTTCGCTCCTGCCACACCTAAGGGTTGCGCTGTCTCAACAGAAGATAACAACTCAGGCAGAGGCCTTGGAGATTGCAATGAGACTGCATGAAACACCGATGCAAGATCCAAATTTGGGGGTTCAACAGATCCATGCGCAATTGCAAAATCTTTTCCTTGAGATGCAAAGTTTGAAGTAGGACAGAACAATTCGACCAGTGGTGTGCGAAGAAGTATGGTGCCTAAAATGCAAGGTTCAGGGGCATGACAAAGACCATTGCCCAGTCTTTGCAAACTATATTTTAGGAGGAGAACCACTACCTTTGAGGCTGGAAGCTCAAGCAGGACTAAGTACGAGGCTTGCGTTGTGGTGTGCTTTATGTCAGGCAGCAAGAAAACATGCCACAAATAACTGTCATTTTCTACAGAAGTTTGTACAGGCACCACAACAACTGTTCTGCAACTTTTGTAGGTCGGTAGGGCATGATGAGTGAAACTGTAAAAGTTATGAATTGATTATGGATAGAACACCTGCCTATAGGGTTCAGGAAGAAACGTGGCACCCTGACCAGAGCGCAGGGATGGTGCAAATAGGCTTTCAAGGGCGTGGATGAGGGCGAGGCGGAGGAGGACCTGACAGAGGCAAGGGACAACTAATCTGTTACAATTGCGCAGGACCAAGACACTATGCCCACGATTGCACTAACTCCATGCGTCCTTCGTGCAAATATTGCACTTTGTTTGATCATGAAATGGAGGATTGTCCTATGTTGATAGTGAGGATATGCGACAAAGGGGCGCTACCACCTCAGCCGACTCATAACTTGCAGATGATGAGGTCCGAGCCTCGCGAAGAGGATCCGAATGTGAATATAGTGCTCTGAAGTGGAATCATAATAGAAGATCATAAGGGGAAACAACTCGAAGACAACGCATGGGTTCGCAAAGCTCCGGCGAAAGAGGCTGAATTCGATTTGGAGCGCGTCCGCGAAATGTTCATGGAAGCAAAGAAGAGCTTCGTTGAGGCCTCCACCTTAGAGATAAAGGATAAGTTTGATAAGGAAATGGACCCTTCTATGCTTAAAACCTTCCTAGAGACCTGCATGAAGTTTCTACACGATAGCAAGGCTGTGAAGGGATTACATGAGCTTATAAATAGATGCGCCGGAAACACTCCGGGTGAACCGCATGTGGTACGAAAGATTGGTAAGCATAAAACAAGGACAGGACAAGAGATGAGGCTGACCACACAGATAGGAGAATACGAAATGGATCAGGTTATTTTGGATCTGGGGTCAGATGCGAACGTCATACCGAAGCAGACTTGGGAATGGATGGGAAGACCCACGTTGTAGTGGTCTCCGATTCAGTTAAGGATGGAAAATCAACAGAAGATCATCTACATGGGGTGACTGCAAGGGGTAACTGTAGATATTGAAGGTGCGAGCGCGCTGATAGACTTTGAAGTAATAGAAATTGTAGATGACAACAACCCCTACCTTGCGCTCCTTGGCATTGATTGGGTTACTAATATGAATGGGGTAATCAACCTAAAGAAGCAGAATATGATATTTGAGAAGAAATCGCTTCACGTAATAGTACCACTATATCCTACTGAAGGAGCGCGCTATATTGAACCAGTGTGCGATTATGAGAGCAATGATGACTTGGATTGTATATATAAGATAACAATGCAAGACCAAGATTGGGTGAATCCAACAACGGATGGACGAATTACATGGGATCACGAGAGTTCCTGCAATTTGGACTCTAATGAAGAATTAGAGCGCTAACAGAATCGGTTACATGAAGTAACCACACTGAGTTGTAAGATTATGACCCAGTCACTGCGCTGTGTGTCATCAGAGGTAGGAAATCTGCCCACTTATGATGGCCTGAATGATGTAGATATATTTTTGTACGCATTTGAGAGGGAGGTACCAGAGAAGCAGCACTTCCAAGATTTGAACTGGGCACCGCACACTATGCCCACAAGATGGTGGGGTATGCACAAGGGTAGCTTTGATGATTGGCGCGAGTGTAGAAGGATGATGAGAACACGCTTTGGGAAGTCGAAGGTATGAATGATAGACAAGTATGATGGGAAGGATGATCCCCTCGCGCACTTGGCCAAATGGCTTAGTCTTATGGAGCAAAGCCCCAACCTGAATGGGTGCACTTGTTTTGTCACACCCTGGATGTCATCCCGATGAATTGGTACTTAGAAACAGAGCTCTGCCATGGTACAGGTGAATGGGATATTCTGCACGAAGGATTCATAATGACATTCAGCTTTGAAGATGGGTTTGACTGTATTGACGAGGTGCTACAAGAAGTGAAAGCAGTGATCTTTAGGATAGTGCAGGATCCTTTGGACTTGATTCAACCCGATTGGACCACTCAGATGAGTCACGCGCTGGAATGATATAATGTGACTGCTGAGGAAGAAGACGAGGATCCACAAAAGATTAACATCCCTGAAATAGAAGGTCACTACGAGGTTGAAGGACTGCAGATTGAGAATCTGGATATAATTGTGCCACTGAAAACAAAATAGGTAAACATTAATACGGAGGCAGAGAACAAATTCGCAAAGATTGGAGATTACTGGGATGATGCGACAGCGGATAAAGTTACTGAATTGCTCCATGAATACCAAGATTTGTTTCCTACCAAGTTTATGGATCTAAAAGGGATAATCAAAGACTTGTGTGTTATGAAGATCACATTGAAGCCCGACGCGAAGCTAGTTAAGCAAAGACCTTACCATCTCAATCCAAAGTATAAGGAAAAGGTCCGCTTAGAGCTAGACAAGATGCTCGCGGTAGGCATCATTGAGCCATTAGAAGAATCTGATTGGGTAAACCCAATGGTGGTACAGGAAAAGAAGTAGAAGGATGAAATAAGGATATGCGTGGATCTCAGGAAGTTGAATGACGCTTGTGTACATGATCCTTTCCCAACTCCGTTCATTGATGAGGTGTTGGAAAATGTTGGTGGCCAGGAAGCATATTCCTTCACTGAAGGGTTCTCTAGTTACCATCAGATCAAAATCGCGTCGGAAGATCGGAGCAAGACGACCTTCGTAATTGAGTGGGGGTGTTTTTAGTACACTGTAATGCCTTTCAGATTGAAGAATGCACGTACGATTTTTTCGCGCGTAGTCATTGCGGTGTTCAAGGAATTTATTCATAAGTTCCTGGAAGTGTACTTTGATGACTGGACTATGTTTGGGTTGGTGAAACGCCATGTGGCAAGTTTGCGCCTGATGCTAGATACCTGTCGAAGATACCAGATTGCGCTCAATCTGAATAAATGCCTGTTTTGTGTTCCTTTTGGGACCCTACTCGGTCATGTGGTTTGTAGACAGGGATTGATGGTAGATCCCGTGAAGATCGTAGTGATACTTAACTTAGAAGCACTGAGGAGTGTGAAACAGCTGCGCGCTACCCTAGGACATATTGGATATTACAGGAAGTTTATCAAAGGCTATGCCCAGATCACCGCGCCTATGGAGAAGTTGTTGAAAAAGGATGTCACATTCTGCTGGAACGAGGACTGTAAGAAAATATTGGATGTATTGAAGGAAAAGATGGTCACCATGCTGATCCTAGTCTTCCCGAATTGGAAGAAGGAGTTTCATGTACATGTTGACGTGTCATGTATAGCGTTGGGAGCAGTACTGACATAGGCTGGTGGAGGAGACTTGGACCATCCTATAGCATTCACAAGCAGAAGGTTATCCAAGGCAGAGAAGAACTATTCCACCACCGAGCGTGAAGGGTTAGCCATGGTATACGCGCTCCAGAAGTTTAGACACTACTTATTGGGTGGTCATTTTAAGATGTATACAGATCATTCCATGATGAAATACTTGGTTAATAAGCTTGTGTTGGGGGGTAGAATATACAGGTGGTTGTTATTGTTCCAGGAGTATGATTTTGAAGTTATTGTGAAGCCTGGATAACTGAAAGCGGGAGCAAACCATCTGTCGCACATCGAAACAGGGGAAGAGCCCACTAATTTAGAAGAAGGATTGCCTGACGTGCAGCTATTTGAAGTGCACGTCACGGATGGTCATTTCGAAGATATCATACACTTCATAACGACAGGAACTACCCCAAAAGGATACACCGTCTAGCAGAAGAAGGAGTTAGTGGTGCACACGACAGATTTTTCTGTCATTTCTGGGCATCTGTACAAAATGGGGTTTGATGAAATATTGCGATGATATGTACTGAAGTTTGAAAGGAGAAGTATCCTCACGGACGCTCATGGGGGTGTCGCGGGAGGACATTATGCAGGGAGAGTGACCGTGCAGAAGATTCTACACGCAGGGTTGTGGTGGTCAACCCTCCATTAGGATTGAAAATCTTACTACAAAGCGTGTGATGTGTGTCAAAGGAGTGGTAGGCCATCGCGGAGGGATGAGCTACCTCTTAATCCATAGATGACGTTATAGCCCTTTGAGAAATGGGCGATAGACTTTGTGGGACCCATTCAGCCCCGAGGGAAGAAGACAAAAGCGAGGTACATTATCACCGTGATAGAGTATTTGACTCGATAGGCAGAGGCACAGTCAATGAAGGATTGTACAAGCATGACTACTGCAAAGTTCCTATTTGAGTATGTACTAACGTGATTCAGGTGTCCAAAGATTTTGATGAGTGATCGCGGTATGCACTTTCTAAATGAGACGATTAGCGTGCTAACAGAGGAATTTCATGTATATCACCAGAAGAGCATGCCTTATCACCCACAGGCTAACAGGATGGTGGAAGCATTCAATAAAGTGATGGAGAACACGTTGACCAAGGTTTTCAATGCTCACCGAAGTTATTGGGACCTACGCATACCCATAGTACTATGGGCCTATTGGACGACATGCAAGTTGACTGGACAAACACCCTTTAGGCTTGTATATGGCATTGAAGCGATGATGACCATGGAATACATTGTACCTAGTTTGCGCATAACGGAACTCACGGGTATGACAGATCACAGAGCCCTGGAAGAGAGGCTCGCATGGCTGGCTGAGCTTGACAAAGAGAGATTTCTAGTTGGATTTCACCAACAGGTCCAAAAGTAGCGCGAAAAAGCATGGCATGATGGACACATTAAGCTGTGCACATTTAAGGTAAATGACTTGGTTTTGTTATATGACAGCAAGTTTGATAAATTTCCAGGGAAATTCAGAATGCACTGGTTAAGGTCCTATGTCATTAAGGAGATTACCGACGGAGGAGCGGTTTAGTTGGTTAAATTGAATGGAGACCCCTTTCCAAGAAAGGTGAATGGCAGTCGCTTGATGCCATACACCAGTGGTCTGACCATGTGACTATATGAAGGTAGCACAATCTTAGCACTCCAGGTAGCTGAAAGGAGGCACGAGACTATAAACTACATTGCCCAGGTTGGGGAGCTGTGCAATTGGAGGATTGTGCGAAGCAAGGAAGTGTCACAGGGTTTGCGGCAGTGCGAAGGGAGCTGCACTACCCTGGGAGAAATCATGCAGGTTGGCCGGAAAGTGACCGTTAAAGTCATTTTTCATGATTTGATGGTAGAAATGCGGCCAAATGGATCGGGCGGCCGGCATTTGAGATGAAATTTATGGGTCAGATCCTTGAAAATTTGACACCAATCTGGCATTAATGAACCAAATTTGGGGGCAACAGTCGGAGTTGAATTCAAAATGCCCTATAAATTATAGGTGGCTATCCAACGAAAAACACTTGGCATTTCGAGAATTGAGTTTTTGAGCTCTCAGGCGCACATGAATCACGAGCACTTCGAAGTTTTGATAGCCAATTCAGTATTTGAGACATTGCCAAAGGAGACACAGGAGTTCTTGCATAACATCATGTTGGTGCCCACAGAATCTATAGATACCAAAGCAGAGGAGTTGGTGCTAGAAATTGAGATGGAGGCCGAAGAAGCTGCTCCTGAGGTTGTCGAAGTATTAGCCGAAGTCCCCAAATCACCAAGGACATTGAGACCAAAGCCGACCCCAACCAAGGAGAGCGTAAAGGATAAAAAGGGCAAGCAGCTTGTACTACTAGTGCGCGCATCGCCAAGAAGAAACCCATGGATGCCTACCGCACAGGAGAAGGGCAAAGACATCAATCTAGAGATGGAGGAGGAAGAAATTGAAGACATCTCGATGGATGATGAGGATGTGGGAGTAGATGTGGATGATGTTGAAGCCCAGGGTGCTGACCCTATCACTCAGTTGCCTGAGTATGTCCCTCCACGCAAGGGCAAGACCAAGGTGCCAAAAGATATCGATGAGAGCAAGGTCCCCTTGCAAACCCCTCTACTGCCGGATGAAATTGTTTTTGAAGGACTGCGCTTGGGGTGGGTTCCTCTATTAAAACTTGAAGACTGGGACTTGGTTGACCATGAGAAGTTCCCACACCTAGCGACCGAGCAGTTGATGCGTCACATTATCGATACAACCACCGAAATGACCGCATTGGAGCCACGGAGGTGGCTCAAAGGAGTAGACAAGGCAGGTTTTCTCAATCTACTATGGGTGCCACACTACAACCGCACCCCGGTTATAGTATTGGTCATCAAGCAGCTGCTATGCTTGGTGCATGATGGGTATCTGTGGCTGGAGGAGCCAATACCCATCACTGATAGGTTGATTCACAGGATCACACGGTTGCCTTACACAGGAGAAAATTCAGCCATGATATTTGGTAGAAAAGGTGGTGAGCAGGCACTCGCGGAGGCCATGAAAGAGAAGCTTAAGCTGGTGAAGAATCCGCATGGGTATGCCATATCTAGCATCGGCGACCCTACTATAAAGGTGGCTACATAGATTCTAGTAGGGAAGGTGATGAGGACGTGTGGCCCCGATGAGGTGCCAACACCTATCGTCTCGCTAGCAGCCTAGTGCGCCAAAGGAGTTCAGTTCAATTGGGCAAACTATCTCCATGGTGAGTTCCTTGTGAATTTCCGTGAGGCACAGGAGCTTAGCAAGATGTTATACTATGCATGGCTCTTGCTGTCTATTGCACTGGTAGCATGGGAGCTACGAGAGGACAGCCAATTTCCTTATGTCACGCCAGACCTACCAGAAGAAGTGAAGTACGCTTCACTGTGGGCGACGAAGGATGCACAATGCATCAAGGATAGTAAGATCTTCTGGATCTTGATGGAGATGAACATCCGCATGGCAATCAATCACAAACCGTGGTTTTTTCCTACGGTGTTTTGCAACTTGTAGGGCTACGCATAGTTTAAAGCATATTTTCACCATGTGGCCATCAGGGTGTGGAAGGAACTTGCACATAAATGGTATGACTTGACTTACTTGGCAACAGATGTCATAATTGATGCAGTACTTGATCAATGGTCGGTAGAATGGTGCACTACAACAGACTTGGCGATGGGAGGGAGCAAGTCCGTCGCACAGAGAGAGAAGGAGGAGGCCAAGCTCAAGATGACGTAGCTGGCCGAAAAGAGAAAGAAGGAGGTCGCTGATAAGGCCCAGGCGGAACGCGATGCCACTCAACAAACGAAGAAGCAAACAGGAGGAACTAAGCGAGGCTTTGACGAAGGTGCGCGGTCGCCTTCACCCGAGATAGAAGAAGGGACGAATGAGTAGACAAAGCAGCACGACATAGACCCACAGGCAACATTCGCCCGCATCAAGCGCCTAAGGGAGTAGGAGAAAGGAGGGTCCAGGAAGAAATCCAAGGCCACTAAAACATCACTGGACCCAATCACCCTCACAGAGGGTGATTTGCATGACATCGGTGACACGGTGCGGGATGTCACCATAGAGGCCCTACAATAGTTTGAGCAGCAACAACAACTAGTATTGGGGGCTATCAGCACTTCAGAAGCTGCCGAGATGCTATGCGCGAAGGCCTCCAGTGCGATAGTGCTGCCTGATGGAGCATTGACTACGAAAAACGAAGCTGACAGGCCCACTGTTAGCACCCTAAAGGGAGTAGGGTTGAATCTGGCAGCGCTCCATGGTGAAGAACTCCACCTCTTGCGGGATGGAGTGATTGCGAAGCTGAGGGCCTGTGAGCACTGCACCCTCCAGGTGAATAATTAACAACAGATTAACAATGAGCAGATGGCACTACAGCGAGACTCTGCCATCGCCGCTATGATTGAGGCGACCAATCAGAACAAGCGTATAATGCAGGTCGTCAAGGAGGCATGCCGAATGGTCCTAGAGTTGGCCATTCCTTAGGAAGAACCAGTTGAGGTGCACGTCCGCAAGCTAGTTATAGGGGTGTGCGATGCTTGTACAAAAATGGCAAGGGTTCAGTTAGAGTTGAACCTGCAGATCACAAAGTTACAATTGAAGGCCCAGCCTTCAACCCCGCCAAAAGTAAAGGAGCAGTGGGCGACCGCTGTCACAGAAGCAATAGCGGCAGTTGACAGTGCAGTAGCAGACTGCACACAACTCTTTGAACAATCATTCGAGGTCCTGACGAGCTTGTAGGAGGATCCTAATGTACAACAACTAGAGACAGAAGCGTGTGAGCTATAGCAGTGCTATGATGAAGTCAAAGGCACAGCGTGAACCATCACACTCACACAGAGACTGGCAAAGCTGTAGGAGGCCAAGCAGCTGAAAGAACAAGTGGATGCAGCGCTGCACAAGGAAGTAGTGCTGAAGGCACGACTGAAGCCCTGGTTGGATGAGGCTTACACGATGACAGCCTCTATTGAAGGAAAGCTTATGACTCTGCAAGCCACTCAACAAAAGCTTTAGGTTGATAGTTCAAGAGAAGTGATTGAGAAAATGGTGGAAGACGCAAAGCAGGCAGCCACATAGTGCACTACCAAGGTTGTGGTCATAAGGGTCAAGCTGGGAGGTCTTCACGCTAAGATCTCCGCGCCTGCCGAATGACTCGAGGGTGAGTCACGATGTTTGTGTTGGGGGATTGTTGGGAATGGGATCCCCAAGGACAATTTTGGGGCTAAAAGCCCATGTTTTGTGTCAAATTTTGTAATAAAGTTGCAAAGTCTTCGCATTTTGTGGTCGTGGAGTGCGAAGGTGTCATGAGTCATAAAGGGTTGTCCACCCTTATTTTGTAAAGTAAAGTCGGCTATAAAAGATCTACCCATGGTCCGCAGACCATGGGATTGTATAAAAAGAGCTAAGTAAGCTCTAAGTAATTCAGAGGAGTCATAAGTTGTAGAAGAAGTCTTTAACAATAAGGAGAGAAGTCTAAGTTTCGGGTCTTAGTGTAGGTAGAGTCTTTGCAGCTGAGTGTACAGGCATAGGATAGAAGTCCGCAGCTGAGTGTGCGGACCCCTGCAATTGTGTGTGCAGGGTAGATAGAGTCTTTAATCATCTGAAGATATCAATAAAGAGATGTATTCTACAAATTCTGTGAATTTGTGTCCTATTAATGCATCTTGTCATATTATGTATGGATTTCATTTACAATGCTTATGTGATGCGCGAATATATGTAATTACGTTGCTTAATCAATGCAAGTAAGAATATATGTTTATGCGGTGCTAACTGTGATTGTTGAGTAAGATAATTAAACAATTAAGGATAACTTGGAAACCTATTCTATACACTGCTTTAGCAGCGTGAAAGTACCTGAATTGTAGGTTAGGGCTATGTGAAGGCCGATCGTACCACTTCACGGAGGTACCGAAGGGTGGAGTAAAGGGTTAGATATGAAGAGCCTTAGAACTTAACGACCTATGAAAGAGGGAATAAGAGGAATAAACCGACATCACGATCATTTCAGGGTAAGGAAAATTGGTTCCAGCATCCCCCCATATTGCTTTGGGTGAGACTTCGGTCCGCGCTCCGCGCTCTGATGCCGAAAGGGCCAGTAGTGTAGGGATTTGTTTGGCTAACTAACGTTGAACCTAGGTTAGGCCCCACCAAGCCAACACTTCCTCCAGCTGAGCTTTTAACCTGGTAGCTTCTTCTTTGAAGGCACACTCCCTTTTGTTAAAAATATCTTGTTGATCTCTGATTTTATCTGTGAGTCTTTTAACTTTTGCCTCTATATTTCTTTCACTATCACTTTCAATATCTTCAACATTGCATGAACAAAGAAAAGTATCACCAGAAGACCAAAAATTTGTACCTGATACTTATTTTGCTTGTTCATCTTCAATCTGAGGTGATTCTGAATCTGAACACTTGCTTCCACCTGATGGCCAATTGTCTCTCCTGTTGTCACTGTTCCTTTGAGATGTCTTCTTCTTCTGAGGCGCTTTCTTCTTTAACTTCTTTCCCATTGTTTCTACGGATCTCCTTCAAGAGATCAAGATTTTGCCAAAGGACCTGGTCTGATACCAATTGTTGGACATAAAACTGAGAGGGGGGTGAATTAGTATTATCAAATCAATAACTTTTTCATTTAATACTCAGATTTATATACACTACTTCAATGAAGGTAACTCGCGTGTACATGCAACTGTCTTTAAAACAACTAGCATATATCCAACAAACTTATGATTCAATTAATTTAATCAGTGCATCAGTACTTCATTAACCATATAAACAATAACCATGTGCAGTAATAATAGAATAAACCATCACACATAAGCAATACACATGAACACCAAGATTTAAGGTGGAAACCCAATGCGGGACAAAAGCCATATGTTGTTGTCTTCTTTTAATATAAGAAAAACCTGCTTACAATCTTGTACTGGTGCAGACTCATACCAGTACGTAGGCACCCACTTGCAGAAGGCTACAACTTTCTCTTGTTCTCTAGCTTCTACTGGAAGAGAACTACAACCCCCTAGCTCTTGTACTATCTGATCCATTTACTAGTACATAGGTGCCAACCTACAGAAGGCTCCAACCTTCACTCGTTTTCCAGTTACTACTGGAAGGGAGCTCGAACCCCCTGGCTCTTGTACCAGCCGATATGTTTACCAGTACGTAGGTGCTGACCTACAGAAGGCTACGACCTTCTCTCTTCCTCCAGGGACCACGTTTCATAAATTTTCAGACTGGATACTCCTGGAACACAACACCACAATCTGAAGGCCATGTTTCATCAAATTTTTATATTAGACCCATCAACAACATTGAAGCTCAAAATCATTCACCACTGCAATACAACCAATCATTGAAAACCCATCATCACTGAAGCAAATCATAATCAATCAATCTAAAGATTCAGAACACTGTCACCAAAACGTAGTCACCAGAACACAGAGCAGAACCTAGAACTCTGCATCAACAACTAGAACCAATTGTGACTTCAAACATCATATTTCATAATGTATACGCTACTTCAATGTGCCGAACCAGCGTGTATACGCTCTTTTACCAAAGCGAACCAGCGTACAGATCTGCAAATCATGCGTTAGTATTCAGAACATTTACAGTGTGAATCATGCGTTAGTATTCAGATCTAGAGTATCCATGATCAGACCACATAATGATAATTCATTTAAGGTCTTATGATCCTGATCCATCATCCATCAACCACTTAGGTGCATCCTTAGTTCATATCAAGCAAAGCATCAGAAACCCATAACATGCACATTTTCTTTGATCTAACTTTTCATAAGATATTCATTACTTGCCCACTATCCCTTTGATCCTCTCCTCCTTATATAGTTTTAGGCCTTTCTCAATACCTCAGACCAAAACCACTTAGGACCAATACCTCAGACCAAAACCACTTAGGACCAATACCTCGGACCAAATACCTTGGACCAAATACCTCGGACCAATACCTCGGACAAAATACCTTACACTAAATATCTCGGACCAAAACGTTGATTTTCCAACCTGTACGCGCTTTTCCTCTTGTGAGAGTGCGTGTATATGTATACACTCTTTTTTCTCTATGGACCCGCGTGTATACGCCGCTTTGACAAAGTGAACCAGCGTATACTTCTTAAACCACTCTCTTTCTTCAATCTCTGGAGTTTGATCTGTAATCCTTTGTTGTTAATCTGTTGCACTGTGAGATGTCTTCTATGTGAGTTGCCATCAAGGACAACATTTGTATCATAATGCCAACAGAGGAGTCTCCATGGTTTTGCTACTGTCCATGTTGAACTTCTTCAGTATCTCATTGGCATACTTTCCCTAAGAGACAAACAGTTCCACATCTCCTTTCCATACTTCCATACCGAGGAAAAATTACATGAGCCCTAGGTCCTTCATCTCAAACTATCTTGCGAAATCCTCTTTGCAAGACTTGATCAACTTCTCATCACCAATTAAAATTAAATCATTGACATATAATACTATAATTAATAATTTACCTTCAACAACAATATGGTAAAGGTTTGCATCTACTTCACTTTTGGTGAATCCCAACCTGGTGAGATAGTTTTCGATCCTGGTGTACCAAGCAAGGGGTTCTTGTTTCAATCCACACAACACTCGTTTTAGTTTTCATACATGCGACTCTCTGCCAGGGGTCTCACATCCTTCTAGTTTCTTAATGTACACCTCCTCCTCAATCACTTCATTGAGGAATGTTGTCTTCACATCCATCTGATGTATCTTCCATCACATCTACACTACAAGAGATAGAACTGATATTATTGAAGAGTACCTTGCAACTGGAGAAAATGTCTCCTCATAGCCAATTCCCTCCACCTGAGAGAACCCCTTGGCCACACATATGGCCTTTTGTTTCTCGATTCTTCCATCTTCTACTTGCTTCACCTTGTACATCCACCTGGAACCCACGATTGACTTGTCCTCTGGTCTTGGGACCACTTCCCAAACATTGTTTCTGATAATGGAGTCATACTCCTCTACCATGGCATCAACCCATACTATTTTTTGCACTGCTTCCTCAAATGAGGATGGCTCAGTCTCTACAAGCTCACTCATTAGAGCCATGTAGCCAATATACTGATTTGGTGACCTCATATGTCTACGTTATGTGGGTGCTCCCACATTCTCTCTAGCATCATGCAATAATATGTCAACTTCTCTAGTGTGCTTCCTTCCATCTATGGATGTCTCTACTTGAGTGGAAGTCTCCACTCTCTTTACCTCTGCTTGTGGCTACTCCACAACTTCCTTGTAGATTCAAACTGCTTATGTAATTTACTAAAACAAATGACTTGAATCTACTCTACTCATCAGCGGAAACAATTAAACAATCAAGAAATCACAACTTAAACATGAGACAAGATCCAATCACATATGATCAAAGATTTATCTAAGGGGAAAGCACCTACTCAAAACCCCTTCCTATCTGTATTTCATTAGTCAGAAAATAGAGACGAAATGCAATGCTTGCTCAAGCCCGAGAAACCTCTACACTAGTATACTCTATCTCACTGCTTCCTAGACAAGCTATGTTCAATACTTAACCAAATCCAAGCATGCCCAAGTCCCTATTTCCATGCACTATTCCTCAAGGAATTAGCCCCCTATTAACTAGGAAAATTCCCATTTAGAATTGTGAAAACCCTGTAGGCCCCTTCTCTGACTCCATGCACCACCTGTATAATTTGGAATTGTCTACAACTGATAGTACACTGCCCTTGAACTCCAATCTCAACTGGGTAACTCGAATTTAATGCATGCATGAGTTAATTAAGGTTGATTAATCAGTTAACTGGTTGAACACTGAAGTTGCACCCCAATGTTAGAACTCCTACTAGTTCCTCCAATAGTTGGAACTATTTTAACTGACCTTAACTCAATTTAATTGAATTAAATTGTTACGACTAAAATTAACTCAACCTAGGCTCCTAAAATTTAGGAATCACTGTAGACAACTCAAGTTAAGCCCTCAACTCAAATTAACTAAGCTAACTGAGTGCTAACAACTCAGTTAAGTCATTCAAGTTGTCTTGTGATGTGGAATTTTGATTTTCTCCTAATTTAATTCAAGGGAAAATTAAACTAGGAATTTCTTGTTGCATTTTTTTAACACTACGATGCCTCAGAGTAACTACCCAGTTTGGACTGTGGTACAGACGGACATAGGAAGTGAAGCTATTTGGCTTCATAGATGTAGGTTAGGTGGGGAGTGCATCAGACTGGAAGAGTACATCAAGAGGAATTTTCAGTGTTGGGTCCACAGTTGTTTCCTGGTACAACATGAAGCAAAGATCTGTGGCACTCAACTCAGTAGAAGCAGAATACATGGCTGCTAGTGAAGCAGCAGATGAGGCAATCTGGATGAGAAAGATTCTTGTGGGACTATTTGGTCAGATGATGCATCCAACTGTGATCTACTGTGATAATTAGAGTTGCATCAAGCTCTCTGAAAATCCTGTATTTCATGATAGATCCAAGCATATAGATATTCAGTATCACCATCTACCAGATTGTGTGTAGAAGCAGATAATGTTGCTGGAATACATTCCTACAGAGGACTAAGATGAAGATATTTTGACAAAGGCTTTTTCAAGAGGAAAATTCAAGTTCCATAGATGCAAGATAGGGGTTACAAATAATCCCTTTCTTGCTAAGAGGGAGTGTTGAAAATTACAGGAAGAAAATCTCAGTTTGAATTTGCCTTGATCAAACTAGAGAAATTCAAATTTCCATTTCAGCAAAAATCTTGGAGGTAGTTAACTGAGGTGACAAGCCTTTTGTCACTTATTTAACTCAGTTAATACGAGTTTGAGGCCTTGAGTTCAGATAAGCATGAGTGATTCCTAATTTGTAAGAAATCTAATTCAGTTAATTGAGTTATTGTCAGTTAAACTAGTTCTAACTGTTGGAGGAACTAGTGGAAGGTCAAGTTGTGCAATGAGACTTCAGTCTAACTCACTAATCATCCATATAACTAATCAATCAACCCCAAATAATTGTTGCATGCAGAAAATTTGAGTTACCCAATTGAGATGGAGATTGCAAGGCAGTGTACTATCAGTTATAAACTATTCCAATGTGTACAGGTGGTGCATGCAATTAGAGATAAAACCTTATGGATTGTGCAATCAATTAAGGGAAAAATCCCTAAATAATAGGGGCCTAATTCCCTTGGATTTTCGCAAGGAAATAGGGGTTCAAAGGGCTTCAAATTTGGCTAAGTGTTGGTCAGGGTCAATCAGTCAGGCAAAGAGATAGACTATACACTTGCAGGTTGTGCTCGAGCTTGAGAAAGCATATCTAATACATATATATTCCTTAATTAATGCAATACATATAGGAATGGGTTTCGAGCAGTTTCTTTCCCCTAGATAAATCATTATGCATGTGTGTTGATTCTTATTGCATGTCTATGATTTGTGTTCTAGATTGTGAATTGAATTTTGCAGAGTAGTAGAGTGGGTTATTTACTAGCATGTTGGAGGCATGCTCATCCCAAAATTTCTCTGCTTAGTACTAGTGCAAACCCCCTTGCCAGATGTTGCTCAAACCCTCCAAATGCATCCTTTCTGACATGAGATGGTAGCAAAGTTTCCAATCGACAACAAGATAAGGAATATGGAAGGCCATACCAAGAGAGCCAGTGCCTTCCTTCATTGAAGTGTTGCACAACTATACATTGGGAAGGATAAATTGCACTTGTATCCTGGTGATATCACAAAGATATTAGAAAATGGTAGAGCAATCCCAACCTTGGCAAGAAGACGTAGAGGTCATGGGGGTTGCCATATTAATTCGATATTTCTCATTACTCATAGCATGTGTGACTGCATGGGGGTAGTTGGACACATCATTCTCCCCTTCCTTCCCTCCCTCCAATGCTCATAGAGTGGGCCTTCCCACTCCCCATCCCACCCACTCCGTGAGCATTGTTTCCAACACCTCCATCGAGGTAATTAAATTCTCATTTTAAATATAGTCTCAAGTAGATTTTTTGGCATGCTTGAATAAAATGTAGAGTGGATCCTTTTTCGAATTAACAATGATGTTCACCCACCTTTAGTTTTCTCAACTTAACTCCTATATCCTCCCATTACCACCTTTTATAGTGATATCCCCCTACATTTTATAATTACGCCAAATAGGAATTTCCTCTATGGGCTTTGGGTGAGAAAACACTATTCACCTGACCAATAACAGACTTGAAATTTCATCCTTCTTCATCCAGTTATACGCTACCATATGGATTGTCCACCTAGTTACGTCGAACAACTTCCATCTGATCGCTTATCTCCCATGCTAGCTGCACATTCAATATTTTGCTTGATTGCTATCTACGCATTGAATAGCCATAACTATGGAACCATGCACTTTTACTTCTGCTTGCTGCATTTGGTTGAGTTCCAGTAGATTTAGCCGAATTCCAGTAGGTTTAGTCGACTTCTAGTGACAATATATGCTGCAGAGGCCAACCTTTTTTAGGAGGCACGCACATTCTAGAAAGCAACAAACAGACACATTCCAAAAAGAAATGACCAACAACGTTTCAAAACATCCAAGCAGTGACCAATGATGTTTCAATGGAAGTTTTAGAAAAAAACAAGTGCGTTGTCTGCATATTCCTTACTACTTGTTTTCCTTTTGTGCATACTTTATGGTTTCCCTTCTCAAACTTCTACATTTTCCAATGGTTTACCTGAAAAAAATTCCTATGTATTTTCATTATAATCATATTTCCTTCCTTGTACTTTGTCACACAGCTATTTATTAGTTTTGGCAACTAGAAAATACCCACTCTATGTAAAACGATTAATGACATGGTTTCTTTTTTGCGGTATCTTGATTTCGATCTTGGTAGTGACGACCTTTCGGCTATACATCTTAACAGGGGTAGTTGTAGACCTTCTCATGGCTGAGGCTATTAAATAGGACATACAATGACTATCCCCTAGAATATATAATAGATTCAAAGTGAGCAACAATATGGCCAATACATACAATAACTTTTTCTTCAACATCTAATAGATTTGAAGTAAGCAAACATATGGACGATACACAGTACATGCCATGCATTATAACAAAATATTTTATTTCCAAACATAGCCAAGCCAGTCCAATCGACAACCTGGGCATAATCCTGGCTCATTTCAACTGCGGTGTTAAGAAAAAAATTATAGGAATCAAATTGTAATCTAGTGTTGGTGTAAATTTGTAAACAACTCAATAATAGACAGAGTCATTACAATCCAACCACATTCAACCCCAATGACGTACATACCTGATAACTGACGTACATAACTAATAACTATGCAGAAGGACCATTATTCCACCAAAAACCTTAATTAAATATTTACTTAAACAATTGCACAGTAAAAAAGTGGAATCGAAATCATTAGAAGGGCATAATTTTTATATGAGCACAAACAAGTGGTACCAATGTTTTGCAAAAAGAGTAAGTAAAACTCTAAGTCGAGTTGTAAAAAGTCCCTCGAAGGGGCTAGAATTACTCAAATTGAATCATCAAAACTAAGACTCATCCATTATACATTCATAATCCATTCTTTACAGACACGGTCGTGGCCAGACATGCCCCAAAACAAAACAAGAAACCCTTTGTTAGGTCCCTATAATACTAGTGATTACCCCATTACTATTGTAGTTGTATCCCTTATTAATATTGTTGTGCCCATATTGTCCCCATATTGTTATTACTGTGCCCGATAGAATCCCTCTATTGTTATTTTTGTGCCTTTATATTATTATTGTTAGGTCGACTTGGTTATATTGTGACCCCTTAGACTCCTATATATAGAAAGGAGGTTTTGTCATTTGTATCATCAAAGAATTGTTCATTTATGTAATGTAAAGGAGGTTGCCCCCTCAAAGAGGCTGAATTATAAGGCGTTCATCTATCTTTTCTATCTTTTTGTGAGCTGGTTTCATAACATTTGGTATTAGAGCTTTGGATTCTAGGGTTTCGCTGCTCCAAACAGGTCATCGTGGCATTTGCGCTATAACTTTTTTTCTGCGATGTTTCAGATGCTAAAACAAAAACCCATTTGGGTTGAAATCGTTCTAAACCTCGGGTCCAAAATTCAGAGATTTTTGCACTATATTTGTGGAGATATGATATGAGGAAGTTTCCCTTTTTTCAGACTCCCGAATTACATTCCAAATAGGTGACCTGGGGAAAATAGTCATAACTTTTGTTTTGAGCATCAGATTGAAATTTTGTAAGAATTTATAGAAAGAGGGTAGACTATAGTTTCCTGTGTATATTCTTTATATCCTAAGGTCAAAACAGTGACACGTGGCACTTCATACAAGTTCGCTCTTCTTAAAAGGTATATAATCAGGTCATCTTGGGAGATTGTGTATAACTCTTTCGTGGAGAAGCTAAAATTGATCAGAGTGGTGGCATTGGAAAGAGAACGCAGAGGGTTACTGCAGGTCAAAAGAAAATGAAAACACCTAGTAAGCAACCTGAAAGCTCTAGCATTATTATCAGTAACTGATGCCCCAAGGAAAGAAAATGAAAACACCTAGTAAGCAACCTGAAAGCTCTAGCATGATTCATGAAGAATAGGAAGAAATGCAACATGATATATCAAAATTACGAGACCAAGTGCAACAAATTTCACTCACGCAAAAAGTAACAGAATCTAAGATGGATTGTTTAAAGAAAGATGTAGAAGCTAAGATGTATGACATGGAAGCTAAGATGAATGACGCGGAAGCTAAGATGGACGATTTGAAGATAGATTTGAAGACAGATTTGAAGACAGGCATAGAAGATTTGAAGACAGATTTGACAAAATGTCTACAAGAAATGCTTACTAATGGTGAAAGGGTAGTAAAGGAAACTATGATGAGAACAAAATAAATGTTAATCATGATTTCATAGACTCTAATGTTGTATCGAAGAATGACCATATTCCAAAAATCGATATGAGGAAGTTTGATGGCAAGGATCCCATAGCATGGATACTACAAATGGAGCAATTTTTCGATCTCCATAATGTGCAGAACACACAAAAGGTATGTATTGAAACTTTATATTTGGAACGAAATCAGTTTGTATGGTATCGATGGCTTTTCTCTCATAAACAAATTGTCACTTGGGCAATTTTTACGGAAGAAATGACAACACATTATGAGGATACAAAAAACAACACTTTTTTTAGCCAATTGATAAGTCTCAAACAAAAGGGTTCAATGATGGATCACATTGAGGACTTCCAAAAATTGAACATAAGGGTAAAAGATATTCCAGAGGAACATAGGATTGATGTGTTCATAGGGACTTTAAAGGATAATATCCAACATGAGGTTCACCTTTGGGAACCTGATTCATTGGAGAAGGAATTCAGGTTAGCAAGAAAAATGGAAAGCAAAATTATGGCAACCAGGAAGCCTACCACTCACAACTATAAAGATGGAAGTGTTGTTGCCCCTAGCCTTCCACAACCTATAAGGTTGACACCACAACAATTGGAAGAAAAAAGAGAAAAAGGGCTTTGTTATAGTTGTGATAGCAAATACACTAAATGTCATAAGTGTGCTGAGAAGAAATTATTCTACATAGACTGTGAAGAGGAGGAAAAAAAGGAACAAGAAATGTCAAAAGAAGAGGATATACTCCAGGAACAAACCCTAGATAAAGAAGTAATGAATCTAACCATATCTTGTAATGCATTGGCTGGAATTACCACTTCTCAAACTATCAAGATAGAAGGACATATCAAGAAGAAAAAGGTAATAGTGTTGATTGATTTAGGAAGTACCCACAATTTTATTCATTGTAAGATAGCAAAAGAATTGAATTGCTTCCTATATCCAGCACTAGAGTGTCAAGTGATGGTTGCAAGTGGAGGAACCATAAATTGCTCTGGAAAGTGCCATAATATCAAGCTATCCATGGGAGAATATGTATTGAATAGCCCAATGCTTTCCATTCCAATGCGAGGTGTTGATGTTGTACTAGGAGTCCAATGGCTATAATCCTTAGGTACAATAGCTTTTAACTTTCAAGAACTTTTCATGAAATTTTTTGCGAAAGGAAAGGAAGTTGAATTAAGGGGTATTGTAGGGAAACCGGGAAAGATAATCAGCTCTAACAGTATGACAAAGCTTCTAAAAAAGGAAAAATGAGGTGTAATTGCACAATTATGTTCACTAGATGTTTCCACGTCGAAATCATCTATTTCTCCAGATATCCAAAAAGTCGTGGACAATCATTCCAAGGTATTTGAGACTCTCAAAGGTCTCCCACCTATTCATGATCATGATCATGCTATTCATTTGATTCCAGGAAGTGTTCCTCCAAACATCAGGCCGTATAGATATCCCTATGCCCAAAAGAGTGAAATTGAAGGTATGGTTGCAGAAATGCTAGATGCTGGTATAATTCAACCTAGTCAAAGTTCTTTCTCTACTCCAGTGGTATTGGTGCACAAGAAGGATGGATCATGGCATGTGTGTCCAGATTATAGGGAGCTCAACATGCTCACTATTAAAGATAAGTTTCCCATTCCTGTCATTGATGAATTATTGGATGAATTGCATGGATCAATTTACTTCACCAAGTTGGAATTCATTCAGGATATCATCAAATCAGAATGAAGACTGAAGACATTCCGAAAACAACATTTAGAACTCATGAGGGTCATTATGAATTTTTGGTCATGCCTTTTGGCCTTACCAATGCACCTTCTACATTTCAAGATTTGATGAATTCCATTTTCAAACCCTTCCTTAGAAAATTTGTGTTAGTATTTTTTGATGATATACTAATCTACATCAAGTCTTGGAAGGATCATGTTGAACATGTTGACAAGGTGCTACAACTATTGGAGGAGAAACAATTATATGCAAAAAGATCCAAATGTTTCTTTGGAGTACAAGAGGTGGAATATTTGGGTCATATTGTATCTCATGAAGGAGTTAAGGTTGAGTCTAGAAAAATTAAAGCGATTAAGGAATGGAAAATCCCCACATCCATAAAGCATCTACGATGATTTCTCAGGTTGACAGGGTATTATCACAAGTTTGTTAAGAATTATGGGAGAATAGCAGCACCTCTAACAACATTATTGAAGAAGATGCATTTTCATGGATTTTAGAAGCAACAAAGGCCTTCGAACATCTTAAAGAGGCAATGTGCCAAGCACCAGTCTTAACTACACCAGACTTCACAAAAAACATTATTGTGGAATGTGATGCTTCAGGAAATGGAATTGGCACTGTTTTAATGCAAGATGAAAGAACCATTGCTTTTGAAAGTCATCCAATCAAGGGAAAGTTTTTACACAAAGCTATTTATGAGAAGGAAATGTTGGCAATACTACATGCACTTAAGAAATGGTGACCCTACCTAATGGGAAGACACTTCAAGGTAAAAACAGATCATGATAGCCTTAAATACTTTTTAGAACAAAGATTATCCTCTTAAAAGCAACAAAAATGGGTCACAAAGATGTTGGGTTATGACTTTGAAATCATCTACAAAAAAGGGAAGCAAAATGTTGTGGCAGATGCACTCTCAAGAAAGGATGAGGATGTAGAAGCATTGTTGTGCGCCATTTCTATTATCCAACTAGATTGGATAAATGAAGCAAGGGAGGAATGGAAGAATGACGAAGAAGTGTGGGCACTTATTCGAAAGTTACAACAAGATTCTAGTACATATGATACATTTAGCTGGAAAAATGATTTTTTATGGTACAAAGATCACTTATACCTCTATAAGAATTCCCAACTCAAACAAAAGATTCTTATGGAATTGCACACTTTTCCCTTAGGAGGGCACTCAGGATTTTTAAAAACTTACCACAGGGTTAAGAAGGAATTTTTTTCGGATGGCCTTAAATTGGATATTCAAAAGTTTGTGGCAGAATGTTTGGTTTGCCAACAAAATAAAGTTGAAACAATTAAGACCCTAGGTTTATTAAAACCTTTATCCATTCCAAGCCAACATTGGGAGGAGGTTTCAATGGATTTTATCACAGGTTTACCCATGTCTGAGGGAAAGAGTGTCATGATGGTGGTAGTTGACAGACTTACCAAGTATGCACACTTTTGTGCATTATCACATCCATTTAAAGCCAATATAGTTTCTATTGCATTTATGGAAACAATTCAAAAGCTACATGGAAACCCAAAGATTATTGTAAGTGACAGAGATCCCATTTTCACTGGAAATTTTTGGACAAAATTATTTTCTTGTCTTGGTACTCAGTTAGCTCATAGCTCATCTTATCATCCTCAATCTGATGGGAAAACTGAGATAGTAAACAAATGTTTGGAAGGATATCTTCATTGCTTTGTATATGATAAGTAGACACAATGGGTCAAATGGTTGCCTCTGGCTGAATGGTGGTATAACACTTCCTACCATACTGCAACAAAAATGACCCCATTTATGGCACTTTATGGATATCAGCCACCATCCATCACATCATATTTAAGATAAAATTCTAAGGTTCAAGTAATGGAACATCACATCAAGCATCAACAACAAGTTCTCCAACTCTTAAAGGATAACCTCGTGTTAGCGCAAAATAGAATGAAACAACAAGAAGATCAACATCGCAGTGAAATAATTTTTGATGTAGGTGACTGGGTATTCCTACAGCTACAACCATATAAAAAAATGTCCGTCAAGCAAGCTAAGAAGGATAATAAATTATCACCAAAGTATTATGGTCCGTACAAGGTACTATGGCATACAAATTGGAGCTTCCTGCAGCTTCTCGAGTGCACCCAGTTTTCCATGTTTCATGTTTAAAGAAGGTTATAGGCGATAAGCTCCCAGTTCAAACAATATTTCCAGAACTTGACGAGGAAGGAAAAATTATACTAGAACCGGAAGTAGTCATAGAAACAAGAACTCGATAGCTATGAAATCGATCAATTTCGGAGTATCTCATCAAGTGGAAGAACTTATCCACTGAAGATTCCACATGGGAGGATGAGAATTTTATACAGAAGCATCCAAAACTACTCAAGCGTTGAGGACAATACTTTTTTTGAAGGAGGGGGGCATGTTAGGTCCCTATAATACTAGTGATTGCCCCATTACCATTGTAGTTGTATCCCTTATTAATATTGTTGTGCCCCTATTGTCCCCATATTGTTATTACTGTGCCCCATAGAATCCATCTATTGTTATTTTTGTGCCTTTATATTATTATTGTTAGGTCGGCTTGGTTATATTGTGACCCCTTAGACTCCTATATATATAAAGGAGGTTTTGTCATTTGTATAATCAAAGAATTATTCATTTATGTAATGTAAAGGAGGTTGCCCCCTCGAAGAGACTGAATTATAAGGCGTTCATCTATCTCTTCTATCTTTTTGTGAGCTAGTTTCACAACACCCTTCTATCAACGAGATAATCTGGGTAGAGAATTAATCAAACCCTAATGGTAATAACATAACCCAAAATGTTGCATGAGCATCACTTAACCGAATTTTAGAAATTAATTTATGGAGGAGTAGAGTAACCCAGAAGAACCCAGGTAAGTTGCATCTGGCACAACCTTAGAAAGGAAAAAATAGAGAAGAATATTCTTGAGTACCTGTACCTTTAAGAAAAAAAAATGAACTTAATTAGTGGAAACTATTGGACGACCTCAAATAACAGAAGAAATATAGAACAAATTTATAAAAATGATGACCCTTACCTTGGAAGGTCGGCGCGACCAAGAAAAAGGAAAACAAGAAACCATGTAACGAAGGAACCATAGAGGGTTCAGACAACCCCAGGGAGTAACGCTGAGCAGGGTTCCAGTGTGTAATAGCAAGGAATCATTTTTTTTACCCCCGGAAGGGAGTTTGTAGAGTTGGGTACAACTTTTGACCCTATCCAACCTGCCATAGAGTAATCAGAAATTACCTTGTAGCTCATGAGAAACAATAAACTAAAAACTAAAAAATTACAGTGCTTGGAATTAAGCGTTTCTGAACCCTGAGTGAGCCTTTTTTGAATTACCTGGTTGCAGATAAGCCCCTTGGGTGGGGAAATTAGTGTTGTGATCTGTGGTCAGACCACATCGTGCAAATGACTGACCCATTAGGTGAGAAAACCGGGTTGTCACCCTAATCCTATAGAGGTTCATTTCCTTTGTTAGATCTAACCCTAGATGATCGACGATCGACGCGCGGTCTAGGTGTAGCTCTACCCCAAATTCATCGAGAAGGTTCATGTACTTCGTATAACCTAAGTAACACTCGTTAGACTTACTAACTTCACTAGAAACTTCAATCATAATTCAACTTTCTCTTTCATAATAAAATCAACACGTGTAGGGTGAAGCTCGGTACGTTGGGCATGGATCTTAGTAACAAACCAAGAAATCCTTGGAATGAGAAATTAATTAAATAGTTTATGTAGATTAGTAGGAAATATGTGAAAAATATTGAATTTATTTAATAACCATGGTAAAATTCATTTTTTTTGGTTCTTTTCTCTTTTGAATGCACAGTTAGAGATGTTACAAGTAGAGGGTGATATATATTTCTCAAAATTTGAAGGATGAATAATTGTTGAAATATTAATTTGAAATAATTTAAAAATGTAATTTACAATTACGCAGTTCCAGATTAAATTAGAAATTTCAATTGAATTTTGATCATATTGAGAAGAAAAACCATCAAAATAAAAGGGTAATATGATGACCCTATATCCCATGATTATGAAAAGAGTGGAGATATATATGATGGCTCTCTCTACTTGTATATTTTCCATAACTGGAACCCAAAATAAGTTTATCCTTGAAATTCTTTGAATATGGGGATCAGTCCTTCAATTTTTTTTTTTGAAGATCTTCCTCCCTGTTAGGTTCCTATACCAATAGGTGTCATTTCTCATGATTGACTGTGGAAGTGCCAAATATGATCATCCTTTCCATTCTGCAAAGGTTCCATATTTTCGAAAAGTCAAAAATTAAAAAATGTAAAGAGGGTATGCCCTAAAAGAAAAATCAAAGGGCAAGAAGAATGAACTGGTCAACAAAAGAAAAAGAAAATGAACCCCAAAGAAAGACCAGGAAAGTGGCCAGTCAAAATGCCACTACTATCTTATTTGTGCAAAGCAAGTTCACAATGTGCAAACACTGTTTTTATCACACTTGATGGATGGCCCAGCAGTTCAATCTGTACCAGTCCATATTTAAATTGCCTGTTGTAGAATAGAGAATGAAGGTCTGTCCAAACAGTTCAAACTTGGCAGATCACTAGCTAGGTAGAGAAGCAAAGGGTCTCAACTGCTTAATCTGAGCCCTTGGAAGAAATACAGATAGATCTAGATAGGAAGGTAGTCAAAAGAATAGAGGAAAATCAGGGTTTTCTAGTTCAAGTGCACCCATTCATAATGAAGAAAAAATGTTAGCAATTGTAGGATGGGTAAGTAGATTGAGATTGCAGAAACAAGTCCATCAGCAGTGTCATCTTTTTCAATATGATCTACTTCATGGGTATCTCAAGTGCCATGGCAAAGGTGTGATGACAGATCAGATGTTGCATGTCTAACTTCCCCTCTCCTCCCTCACTACAATTATTTACTAACATCCCCTCAAGGACATTGGGATCTGCCCACTGGTCCTACTTCATTTCATTTTATGAGAAAACTTAAGAGAAAGCTCAGGTTTGTTTAAGAACTCAAAGCCACATTTCTTGTGTAAAGTTTTATTTCTCCCCTCACCCCCAAGTCTAGGTGATTCAACTTCATGCACCTATCATTTCCTTTTATATTCATATTAACATGCTAAACCTATTATATAACTCCCACTTATATTTCCCCTCCCCTACTATATATAAAAATACATCAAAAACCCAAAAAATGTATAATATCCCTACCCTTGGCAACTATAGCCATATAGCAAAAGTTTCAGGAATTATAACGTTTACCAGAAACATTATAATAACCCTCCGTGTCATTGGGATTTATTTAACCCCTGGTTAAATAAATAACCACCCCTAACCCGCCCACATAGACCACGTTATAACCCTGTGCGCATAATTAAATTGGATTTTAATTGACATTTAGTTAATTGAATAACCATACCCCGATAACCCAAAGTTTTCAACCCCCGCAAAACATTATAAAATGTTAAATATATTGGCGGGCCCCCGCGCCATACCTTACTGTTAACTCACCATCCCGTCAACTGTTGGATCGCGCCCTCTAGATCCAACGGCTCTCGTTGATATCGGAGCCGCCCCGGTGTACGAGAGTTAGCGCCTGATGGAAAGTGGTTTTCCCACCGTACCCTGGGACATGTGTCTCGTTCCTATTGCATCGGGCCCACTCTGACGTAAACTGCCCCCGTACCAAAAGTGGTCTGATGGAAACCGCAAACCACCTTCTATTCCCGCTGTACACGTCATACACCACGCCAGCGCCCGCGCTACTGTTCAGTCCACTGTGTCTGCCACATCATCCATCCATGTCAGCCACCACGTCATCCGCCACATCACCTTCCGTACCCTGCTACAGGACAAGGTTACGTCATGATGACGTTAGCACAAAAAGCGCCAAAAAGTCCGAAAAAGCCCAAATTTGTTCAAAAGTCACGAAAGTGATGTTTTTTTTAATTTCTTGTGCATCGTATAGTGGAGACTGTGCATGTGAATTACGTTGAATCCGCCATCAACGTCCTAGTCCGCCACCCAGGCGTGTTCATGCTGCAAACCCGACCTCCTCAGCTCCCTCTGCAACCGCATTTCGCACCAGTCGCTTGTAAAATAGGTATTTACCCGTCAGTCACCCATAAACCCTGTTTTTTACATGATTTCTCTGTTAAGATCACCGAGAGAGCTAAATTTGACGTAAATACACTGTTGCCTGCAACCCTTTGTGCTCTAACTCACTGTTTAATCGTGTTTTCGGGGAAAACCTACTAATTCTATGGCCCTCTGATAAATTGTCCATTGAACTTAAAGTCGGGCTCATTTCCGCCTACATAACTATAAAAAAAATGCCTGCAGAAGAAGCGCCCTTTCCACTGTTTCCTTAGCTTCCTAACTAAACTCTGTAGACTCTGTCTCTCCTTTGAATTTTACACAGTGAGGCCATTTCCATATAAAACTCAAATTGCAAAATTTCGGTGAAATTCCTGTGAAAGACCCAGTGCTAGTACTCTGTTTCTTGTTGAAACACAAACTCATAATTTAATTATAAACACAGTGAATCACGGAGGCTCCAGTAGCCCTGAATATTGCACCCTTAAATGCACCTCATAAGGAGTTGGAGTGGCTACCTCTTGCTGACAGAGACTTTCAGATCAATGATATGGAGGGAGACAAGCCTCACCTTTAGGCTTTCTGTGAAATAAGGAATAGCTACAGGAACAAAGCTGACATATTTGGAATATGGGAGTCTAATATGCCTATTTACTACCTGCCTTCAGTGAATGTCTTCCCTGACCTCATCCATCAATGTTGTGCTAATTATGAGCCTTCTCAAAGGGCAGTGATGGACCCTTCTGGAAATGTCCTCTTTTACATCACCCCTCAGTCTATAAATGAGATGCTACAATTCAAGCCAACTCAGCCTTTGGTCCCTCTCTCCATGAAATAATTGTTGGATCAAGCCTCAAAGTTGTCCTCTACAGAAGTTGACCAAATTTCCAAGACGTTCATGCCTCCATAATGCTACTCCAGATACACACTTCCCTATCACCATGCCTGGTTTGATGAGCCTGGAAAACTGGTCATAGACATGATTTCTTACATCCTGGGATTCAAAACAAGTGAAATTGTGGATGAAACAGTCCTGGCCCTAATATCCATGTTTGCTCCAAGACAGCCCCCTGCTGTCAAGTATGATTATGCCACCTATATAGCTAACAAAATTCATGAGCAATTCATGAACCTGGAGAGAGAAAGAGTGTTCAAATACACCTCCTACATATATCATTTGCTGCTGTACTATCAACCTGATAGTTTCCCAGTTTCCCTCAAAAAATTGGATGCTAAGGGGGAGCGAAGGTCTGTCATATTTTGGACCCCAGTATTCCATCAAGTTCATAGCTCCCCATACACATACTGTGAGTTTATTGACCTTTTTATCTATCCAGCCACTTGTTTATTGTCAACAGATCCTCCTGCCAGGCTCTCTGCTGAAATGCAAAAAGTACTCCATCTCTCAAAGGAATACATCATTGGTGATTGGTATTTTTACCAAAACCACACAGTAATCAGGATTTATGGTTGTGAATTAGCCCCCCACAGACTGCCAAAATATGTCCCTATGAGACTTTTTGCCTTGGAGTACTACCGGCAATTTAACAATTCAGATTTGTCTCATTTCTATGGTGCAAGGAAAAAAGCATGGCTCAAGATAAGACAACAACTGGGCCCTTTTATCTTTAATAAAAGGGAAGAAGCATGGAAGGAAGCTGACATTATTCTGAGAGACAAACTCAAGCTGAAACTAAGTTTCCTTTGGTCCCCATAAGACCCTCAACATTTCATAAGCTTTATAAGAGTCAAAAACAAGCTCACAGGGTATGTGCACCACAAAATCCCTGAAATTGAAAAATATGCTAATCAACAGGAATGGGTAGAAGGCACACTAGTTGAAGAGCTTACTGAAGAAGAGAAAACAGAAAAAGCAATCAAAGACCTTGAAAAAACAGTTGACCTGGATTCTTTTGGACAGGTCTCCTTCTCATTACCTCAACATATTGGAGCGGGCACATCATCTGCCACAACTTCCCAACAGCGTGCCCAAGAAAGTGCTCCACCAGCAGGGACATTCAAAGGCAAGGAGATACAGCATTCCAAGCAACAAGATACAATGGCAGACCGGCCAGTTTCAGCAGATGAACAAAGTCAAGGGCAAGACCCTTCAACACAAGCAAAGGTAACTGAAATCCGTGTGCTACAAACTCCTCTTAATGAGGAAAGGGCCAAGAAAAGAGATAGGCAGGAGGAGACACCTACAGGAATATCAGCTGAATAGCAAGGAGAAAAGAGACAAAGATTAAATCCTTATTCAGAAGAAGAATTACCAGAGGAAACCGTTGGACAGCAAGTTCCCCCAAGTATGGAAACATCAGCTAGCTCCTTTCAGCAAGAGCAAGAGAGGCAACATGGTGTGGAGGTCACATCCACCAGGCAACAGAGCAAACAAGGCTCTGACATCAAAAAAGCATTCACTGATATCAAGCCTAGAAATGAACCAGTAAGGTTCCAGCTCTATAACCATTGCTAAGAATGGCTCCCACCAATCAACAAAGGCTAATGGCTGCCTATGATATCCAAGAAGGGAAAATGACCCTTAGTCATTTCAGGCCTACAACACAGCAACCACAATCAGCTGCTGACTATATCAGAACCAATCAAGAAGTTCTCTCCAAAGACATTCATCCAATGGACTAGATTGAATTACACAAACAAACCAGCGAAATGGTATATTCTACCTTGGCAGACAAAACATTATTGGCTCACAGACTGCAAAATTCATTGCACAATACTTCTGCCCAATTGGAATTGAAGAAAGCCTCCTCATTACCTAAAGACAACAGAATCAAATCTTTGGAGGAGATTATCATGGAGCTGGGACATGATCCCAAGGATCCCAAGGGCATACAGGCCTTGATAAAAAAGAAATAGGAAGACATAACAGCCCTCATAAAACAACTCAGACTGCTAATTACAATGCACCGTCAGACCACAGAAGTCGCACAACAATAAGAAGAGGAGGATGTGGTAAGTTTGCTAATGAGGATGAATGAAAGTCTAGCAGAAACAGAGAAGGCCTTGGAGGCAGCGCTGCAAGAGAAACAGGGAGAGTTGGCCTCTCAGCCAGCTCAAACAGCTCCAATTCATGCAACTGCTATTCCTATAGTCACCACGGTAGTCCCTCCCATTGTCACAGAATCAACAGCAGGTACCTTAGCTCCAGCAACAACTTCAGCAGCAATTATAGAAACAACTACAGCAGCAGCAGGACAAGAAGCCAGCCTAAGTATGGAGGAAATGATGAAAGAAATAAAAGCTTTGGAACTCCAAATGGCAGAGTTAAAGGAAACTAAGGAAAAGTTGGCCAAGAAAGAAGTCCGTTATGATAAGTCAAAAATTACAGTGGCTGACAAAACCAGAGAAGTTAAGGCCTTGGAGAAAAGAATAAAGGAGTTGGAGAAGGACCTTACCCTTCACAAAACTCTGACAGCAATCAAAACAATTTTGTGGGCTAAAATTGGCCAGTCCATCACTGATCAATGGACTGCAATCCATACTATTCATGACCAGGTTGAATTGATAGGGATAGCTCAATTTGAGACTCAAAAGGCCAGAGCATTATTGGCAAACAAGCCCGAAGAGGCCAACAAATTGATCCATTTTTTGAATACTCATACTAGAGAACAATTAGCGGCTCTAGATATCAGGAACAGAACAGATACAATTTTGTTAGTAAAAAAGGTGCTAACCATGAGGAATTTTGTACAGACTTTGGAAAGAAAGTGCCAAGAGATGTAAGCAGAAATAAATACCTTCAGACAAAAGTTTGCAGTGTTGCAGAGCAAAGGGTTACCTAGCTTATTGACCAGCAATGGAAGACTATTATCACATGAACACTATGCTCACAGGGTAAATACTTATGTCTCAAATTGAATTACAGCATTATCCAGCAGCTCAAAAGACACAGGCCCCCCCTCTGGACAGGTTTTATATGACAAATTAGAGAATTTGTTCTATATTGAACATGAGATAAATCATCTTTTTGAAGTCCAGCCAAATTACTACACATACATTGAAGCTGATGAAACATTGATTAAACTATAGAGACACCAATTGCCAACAGATCAATGGTGGGACAGCATGCTGGAGGTTTTGCCAAGGTAATTTTGATTCTCTCCCTTGGAACAGCTACACATCAGCAAATTCAAATGAAAAAAGACACCTATCAGAAAATCAAATTAACAGAGGGAATTCGCACTAAAGGCGTTAAGGCAAACTCAGGCACAGGTGGCAAGTGACAGCACATGAGGGACGCAAATCGGAGAAGCAGCTATCAGCCAACTACTTAAGCCGAAAAGTCAGCAATAACGGAACACCTAAGCCGGCCAGTACAAGCATAGTTACTTCTGCATTCATTTCTGCGCGGTTTTTTCCACATCAGTTATTGCTCTTGCCAAAGTAGATGGATAAAATTATGACTTGATATTTTCCTACGGGATATTTTGTAAAAACTCTTTTATAAATATTGTCTCAAGAGATGTATTATTGTTGGCTGGTGAATATCATTCTGGACCTGTGCTGTATGTTTTGAGAACTTTTCTGAAATAAAAATTGCTAGAATGCTTTGCTGGTGAATTCCCTGGTTATGGAATCAATGGCTGAAGAATAGATTGCAGAATTCTCGTGTTATTACATGGATCAATAAGTTTTCTTTACTCTCGTGTTACTGTTTCTGTGTTTTATTTACCATCTAAATATCAAGCTCTAAGTTACAGGAAAAAAGGATAACCTAGAATTTACTTCGCTGTACTCTGTGTTCAATTCCTGTAATTCTATATGTTTTCTACAAGATCAGCATAGGCAAGAATTCTTGACTGCTCTTTTCTCCCTGGTTATTTCACTCTAAATATCATCAAGGAATTCTTAACTGCTCCCTGATAATGTTTATACAATTTCCCTCTATTAGCATAATGGAAGATTCTTAATTGCCTTTCATTCCCTGACTTCACTTCATCATATTTCAGCTTGAAAAATTGTTCTATGTTTAACTATCTTGCTCTATAGTCTTCTTTTGCCAAAGAAACCATACCCAGAAGCTTATTCTTCATTGGACTCCATCAACCCAATGGTTTGAACTTCTCTCACATTACAACCATGTTCTATTGAATGTCATCTTCCAAACACCAAACAAAACTTGTGCTTTATAACTAGGCTAACATATAAAACAAATCTAAATCATAAAGAGGGAGCCCTCTCTGGTTGCAGATTGGCTAGAATCTGCAGCTAAAAGACTGGTTAGTGGTTACCTCGGCCGTATTCCCTTCTGGAGGCAGGGAACAACCTGATTGATAACATCAGTGGCGATTCCACTGGGGAAAACGAATGAATGTTTGTTACTGCTGTCTATTTTCTAAAGCTACAGATGGAGCCTGAAGTTAGCCAGGTAGCCTTTGAAACTGTTTTTACTGTGCATTTACAGGAGTAAATAAACGCTGCTTCAGTCAATCTCCAGTCTAGCTTTAGGCTTTAAACAGTTGTCCCAAAGATTTGATCAGTTTCCCTATTTCAACATATTCAAAGGAAAGCCCAAAGCCTCCTATATTTCAAAAGAGCTTCCTTCAGAAAATTGTAAAAAACTGTGATCCTTAAACATTTCCAGAAAATACCAAAAACACATCTAAAAGCTGGCTCCAAAGAAGAAAGTCCGGTACACTAGGTCAAATCCTGACCCAGATCCTCCAGCTGTTTTTGAGAATCCTAACTTGATCTCTAAGACCTTTAGAAAACAAGAAAAACTAGAAAAATCTGCTGATTTAGACCTTGATATACTGCAGCAAAACCCTACAACATCGGAGCTTACTCCTGGGAGAGCAGCAGTCCTTTCTATCAATACTACAGCCTCTCCAAGTTCTTCATCCACACCTCAAAGTATCCTCTCCACTCCCCCATCTACTACACATATTTCCACCACTGTCCCTACTATTCCAGCTGTCTTATTTCTTCCTGCTGTCCCATTTATCCCTGTAAATATGGCTAACCGTTATGCTCCTCTCCAACTGCCTGGAAATCCAGGGGCTATGCCTCAGGATTATCAGAGTAAAATTACATATTTTGATGGTACTGGCTCCTATACAACCCAACAACACACTAAGAAAATGATGGACTACTTTGAGAACTACGAAATCGATGATGATGATGTGAGAATGAAAATTTTTGTCCAAAGTCTAACCGGTGAAGTAAGGACCTGGTTTAGGGCACTTGGTGCAAATACCATTGCTGATCCGGATGCCCTTTACCAAACCTTCCTCAACAGATGGGAAAAGAAGAAAGATCCATTGCATATCCTATTAGAGTATGACAGTTTAAAAAAGGCCCACAAAAAACCGTCCAAGACTATTGTGCTAGATTCAACAATGTCTACAATGCTATTCCTCAGAACATTAGACCTCCACCTGATTTGGCCTTGATCAAATTCCCTGATGGATTTGATTCTGACATGGCATATCAACTGAGGGAAAGAGCCCCTCCAAGCTTAGCAGACATGCAGAATATAGTTGTTAGTGTGGAGGCAAACCTGATTGCTAAATGAAACCGAGCAAGAGCTGAAAGAAGAACAACTTTCAAAGAAGAGCCTTCAGCATTTGAACAAAAACTGGATGCAATCATCAAAGGTATGGACAGACTTGGAGATAGAGTGGAAACTATTGAAAGGAAATCATCTTGGGAAGGTCAACCAAGTAACACTGCAAGAAACCCAAACTTTAGAAAAAATCAAAATCCAAATGTTGGAAGGGTTGCCCCTGACCAGAACATCAGACCTCCATTTCAAGAGAACTATGTTGAAGCCTCAACATCTAGTGAACCAATAGAGGACCCTCACATCAACTTAATGGGTTTAAACAATGAACAAAAAATCTTTTTAACCCAAGAAGACCAAGAGGCTCATGCTGTCAACCAATTTCAAACCAAGTCCGGAGAATCATTTGATTTCAGAGAAGGGTATGATACATCGGTTTATGAGGTTCATAAACAATACAAATTAAGAAGTAGAACCATAGATGTGCCTGAACCTACCAAACTGAAAGATACCAAGCAGCCAAAGAAAGCAAAGGATAAAGCTGCCCTGACAGAACCTCCTGCTAAAACAGACCTTGACCCAAAAGAAACCACTATTGAAGACATATCAGATTTACAGCCTTTAAAAAATCAGTCATCCACATCCCTTCCCTCAAAAGAAAATCTAAACTGTCCTCCTGAAAATAGTTTCAAAACAGATTTACCTCAAAATAGCACTCATGATGAAGAAAAGGTCACTAAAAATACAGCAAAAAAGGAAAACCTCACTGTCCACAATACAAAAATTCAAATGGAAAAGCCTTTTAACTTAGAAACAGAAATAGGCAAACTGAAAATAGCCATTCCCCTCACTAAATTGGCTAAACATAAAGTTTACAGAGAGCAAATCAATAGGTCACTTCAAATATCAGAGAATAGGGATGCAATCAATGTTTTAGATGACCAACCAGAGCTGATTTTTGGTCCTGAAGTCAATGGTAAAACAGTAGACGGAGGGGTTCCTCCATTCTATGTCAGCTTAAACATTCATGACAAAGTGCTGCATAATGCAATGTTTGATTCGGGAGCTTCCCATAACCTAATGCCTAAGTCTATGATGGAAAGACTGGACCTAGACATCACAAGGCCTTACAAAGACTTGTTCTCATTTGATTCCAGCCAGGTCAGGTGTCTAGGCCTAATCAAAGACCTTTGTGTATCTTTAGTACAGTACCCTGCCAAAACAATCTTGATGGATGTGGTGGTAGCGGATATCCCACATAAATATGGAATGCTTTTGTCTAGATCTTAGGGAGCAAAACTCCAAAGATCTTTGCAACTAGACATGTCCTATGCCACCATTTCTGTCTTTGGCCAGCCAAAGAGATTATACCGGGAGACATTAATGAAATATGTAGTTAGCAGTCAAGAGAAACCCCAAAACTTCCCCATCTATTCCATGAATTCCGATATGGATTCATTCATTTTATACAATGCTGAGATATGTTCCAAAGTTGATGTCAAACTCTTGCAAACAGCACAAACAAAAAGCATAAATGAACAATCTAGTGCTCAAGATCAAAAAATTGTTGATGTGATTGATGCAACAAATGAACAAGACATAGTATATGAGCTACAAAATCCAAATCTGCCCACTGAGCAAGTTTCCAAAACTCCCAAGACTAGTGGTAATCAAGAAATCTTGTGGTACTTAGAGTTTGATGGGTCAGTGAACAAATTAGGAGCAGGGGCAGGGGTTTGGATACACAACATGCAAAATGACCATGCTCAAGGTCATGCATATAGGCTAAATTTCAGATGCACAAACAATATGGGCGAATATGAGGCGCTTTTACTAGGTCTCAAACTGATTAGAAGTCTAGGGTCAACCAAGATTTCAATCCTAGGGGACTCAGATTTGATTATACAATAGATAAAGGGAAACTTTGTTACAAATGACCTTAGGCTGAGAGCTTACAGAGTTGTAGCCACTGAAATACTTGACACAATCTTAGAGTCTCAGCTCACCAAAATTCCAAGAAAGCACAATTTACATGCACATAGTTTGGCAACTTTTGCCAGCACTTGCAAGCTACCTTTTGAACCCAACCACCACTTCACTGCTGAAATCAAACACAGGCATGCTGTCCCAGATAATATACAAAATTGGCAGGTGTTTGAAAATGATACCCAAATCAATAATTTCCTCACTTTGAAAGAAGAATTCTCAAGTATAAACATTGACACAAGCACCATTGATGATCAACAACAAATAGACAAAATTGAGCAAAATATATCAGCTGAAACAACAAATCTGATTTTGCATCCAACAACCTTTGACTGTAAAAATTTACAAGAGCTGAAACAAACGGACCTTGATGAAATGGCTGAGGGAGAATCTGAAGTAATTGAACTAAAGGATAATTTTCTGCCCACAGGCCTAACCCCTTTGGAGGATATATTTGATTCAAATGATATTCCAAGAAAGCCAAAAATGCAACCACTGAATGCAGAAATTGAGGACTGCAATATTGGAACCACAGAAAATCCCAAAATGGTAAAACTCTCCAAAGCATTACCTTCTGATCAAAAGCTGAAATACATTGAATTGTTTAAAGAGTTCCAAGATGTCTTTGCATGGAGCTATGAGGACCTCAAGTCCTATGATACTTCTGTCATCCAACATACTATACCCTTGAAAGAGAATCAAAAACCTTTTAAATAAAAGCTTAGAAGGGTGAATCCTGTCCTCCTTCCCCTGATTGAAAAAGAGGTTAAAAGAATGTACGAAGCTGGAATAATTGCACCTATCAGGTTCTCAGAATGGATTTCAAATCTAGTGCCTACTAGGAAGAAAACGAGAGAGATAAGACTGTGTGTTGACTTAAGAAATTTGAATAAAGTCTCTCTCAAAGACCACTACCCCTTACCCAAGATGGATCATATTTTACAAAGGGTAGTGGGAGCTTCTAGGATCTCATTGTTAGATGGATTCTCAGGATTTAATCAGATTTTAGTCCACCCGGATGATCAAGACAAAACTGCCTTTACAACACCTTGGGGAACCTTCAAATATGTCAAAATGCCTTTTGGACTCAAAAATGCAGGGGCCACATTTCAAAGAGCAATGGACATAGCCTTTGCAAAAGAGATCCATGATTTCTTAGTCATATACCTTGATGACCTCACTGCTTTTTCAAAATCAGACCAAGAACATTTAAAGCATTTGAGGCAAGTGTTCATAATTTGTAGAAAATATGGCATATCCTTAAACCCGAAGAAATCATTATTTGGCCTTGAAGAAGGCAAACTCCTAGGTCACATAATTTCAAAATATGGCATAAGAATTGACTCGGACAGAATACAAGCTATCCTCCAAGTGCCTCACCCAAGGAACATCAAAGAATTACAAGCTTTTTTAGGAAAGATCAATTTCCTAAGGAGATTCATTCCTAACCTGGCCAAACTAATAAGACTATTGAATAATATGCTAAAGAAAGATTCTAAAGTCAAATGGACAATGGAAGCTAAACAAGCCTTTGAGGACATCAAGATAGCTTTGACTAAAACACCAGTCCTCACAAGCCCCAAGTTTGATAGAGATTTCATAATCTTTTCCTTTGCATCTGAGCATACTATTGCTACTATCCTATTGCAAAAAGATGACCAGGGATGTGAGAAACCCATTGCTTTTTTCAGCAAAGCATTTAGAGATGCACCTTTAAATTATCAAATCATGGAGAAACAGGCCTATGCCCTTGTAAAAGCCATCAAAGATTTCAGAGCTTATATCTTGTATTCTCATGTGATAGCCTATGTCCCAAATGCCGTGGTCAAAGACATTCTAACTCAAGAAGGAATTGAAGGTAAAAGGGGCAAATGGATAGCCAACATTTTAGAGTATGACATTGAAATCAAGCCTACAAAACTCATAAAAGGATAGGGGTTAGCGAAATTAATGACTGAAACCAATTTTCAAGCCCTTGAAATCAATGAACTGGATAACGAACAGGAGATGGCGACTCCACAGATCAATCAAGCCTTTTTTCAATCACCTTGGTATGCTGACATATGTTATATATTGTTAAACCTGCAAGCTCCTACAGGGTTATCCAGGACTAAAAAGAGATTCTTGAAAATGAAGGCATCAAAGTTTTGTATTATAGACAATGTGTTGTTTTGGAAAAACCATGAAGGTATTTTTCTGAATTGCCTAATTCAGGATGAAACTGACAAAATACTCAAGGAATTTCATGCAGGGGACTGTGGAGGACACTTGTATTGGAAGTCAACAGCTGATAAAATTCTAAGAGCTGGTTTTTATTGGCCCTCCCTATTTGCTGATGTGAAAAAATTTGTAGTGTCTTGCCATAAATGCCAGATCTTTGAAGGCAAAAGAAAGCTGTTACCTTTACCTCTCAAACCCATCTCAACTGAAAGGCCATTTCAACAATGGGGTTTAGACTTCATTGGGGAAATCCACCCTTCTTCTTCTGGCCAACACAAGTGGATTTTGACTGCTACAGACTACTTTACCAAATGGATAGAAGCCATCCCTTGTAGGTAGGAAAATGACTCAATCATCATGCAATTCCTAGAAACCAATATTTTGTCTAGATTTGGCTGTTCGGAGAAAATTATTACAGATAATGCCGCTGCCTTCAAATCAAAGAGAATGATTGCTTTTTGTCATAAGTACCACATTACCTTGGGCCACTCCACAGCCTATTACCCCCAAGGTAATGGTCTAGTCGAGTCATCCAATAAAAGCCTCATCAACATCATCAAAAATGTCTTGGAGGAGAACAAAAAGAATTGGCATAAAAAGCTGGTTAACGCATTATGGGTAGACAGATTGACCACCAAAAGATCTATTGGAACCAGCCCATATGAATTGCTCTATGGCTTGGAGGCTATGTTCCCCTCCTCCTTGGGAATCCCTGTGATCAAATTGCTGCAAGAAATACAAGCAGAACCTAATGATATTCAGAGGAGAATTAATCAAACTATTCACTTGCAACAAACAAGAGAGGAAGTATATCAAAGAACTCAGGTTCTACAAGATAGACTCAAGAATATTTTTGACAAAAGAACAAAAGCTGAAGATTTCTTCATGGGAGACAAAGTGCTGAAGTGGGATTCTAGAAGAGAAGATAAAGGAAAGCATGGCAAATTTGATTTTCTGTGGAAAGGCCCTTTTGTCATTCAGGCTGTACAAGGAAATAACACTTACTTTCTAAGAAGTCTTGATGGTACAGAAGCTGAAGAAGGCCCAGTCAATGGGCGAATGCTCAAACATTATTTTGATCCCCTTTGTTGAAAATAGAAGGACTGTTTTGTATGTAAATAGTGTCTTTTCAGCAGTTTTTATTACAGCAATTAGATAAGGGATAAGATGCAGCAAGTTTTGAAGGAAGAAAGCAAATAGTTGTACCACCTTTTTGTGTATATTTTGAATTTACTAGAAGAGATAAAAAAGAAAACTTGGGAACTATAAAGATGATGACAAATACTCAGAGAAACCAGCAAAAACAGAGCTGTAATTCTGCACAGACCAGCTTATGAGAAGTGCACACATGCCACAAAGATTTAGTTGTGTGTTTCAGTTGTGTGTTTTAGATTACAGTAAGAACTAAAATAAGGCCATCTGACCTACTGTTCTTGGCTTTTCACCTGGAAAAGCCATCCCCAAGTGGAGCCACTATTAGGTTCCTATACCAATAGGTGTCATTTCTCATGATTGACTGTGGAAGTGCCAAATATGATCATCCTTTCCATGCTGCAAAGGTTCCATATTTTCGAAAAATTAAAAATTAAAAAATGTAAAGAGGGTATGCCCTAAAAGAAAAATCAAAGGGCAAGAAGAATGAATTGGTCAACAAAAGAAAAAGAAAATGAACCCCAAAGAAAGACCAGCAAAGTGGCCAGTCAAAATGCCACTACTATCTTATTTGTGCAAAGCAAGTTCACAATGTGCAAACACTGTTTTTATCACACTTGATGGATGGCCCAACAGTTCAATCTGGACCAGTCCATATTTAAATTTCCTGTTGTAGAATAGAGAATGAAGGTCTGTCCAAACAGTTCAAGCTTGGCAGATCACTAGCTAGGTAGAGAAGCAAAGGGTCTCAACTGCTTAATCTGAGCCCTTGGAAGAAATAAGGGTAGATCTAGATAGGAAGGTAGTCAAAAGAAAAAAGGAAAATCAGGGTTTGCTAGTTCAAGTGCACCCATTCATAATGAAGAAAAAATGTTAGCAATTGTAGGATGGGTAAGTAGATTGAGATTGCAGAAACAAGTCCATCAGCAGTGTCATCTTTTTCAATATGATCTACTTCATGGGTATCTCAAGTGCCATGGCAAAGGTGTGATGACAGATCAGATGTTGCATGTCTAACTTCCCCTTTCCTCCCTCACAACAATTATTTACTAACATCCCCTCAAGGACATTGGGATCTGCCCACTGGTCCTACTTCATTTCATTTTATGAGAAAACTTAAGAGAAAGCTCAGGTTTGTTTAAGAACTCAAAGCCACATTTCTTGTGTAAAGTTTTATTTCTCCCCTCACCCCCAAGTCTAGGTGATTCAACTTCATGCACCTAGCATTTCCCTTTATATTCATATTAACATGCTAACCCTATTATATAACTCCCACTTATATTTCCCCTCCCCTACTATATAAAAAAATACATCAAAAACCCAAAAAATGTATAATATACCTACCCTTGGCAACTATAGCCATATAGTAAAAGTTTTGGGAATTATAACGTTTACCAGAAACATATAATAACCCTCCGTGTCATTGGGATTTATTTAACCCCCTGTTAAATAAATAACCACCCCTAACCTGCCCACATAGACCACGTTATAACCCTGTGCACATAATTAAATTGAATTTTAATTGACATTCGGTTAATTGAATAACCATACCTCGATAACCCAAAGTTTTCAACCCCCACAAAACATTATAAAATGTTAAATATATTGGCGGGCCCCCGCGCCATACCTTACTGTTAACTCACCATCCCATCAACCGTTGGATCGCGCCCTCTAGATCCAATGGCTCTCGTTGATATCGGAGCCGCCCCGGTGTACGATAGTTAGCACCTGATGGAAAGCGGTTTTCCCGCTGTACCACGGGATGCATGTCTCGTTCCTATTGCATCGGGCCTGCTCTGACGTAAACTGCCCCCGTACCAAAAGCGGTCCGATGGAAACTGCAAACCGCCTTCTATTCCCGCTGCACACGTCATACACCACACCAGCGCCCGCGCTACTGTTCAGTCCGCTGTGTCCGCCACATCATCCGTCCATGTCAGCCACCACGTCATCCACCACGTCACCTTCCGTACCCTGCTATAGGACAAGGTCCCGTCATGATGACGTCAGCACAAAAAGTGCCAAAAAGTCCAAAAAAGCCCAAATTTGTTCAAAAGTCACGAAAGTGATGTTTTTTTTTATTTCTTATGCGTCGTATAGTGGAGACTGTGCATGTGAATTACGTTGAATCCGCCATCAACGTCCCAGTTCGCCACCCAGGCGTGTTCATGCTGCAAACCTGACCTCCTCAGCTCCGTCTGCAACCACATTTTGCACCAGTCACTTGTAAAACAGGTATTTACCCGTCAGTCACCCATAAACCTTGTTTTTTACGTGATTTCTCTGTTAAGATCACCGAGAGAGCTAAATTTGACGCAATTACACTGTTGCCTGCAACCCTCTGTGCTCTAACTCACTGTTTAACCGTGTTTTCAGGGAAAACTTGCTAATTCTGTGGCCATCTGATAAATTGTCAATTGAACTTAAAGTCGAGCTCATTTCCTCCTGCAGAACTATCAGAAAACGCCTACAGAAGAAGGGCCCTTTCCACTATTTCCTTAGCTTCCTAACTAAACTCTGTAGACTCTGTCTCTCCTTTGAATTTTACACAGTGAGGCCATTTCCATATAAAACTCAAATTGCAAAATTTCGGTGAAATTCCTGTGAAAGACCCAGTGCCAGTACTCTGTTTCCTGTTGAAACATAGACTCATAATCCAATTATAAACACAGTGAATCATGGAGGCTCCAGTAGCCCTGAATATTGCACCCTTAAATGCACATCATAAAGAGTTAGAGTGGCTATCTCTTGCTGACAGAGACTTTTAGTTCAATGATATGGAGGGAGACAAGCCTCACCTTCAGGCTTTCTATGAAATAAGGAATAGCTACAGGAACAAAGCTGACATATTTGGAATATGGGAGTCTAATATGCCTATTTACTACCTGCCTTCAGTGAATGTCTTCCCTGACCTCATCCATCAATGTTGTGCTAATTATGAGCCTTCTCAAAGGGCAGTGATGGACCCTTCTGGAAATGTCCTCTTTTACATCACCCCTCAGTCTATAAATGAGATGCTGCAATTCAAGCCAACTCAGCCTTTGGTCCCTCTCTCCATGAAACAGTTGTTGGATCAAGCCTCAAAGTTGTCCTCTGTAGAAGTTGACCGAATTGCCAAGATGTTCATGCCTCCAGAATGCTACTCCAGATACACACTTCCCTATCACCATGCCTGGTTTGATGAGCCTGGAAGACTGGTCATAGACATGATTTCTTACATCCTGGGATTCAAAACAAGTGAAATTGTGGATGAAACTGTCTTGGCCCTAATGTCCATGTTTGCTCCAGGACAGCCCCCTGCTGTCAAGTATGATTATGCCACCTATATAGCTAACAAAATTCATGAGCAATTAATGAACTTGGAGAGAGAAAGAGTGTTCAAATACACCTCCTACATATATCATTTGCTGCTGTACTATCAACCTGATAGTTTCCCAGTTTCCCTCAAAAAATTGGATGCTAAGGGGGAGCGAAGGTCTGTCATATTTTGGACCCCAGTATTCCATCAAGTTCATAGCTCCCCATACACATACTGTGAGTTTATTGACCTTTTTATCTATCCAACCACTTGTTTATTGTCAACAGATCCTCCTGCCAGGCTCTCTGCTGAAATGCAGAAAGTACTCCATCTCTCAAAGGAATACAGCATTGGTGATTGGTATTTTTACCAAAAACACACAGTAATCAGGATTTATGGTTGTGAATTAGCCCCCTATAGACTGCCAAAATATGTCCCTATGAGACTTTTTGCCTTGGAGTACTACCGGTAATTTAACAGTTCAGATTTGTCTCATTTCTATGGTGCTAGGAAAAAAGCACAGCTTAAGATAAGACATCAATTGGGCCCTTTTATCTTTAATAAAAGGGAAGAAGCATGGAAGGAAGCTGACATTATTCTGAGAGACAAACTCAAGCTGAAACTAAGTTTCCTTTGGTCACCATATGACCCTCAACATTTCATAAGCTTTAGAAGAGTCAAAAACAAGCTCATAGGGTATGTGCACCACAAAATCCCTGAAATTGAATAATATGCCAATCAACAAGAATGGGTAGAGGGCACACTAGTTGAAGAGCTTACTGAAGAAGAGAAAACAGAAAAAGCAATCAAAGACCTTGAAAAAACAGTTGACCTGGATTCTTTTGGACAGGTCACTTTCTCATTACCTCAACATATTGGAGCGGGCACATCATCTGCCACAACTTCCCAACGGCCTGCCCAAGAAAGTGCTCCACCTGCAGGGACATCCAAAGGCAAGGAGGTATAGCATTCTGAGCAGCAAGATACAATGGCAGACTGGCCAGTTTCAGCAGATGAACAAAGTCAAGGGCAAGACCCTTCAACACAAGCAAAGGTAACTGAAATCCTTGTGCTACAAACTCCTCTTAATGAGGAAAGGGCTAAGAAAAGAGATAGGCAGGAGGAGACACCTACAGGAATATCAGCTGAATAGCAAGGAGAAAAGAGACAAGATTAAATCCTTATTCAGAAGAAGAATTACCAGAGGAGACCATTGGACAGCAAGTTCCCCCAAGAATGGAAACATCAACTAGCTCCTTTCAGCAAGAGCAAGAGAGGCAACATGGTGTGGAGGTCACATCCACCAGGCAACAGAGCAAACAAGGCTCTGACATCAAAAAAGCATTCACTGATATTAAGGCCAGAAATGAACCAGTAAGGTTCTAGCTCTATAACCAATTGCTAATAATGGCTCCCACCAATCAACAAAGGTTAATGGCTGCCTATGATATCCAAGAAGGGAAAATGACCCTTAGTCATTTCAGGCCTACAACACAGCAACCACAATCAGTTGCTGACTATATCAATGCCAATCTGGAAGTTCTCTCCAAAGACATCCATCCGATGAACCAGATTGAATTACACAAACAAACTGGAGAAATGGTATATTCTACCTTGGCAGACAAAACATTATTGGCTCACAGACTGCAAAATTCATTGCACAATACTTCTGCCCAATTGGAATTGGAGAAAGCATCCTCATTAGCCAAAGACAACATAATCAAATCTTTGGAGGAGATTATCATGGAGCTGGGACATGATCCCAAGGATCCCAAGGGCATAAAGGCCTTGATAAAAAAGAAAGAGGAAGACATAGCAACCCTTAGAAAACAACTCAGATTGCCAATTACAATGCACCGTCAGACCACAGAAGTCGCATAGCAATAAGAAGAGGAGGATGTGGTAAGTTTGCTAATGAGGATGAATGAAAGGATTGCATAAACAGAGAAGGCCTTGGAGGTAGCGCTGCAAGAGAAACAGGGAGAGTTGGCCTCTCAGCGGCTCAAACAGCTCCAATTCATGCAACTGCTATTCCTATAGTCACCACAATAGTCCCTCCCATTGTCACAGAATCAACAGCAGGTACCTCAGCTCCAGCAACAACTTTAGCAGCAGTTACAGCAACAACTACAGCAGCAGCAGGACAAGAAGCCAGCCTGAGTATGGAGGAAATGATGAAAGAAATAAAAGCTCTGGAACTCCAAATGGCAGAGTTAAAGGAAACTAAGGAAAAGCAGGCCAAGATAGAAGTCAGTTATGATAAGCCAAAAATTACAGTGGTTGACAAAACCAGAGAAGTTAAGTTCTTGGAGAAAAGAATAAAGGAGTTGGAGAAGGACCTTACCCTTCACAAAACTCTGACAGAAATCAAAACAATTTTGTGGGCTAAAATTGGCCAGTCCATCACTGATCAATGGACTGCAATCCAGACTATTCATGACCAGGTTGAATTGATAGGGATAGCTCAATTTGAGACTCAAAAGGCCAGAGCATTATTGGCAAACAAGCCCGAAGAGGCCAACAAATTGATCCATTTTTTGAATACTCATACTAGAGAACAATTAGCGGCTCTAGATATCAGGAACAGAACAAATACAATTTTATTAGTAAAAAAGGTGCTAACCATGAGGAATTTTGTACAGACTTTGGAAAGAAAGTGCCAAGCGATGCAAGTAGAAATAAATACCTCCAGACAAAAGTTTGCAATGTTGCAGAGCAAAGGGTTACCCGACTTATTGACCAGCAATGGAAGACTATTATCACATGAACAGTATGCTCACAGGGTAAATACTTATGTCTCAAATCAAATTACAGCATCATCCAGCAGCTCAGAAGACACAGGGCCTCCCTCTGGACAGGTTTTATATGACAAATTAGAGAATCTGTTCTACATTGAACATGAAATGGCACACCTTTTTGAAGTCCAGCCAAATTACTACACATACACTGAAGCTGATGAAACATTGATTAAACTACAGAGACACCAATTGCCAACAGATCAATGGTGGGATAGCATGCTGGAGGTTTTGCCAAGGTAATTTTGATTCTCTTCCTTGGAACAGCTACACATCAGCAAATTCAAATGCAAAGAGCCACCTATCAGAAAATCAAATTAACAAAGGAGGGAATTCGCGCTAAAAGGCGTTAAGGCAAACTCAGGCACAGGTGGCAAGTGACAGCACATCAGGGACGCAAATCGGAGAAGCAGTTGTCAGCGAACTACTTAAGCCGAAAAGTCAGAAATAACAGAACACCTAAGCCGGCCAGTACAAGCATAGTTACTTCTGCATTCATTTCTGCACGGTTTTTTCCACATTAGTTATTGCTATTGCCAAAGTAGATGGATAAAATTATGACTTGATATTTTCCTACGGGATATTTTGTAAAAACTCTTTATAAATACTGTCTCAAGATATGTATTATTGTTGGCTGGTGAATATCATTCTGGACCTGCGCTGTATGTTTTGAGAACTCTTCTGAAATAAAATTGCTGGAATGCTTTGCTGGTGAATTTGCTGGTTATGGAATCAATGGCTGAAGAATAGATTGCAGAATTCTCGTGTTATTACATGGATCAATAAGTTTTCTTTACTCTTGTGTTACTGTTTCTGTGTTTTATTTACCATCTAAATATCATGCTCTAAGTTATAGGAAAAAAGGATAACCCAGAATTTACTTCGTTGTACTCTGTGTTCAATTCCTGTAATTCTATATGTTTTCTACAGGATTAGCATAGGCAAGAATTCTTGACTGCTCTTGTCTCCCTGGTTCTTTCACTCTAAATATCATCAAGGAATTCTTAACTGCTCCCTGATAATGTTTATACAATTTCCCTCTGTTAGCATAATGGAAGATTTTTAATTTCCTTTCATTCCCTGACTTCACTTCATCATATTTCAGCTTGAAAAATTGTTCTATGTTTAACTATCTTGCTCTATAGTTTTCTTTTGCCAAAGAAACCATACCCAGAAGCTTATTCTTCATTGGACTCCATCAACCCAATGGTCTGAACTTCTCTCACATTACAACCCTGTTCTATTGAATGTCATCTTCCAAACACCAAAGAAAACTTGTGCTTTATAACTAGCCTAACATATAAAACAAATCTAAATCATAAAGAGAGAGCCCTCTCTGGTTGCAGATTGGCTAGAATCTGCAGCTAAAAGACTGGTTAGTGGTTACCTCGGCCATATTCCCTTCTGGAGGTAGGGAACAACCTGAGTGATAACACTCCCATTAAGAGAAAACAATAACATCTTTGCATCTTATAATTAAAGAGGCGTCATTTAAAATCTAGGATGCTAAACTTTCTGTGGTGAGCTTTAAGGAGCTTTAAAGATTGATGCTTCTAGAGAATATTAAGTGGAGATCAATCCTTCAAAAACATGTTTTCAAGATCTTCCTCCCAAACTGAAATATCTCACATACTAGTTGTTTTCCTTGTACCATCTACGAAGTGGGTTTAAAGATTAGTTGAGATTAAGAGAAAACAATAACGTCTTTCAATCTTATAATTAAAGAGGCATCATGTAAAATCAAGGATGCTAAACTTGATCCTTGGTGAGCTTTATCTATAATTTATTTTCCCTGCAATTTCACAAAAAATCCCATACACTGCTTAATGTAATTAACAAGAGCCTTCCATTTCCATATTCTACTCTTTCTTTAATTTCAGTATACTAGTAACTTTAAGATTTGGTTTTTTTGTTGCAAATTTGCTAATTGAACTATTCACACTTGTACTATGAATGTAAAACAATTTTCTCTTTCCTTTTGTGATATGCACAATTCAATTTTGAAAATATTTAGTTTTCTTTAACCTTGATAGAAATCTCAACCTTTATGTGAAAGTGTAAATCGAAATTATATTCCTGTGATAAACACATCAACATAACTAAATTTGGAGCTGTGATTTAAATTCTCACTTATGAGAAACACTATTATTTTTTTAACAATTTGCAATTACGGATTAACATACTTAAATTTGGAATTGTAATTTAAATTCTCACATATGAGCGACACTATTAATTTTTTTACGATTTGCAACTAGAGACTATTGAGGAGTTTACTAACCATATGAAGTTAATAATGTATCACAAGTGTATCATGCATGGAGTTTACTAACCATATGAAGTTAAGAATGTATCACAAATGTATCATGCATTACTTATTTGTGCTCATTATATTTAGTTTGTAAGAAATGAAATACAAATATGGAGATAACCTAGCATTGCCTTTTACCCACATGATTCTACACAACATTAATTTTTTTTTATAGAAAGACAACATAGTTGGTTTCATTAACTTGCATGTCACTCTGAAACTCTGATGAAGTACTTGGTTTCAAATGTTTTTCCTTTGTAAATGTATTTTGTTGGGTGCTCGTTGATTTTGATGAAGATGGTACTTAGCCCACATTATCTGTCTCAAGATGATCCTTGCATTTAGCCCACATTATTTGTCTCAAGATTATCCTTGCATTGATATTTGTTCTATTCACATTTGAAATTCTTGTGTACTTTGTTTTCCTTGTTGTGTTAAAAGGTGACAGTTCTTTCACTGGCCATAATGTTTCCTACAATTGCAGTTGTTCCACATTCTATCATCAATGGTTACAAGAATGTTCTAGCAGTCTCTATTGGACTTGATTACTCTTTTCCACTAGCTGAGAAAGTTGAGTACTTGAAGGTGAATTTGGAAAGACAATGTTAATAAAATATTTTTGTTAACTCCTATCATTGACTATAAAAATTGTTGTAAAAATGTCGTTTTTTATGTTATCTGAATTTGTTTTATGCACTTGTTGCTGCCCGAGTTGTTGGTGCTACATAAGTTGCAGCTGCTCCAAAGGAAGAGGAAAAGAAACATGAGCTAGAGGAAGAGTCCGAAGAGGAAATGGGTTTCAGCCTTTTTGACTAGATTGGATGTCTTGTGGAGGAAGAGTCCGAAGAGGATATGGCTTTCAGACATGATTAATATTTTTAAACAATTGAAATATTAAAATAGATTTATATGTTACATTTTGGATAAAAAAATTTAATGAATTAGTTATATTGTTATGTTGGGATAAAGTGAACAAACATTATTATGAAATAAAATATAAGTTAAATTAAATAAACATAATAAAATATAAGTGAAATTAAGGAAACCCTAGGGTTTTTTTGGCATTCAATATAAACATAAAGAAGTCAATTTGAAAATGTTTTTAGTTACAAGTATAATTAAGGAAATGTTAAATTTATATCTATAGCTAATTGGCAAAACCCTATGTTACATATGAAAATTTAAAAGTATAGGCATTACATCACTGACAATTTACATAGAGTATAGACATGTAAAGACTTGGATGGACCGTGTTTGGATTGAACATATGGACATAACAAAAAAGGCCTATCTCACGTGAAACTAGCACTTTGCAAACCCTCTGTACTTTGTGCTTTAATGATTGACTTATGCTGGGATATTTATGTAATTGCAATTTTTTTTTTTTAAATTTAACCTCTTTCCACACATCCACACTCCTCTTATTGGTGTTCCTTTGCGCCTCTTGGTGCAATGGCTAGTATTAGCTTTTTATATTTCCTTGTTGCTTATTATTTTATATGTTGCATTAAATTTGTTAAAATATATTAAATATTTATTATTAGTAGTTATGTTAGAAATTTACCATTCCTTTAATGTTTGACAAAGATTCATAAATACAAAGAAATGTTGAAAAAAGTGAATATTAATCATTAATGTTATGTTTTATGGATATAGTCATTTGATGACTATTAGTTCAAATTTACATCTCAAAAGGGTTTGTATTTAAAAATATTTGATCCCCTTAGGAATGCTTGGTAAATCCTAAATTAAAATGGATCTCAACTAGTTTAATTATTAATTATAATTATAATTATTAATTTTTTGACCCTAATCAAAATATTAAACATTAAAATATTTCCACCATTTTAACATTAATACATCTCTATCATATATGTTTTTTTTTCTCTTTAATTTAATCTAATTATTATTATTTTAACAAAAATCAAAATAATAAACATTACCATATTGGGCCTGGAGTATGCCCTAAAACTGCTTCTGCTTGGCTAAGAGCTCGTCTTCCTCGGACGTAAGGAAACAGGTTAACGGCCCAAGACCCAGAGGCATCTGGCAAGAGTGAAAGCCTGCTCCCTTACGGACCACCAGCGGGTTATTTCAGGTGGCGTGGTTTTCCTTGATAACAGTGATGTGTCAACTGACATTCGCGGATAGCAGCCAGAGATGGCTGTCCTCACTGTTGGTTTGACAAACTGAGTTTGATAGCTTTTTCCACCTTTTGAAAAAAAAAAAAAAAAAAAAAAAAAAAATTACCATATTTCTGTCCAACATTACCATATTTATTTCAGGTGGCGTGGTTTTCCTTGATAACAGTGATGTGTCAACTGACATTCGCGGATAGCAGCCAGAGATGGCTGTCCTCACTGTTGGTTTGACAAACTGAGTTTGATAGGTTTTTCCACCTTTTGAAAAAAAAAAAAAAAAAAAAAAAAAAAATTACCATATTTCTGTCCAACATTACCATATTTCTGTCGCGGAAAATAACTCTGCCCTCTGAAAGCAAGGAGCTTTATTTCACACAGAAAAAACATAGCGTCTATGGGCGTGTTAGAAATTCCATTCATTGTATCGTCCTCTCCACAATTTTCCGCGAATAGTCAAATTTTGTTGGGCGGAAAATAACTCTGCCCTGTGAAAGCAAGGAGCTTTATTTCCCAAAGAAAAAACATAGCGTCTATGCGCGTGTTAGAAATTCCATTCATTGTATCGTCCTCTCCACAATTTTGCGCGAATAGTCAATTTTGTTGGGCGGAAAATAACTCTGCCCTCTGAAAGCAAGGAGCTTTATTTCACAAATAAAAAACATAGCGTCTATGGGCGTGTTAGAAATTCCATTCATTGTATCGTCCTCTCCACAATTTTCCGCTAATAGTCAAATTTTGTTGGGCGGAAGCGCAAATTGTTCTATTTTCTACTGTTCAATTTTTGACAGGTTGAGTATTGAGTCAATGACCATTATTGTGAGGAAGCAGGCATGAAATGATTGAAATTTTGTTTTCCACGAAATGACAGAAATTTTGTTTTACACTGTTCAACTTTCTGATAGAAGTGGGCGGCTTGACTTGTGAAGTGCGTACCGCAACTAATGAACATAAATATAATAAACATGAGAAAACTTTTGGTTTGAAGTCAATGTCACGCGATCATCACCGAAATGGTATTCCACTCGTAATTGGGCCAACGAAACAACATTGAAATTTCATTCAGGATTCAAGGAATTCCAGTTCAAGAAAATTCAAGAAAATTCACATTAATGATTGCCATTATTATTTAAAATTGAGTGGCATTACGATTTGAAATTTACCATTTGGTGTTATCGTTATTATAACAAGCCACATAGTAGTGAGTATTTGCCAGGTTATTTAAATATAATGAAATTAAAGTGTAATATTATAAAGAATTAGAAAAATAGAGGCTTATATAAATACATGTCAAAATTAAAATATTAAAAAAATATTTACAATAACATATTTAATATAATATAAAACAAAATATCATAAATATAGAAAATTTTAAATAAAATAACATTAAGCTAGAAACTTTTATAATACAATATGAAAAATATAAGAAATATTAAATAAAGTAACATAAGTATAGAAATATTGAATTTTAATAATTGGTTGTATTATTTTCATTATTTTATTTCTGGTGTGATCTATATTTGTTTATAAAAAAAATTTGACATTTTAAAGTAATATATGGTAAAATTTAGAAGTATTGGTTAATGCATTTATTTTTGTATTTATATAAAGTATATAAAATATTTATTTGAGAAATTATTTATGTAAATAAATTTATGTTACCTAATCGTTCAAGATCATATGGTGCTTTTTTTAGTTTGGTATCTTGGTTTCATAAAGATAGATATTTCATATCTTTATAACAAGAAATGACTTATCTAAGTATGACATTTCTAATTAATTTGCAAAATGAATTTCCAATTAATGTGTAAATTGAAGAGTCTTTGAAGTTTTACATAGTATAAAGATTATTAAAATAATTTATTTATAATGTTCATTAATTTAATATATTTATTACCATTTTTAATTTAAAGTAATAAAATAAAATAAATTAAAGTATTAAGTGTATTATATTTTTCAATCCACATTATTATTGTTTTGATTTTTTTAAAGTGAGAGTAATTAGAATTATTTAAATAAGTTATTTTAATTTTTTTTTTATGTTTTAAATTTCTATCTATTATTATTTTTAGAGTTTTTTATTCGTATTTAAATAATGTAGGGGTTAGGAAAAAATGATATTTTTAAAATATAAGTATTTTAATATATATAAATTACTGTATTTATGTAATTTAAATGGCTAATAAACATTGCAATCCATAATAACCATCAAAATTATATTTATTTAAAAAATTAATTATTTGATTTTGGGTATTTGTATAACCTATTTTATTATTTTAAGGGATGGTTAACTAAACTACAACGTCACGCTTCCTTGGGCTTGGTGCGGGTGGGGTTGGAGGAGCCTACCATTAAATACTTAAGGCGTGTGAGAAGATAAAAGCTCCCTCATAAAACTTTTATTAAATTAATCGAAGAGTTGGTATATAGAATGACGTGATACCAGTGTTTTTATTGTGGACTTTACCGTAATTATTATTTTTTTATTAATCACATTTGTACGTAAGTAATGATGACAAAATAAAAAGTATAAAAATTGAATCAATCACATTTTAAATAAATAAATTTAAATATTATATAAAATAAATAAAATTCAATTATTAATATTAAATTATGGACAACTTTCAAAATTCTTTAGGTGAAACACAACTAATAAATAAAGGAGTCGTCTAAGAATTTCAAAAAATCTTATTGAGACAGTGTTTGAATCGTGTTTTTGATGGTGGAAATGGATTCAGCACCATCAAAAACCTCTAGGACACCTAAAATTTTGAAGTTTAACAACTATAACTTGGATTTACAAAAATCCTTGCCAATTTTCTCTAAATATGCCTAGAATTTCCATAACTTTCTGAGCAATTCCTCCAGCTAGTTAGACTACGGCATAAATATTCAATACAAATGCAAAACTGCATACCTTATACACTTGCCGCAAGTATAATAATAATAGTAATAAACAACTTTATGAAGTGAATTCAATTTATTCGGGTTGCCGTGAACAAACACTTTCAGTCAATTTTTCTTGTTTCAAAGGCTTTCAAGGACGTGTACAGGCTTAATATGATATATGATACCCACATTTATATTAGTTCAAACTTCATTTCATCAATTTAGTAGAGCAACGTGTAGCAACGTTTAGCAAGATATTGATGCTTTAATCTCCGCTTTCAATTAATCATTTTTTATATGGACGGATGAGGTTCCGCGATTTAGGTGGAACAATTTCATTAATTTAAGAGAAAAAAGTGTGCAGCATGTTTAACAAGATATACGTCAATTAAAAATAGTTGAAACCATATTTATAATGGCCAAATTAATTGAAAATTGAATAAAATGTAATGGTTTACTCCAGGCAGATTTATTTTGATTGATATCAAATTATTCTTGTCTTATGAGATTGATATGATATATATTTGCAGTATGTCTTGCTAGAGATTCCAACAATCTTGGGAGATTTTGGCATGTGGAACTAATATATTTGCATTAGGTCTATGATATATATTTGCACTAGGTCTAATGCATGTACTAATAGTGATAGAAGATTCTAGCAAGGATTGGATCAGAAGTTGGAGTTTTGTTTCGAAACAAACAGATTTGGATCAATGTCAGGGTTATCAGGTTTGATTCATATTTCGCCAAGCCATGAAATGGTAAATTTATTCCCCTATCTTGCTCAGGGTCACATAAATCCCTATATGCAGCTGGCCAATGTTTTGATCTCTAGAATTGTTCTCGTCACCTTCCTTAACACAGATTTCAACCACCGCCCCCTGAATCCCAAGTCTACTGATGATATCAGATTCGAGAGCTTTCCCGGTGGGCTTCCACCCGATCATGGTCACACCCTCAATATCCCCGAACTCTTCGAGTCCGCGCAAAAACATGGTCCTCCACACATTGAAAGAATCATTGAAAATCTGAACCATCTGGCCATGAGGAGCTTTATGACGTGACACCAGTACTATTATTGTACAATATTGTGGGTTGTATCGTAATTAGTGTTTTTCTGTTAATTACATTTGTACATAAGTAATGATGACAAAATAAGAGGTGTAAAAATTGAACCAATCACATTTTAAATAAATAAATTTAAATATTAGGAAAAATAAATAAAATTCAACTATTAATGTTAAGTTATGGAGGACTTGCAAATTTTTTTTTGTCAAACACAATTAATAAGTAGTCAATGCAAAATTGAATACGTTATACACTGCCTACCGCAGGTATAATAATTAATTTGCCAATTGGCATTAAATGAATAGGGCTATGCTGTTGGCTCATTTAATACCCATTGGATTGGCAACATATTTGTTGCCATTATGGTGAACATAATTTTTGGGGTTTGTTTTGTTAAAAGTTTGGTAATATTATTTCTTTAAAATAAATATATGTTCTATTAGATTTATTTATTTTTTTGATGTTAATATGGAAAAGGACACCCATGACACTTCACACGAGGGGATTGGAGACATGTTTTCTATAAAGTGTCAGCCACTAGATAAAGGGTTTTCATACTTAGGGTATTACAATAGGCGTCAACATCAAACCCGAGACTATTGGTAGATTTGGCTCATGAATTGAATGAGTCAACAATGGATCTTTATCTAGTTGGGGTCAATTTGTCTCGGCATGCTGATTCATTGGTATAGAAGGGATTTGGTATTGAGGGAAAAGTTTTGGCTTGAAGTATATAATGTTATATCTGAGGATTTTTCCTCGGGGGATAGAGCCTAGTGGTTTCAGAGGATTTGGAAAGAGAATACCCCACTGAAACTGAAAAGATTTCACTGGTTACTTTTAAGGAACTAGGTACTTACATGGGACAATCTGAAAAAGAGAGGATTTTGTGGGCTAGGTTTCTGTACTTTGCATTTTTCAGAAGATGAAATTGTCCAACACATCTTTTTACAGTGTACCTTTGCTAAGGGGTTATAGGAAGGGGTGTTACATTCATTGAACATACATTCTGGCGAGACATTTGATTGCATCATGAATTGTTTATAGGATTGGATGGAAAGGAATCCCATTCACAAATCCCTTCCTTACTTTATATTTTGGGGTTTTTGGAGGAAGAAGAATGCGAAGATTTTTTAAGGTAAGGAACCCTTTTTAAGTTATTGTTGTTCACAAGTAATTGTTTATATTTGAAGAGGGCCCTTTCAGTTAGAAAAACAAAGAGCATAATGATACAAGCACATGAACTAGCCAGTGTGTTCCCTAATGCCTATTTTGATGGGACTTTTGTCAATTTGAGTTATAGAAGAAGTGTATTATTATTCCTGTCAGATCAACATCATTATAAGTTTTTCTAAAATAGTGGACATGAGTCAAATTCATGTGCTAAGTTACTAGCATTATGGGGTACAATACACTTTGTAAAGCCACATAAGATTGATTCATTGACTATGTTTGGAGACTCAAGAGTCACCATAGATTGGGCTAATGAAAAAACCAATCTTGATGTCCCTTAATTGTTCTATTGGAAGCAGAGGACAAAGGCATTGACATCATTATAAGTTTTTCTAAAATAGTGGACATGGGTCAAATTCAAGTGCTAAGTTACTAGCATTATGGCATACAATATACTTTGTAAAGCTACATAATATTGATTCATTGACTATGTTTGGAGACTCAAGAGACACCATAGATTGGGCTAATGAAAAAAACAATCTTGATGTCTCTTAATTGTTCTATTGGAAGCAGAAGACAAAGGCATTGACTTCATCTTTCAGGTCAATTTCTTTCCATCATATTTATAGAGAATCGAACTATGAAGTGAACAAGCTCTCAATGAAAGGTATGAGGAATCAGAAAGGATTCTTATGCTATGAATAATACAAGGAGGATGGCCTCATTGATAAAGGACAAGTGTCTCTCTTTCCCATTTAATGGCAATAGTTCTTGTTGTTTATCTACATACTTCATTGTGGTTACTGTTTTGATGTCACATAGACTTGGAAATGTTGTAATGTGTGCTTGGTTAGACATACATGTTTTAGTTTTTGAATATATAGTTTTGTATGATGATTATATACATATGTAAACAATTTTCACTTTAATGAAAAGTCGTTGGTTTTTTCTTCTCTGAAAAAAGATTGAATATTTCTTCATTAAAACTGTACTTAACTTAAAACTATATTTTTTGCAGTTGCTAATTAGATTTAGACAAAGTCCATTAAAAACCTAATTAGAAAAGGGAAAAATCACTTAGTTAGACTAGTAATTATGTTTGTGGTGTTAATGTTCCAGTGTAATAGGGTGGAAAAAAAATATAATTAACTTCTAAGTGAGATTTACTTTATCTCACTATGAAGTGTATTTTTTCTTTTAATCTTTTTCTTTTTAAGTTCTTGCCTCGTTAGGGACTATAACACTCACTTCAAAGTGTGTTGACCTTTTATTATTTTGTTGAGTTTTTGCAATTTTAACCAAAGTTTCGGGAAAATGTTGAATATTCTTTTTTTTTTGTAAATTCAAAAATAATTTTTTAATTTCTAGAAATTTTATTTCTAATTTTCCATTGGCTAAGTGAGCATTGATGTGACATTATTATCTTGCTGGAGGGTGTTTTATTTTCGGTATTTGTCAGTGCTTAATGCCAGAACTGACGAAGTTGTAGGTCCCTTAAGTAGGTGAAGGGGAGACTGAGAGGGGGATGGGGGCTAAACAAATATCCATTTAAAGCATTGTGTGGAGTGCAGAGGAGCAAAAGAAGAAACTTTCTTCCTCTGTAACGATTTATATATTAATTTTCTGAATGAAAATCTTGAAGTATAAAGGATGGCATTGCATTTCCCAAAGATGAATACTCCTACGTGGAGGTCCTTCTTCGCACACTGCTGGTGACGAATCTTAGCTTTACCTCCATAGATGAAGTTGGCATGCGCTCCAATGCCGCTTATGGATAAAGAATGGTAGGTTGTATGCCATGGATGCCTCCTCTGTTGTGTCAAAGATGTTGAGGCACTTCCTTTGTTTTGTGAATGGATTTAGAATCTCTATAGTGTAGTGACCCTAAAGTCTTCTACAGTCTCCCAAACATTTGTTGGTTGATGCTTCATTTTCATTGCATTGGAAAGCAATATACGAGTCTTTTATTCCTGATATTGCAGACCAAAATGATTAAATAAGAGCTAAGATTTTTGTGTAAAAATATCAATCTCAGTTGGCGTTGACACCATCTCGTTGATAACAAAATGGGTTCGATTGTATTGTTGGGATTTAGTATCGTTGTTACTCTCACATCAAACACACCACTTTCTTGGGATCCTCACCGCACTAAATAAACAATGGAAGGAATGGCCAGTGGAGTCAATCATTTAGAAGCTGGGAAGGCAAACAAAATAACCTAGATGAATCGAATTTGTATGAGACCATCAAGTAGCATACCATCTATGGGCTATGTCTCAATGTAGCTTATGAGTTATTGATGACATTACAGTCACAACATATTTTTCTCTTGCTTCCTTTTCAATTCGATCATTATTCCCATATTAACCATGACTGCAACAAAGTTTTTCTACCACGTGCAAGTTATAACACCCACCAATTGCATTGACTACAATTGTGGTGTTTGGATATGTAAGCAATGTTGCATTCGAGGTAAATAAACCACATTTCATTTGAAGGCCATCATAGTAGAAATTGTGGGGGGGGAATTCATTATGCAAAGTACGAAGGTCAACACCTCTGCATTGAGCATAGCTATACATATAAATTTTAAAAAACAAAGAGCTATACATATAAATTTTAAAAAACAAATAGCTATACATATAAATTAAAAAAAACAAAAAACATCTCACAATTAGGCTCCTAAACATTGTGTTTCTTGCAAATGTCTTTGCAGATTAGGCAGAGCATGACATCATGCTCACTATATAGTAATCACTGAACTTGAAATCTCACTAACATAAACCAAGAATATGAAATGTATTCAAAGCATAAACAAATGATTTAAATATACATAGAACGACATGAAAAAATCACATTGAGTGCCGAGGATCATAGGCAATCACATAAGAAATATGGCTTATAACATACATTACCAAGAAGCTCAAGCGGGAGTCCATCAAATGATGGTTTCATTCCCAAGTGAAGCTCTCTACTTTAGCTACATATACACATATTATTAGTAGAGGTGTGTCCATCATATACGACAAATTTATGCCCACTAACATATTTAGACTAATCAATGGTCAAGTAGAGATCATCCTCAACAACATCCTCTGCCTTAAGAGTGTGTCCCTGTAAGTTGGTGATACTATTGCAGAAGCCTTTCAGTACATCCTTATGCTCATCAAATATTGAGGAGGCCTCCCCTTGTTTGATGTAGTGGACTACAAGAGTCGTGTTCATGCCCTAAAGAGAGAAATTGTTCAATTTGGTTGAGGCTCTAACCTGCTTGTGCAACAATATCCCCAACTTAAGGGACACACTCTTAAAGTAGAGGATATTGTTGAGGCTAGTCTCTACTTTGCCAACAATGATGCTAAATAGGCTATTGAGCACAACCTTGTGGCCATCAATATGCACAGTTGAGATTTTCGATAACGCATGTGTAACCTATAATCCCCTCCTATATGCTTGCCATGATACTTAATGCTCAGAATTCTTTTGTATGGTATGTGACAACACCTTTTCAAATTGAGCCTTTCTTTGACCTTTTTTCACTACAATTTTCTTCCTTATTTAGTAAACGCATGCAAACTAAATAATTGTGTTTAACAAAATTATATAAAAGTTTAAAATCTACAATCCTTTTGAAGTCGACATTTTTGAGAGAGATATTTGAAAAATACCGTGCATGGAGAACAAATAAAGAAAAATCACCTATTTTGACGGAGAAGTATAGTTAAGAAGCTAAAGCTTAGCGCTTTTCTTTTTTTAAGACAGGAAATTATTTCCAAATTCATCACTATCTTAGAAAAATAGAGTGGCCATATTTGAACATCTCAGATCATAGTAATGGAAGCAGTTCAAAATTACTTTCAACAAAATTATCCCTAGTGGATACTAGTGATGGTAACGGATTAAAGTTTATGTACACCATTGGCCTAAGTGCATACTCCTCGCTTAAATCGAGGTCCACTGAGCATTAAAAATAAGGGGAATGGATGGTGGGTGGAAAGTTCATGTTCTTTGTCCCATACAAATTCAAATACAAGATTGCTCTGGTGCAGAGCTTTATTGGTTATGTGGAGCTCCACACCTTTGAATTCGTAGAGTTAAGCTCTACAACTTCGTGTACAACATTCTTTGCACAAAGAGAATTCAACACAATTATCTTGAGTTTTTCCATATTTAAAATTTCAAAAATGATTTTGAACACCATATCAACATTTTCGTTTTACAATATTTCTATTTAATATTTAATTATGATGCCTATTATGTGTGGAGGTGTAAAGGAAGAAAGCTTCCTCTACACATATTAGTTAGTCATACAATATTATTATTTATTTATTATTTATTATTTATTATTTTATTTTTTTATTTTTTTATTTTTTTATTTTTTTATTTTTTTTAGTTTTGTGTTATCACTAGTTGTTGTTAGAGAATCTAATTCCAACCACCTACTAGGTGTCAAAACCATCCATCCAAGTGTCCTAGTTCAGTTTCCGTTAGTCTAGTTTAGTTCAGTCTCACTGCAGTCATTTATTGTTGATGTCTCCCATGTAATCTATTTAACTGATTCATAATATTGAGAAGAGAAATCCTTTGCTCCACGTTTTATCTCCATTCCTTTTCATGGTATCTGAGCTAGTTTGCATATGATACCCTGAGAGAGCAGCAACGTGAGCGAAGTGAGAGAAATAGAGAGAATAAGAGAGCCTACATAAGACTCTTTGAGAGAGAAACAAAAGTTTGAAGAATTTTGAAGAAGCCTCCTGTAAAGAAGCAGCAGAGAGAAATCTAGTTCTGAAGAAGAAGGTCGAGATTTAAAAAAAAATTGAACCGCATCCAGGGTAATGCATCTTCAACTTCTTCAGTTGGCCTGCATTACCCTTGAGAGGATTTTTGGTATAAGGGGGAGCACTGAAGTTGTGTAGTATACCTAGGGGGGATAGTATGGGGTACAGAGGGAGGTACCCAAGGGAATAATGTAATAATGGGACGGGCCATGGTAATAAATAAAGTGGTTAACCCGTATCATGTAAGGGACCACAAGTAGTTAGCAATAATGTAATAAGCCCATGGTATTAGATAGATGGTATTGAGGGAACCATGGTAATGACCCATGGTATTGTATGTATGAGGCCTATATAGAGGCTAGAGACTCCCCATTGAGAGATGTCAAGGAATATTGTATGAACATGCATATGGCTTGTGGAGTGTTCTCTTTCCTTAAGGAGTGAATGTATGGTGTTGCCCTACCTTAAGGGTTTGATCAATAAAGAAGCATTTCTATCTATTTCTATCTTATTATTTCTGGGTATATTTGTATTCTCATATATTTTTAGATCAGATCTATAACAAGTGGTATCAGAGCACTTTCTTGGGCAAAGAGGAGATATTATTTATTTATTTGATTAATTAATTTATTTTTATTTTTTTCAGGAACTTTTTGGGGCGGTGAGTTTGCAGATTAGATCTATACATTTTGGTAAAAATTTTGTAGAATCTAACTGCATATCTGGGTTTTTGGTGAAAATATACCGAATTTGAAAAATAAAATCAGCCGAATCGGAGTCCAGATGAAGGAGATATCGCTGATTTAAAAATCAACTGTGTTGCAAACATTTTTCGGGGTCGCGAGTTTGCAGATCAGATCTGTGTATTCTGGTGCAAAATTTATAGAATCTAATTGCAGATCTAGGTTCCTTGCGAAAAAATAACCAATTTGAAAAGAACATTGCCCGAATCGGAGTCCGGATGAGGGAGATATCACTGATTTAAAAAACAATTGTGTTGTAGACATGTTTTGGGGCGACGAATTTGTAGATCAGATATGTATGTTCTGGTGCAAAATTTGTAGAATCTCATTGCAGATCTGGGTTTTTTGCAAAAAAATACCCAATTTCGAAAACAAAATCGGCTATCAGAGTCCGGATGAGGGAGATATTGTTGATTTAACAATTAGCTGTGTTGCAGAAATTTTTCGGGGTGGCGAGTTTGCGGATCAGATCTATATGTTCTGGTGTCAAATCTGCAGAATCTAATTGTAGATCTAGTTTTTTTGTCAAAAATACCCAATTTAAAAGAAAAATTGGCTGAATTGGAGTCTGGATGAGGGAGATGTCGCTGATTTAAAAATCATCTGTGTTGTAGACATTTTTCGGGGCGACGAGTTTGCAAATCAAATCTGTATGTTCTGGGAAAGTATTTGCAGAATCTAATTGTAGATCCGAGTTCTTTGTGAGAAAATGCCCAATTTCAAAAAAAATTCGGTCGAATCGGAGTACGGATGAGGGAGATATCCCTGATTTAAAATCAGCTATTTTTCAAATTTTTTTGTGAAGGCGGGGTAACTGCAGTGCGAATCTGAAATTTCAGTGCCTAGACCGGAATTTGATGAAGATGTACAAATTTGATGGCTCTAATCCGACAATATGGATAGCACAAATGGAACAATATTTTACTCTTAATCACATCATAGATGATGAAACTAAACTACGTGTGGGAGACCTTTACTTGGACCAAGAAAGATGGCAATGGTGGCAGGAGCATTCTAAATGCTATCCAAGGACAATTACTTGGCAGATGTTCGCAAAATCCATTTTTGATTGCTTTGATTGTGAATCTAATTTTTTCGGTCATCTTACTAAGCTCAGACAGATAGGCACAAAACCTAGCAAAGATTTTAATTTGACAGGAAAGAAGGAAACCAAGAAACCTAAAGGGTTATTTTATGCTGGCATCTCCTTATTGCAGGTTCATGGATGTATTCAGAAGGAGAAGATCATTGCGTTTATAAATCCTAGCTGCAGGCATAATTTTATCAATATTAATTTGGCAAAAAAATTGCAAGTTCCAGCAAAACACATTGAAAACACACAGGTTGATAATGAGGATGTACAAGTTTATAAAGATTTGAAGCTTTCTATGGATAAGTATGTGTTGCATTGTGATTTTTATACTTCAGATATGGATAACATGGATGTTGTTTTGAGATATCCTTGGGTGGAATCTGTAGGTATTGTCAATATTAATGTGCAGAAGAAATTCATGAAGCTCTGGTTTAAAAAGAAAAAAATTACATTGCAGGATATTTCCATTAAGACCCAAGCAGAGACAATGGAGGCAGAAGCATAAAGCTCTAATGACATTTACACATCAGATGATGAGCCTTTGATGGTCGACAATCAAACACAAACATCAAACTAGGTACCAGAAAAATAGGTAGTGTCCAAGGCGATTGAAGCAGAAAATGTTATAGGTACTGATACATTAGATGAGGACTCAGTGGTTGAAGTAATATTGGAAGATAAGAAACAACAACAGGGACCACAACATGTACCAGATACCAATTTTCCTCCATTAGGTGGTGAATTAAAGAAAGATACAATGTTGGTTAACACTTCAACATATCACCACCCACATCACCCCACAAGAAAACAACCAACAATATGGCAACGAATTAGCCACAAGGACAACAACCCCCGCATGACAGATAGAGAGGGGCAATGATCCACCTACTACACATCAACACAGAAGAGCCGCTAGGGTCAACTTCCATCTCAAGCGAGCGAGGCACCAACTAGATTGAGGGTTCACCTTTCTCTGGGATGGCTAGATGCACGTGCATGGTACCAGTGGACTACTCTTTTGAGTAGATCTTATTATTTGTGTTCTTCTTATGTTTCGGGGACGAAACATGTTTAAGGGGGTTGGAATGTAGTATACCTAGGGGGATAGTATGGGGTACAGAGGGAGGTACCCAAGGGAATAATATAATAATGGGATGGGCCATAGTAATAAATAAAGTGGTTAACCCGTATCATGTAAGAGACCACAAGTAGTTAGCAATAATGTAATAAGCCCATGGTATTAGATAGATGGTATTGAGGGAACCATGGTAATGACCCATGGTATTGTATGTATGAGGCCTATATAGAGGTTAGAGACTCCCCATTGAGATATGTCAAGGAATATTGTATGAACATGCATATCGGTTGTGGAGTATTCTCCTTCCTTAAGGAGTGAATGTATGGTGTTGCCCTACCTTAAGGGTTTGATCAATAAATAAGAATTTCTATCTATTTCTATCTTATTATTTCTAGGTATATTTTTATTCTCATATATTTTCAGATCATATCTATAACAAGTTGAAGATGAAAATCTTGTTGAATCCCACTGTGCTCAGCCACAAGTGGACGATGATTGTGATAAATTTGTAGAAGAAGCAGAGAAGGAGCACATAGATGCTCGTGAATCCCACTATGCAGAGTTGCAAGTGGATGAAAATTTGGTGATTCCAACAACAGGGATTACTAATGACAATTTGATAAATCCAACAACAAAACTTGCTGATGAAAATTTGATGAATCTAGCAACAGAGCTTCCTGATGAGAGTGAAGATGCCATTGGAGCAACAAATGTTATGGTGAATCCAACAATTAAATTTGCTTATGTAAAGTTTGATGAAGACTTGTTACTTAATGATGAATGGTTGCATATGATGCAACAAAAAAATCATATTGACATGATGCTATTTGGTGAGATAATCCCACTTGAAAATGAAAACCAAGTGGAGGACAACCTATCTGTAACAACATGTTGGAAGTATAGTAGAAAGATAAACTTAGATTATTGTTATGGTGATGATAGGATTGAGACTCTAATCTTAGACCTCAGATCCTAATATCTAGGGAGTGGTTGAAACCATCCCACTAGTGTGAAAGCTTATATATTTGAGGCTCATTTAACTCAATGTAATAGGGCATGTATGAGTGTTTGTACACTCTCCAGGTATCTCAACTGGAGATCCATTTAATATATATTCAATATATTCAGTTTTTATCATGGTATCAGAGTTGTAGGGTTGTTGATCCTATACGCTGAGTGAAGGGCGCGACTGAGGTGAAATCGTCGCGTGGTTTGGAGGGCTAATCACGCTGATCCCATTGTAACATTCCATGTGTTTTTTATTTTGTCAACCATCGCAGATTTGGAGTGTATAGTTGCGAAGACCTTCGCGAGTCCATGGTGCTGACTCGTGCCGACTGTGCAAACAAGAGAGGGGCTACGTGTTCGAGGAAGCGATGACTCTGCTATCGCCGGTGATTGAGGACTGTGTAGGAAGCCGTGGAGGAGGTCGTATCTCCATTTGATTGTTTGCAAGCTATGACGAGATCGGCAGGAGGCCGTCGCCTTGTCTGCAGAAACATTGTAAACATTCACCATCCCCGCATGGTAATTTGTGAGCTGGGCACACTTCTTGGCATTGTTTGTTGGATCGCCACCGGATCATAGCCAGAACTATCAGCCAATGTGGAGGAAATCGAGCAGAAGGAGCCTGAGATCGCATGAAATCCGTGCGATCTGAGTGAATTTTGTGGATGATCCGAGAGGTTTGAAGGCTTGTTGATTTTCTCGGATCAACCCTCAGATCTGTGAAGGAATCCTCCGGTGCAGAGTGATAAGTGTGTATTCTGCGAGTTGAGATCGATCTGGTTGGATGGTGGAACCAGTTTTGTAAACAACCATTCTTCAAGTTGTGTGTCAAATCTCCTCCCTGCATCCTGGAGTTTCAACGAGCACCTATAAAGTGGCATTTTCATTACCTCTTTGTTGGCAGAGAAAGTGTAAGGAGATCGACTCGATAACAAGTGTGAAGAAGCTGCTTGGTACAGAAAAATAGGAGGAGGTGTAGATAAGTGGAGTAACGTATGGAGTAAATGCACCTGAGGGATTCAAAGTTGATGATTGAATCTAGAACCATGGAGATCTGCTGCCGATTTTCAAAGGAGGAGGAAGAACCTTTGTTGGAACCAAGCATTGTTATTGTCCAGTTTTTTTTAGGTGCAGTCGGCTTGTAAAGTCTGCCTGTGGTTACAGGTGTGCGCTATTAGACATGCATTCAACCACAAATACGGGGCCACTAGAGGAGAGACAGTGAAGGAGATTCACTCGACAGTCAATGTCTTGAATTGAATCAATGACTTGAGACCAGATCCCTTAACAGAGTTCGATTGCATAGGAGTGCAAGAGGAAACGAGGATCCACATTCTTTCTGAGAGCCTTGGAAAAGGCTCCATGGCAGCCTGACGAGAAGTGATTTGGAGGTTGTGGTCTCACTCGAGCCCATGTGTTGGCTGCCTCTGCGTAAAAAGGCCATGGTTGCCTCTGCGTAAAAAAGGCCATGGATGCCTCGGCGTAAAAAGGTTGTGGTTGTCTCTGTGTAAAAAGGCCGTAGATGAAGTTACAGAGCCCAGGGTATCTATGTTTCCTCCTGCCAACACAGAGTCCAGCTGCTGATGGCAACGACGTTTGTTTTCGAGAGTGGAAAATACAACAGCAGCACCCTCGCCATGGTGGGGAAGAAGGAATTTTTTCGATGAAGTGAGAGAAATGCCCATCGTGGGAGGCAACAAATTCTTTCGTTTAGCTCGAGGCTACGGCCTCGTTCACACCCATTCATTTGATCTAAATACTAGCAATGCAATTGTCGAATACAATGTAACCGTGCTCCATTACTAGCCCTTGCAAGGTGTCCACTTGTTTTTGTGACTATGGTGTGGCTGTTGGGATCCCCCATTGTTCGATCGACCTTGTGGCCCATTCCTGTCTGGCTGGAGTGTGAGCGTTGTAGGAGTTGAGCACATGTGTTTATACAAGCACAAGAATCTGACAGGGATGCCAAGCTGTGTCTTCCACTGCCTGGATGGAACTATGATCACGCTGGTGGAGAGAACCGAGAGCAGACTGAAGTGCGCAACTGTGAGCGTGGTGGATAGATTTCCAGATCCGAAATTGATAGGGGAGAAAATGGGTCTTCAAAGTAAACTGAAAGAGTCTCTTAGAAAACTAAGGAGAAAGCATCAAAGGGGAAGTGAAAAATATTGTTTTACTAAATTTAGTGATGTGTTTCAGGTTGACGCTGATGGACCAGTAGCTGATCAAGATGCAGATTTGGAATTTAGTGAGATTATTAAATGGTTAATGCCAGATTTGCAGTCTTTTTCAGGTATGAATTATGAAATATGGGCAAATGAAATGAAAACAATATTATGAAAGGTAAATTTACTGGATTATGTTGAAGATGTTATTAATGATAGTGGAGATGCATCAACATTAAGTCTTATAACATCTGCATTAGATGATAACATCATACTCAGCATAATATATGAATATGGAGAGGTTCTTAGTGCAAAATTCTTATGGGATGTTTTAGAAATGAAACACTGTTTGAATGAGGGCAATGATGCTGAAGATATTTCTCTTGAAAATGATCCCATATTTGATTGTGAAATTGAAGATGCAATGATGGGTGATGAATGTGTGTCTGTAACTGAAACTTGTGATGATGAAAACACATCCATTATTGTAGAACCTGAAATTTTTCCAGATGCAGAAATCAAGTTTGATGAGACTTATATACCTCATGATGAGTGGATCAATTTGATGATTGAAAAACATCTTATTGATGAATTATTGTTTGGTGAGAAGGAAGGCCTATCTTCACATACAGATCAAATGCAGAACATGCTTGCACCAATGGAACTGAGTGAAGAGGCTGAAGGTATAACTATGACAACAAAGAGGGATGTAGTAGAGAGAGATGAAGAAATGAAAGCTCTCCCGAAGGAGCAAGAAGACAAAAGCAAATGTGGCCCTCTTTATAAATCTAACATTGTTTTTTGTGCAGATATTGGGAGACAAGAAGAAGAAATTGAAGAATCCCAAGAACCTGCAACATCAAATGCAAAGAATGTTAGTATATACTCGAAGAGGAGGATGAGGGTTCATGTTTTCCTCCGGAGGAGGAGAAAACGTAAAAGGGAGGCGCAGATCCATCATTTTCTTATGGCAAAGAAAGTGAATATGAAGTTTCATCCAAAAATGAACAAGTATGGTCTTTGCTGCAAAAAGACCAAAATGAAAACCTTTGTTACCAAGTTTTTCATATTTTAATTGTAAGCCTAGCTGAGACTAGACGAACAGGTGTATGTTATTATTCAGTACCCTTTCTCCATTAAGGGGGAGTGTTGGAAGTAATGGAGAAATCTAAACTTATATTATTGTTATGATGATGATAGGATTGAGACTCTAATCTTAGATCTCAGATTCTAATATCTAGGGAGTGGTTGAAACCATCCCACTAGTGTGAAAGCCTATATATTTGAGGCTCATCTGACTCAATGTAATAGGGCATGTATGAGTGTTTGTACACTCTCCAGGTATCTCACCTGGAGAGCCATTTAATATATATTTAATATATTCAGTTTTTATCACAACACAGGTTAGTACAAAAGTGGAAGAGACAAAGAAAGAGACAGAGATTGATCCAAACTTATGCAAGAATGCAAAAAATTACAGATATACACATAAACATAGAGATCCAACAGAAATAGAACTTCATTTCATTAATATCAAAGAACTGAAATATGCTTACATACAAAAATGGAAACAAACTAGCTTGGGCGATGGTAGCTTATCTCTAAGAAGAGATGTGGTGGCTACATGCCTCTAAAATATGTTACAATGAGGCTCAAGGGCCTTTTTATTATTGAAAACAAGGGAAAACCCTAAACAACCAAAACCCTAACCCCAAGAGATGGAACACCAAGTGTTTGTGGGCCCCATTGAGGTTAGTTGGGTAGCCAACTTCACGGGGTCTTAACTTGGTCATATTATCTCTATTTGGCGCGTATGATACCTCATTGGAAATACCTCTCTGAGTACTACAATATTTTCCACAATACCTTTCCTATGGTTTTTGGCATGTTGTGGACCTCAAAAACACACCATTTAGGGGGTCAAAACTGCTCTAGAAGTTCAAGACCTGAAAAACTGCTAAAAATTGTAAATGCTATTATAAACAAGGAAACTTATGAAATTGACTGGAGTTCTAGGTGGAATAGGTGGGTGGCCACAAATATTCACCCGGATCAGTCCTCCCTCCTTAGGAAGTAATGGTCCCCATTGCGTGCAAAACCTCCATGAGTGATCCAAGATCTTTTGCTTATAGATGCATTAAAGAATTACATATTAAGTTTGCATTTAACCATGAAATTATAAGTGCATAAAAGAAGAGGAAGAGAAGAATAGCAAGTCACACATAGAAGACACTGGATTGATAATGGAATTCGTCCAGGAGGGACTACGTCTCCGGGCCCTTCTTGAATTAGTGGGGAGGCCATGTTTTCATTAGATGGCAAAATAATGGAAGTACATCAAAAATCAAAATGACAACCTTATACCTCCAAAATTGAAGAAACCCGGAAATTGCAGACCTTTGATGGAGAAACGGATAGTACTGTTGAGTTCGTGGCGTCGAGAAATGCAGAAACCATATAAAATTTGTTGAAATCTGACAAAGTGAAAATATGGCCCCTGGAGAAATTGCTTAGATCATGGTTTTGTCCCCCTCTCTGCATTGCTCATGGTTCTGCCACCTGCAAAATTGGTCTGCCTCGAACTGTGTGCACACTCCTCTCCCCCGACGCACTGAGAAAATAGGTTTAAATATTAAATTGTGGGCAGATTAAACGCAGAGTTAGTTTTGGCGCAGTGGCAAAGTTGGAAAGTTGTTGAGGAGGGGTCAGGGGATCAAATCCCGCTCTTGCCCATTTAACATATGCTTAATGTCATAATACATTTTTGGGAGGCGAGTCTGTCAGTCCCGGTGGCTCGCTCCGCCCCAACTTCGCTGGCGCTTGTTATACGTGGGTGAGGTGGAGGGGTAGTGTGGTTGATAGCCTGCGCCCCCCACCATTATTACATGGTCGTTAGGTAAGGTTCCAGGGTGGCGGGGTCATGGATGCCCACCCCACTTAATTTATACATGTTGTTCGGTGGGTAACAGGGATGGCGGGGTCATGGCCGCCTGCCCCACTATTTTTATTATTTGTTATATGGTAGTTCTGGGGGCGGTAGGTTCATGGTTTCCCGCCCCATTTTTTTATTAATCTTTTTATAACCACTGCCCCTTTAGGGATTTTCTAGAACCTGAGGCATTAGGAGACAAATTAACGGACCCATAAATTCTCTGGGAAAACTGGCCGGATTCTTGCCAAATTGCGCCCTCCTTAAGCCTGCCACATGGGTAAGTCAACCCACAACTTTGACTGCTTCTATCTTCTTCATACAGACTTACATTGGAGTGTCGTTCACACCATTGGAATCAGGGTGACGAGCACTTCAATCTGATGCCAAGTTAATCAACTTTCTGCCACTTTGAATTTTGAGCCTTTTTCATGCCCTGGTGTCTAGAGATCCACTTGGATCAATCCTCCACACTGAGGATCTTTTGGACCCAAAAAGCATTTACACTTAGCACATTGTTTGTGTCCTTTTCAATCCACACTTTCAATCACCTGCACGTGAAACTAGTACATTCTTTGCAATCATGCACACCACGCAGGACTTAACAACCCTTCCTTGCCAAAAGTTTATAGCACACACTCCTTGGCCAAGGATGACATAAAAAGTTATCAATACCTCAACTACTAATAAAGAAAGGCCAAAATATAATCGTTGTGTTTTGAAGTGATAGGGAACACACCATCACTTTTACATTTACTTGCAATGTATGATTTACAATGGTGGCTATAACAAGCTACTTAAAAAAAATAAAAATCAAAAACTTAATAAAGCATACCACCGTGAATGGGGTGGATTCATTTGTTGAACATGTTCATCTTTTAGCTCCTCTAGCAATGTTTCTAGAGCATGGAGCATTGGACACGTGGTTTGTTGGTGTCCCTCTTTGTTGCAATGACTACAACGATTCTTTTTCCTCCAAACTTTTGGTGCTGCCTTTGGGCACTTTTCCCTGGTGCTCCTTCGATAAGTGTTCATGGGGCCCTCATTATCACTAGACAGTGAGGAGGGAATTTCATCGTCTGTTGTTTGCTGGTTACTCGCTGTATTGGATCTTTCTCCCATTTCCTTTCTAGCGTATCCGAGTCCTGCACGACGTGACAATTCCTCGAATTTGATGGGGTTTATAATGCCTCGTCCTTTGATGCCGAGGCCCTTTCCTTGATACCCCATTTTCTTCAATAGTTTGGATCCAATCCCTATAGTATGTTTTTCAAAAGCAGCAAATTCATCATCATGAAAATCATATGAAATCGGAGAATCATTTTTTACCTCCGGATAGCGATGCTGCAACTTTTCCAAGGCATCATCCTTGGCTTGCAATTGACGTAGTAATATTTTTTTTCTTCCCTTGCCTCCTGTAGAAGCCTCCTTAGCTCAATATTCTCTGCTTAGATGTGGTGTTTGATCTCCTCAAGTTCTTGGAGTCCTGCTGCGAGAAGTTCCCTTTTCATTATGTCTGTTGAAATCCTTGACTCATTGTCGGAATCAGACCCCAAATCTATGGGTCCTTTTGTCGCAATCCCAAGGGCTGCAAACATCATTTCATTGCTGGAATCAGACCCCAAGTCAATGGGCCTACCTCGTGCAAATCCCGCAGCTGTGACCTTCTCATCTTCCTCTGACTCAGAATCTTGGTTTTGCTGCATGGTGGTGACGACCTTCTACTTCCCCTTTCTGTCATTCCTTTTAGGTCTCAGCTCAGGGTGCAGCTTCCAGCAATTTTCTTCATCATGCCCCTCTTTCTCACAATGTGTACAAGAGGGCTTTGCTCCCCTTCTCTTGGCTACTGCGGTTCTCTTTGGGTGGTCATCTCGTCCATGTGTTCCCCTGTTTTCTAGATGAATGGCCTTTACATTGGCCGAGTCAATGGTAGTAGGTTCAAACAATAATAATGAATGTCTAATGTAACTATGTAATGATCCAATATACTTAGTTACTACTTCAGGTGAGTCAAGTGCAATGCCCAAATTAAGTGCTTGTTTTCTAAACTCCTCAGTAAAGCTTTGAACATCCTAACCTCTGCCTTACCTTAAGTATTGCCAATTCATTAAGGTTTGTTGCTTATATCCAAAGGGATAAAATTGTTCTTTTAATGCAGAAATGAAACTAGGCCATGAGGAAAGAAGCTTACCCAACTCTTACTACTTCGAAATTTGCTCTCCCACCAGATGAGAGCGGTGCCACTTAGCCGAAGAGAGGCCAACTAAATCTTTGCCTTGTCCTCTTTGATTTGCTGAATCCTGCAATAGATCTCAATTTGATTAATCTAGTTATTAAGCTTTTATGCATTACTTTCACTGTTATACATGGGTAGATCAAATTTGACGTCTAATTTAAAGAAAGGTTTCTTAGATGCACCCCTTGAATTTCTATGATGATGGTGATGAGAGGAAGAAGAGCTTTCACTCATGGAAGGAGAAGGAAGGGGTTCTTCTCCACCATGCACTGAACCTTGTTATTCTACCTTTTTCCCTTCTGCTTTCTCTAGCCTTGAAAGAAACTAACCAACATTTTCTGCCATTGTATAGAAGGTTTTGCGGAAATTGAGCTCCTCTTCATAACGAGCCTCTTCATTTGCCATGCTCCTCCTTCAATGTGCACGCCCCGCTTCGAGATCGAAAGACTTTAGTTTCCCTTCACCTCTTCGAAGCCTTTTTCTTGTTTGCATACAAACATGCAATTCACATCTAAAAAGACCTACTCTGATACCACTTGATCCAAAATTTCATTTAACCATGAAATTACAAGTGCATAAGAGAAGAGGAAGAGAAGAATAGCAAGTCATGCATAGAAGACACCAGATTGATATCGGAGTTCGTCTAGGAGGGACTACATCTCCGGGCCCTGCTCGAATTAGTCAGGAGGCCTTGTTTTCATTAGATGGAAAAATAATGGAAGTACACCAAAAATCAAAATGACGACCTTATACCTCCAAAAGTGAAGAAGCCAAAAAATTGCAAACCTCTGATGGAGAAATGGACAGCACCGTTGAGTTCTTGGCATCGAGAAATGCTGAAACCATATAAAATTTGTCGAAATCTGACAAAGTGAAAATATGCCCCCCTGGAGAAATTGCTTAGATCATGGTTCTGTCCCCCTCTTTGCACTGCTCATGGTTCCGCCACCTGCAAAATTGGTCTACCTCGAACTGCATGTGTGCTCCTCTCCCCCGATGCACTGAGCAAATAGGTTTAAATATTAAATTGTGGGCAGATTAAATGCGGAGTTAGTTTTGGTGCAGTGGCAAAGTTGGAAAGCTGTTGAGGAAGGGTCGGGGGATCAAATCCCTCCCCTCCCCATTTAGCATATGGTTAATGTAATAATACATTTTTGGGAGGCGGGACTGCTGGTCTCGGTGGCTCACTCCGCCCCAACTTTGATGGTGCTTTTTATATGTGGGTGAGGTGGAGGGGTGGCGGGGTTGACAACCTGCGCCCCCCACCATTATTACATGGCCGTTAGGTAAGGCTCTGGGATGGTAGGGTCATGGCCACCCACCCCACTTAATTTATACATGTTTTTCGGTGGGTACCAGGGGCGACAGGGTCATGGCCGCCTACCCCACTATTTTGAATATTTGTTATATGGTAGTTCTGGGGGCAGCGGGGTCATGGCCGCCCACCCCATTTTTTATTAATTTTTTTTTATAACCATTGCCCCTTTGGGGATTTTACAAAACCTTAGGTGTTAGGAGACAAATTAACGGACCCACAAATTCACCCAGAAAATTGGCTGAATTCCGCTATCGGATTCTTGCCAAATTGCGCCCTCCTTAAGCATGCCACATGGGTAAGTCAACCCACAACTTTGACTGCTTCTATCTTCTTCATACAAACTCGGATTGGAGTGTCATTTTCACTGTTGGAATCAGGGTGAGGAGCACTTCGATCTGATGCCAGGTTAATTTACTTTCTGCCACTTTGAATTTTGAGCCTTTTTCATGCCCTCGTGTTTAGAGATCCACCTGGATCAATTAGGTGAGGAATATTTTGTTGAACCTAGTCCCTGGTGAACCACTTGCCGTGATAAAAGAGTTGGCCTACTTTGATGACTCGATATAGAAGGATCCTCTAAGGGTGAGTGTTATTGATCTACGTGTCCATGATCCAATCAGTTGTGGCCTGTTCCATGCAATCTGGGTTTAAATTCATCGATGTGAGTTGTTCTGTAAAGTCATATGTGTCAAGAAATGGTGGAAACTATGACCGAAGGCAATCCACATTGAATACTGGGTGCAGGCCAAGGAACGATTGAATGCTGAGCTCGAATTCATTCTCCGCTAAATCCTTGGTGATGGTGTATGGCCCATATCAGAGCGGGTGAAGCTTACGGTGGGGCCCAACAAGGTGTTCCTTCTGTAGATGTAGCCAAAATTTATCACCCACCTAGAACTTATGTGGCACCTGATGTTGACCATGTCGCTGCTTGTACTTAGAATTGGCTTTGTCCAATATGTCATGGACCTGCTGGTGGATGTGTTGAATGCGCTCAATGAAGCTATTAGCCCTGTTAGCTTCAGACTGGACATGAGTTGAATCTGCCTGAGTAGCTGCAAATGGTATGGCCACATCAATGGGACATAGTGGCTGGAATCTCAATCCCACCTGAAAGGGGTTGTGGCCAGTTGAGCTATGGAGATATTTGTTGTAGTTGTGCTAGACATAGGGGAGGATTTAATCCCATGTGTGTGGATTCTTTGGGTTATACATGCGCAAAATGTGTATGATCATCCTGTTGATGACCTCTATTTGGCCATCAATTTGGGGGTGGAAAGTCATGGACTTAGTGATCTTGGTATCCAACGTTGCCCAGAGACTTGACCAAAATGTACTTAGGAACCTATTGTCCCGATCTAAGAAAATGAACTGTGGGATCCAAAAGTGTACCCACAATCATTCAAAGAAGAGCTTAACAATGGATTTTGTTGTGGTACTCTTCTTGTAGGCCACCAAAATGGCCATCTTAGAGAATTTGTCGACGACCATGAAAACACAGTCATTTCCATGCTTAGTAGAAGGAAGGCCCAACATGTAATCCATGGAGATGAATTCCCAAGGTCAACTAGGAGTAGGAAGAGGAGTATATAGGCCTTTATTCTTGATTTCTGGTTTGGAAATGGTGCAGATAGTGAAAGATCTGATGTACTTCCCAACATTTTGTCGAAGGTTCAATAATTAAAAATACTTCTTCAGCACTACCACTATCTTCTCTACCCCGAAATGTCTAGCGACCCAACTGTAGTGTGCCTCCCAAATAATATTGGCACTCTCACTTGAAAGAACACAGAGGTTTCCTAGGTGGCATAACAGTGAATCCTGGTGGTGAAAATTTGGAACTTGCTTTCCTTCCAAGAGCATCTTGTATGTGTTGCCGAATTCTAGATTGCTCTTATAAAGATGTGACCACCCGATAGTCTCGTTCCTACAAGAGCCGAGAATAGTGGTTAGCGCCATGACCGATGGTTGACTGAGGCAGTATGCAACATTGTTGTTGTTTCCCTTCTTATACTTAATGTTCAAATGGAATTGTTGTAGGTATGTGGCAATTTCTGATGGTGATCGTTCTACAACTTCTCTTATGTCTGTATGAATTGCAGAGGTTGGTGGTCTGTGTGGATGACTGTTTCCTTCCCCAGAATGTAATACTTCCATTTTTGGTAGGCCTGCACAATGGAATATATCTCTTTGTCATAGGTGGGATACTTTCAGTCTGTCTGAAAGTGTCACTGTAACAAGCTCCTCCTACATCTACCCAAGTAACTAACCAACTGGGGTAAACATGTGACAAGAGACTACTATGATCTGATTCAACCTCCTAGGTCACCTTAAGGAAGTGGAACCAACAAAACACAACCAAACTAACCATCCACACATCCAACAGAACCTCTAGGAGCTACCCCACCTTTCCAGGTGAGAAACACCTGGGTAAACTCAACAGTTCAAGGACCTAGAGCCCCAATCACTCCCTTACCAAGCCCTCCAAGCGACTGAGGGTCCCAGTCACTCTCATGAGCCTACCTGAGTGCGACTGTAGCCTTTTTATGCTAGTGTTATGCCAACAACTATGAGATTTAAGGCTAAATTCCAGGGCTAGGACCTAGTCACTGCCCAAAACTTCATGGAATTCACATAAATGAAAAGAAATATAGAGACAATGATGACAATGCAAATTCTTAAACAAGGACTTGACTGAACCCCTACTAGCCATGATAGACATTTCATCAAACATATCACAATTATGCATTCTACAAGTTTAAACAACAAATTTGAGCATAGGGGTCTCATACTTATTCGAGAATCACTAAGAAGCATTGGTGCCTTATCACATTAGCTGCATTATCATCTATTAGGTCATATATTCATTGCTCATTCATTCAAAAATCAAAACATGATGACAACCATACATTTTCACTGTCATAAAACATATTCATAACGAACATATAAACAACATAAATAATGAGGATACAACAACCATAAATTCCACATATAATCCAGTACATTTTCTCATAAAATACCAAGGAAAGAAACTCTTATTAATGAATGCAAAATCCAACCCGGTATGGGATTACCATGTTCCACCTGACCATAGATTGGTTAAGCCAAGTCTCTCTTCAGCCAATCACCCCCGTGCCATATTCCAAGCATGAATGTGGGAATCAAACCAAAAGAACCAACCAGGGCTTCCCGAGGCTAAACCACCTCACCTTCATCAATAGAATCAGGATTTACCGTAATCCTCACTAGATCCTTAAGCCTTAAACAAGCATGGATGCCACTGGATTTCTCCACCTACACCATGAGGAATTTTCATGTCTCCTAGTCTCTAGCTTTACCGCAACCCACAGTTTGATCCAGGGGTCACTAGGCCATAATTGAGACACCACCCTCCAGGCTTTACCATATATCCCACCATTCACTGGCAAGGATGCCTAGGCCTGATCAAGGGCAACCACCTCTAGGCTTTATCATATATCCCTCCATTCACTGGTTGATGATTCCTAGGCCCACTGAGGCATACAATGCCTGGCTTTACTACAACCCATAGTCCATTTCAGGGGTCACTAGGCTAGTGGCTTTACCGCAATCCATAGTCCAGTTCAGGGATCACTAGGCCATGTGTTTTTTCACTCAGAGATCTACCTCACTCAACTTCGAATCCATCCGACAATCTAGCTTAACCAAAACATGAGAACCCCATCTCACCATGGTTATCTAGAAATGGAAAGGCAAGGATGAAGAACATTGTCACATCTGGAAAAACCCATGCCCATGATAGAAAGAGAACAAAAAATACACATGCATAACCATGCATGCCAAATATAGCAAGGAAATCACACATGCAAATCGAGACATGCAAGTAAACTCGTTGTAGCTGCTTGATCCTACTCTTCCTTTCTTGATCTTTGCTTCCTCTTGCCTTCTTTTCCTTTCTTGATCCAATGTTAAAGTGCTCTAAGAAAAATCTAAGTATCCAAGGGTGAGAGAGAGAGAGAATAGAGAGAGAGCTCCAAAACTGAACTGACAAAAGGTACCAACTGATCCTCAAAAGCCTTTTTATTAATGAGGCCTCCATTTTCTTCAATTTCCATTATTTTCTTTCATTTTCCTCCTCACATGCAAACTGTGACCTTTCACCTCCCTTTTCTCCTAATTTTCATTATTTTCATAAATAAATTGCCAAAAATTCCATTTTTCCTTTCCAAAGCCTTTTTCATTCCCTTTGCCAATTTCCTTAGCCATAATAAACCAAATGATAACCCACACTAGGATGTTTTTCCCATCATTCATCTTGGAATAAGTGTCCCATAACCATGGCTATTATTTTTCCTTTATTAACTTTTATTACATGGAATTTTCACCAAGGTTGTTACAAAACCCTCCTCATTGGAGGAACACCGTCCTTGGTGTTCAATGACACCTATAACCAAAAATACTGCTGAAAGAAAAACATACTGCCCATGGAACTTTATGACTTAGCTTGTTGCAGTATTTACAATGATCAACCTGCTGAGAAGAAAACCGACATGACAACATAACAACATGACACCCACAATGACATGACACCCATACCACTTATTGGACCTTTATAACATATCATTTGGCGGTATTTACACATCCATATACATATGTACATATACTAAAACATCACCAACACATATACCCAAAATATATACCAAAACATATATCATGGAGATTCACTCAACCAACGAATAAAGAAGGATACATAGCCCGTATTTGATCCACCATCTCCCATGTAGCTTCACCGGGCCCAAAGTGCTTCCACTGCACTTTAACCTACTCGATTGCTCAGTTTCAAAATATGAGCACCTTTTTCTGCAATATACACTGAATTTCTGGCTGGAATTCTCCATCTGGCTCCACCTGTAATACAGACCATTCAATCACATGATCAACATCTTTAACATACTTCTTAAGAAATGACATATGGAAAACACCATGGAATTTCATTTTCGGAGGTAGTGCAAATCGATAGGCTACAAGTGCAATCCTTTCAAGGATCTTGAAAGACCCACAAAACTGAGGTGCCATCTGGGTACATGACCCAACTCCTTAAACAACCTATTATGATCTACATAGATTTTCTCTCTATCTTGTGTTTCCTTTATATTCTTTTTTATCACCTACATTTCTTGTTCCATTTCTGTTGACATATCTAGTCCAATCAATACCCTATTCACTGGATCACTCCAACTGATGGGAGTATTGCAACTCCGCCTGTAGAGTGCCTCAAACATATTCATCCTTAAAGACTTCAGGTACCCATTGTTGTAAGAAAACTTTACCAGTGGAAGATACTCTTCCCACATTCGTTATTGATGCATCAAATACATCCTCAACATATCCTCCAATATCCTATTGACCCTCTCTGCCTGTCCATCTATCTATGGACGATAAGTTGTGTTGAAGTCCAACTCTGTGCCCAAACCTGCAAACAACTCCTTCCAAAACTTGGAAGTGAAATTTTCATCCCTATCTGACACTATATTCTTCGGAACACCATGAAACCTGATCACATCTTTGATGAACACCTGTTCCACATCACTAGTTGAATACATAGTCTTCACTGGAATAAAGTGTGCTACCTTATTCATCCTGTCCACCACCACCATGATGGAATCATGCTGTCTAGATTTCTTCGACAAACCTGTGAGGAAATCCATGGAAATGATCTCCCATGTCCATTCTAGAATTGCAATTAGCTGTAGTAGTCCACCTATATGCTTACATTATCCAAACATATAGCCACAAAATCTACCACATCCTTCTCGATATTCGACCAATAATAAAAATTCTTTACTGTTGTCAATGTATTTTGATAGCCTAGGTGACCTGAATACAATTTCACATGAAACTCCCTCAAGATAATATTCTTGAGTTCACTGTTGTCTGGAACATATATCCTCTCCTTGAATTTGATTAAGCCATTTTCCAAGAGATGATAGTCCACATCCTGTGCACCTGTACCTATACCTATACCACTACCTATACCTATACTTGTATTATGTTGTAACATGTGCATAAGCTCTCTATAATTGTCATCCTGTTGACCTGCATGTAAACTATGATCTTGTAATGTCTGTCCCATAAGGGATCATAGTTGCAATGTCATTTACCTATATCCACTTTCTAAGAGCATTTGCAACCCTATTCTCTTTACCCTTGACATACCTGATCTCAAATTCAAACTCACTGATTGTTTGACCAGTTGAATCTGAATTCCAAGAAAGATTCAGCTGGTCAAACAAGTATCCCAACCCACTGTGATCACTCATCAATACAAAACTCCTACCAACAAGATAGTGCCTCAACATATTCAATGCATGAGTGATCGTTGCCAACTCAAGATCATATGTCAGATAGTTATGTTGGTTCTCATTCAGTTTCCGTGACTCATAACATACTACTTGTCCATCTTGCATGACGGCTCCACCAATTCCTCTCTTGCAAGCATCTTTACACACTACAAACTCGTTGTCCAGGTCTACAATCTTTAACACTGGAGTGTTTGTCAACAACTGCTTTAACTGCTTGAAACATTTTGCATATTCCTATGTCCATTCAAATTTCTTACCTTTCCTCTGTAATGACGTAATAGGATATGCAATCCAAGATAAGTTCCTGACGAACCTCCTCTAATAGCTTGCTAGCCCCATGAATGATCTTACATCATCCACATTCATAGGAGCTTCCCACTCCATGTAGTTCTTATCTTCTCTGGATCTACTATTATGCCTTCCTTGGAGACCACATGTCCCAAGTAATGTACCTTTTTCTGAAAGAAGCTAGATTTAATGAGCTTAGCATACAACTGATGCTCTCTCAACAGTCTCAACACTGCTACTAAATTATCGACATGCTCTTCCTCATTCTTAGAATATATCAAAATGTCATCAATGAATACAATACCAAACTTTTCCAGATTAGGACACAACACACTATTCATCAAGCACATAAAGGTAGTTGGGTCATTAGTCAAACCAAATGGAAGTACAAAAAAATCATAATGCCCATACTTGGTCTGGAATGTTGTCTTGTAAATTTCCTCTTCCTTATGCATACATGATGATATCCAGATATCAAATCAATATTTGAGAACACCGTTGCTCCCTTTAGCTGTTCAAATAAGTCATCAATCCTCGACAATGGGTATTTTTCTTGATGGTCACCTTGTTCAACTTCCTGTAATCAATGCATAACCTGAGAGTACCATCTTTCTTCTTCACAAATAATACTGGTGCACCCCAAGGTGATACACTTGGCCTAATGTATCCTTTTTCAAGCATTTCCTTCAACTGCAACTTTAACTCTACTAGCTTTGGAGTTCTCATTCTATACGGTGCCTTTGATGCTGATGTTGCTCCTAGTACCAACTCAATAGAAAATTATACTTCCCTGTGAGGCAAAAACTCTAAAATATCTGTTGGAAACACATCCTGAAACTGCTACAAGATTGGGTACATGCTCAATATCTCCACATCCTTATCCTCCTCACCTTTATCACTAGAAATGTCTACTAGAAATAAAACACACCCTTTTCTACGATTGCGTTTTTCATGCATAGTTGTCACCATCCTAACTAATGTTGCTTTCTTCTTACCCTGCAAGATTCTCTGCTCCCCATTGTCATCCAAGCACTCAATGGATTTTTCATAACAGTCCACTTTGGTCCTATGAAGATATAGCGAGTCCATACCCAAAAGAATACTATATGATCCTAATGGTAATACATTCAAATGTGTTGATGTAGGCATACCATTCAATTCAAATGCACAATCTCTTACCCAATGATGAAGTCTCTTCTTTGTACCTGTAGCTAACTGTACTAACCAATATTCTACATGCACTTCTTTATTCAAACCACACTTATCCACCAAGTTAGGACTAATATAAATATAATTAGATACAGGGTTAATGAAAATAGAAACAAATTGATCACAAATCTTACCGTCCATCTCAATGATAGATGCTTGATGATCTATCTGCCTAATATCTAGTGCTACATAGATACGAGGAATGCTTTTCCCAACATCCCCAACAGTCTGCACCTCCTGTGCACTATAGATCTGAGGCCTACCACCCTGATTTTGTGGAAAATTCCTCTTAATATGCTCCTTACCACATGTCCAACACTCCAACCACCTTGTACCATCACCTATATTCAACTATTGTGAACCACGTTCCTGTCTAGCTCTATTGAACTTCTTATGCAGTGCAACATTCTCTTTCTCTTTTTCATTCGAAGTCCTTGTTCTTTTTGGCTGCCATTTGCCTTTACTTTTATCTTTCCCTTTCCATCCTTGCTAAGATTATGTCTTACACTTTCACTGTTCATAGCAATGCTTTAGTTTCCCAATAACTTCCTCAAGTGATCAACGCTCATCATACTGAATATGATCTCTAAATTCTAATGGAAATCCACTGACAAATATATGAACTTTAGAATTTTCATCTTTAAGATATGGTAGATACCTTAATAGCTCCAAGAACTTGGTCATATACTCCTAATCTAACATTGATACCATTTTGAGCTCATAGAATTCCTTGGCTTTGCTATTGTAGTACCTTTCTGACAAGTACTTCTTTCTAAAGAGTCTTTTGAATTCATTCCAACTCAAATCCTCTATCCTGATGTCTCTGACCTATTTTACATCTTCCTACTAGATGTCGGTTTTACCTTTCAAGCTAAAGATATCTATTCTGGCCTTCATATTTTTTGTATACTCATGCAGTTCAAAGAACTTATTCATACCAAGTAACTAAGCCTCTGCATCCTTAGGATTATTCAAATCTCCATCAAAACTTAGTGGCTTCACTTTATTCAACTCATCCGATAGGTATCCCCTATCACTCCTTCTAGAAGGGTGATAACGATGACGATCATAGTGCCTACCAAAACTAGAACTAGAATAATACCTGTGTCCATCACCTCTCCTATTTAGAGTATCCAAGAATCTACCATATCTGATCATGTCATCTCTATCTGACCTATGAAGACCCTGAGACCTACTACCATATGCCCCATTAGTCCCATTCTCCTGTCCATAACTGATCCAGGGACACCTATCTAGAGTATCTAAGAATCTACCATATCTGATCATGTCATCTCTATCTAACCTATGATGACCCTGAGACCTACTGCTATATGCCCCATTAGTCCCATTATCCTTTCCATAACTGATCCAGAGTGGTCCATGTCTCTACAAGTCTGACAAACTCTAAAGGATTACTGCATTGACTTCTGCTTATTTCTCTTGTGCCTACATGATTCTGTCATTATCTTCTTTACAACTCCTTATTTCTTCCTTCAAACTCCTCAATGTGTCTTCTAAGTCAGAAGAGTGCCCAACACCATGTTGCTCATTTGATTCATAGGGAGAATATTTGTAGTCTACCATCTTGCTAGTCATCTTGATCTCTTCCTGCAAGGCACACTATGTCAGCTAAACCAAATCATAAACAAACCAACGTACCTTAGTATAACTTGGGGAGGATATCTCATCTGCAAGATTGACCATATTAGCACAATACATGTATAAACATAATCATAACAGCATGTAGATATCATCCTAACCATGGTCCAGTCATCAATGCATGACCATATTAACCACACATCATGACCTCATGCATGAAAACTACACCCATATCAATGTACGCATAAAAACATATGTATGATATGCACACATACACCTTACATACAAAAAATGATATGAATATCCAGTGCAAAACTGATGTAAACTCATTATAAACACATCCAACAACAACATCATTAAATTTTCACATGCCAACACCACTGAAACCATAACCAACAACATGCATACATAGCCAGTACATAGACCAAAAGCATGAGAACACATATGAAACTAACATGAATACATGACCAACACACCGCCCATCTAGTCCAAGGGGTTAACCATGCTTTGATAACACTCTGTAACACCCTCCTCCCACATATACCCAAGTAATTGGCCGACCAGGGTAAACATGTGATGTGAGGTTACTATGATCTAATTCAACCTCCTAGGTCACCTTAAGGAAGTGGAACTGACAAAACACAACCAAACTGACCATCCACACATCCAATAGATTCTCCAAGAGCTACCCCACCTTTCTAGGTGACCAACCCCTAAGTAAACTTAGCAATTCAAGGACCTAGAGCCCCAGTCACTCCCTTGCCAAGCCCTCCAAGTGACTGAGGGTCCCAGTCACTTCCATGAGCTTGTTTGAGTGCAACTGTAGCCTTTTTCTGTGAGTGCGATGTCAGCGAATCCTAGATTTAAGGCTAAATTCTAGGGCTAGGACCCATTCACTACCCAGATCTTCATGGAATTCACAGAAGTGAAAAGAAATATAGAGACAATGATGCCAATGCAAATTATTAAACAAGGACTTGACTGGACCCCTACTAGCCATGACACGCATTTCGTCAAACATATCACAATTATTTCGTCAAACATATCACAATTATGCATTCTACAGGTTTAAACAACAAATTTGAGCATAGGGGTCTTATACTTATCTAGAATCAGTAAGAAGCATTGGTACCTTATCACATTAGCTGCATTATCATCTATTAGGTCATATATTCATTGCTCATTCATTCACAAATCAAAACATGATGACAACCATACATTTTCATTGTCATAAAACATATTCATAACTAGTGTATAAACAACTGAAATAATGAGGATACAACAACCATAAATGACACATATAATCCAATACATTTTCTCATAAAATACCAAGGAAATAAAATCTTATTAATGAATGTAAAAACAAACCCGGTATGGGACTACCACGTTCCACCTGACCGTAGATTGGCTGAGGCAAGTCTCTCTTCATCCAATCACCGATGTGCCATATTCCAAGCATGAATGTGGGACTTAAACCGAAAGAACCAACTAGGGATTCTCGAGGATAAACCACCTCACCCTCATCAATAGAATTAGGGTTTATCGTAATCCTCACTAGATCACTAGTCCTTAAACAAGCATGGATGCCACCGGATTTCTCCACCTACACCGTGAGGAATTTTCCTATCTCCTAGTGTCTAGGCTTTACCACAACCCACAATCTGATCCACGGGTCACTAGGCCATAATTGAGACACCACCCTATAGGATTTCCTATATGTCCCACCATTCACTGGCAAGGATTCCTAGGCATGATTAAGGGAAACCACCTCTAGGATTTGTCATATATCCTACCATTAATTGTTCGAGGATTACGAGGCCCACCAAGGTACACAATACCTGGCTTTACCACAACCCATAGTTCAGTTCAGGGGTCACTAGGCCAGTGGATTTACCATAATCCACAGTCTGGTTCAGGGATCACTAGGGCATGTGTTCTTTCATTCAGAGATCCACCTCACTCAGCTTTGAATCCATCCTGCAATCCAGATCAAGAAAAACATGAGAACCCCATCTCACCATGGCTATCCGGAAATGGAAAGGCAAGGTTGAGGAACACTATCACACCTGGAAAAACCCATGGCCATGACAAAAAGAGAAATAAAAACAAACCTACATAACCATGCATGCCAAATCTAGCAAGGAAATCACACATGCAAATCAATATCTGTAGGTAAACCCATTGTAGTTGCTTAATCCTGCTCTTCCTTGCTTGATCTTTGCTTCCTCTTACCTTATTTTCCTTTCTTGATCCAATGCTAAAGTGCTGCAACAAAACTCTAAGTGTCCAAGAGTGTGAGAGAGAGAGAATAGAGAGAGAGCTCCAAAATTGAACTAACAAAAGGTACCAACTGATCCTTAGACACAATTTTATTAATGATGCCTTTATTTTCTTCAATTTCCAATATTTTCCTTCATTTTCCTCCTCACATGCAACTTGTGACCTTTCACCTTCCTTTTCTCCTAATTTTCATTATTTTCATAAAGAAATTGCCAAAAATGCCATTTTTCCTTTCCAAAGCCTTTTCCATTGCCTTTTCCAATTTCCTTAGCCATAATAAAGAAAATGAACACCCACATTGGGATGTTTTTCCCAACATTCAACTTGGAATAAGTGTCCCATAACCGTGGCTATTATTTTGCCTTTATTAACTTTTATTAAATGGAATTTTCACCAGGGTTGTTACAGTCTCACTATGATATGCTATTGGATGCCCTTGTTGATTAAGAACTGCACCAATAGCATAGTCAGAGGCATATGTCTCGATCTCAAATGGTTGCTACATGTATGGTAATGTGAACATTGGTTTAGAGCAGAGACGATGCTTGAACTCGACAAACACATTCTATTGGGATTCAGACCAAAAGAACCTTTATTTCGCTCCTCCTTTGGTGACTTGACTCAAAGGCCAAGTGATAGGAGAGAACCCCAACATGAAATTGCGGTAGATGTTGGCAAGACCTAGAAAGTTGCAGAGCTCTGTTAGAGTGGTTGGGGCTAGCCAATTCTGAATGAATTGTATCTTGGCTGGGTCCACATGCACACCCCGCTCATCAATGACGTACCCCAGATATTGAACCTGGGCCATACCAAAAGTGCATTTCTGCAAATTGGCACACAACTTGTTTTTCCACAAGGTTTGGAGGGCTTGTCGAATATTGTGGAGGTACTCTTTCCAATTATGGTTGAAGATCAGAATGTCATCCAAATACACCACCATGAATGAGTTGGTGAAGAGTCTCAAGTTGTCATCCATCATCCTCATGAAGGTTTTGGGGGCATTCGTCAACCTGAAAGGCATGACCAACCATTCGAAAAGGCCCTCCTTGGATTTGAAGGCAGTATTCCACACATCGAAGGGTTTGATCTATACCTGATGATAAGCTCACTTCAAGTCAATATTGTTGAAATATTTGGCCCCCTTCCAGAAAGTGATATTGTTTAGCACTCGATAGTCAATACAGAGTCTCTAGGTCCCACCCTTCCGCTATACCAACAATATTAAGCTCCCACTAGGTGATGAACTTGGTCTTATGTTCCCTTTTTGTAATAGCTCTTGAATCTCCCTCTTGATTTCATCGTTCTCTAGAACTAAGCATCGATAGATCGGTCCATTGGGTAGCGATGAACCCGGGGTCAGATCGATGGAGTGCTTTTTTGTAATAGCTCCCGAATCTCCCTCTTGATTTCATCATTCTCTAGAACTGAGCATCGATAGATCGGTCCATTGGGTAGCGACGCACCCGGGGTTAGATCAATGGAGTGCTTGACTTGACAATGTAGAGGTATCCCTGTGGGCGAGGTGAAGACATCCGTGAAATCCTCCACAACCTTGTCCATTGTTATAGACATTTTTGTGCCTTACAGCATTGAGCATGAAATGTCCATAATCTAAGGGATCCAAAGTCCCTAAACATGTTGTTCCTACCCCTAGAGGAACAAGGCTAACAAACCACAGCAATTCACGGAAGTTCTCCACCTGAAACTACTAAAAAACAAGTCAATTCAGGATCATTTCAGTGGCTACACTAGCTGTTTGCGCTGAATGTCAAAGCCAACACTGGCTACCTGCATTGAATGTCAACTGGAACAAAGGCTACCTGCGTTGAACGAGAGTGGACAAGTGGCAGGCTCATTTCTCAAGGTGTCAAAACCCAGGAAGCTTCCAAAATGACACTTGCCTCAGGGAATTCGACTGGTGATGAGTAAGAGGTTCCAAATCTCCAAGTGGAAGCAAGAACCTCCAAGTGGACTCAAGAACTGATAGAGGGAGAGGACACTAGTCAGATCTCAAGCTGACTCATCCTCTCTCCAAACATCTATATATGGATCTCTCCTCCATGAGATCTGGAGGCTGGAATTTTGTGATTGCAAAGAATTGCTGTTGGTTTGAGACTGGAATCATTGGGTGCTTAATGCTTTGAAGGGGATGAAGATAGGAATTCCATTTGCTGGGAAGGAGATGCTGGATTGGAGCCCTCTAGGTTGTATCTCTTCCTGAACCTTGTTATTCATCAATAAAGCTATCTTGGTTTCTCCTATATGCTGATGTATTTTGATGTGTGAATGTATTAGTGTATTTGATTTATTTCTAATCCTAAATCAGTTATGAATGTGAATATTTGCCTTTGTGTTGTGTTCTTCTCTTGTCGCAAGTAGTTGTTCTCTTGTGATCTCGCAGGAATCAAGTAGCTGTTCTCTTGGACGAGCGAGAAGGCAAGTAGCTGTGAACACCCAAAGAGAAGCGAGATTGGATCGAGGGACAAACGGAAGACACCGGTAAGTCTATTGATCTCTCTTCTTTCACATTTCATAAAGAAAGAAACCAGTGTAGCTGTATTCGTTTGTTGCTACGGCACTGTCACACCTTAGGTGGATAGGATCGTCCTGCATATGCATTTTTCCCCACAACAAATTGGCGACTCCGCTGGGGAAGAATTTGTTTATTCATTTCATTTGTGTTTCTATCATTTGTTTGCTTCATAGACTTGACAGCAACAATCGAACTGCATCTTTCCCGGATGCAAAGTAGAAAGTTGCTGCTTTGATCTAGTTGCTGGACTTGTCTATGATCTGAACAATGGATTCACAAATGATTTGATGATCCTTGTGATAGATCTTAGTAGCCTTCAAAGCATCCCTTTGATTATACCTTGCTTGTGTTTCTGATTTGGCCTGAAACTGTTGATTTTTGAGCAATTTGTGACCCAGAACCCAGGAGAAACGAGAGTTTCTCCTTCAGCGCAACTGCTGTGAAGGCAGTCTGCATTTCAACGCAGGTCCTGTGAAGGCTACTTGCGCTGAATGTCAAGTCCTCAGTGTTGAGGTTGCGCTGAACCAGTTTGGCCTTGTGCAGCTGGGGTTCTCTGCTCTCTGTTGCCCTGTTTTGATCTCTGTTTTTTGCAGCCTTTAACCAGCATAGGTACCAGTCAGATAACTCCTTTTCTTTGCTTAGATTCCGCCTCCTTTTGTACAAAAAGACTGTGAATTTTTTTATGTGTTTGTGGCGTCATTTACAGTTTTCCTTTGCATGAGTAAAGTAGTCATCCTGTAGCCCTTGATTGAAATCTGATTGATTGTGATCTTAGAAGAGAGTTCATTGGCTGTTTGCAGATTGATCATACATTTACTTTTGCTTACTGGTTTGAATTTGTCTCTTTTGAAGTGTCAAAACAAGTCTTTATTTCGAAAATCGTTAAGTGTTGTAATCTCTTCTATCTTCTCTGATTTCGAAAAGAGTGAACTTGTTTGTATTGATCGTTTAAAAGCAAATTCAAAGTTGTACAAAAAGCTTTCTTTGTAGGCATCAATACTAAGAAAGCGGAAAACAAACACCTGCATTGTGCATTTTGCATTTTATAGTTTGTATGTTGGATTTAGGAAAAGTGCATTAGAGTGTGTTGATTGCTCTTTAAGAAAAGATGGTGTCTTTCTTTTCCCTTAGTAGCTAGGATTTTCAAAGTTGAAAAGATAATAAAGCTTGCTTATCATCTTTAGACTGCATTTAGGAATTTGTATCATACATCTCGTGGTGAACCTTGAAAGGCAAACTTTAAAAAAGATCAACCTAAAATAAACTGAATGAACCTAACAACGCTTTGTAACATAACGCACAACATAGAGGTCTAGGCTAGAGACGTGTTCCGGCGTCGTTAAGCCTAGTGACTGTCGATCTCGTGGAAGGTGGGTGATTCCTCCTGAAGGACGATAGCGCTAGTATGGATTGTGCTCCCACGTACCGTCGTGTATATATTGGGAGACCCCTATAGGCATATATCCTTTATCCTTAGGAAGCCGTGTCGGCCGCCCTACTGATCACAATACAGTGAACACAGCATTCACGAAGATTGACCGCCCGTACCCTAAAAAGTATTCTGCGGTTTTGCGAAAAGTTTGGCACACCCTCTGCCTAGAACTCCAGAGCAGTTCCTTTTGGCCTTTTTCAGACTCTATAACGGAAAAAGTCCATCCGAGCATTTGTCACTTCGGGCTCGTTAAAACATCGAAGGAGACTAGAGTCATCTTTTGCTTTTTCTTGACTCTTTAAAATTGAAAAAGCAGGTTGTGTCTAAGCGTCGTTCAAATTTATTTTAAACGGAATAATCATCACCATTCCCTCATTGATCTTCGAAGTTAGTCTCTTTTCATTGTAAGTTCTTGTAGAATCGCTAGAAAATCTTTTGGATAGACTAGATATGTCTGAACAACCGTCGACATCCAGGATTGTGTCATCCGACACAGCAGCGGCAGAGCCTCTTGCTGCTACCCCAACGATGTTTGATGGTATACCATCTGTCCCGGCAAGTTATCAACAACAAGCCGGAGTCCCATCAGGGACTGCGTCGACGACATGGTTAGTTCCTATTTCTTCATCCGGATTATCATCTGGTATTTCTTATGTTGAAACTCAACAAATTGATCCAATGTGTCTTCAAAGGCCAATCTGCCCTTTAAGTACTGGATTGCCACCATATGGAGGGCAGTATGCTTTTTCATTGTTCCCTCCCGGAGAACAACCATATGGGAGTTTACAACAAAGTTCAGGTCAAATTGGAATTACATCCAGCGGTTGGGTACCAATACTGCCTCAGCAACCAAGGGTTGTATATTCAATGCAACCAGTCCACCCTGTGTCGAATATTCCCACTATACCTGCTATGGTTACTGCGTCTCAAGTACAAGCGCCACCTGTTGTATGTCAACCCCAACAGCCTCAGGTTGCAATACAACAACCTCTTGTCTCAACGACTCAATCACAACCTCAGGTTAGTGCCTCCTTATCTGGAGTGACTCAGGATCAAACAAGTACTGTGACTCCTCATCTTGGTCAATCGTCCAGTATTGGTCAACAGCAAATGGTTCAACAACCAGAGCTGGTTCAAACTCAACAACCCCCATTCCAGCAATCATATCAAGGACCTGAGCAACAAGTCTTTGTAAGTAATGGGCAATCGCATTTCCAAAGCGGTAATCAACAACCATATTATAATGGTTATGCCCATCAACCTTGTCAAAGTTTCCAGCATCAAATACATTATGCTGGTATGCAAAGACCCACTGCTCAGACGATTCCATCTTATCCTGGGTATGCTTCGCCTAACCTGAATCAACAGTTGCCCTTTGTAGCAACTCTAGAATTACCAGATCTAAACCGGCTGACGAATGATCCAATTGCTTATGCCCCTTGGTGGCCAGCGATTCCGCATAAACTTCCGTCAGATATTCCTAAATTTAATGGAAATCCGGGTGAAGATCTGTCAAATCATGTGATGACATTTCATCTGTGGTGTTCATCAAACACCCTAAACGATGATTCGATTAGGCTTCGCCTTTTTCAGAGGACGTTAACTGGTCCAGCGGAAAAATGGTATATTGAATTGCCTAGAGCTTCGTTCAACAACTTCAGTACCTTAGCCACGACTTTCTTAACCCATTTTCAATTACCGATAAGGTATGAAACGGGAACGGAACTCCTAACCAACTTCAAACAGACAACGACCACTCACATATCTGATCATATACATGAGTGGTGACGTCGTCGTAGGATGGTAAAAACGTACGTTCCCGATCAGCTATTAGCTGAACGGTTTATCAAATCCTTACTTCCTACAATCACGGAAGATGTGGCAAAGGGGGGAGTCGTAACGGAAGAGCAAGTCATCGCTCGTGCGCAATATCTGGACTTGGTCTATACTCAGTCTGGCACACTCTACGACAAAATATCTGACGCCCCTAGACCAGAATTCTCAATTCCTCCTCCTCCTAAATCAAACAATGACTCTCATGCCATCGATGGCGTGATTGGCACAACAGACACGAAATCGACAAAGGCTACATCTAAAAGGGCCCGTAATATTTCCAGTCAAAATGCAAATAAGGAACTTCTTGCCTCGGAAGTAAATGCCGCGTCGACCGACAAGGGCAAACAACTGAAGCAACCAGGGGGCAAGAAGAAAAAGAAAGGGAGAAAAAGGAAACCCCCTGCGGGGTGTCATATATGTGATGAGGATCATTGGACGAGAGATTGTCCACATATAGCTGAAGTTAAGAAACTCTTTAAGAGTTCAAAAACCTCAACAGTATTGACTGATCCGTTTCCAAGCTCGGGTACCAAACTGGTTGCTAATCAAAATGCTTCCCGATCCCAAGTGCTTATGTTGTCTATCTCAAAGCATCAAAATGATGCTTTGGCAAGGAATAAAGATTACGGGAATCCACAGGTGTCGAATAACAAGGCTAATGAACAACCTAGTAGTTCGACAACAACTTTGACCAAAGTTGTGCCACCCACCATTCCTGAACAAATGATAAAGTCGCCAAAGGGAGTAGTGTACAAGTCGACATTTAATCCTCGTGCAAAAATAGCACAAAATTATAATATAATAGAGGACCTGGCCCAATCGCCGTCCACTATGTCGACGCTTGAGGTACCACAAAATTGCCTCTCCCAAGAGCGAGCTTTATTATCAGCAATAGGTGAAATTGACCCAATGGACTCCAATCTTGTGGCCTTTGATCATAAAGGATATGACCCTCAGTTACCAGCTCAACTAGCTTTCCTTATTCAAGTGAAAGCCCTCAACAAAACTGTTCATCGAACAATTATTGATGAGGGGGCATCTACGTGTATTATGTCGATGAGTTGCTGGAAGAATTTAGGCTCACCACCCTTGTCAAGATCGTCAACGACGTTAAAAGCATTTGATGGACGATCATACACTCCATACGGGATTTTAAGTAACTTGCAAGTTGAGCTAGGGGGAAAAACAGTAGGAATTGATGTTGAAGTAATTGATGGAAACCTCGATTACAACATCCTATTGGGAAGGCCCTGGATATATGCCATGGCCGCAGTTGTGTCGACCTACTTCAGGAAGATTGCATTTCCCTTTCAAGGAGGAATTACAGTCGTCGACCAACAAACTTTCCTCCCCGACAGTTCACAAGTTACGGGAAGCATTCCAATGATCCATGGAAGCAATCATTCGCTTCAAAATATTGGAGTAGGTCTCCTAAAAGATCCTGCCTTAATGGGTACTTTTGCCCTACCGCCTGCAAGTAATCCGGCGGAAGTGGCCACAGTGGAAACCTACAATATGAAATCTTCTATATCTAATGGATTCAGAAGATTCCTAAACATTTTGTCAGTGTGGATCATCGCCCTAATAGAAATACTGTAAATACAGTGGGCTCCGAGGATGGTTCTAATCTCGTGTCAACCTCGTTAAAAAATGAAACAAGGAGCCGAGGACGGTTCTAATCTCGTGTCAACCTCGTTAAAAAATGAAACAAGGAGTCATGAGGATAGTTCTTTTACTGTGTCAACCTCATTAAAAAATGAAACAATCTCCTTCCCAAATCTCAAAGGTAAACCTTCATTCCAACCACCAAGTTGAATGTAATGAAGCTTGGGGAGCATGCACCTCGATTTGCGTTGTTATGCTGGGGGCATGCAAACTTATCATCGAGCAGTTTTAGCATAAAGTTCATGCTCGTTAAAAAATAAACGCAAGATCCGAGCATTTTTAACGCGGACTTCATGCTCGTTAAAAAATAAACATAAGCACCACCCGGTAAATAACCACAGTGAATGTAACCTTATCAGCCATTAAAGCCTTGGTCGTGTTTGCACCGTCACCTCCACTTTTCCATTGGCCGATCGTTCACCTCCATATGATTGTTTACCCATTTTGAGGAATAGCTGCGAAGAGTGATTTCACCTAGCCATCCTTGTGACACTGCCGTGATTGGAAAATTCCAACCTGTACCTGGAATCAGCTGCTAACCCTGTTCATCACTCGTTCCTCAAAAGACGAGTCTACTTTAAGCTCTTTTCAACTGACTCGTAAAATATGAAAAGATTGCCGAGTCCTTGGCCTTCCAGCTCGTTAAAGGGACAGGAAGTGCCATCCCTCCTCTAGATTTTAATCTTTTTGGACCTGAGGGATTATTGCACAAAAAGATCGAGCGCTTGTTTTGTTCGGCTCGTTAAAACTATCGAAAACTCATCCCTTCTGTATTGTTTTATACTTTTTCGGACTTAAGGGATTAGATGACGAAAAAGGAATTTTGGAGTTGACTTTATGTACCTTTTTAGACTCTCTAAAAATGAAAAGGACCGAGTTATCCTTGTCGTTAGACTCGTTAAAATCATTAAATAGCGACAAACTTGTCTTTAGACGAGAACGAGTTTCACTATCGCTAGGCTCGTTAAAACATAGCGATGGGCTTGCCCGAAGGGCAGGTTATAGAACAAGCATATGTTATCCTCCTCAAGCTTGACAAAAATAAAGAGGTACTGGTCAGCAATGACTGGGGAAAAATTGGGAGAAACTAAAGAAAACTTTGATGGTAGCAAGTCGCTCTTGAACATGACACTTTTCCTCCGTACCACAATCGGGTTGGGTTGTTTCATTCACCGGTCACATCACCATGGTCTCGCCATACCATCCATATTTGGGGTAATGCTACCGATCCATCGCATCAGTGTCGCCATATGTTCAAGAGAAGTCGTTCAGAAAGAGTCAACCGTGTCCCATCCACTGCCATACATTATCCTTCATCCATTCATGACCGCCACCCTGAATCATATGTCACAGATCGTTTTCACCTCCATTAAAATCATTAGCTCCGTTCCGTGTCACTGATGTGGGATTCATTAAGGCCCTCCTGTGACGGATCGCTTCTTGTCGACGTCAGCTCATTATCCAAGAAGTTGATCTAGGAACAACCCCTTCAGTACTTTGAAACTTGCATGCCACAATGGCAAGTTTCTCACTTCCGGCGACAGGTATACATCAATGACCTTCGACCGAAAGATTTTGCGTGGTGTTCGACGCCAAGTCCTTTATTCACACCACGCGAATTGTACTGCAGTACCTTGAGGGTCATTATCATTATTGGTGATTCCTCTCGCGCTTGTTAACGGTTTACATCATTGACCGGTAATCAAGCGATGTCTTTCCATGTTTGACTTCAGAACAATTCTCACATGGATCGACTTGTACTTAGAGTGAAGATCGATCGAGTTTGAAGACCCCAGATCTAGTTTCATCCATCCGGGCTGCGATATATATTCAGGAAAGATAAAGACATTGACATGTACATCATTGCAGTAGATAATCATCCTACTCAAAGGATGATAATTTCATCAAAATTATCAGTCTACCATCAGATGGTTGTCTGTTCTATGTACAGAAAAATGAATTTATAAAGCTGAGCATGGGAATGCCCGCCTCAGCTAGATCATGAAAGCAGTATGAAAAATAATGTATTGTATTGTATTGTATTACAGGTCTCCTCCCAGCATTGGATGAACTTTGGATCCCCTTGATAAAGCATTTCGCCCGATAAACAGCCTCATACTTTAGGGGGCAATTGTTATAGAAATTTTTGTGCCTTACAGCATTGAGCATGAAATGTCCATAATCTAAGGGATCCAAAGTCCCTAAACATGTTGTTCCTACCCCTAGAGGAACAAGGCTAACAAACCACAGCAATTCACGGAAGTTCTCCACCTGAAACTGCTCAAAAACAAGTCAATTCAGGATCATTTCAGTGGCTACACTAGCTGTTTGCGCTGAATGTCAAAGCCAACACTGGCTACCTGCGTTGAATGTCAACTGGAACAAAGGCTACCTGCGCTGAACGAGAGTGGACAAGTGGCAGGCTCATTTCTCAAGGTGTCAAAACCCAAGAAGCTTCCAAAATGACACTTGCCTCAGGGAATTTGACTGGTGATGAGTAAGAGGTTCCAAATCTCCAAGTGGAAGCAAGAACCTCCAAGTGGACTCAAGAACTGACAGAGGGAGAGGACACTAGTCAGATCTCAAGCTGACTCATCCTCTCTCCAAACATCTATATATGGATCTCTCCTCCATGAGATCTGGAGGCTGGAATTTTGTGATTGCAAAGAATTGCTGTTGGTTTGAGACTGGAATCATTGGGTGCTTAATGCTTTGAAGGGGCTGAAGATAGGAATTCCATTTGCTGGGAAGGAGATGCTGGATTGGAGCCCTCTGGGTTGTATCTCTTCCTGAACCTTGTTATTCATCAATAAAGCTATCTTGGTTTCTCCTATATGCTGATGTATTTTGATGTATGAATGTATTAGTGTATTTGATTTATTTCTAATCCTAAATCAGTTATGAATGTGAATATTTGCCTTTGTGTTGTGTTCTTCTCTTGTCGCAAGTAGCTGTTCTCTTGTGATCTCGCAGGAATCAAGTAGCTGTTCTCTTGGACGAGCGAGAAGGCAAGTAGCTGTGAACACCCAAAGAGAAGGGAGATTGGATCGAGGGACAAATGGAAGACACCGGTAAGTCTATTGATCTCTCTTCTTTCACATTTCATAAAGAAAGAAACCAGTGTAGCTGTATTCGTTTGTTGCTAAGGCACTGTCACACCTTAGGTGGATAGGATCGTCCTGCATAGGCATTTTTCCCCACAACATCCATCTGTTGTTGTCATGCAGAGGATCCCTGTCTCGAGGCCGTGCATTAGAGGAAATTTCAACTCAAAAATAGCCACCGAAGAAAAAATTAATAAAATAATGCCATGTAGACAATTTTTTAATTTATCATTTTTATTATTTTAATTTTATCAAAATTACGCAAACAAATGTGATGTTTATCAAAATAACCATATATTTAATTTATCTTTAAATTAATTTTTTAACACAAAATTTAATTAAATTTAAATTAAAAAAGTAAATTTATAATTTGAATTAAATTTAAATTACCCAAATTTAAATTTAAATTAAAAAGGAAAATTTAAAATTTAAATTACTTACACATCATCTATATATATATATAACAACAACACAAGGTTTAATAAAATTTAAATTAAAAAAATGAATCTAAAATTAAAATTTAATTTAAATTTAAATTAACCAAATAAATACACTTTTATCAAAATAAAAAATATGTATATTTTATATTTAAATTAATTTGTTTACACAAAATTTAATAAAATTTAAATTAAAAAAGTTAATTTAAAATTTAAATTAGTTACGCGTCATTAAAAATATTATTGATAATATAACTTTTATAAAATAAGATATTAATTTATTTTTAATATTTAATGTAGTTTTGGGTCACTTGGGCACCATTCATGCTTAATATTAGTAAATTATATTATTAAAAAAATTGCCAGTGCCTAGTCACACCTGTATCTCTTTTGAAATTTAAAGGATTTTAATTGGCTTAGACATTATGACATGGAAATTCAATGTTAACATTTTAAAATGAAATTTCCTCCAATGGCCACAATCTTCTTCTTGCCCTAAGGCCAAATCATAAGGAAAAAATTTTCTTGGTATGGGAAATGATCTTACTACATTGCTTCACAGTGATCAAAGAAATGGCAGTAGGTGATGGTACCTTTGGTATCTTGTACAACTTATTTCCCAAAGTAATAATAATAGTGTGAGGCCTAGACTCATACACAACATGTCTCTTCCGCAAGTATGGTTGGACTAATAATACATTACAATGTTCAAGAGGAGCAACATCCCACAGTACCTCATCTGTGAAGGGCTTGATGTTGTAGGGAAGGCATAACTGTTGGTTGACATGGACATCTCACCCTTGTTGAAGCCACCCGATGGTGTACGGATGTGGGTGTGGTGTGCTATCGAAAATGAACTGTTGCAGAAAACCCTTCACCCACATATGTGAGTGGAAGATCCACTCCCCCTCTCTCTGGATCTTCGGGCTCATCCTTCTAGATCTTGGCGATGGAAACTATGGCACTAGGCTCCACAATTGATAATCTACTTCTCTTTGTCATTCCCCTTATTTGTTTCTAACTCAGAGTTGGAACATGCATTTGATTCAAAAGCCTTCAGCTCAACAACCAGCGACTGGTTGGCTCGACACTCACTTGTGTTGTGAGTGGGGATCATATGGAACTCACATCATTTACCCATGTCCTTCTTTGTCTTCATGGTGTAGGACTCTACTTATGTATATGGGCTTGCTGTAAACCTAAAAAAAACACCATTTAGGGGCTGAAAATTGCTCTAGAAGTTTAGGACCTGAAAAACTGCTAAAAATAGTAAATGTTGTTACAAGCAAGGAAACTAATGAAACTGACTGGAGGTCTAGGTGGAATACGTGGGTGGCCACCAATATCCACCTAGATTAGAGATAGAATCAGAGGCAAAGAAGGAAGCCCACAAAGAGAAAATAGGGACGGAGGTAAAGAAGGAAGCCCACAAAGAGAAAATAGAGACAGAGGCAGAAGTAGAGCTAATAGTGCAATAGGATAAAGATCTCATTACAGAGCAGAAGGAACAAAACCAATGTGGTTCTGCAAATATTTTTAATTCCAACATTGGTTTCCATTGTGCAGGTACATAGAACGATTATGAAAAAGAGTTAAATTTCCTTGAAGCATGGTTTGCAACACCATATGTAGATGAAGTCTACATAGAAGCTGCAAAAATAAATGTTGAAGACAACATAGATGATGAAAACATCAATGAAATTTTCAAGTATTAGAGTACTGAAGAAATATTTTTTTATTATAAAATTATGTTGCAGCGAATTGATGATGAAGATCACACAACAAAAGATGACATGTGGCAACAGTCCACATACAAGCCAATTTTTGAAGAAGTGCAAGACATGCTTAGACAACCTGGAACAATGGAAGACCTACACCAACAAATGAAGAAACTAAGGTTTGAAAGATACAACAAGAAGAAAAAGATGAAACAATTTAGAGGCTACAGGATATGGAAGAAGAGAAGAAGAAAAGTAAATGTAGTTGAAGTCAATTTTTTAAATTGTAAGCCAAGCTGAGACATGGACCAGCATACATCTCAATTAAATTTTTATGTGGTTGTAATTAAGGGGGAGTATTAGAGAATCTAATTCCAACCACCTGCTAGGTGTCAAAACCATCCATCAAAGTGTCCTAGCTCAGTTTCAGTTAGTCTAGTTTAGTTCAATCTCATTGCAGTCATTTATTGTTGATATCTCCAATGTAATCTATTTAATGGATTTGTAATATTGAGAAGAGAAATCCTCTGCTCCACGTTTTATCTTCAATTTTTTCAGTCGTGTGTGAAATCAATGGGAGGGTTTCAATAAATTCTCTTAAACAAAATTTGATCTACATAGTGGCATTCTCGATATATTTGGCCATAACTTTTCTTAAATTCTCCCCTTTTCAAATATGTTAACTGCATGTCTGACATATATACTTAATTTCACCAACTCTTTGAGGCCATTATCCTAAAAGAGTAAAATGAAATTTCACTTCTATTTCTACTTTTGTTATCCTGTTACTGTCCCTGTAGATCACATTTGTAATGTTTATATGATATTTATCCTCGTTGTATTATATTTCAGAGAACTAAAAAATCCAATGTAAAAAACAAGGAGGCATTGATGAATTTATAGTTAATAATATGTCTACGAAAACATAGCTCCCTTTCATTCTAGTAACAAAAGGTTTGAATATTCAAAAGAACTATCAATTCATTCATTCACCAACCCAAACATTTAGATGCAGATGACACCACTGTGTTGATGTGTGAATGACGCGGGAGCTAAGTTTCGTCTAGGAAATGTCTTCTCTAGGCTAAAGGTAGTTCTGTGGGTAGCACTTATTACGCTAAAGGCATTATTTTAAAGGGGCGTCTTTTATGAGTTTTTAGTTTATTGAGATTTCCACATCACCATTGCAACATCCATATATTAACTATTTTCATCAAAACTTTATTGAGAAACGTAACCAACAATAAGCTCCATGAGTTCGGAGGTGTAGAGGTTTTCTAGTTATGTGAAGCTCCGCCCCTCTAAACTCCCAGAGTTAAGCTCTGCACCTTTGCATAGTCTCTGCATTCTTTGTAGATTCCCTATGTAAATGAAGTGATTGCATCTTGCATTATGTGACAATTTGATGTTCTACAATTCAAATCCTTTAGACTTATTGCTAAATTAATTTTCCATTCCAAAATATAACTTCCCACACCATCAGTGACATGATGCACTATTTTTTTTAATTATGTTATTAGAAAAAAAATATTTCATGATTTATTAATGTCGCCAACATGTAACTTTTAGCAATGGTGTGAGGTACCACTTTTTTGTTTTATTTATAGTACAAAAACAAAAATACTTCATCATTTATTGAGGTTGCCACATGACCATCGCAACATTTGACTATTATCCATTTGCATAAAAACTTAATCGAGAAGCTTAACCAACAAAAAAAATCCTCGATTTCAGAGGTGTAGAGTTTTTTTTGTCATGTGTAGCTCTGCATCTATGAACTCGGAGTTAATCTCTACACCTCTGCATAGTCTCTGCAATTTTGTAGATTACCTATGTCAATGAAGTGATTTCATCTTGCATTTTGTGACAATTTGATATTCGCATTTGCACGTACGACATTATTCACAACCTTTTATGTCAAATAGAATTCATCAACTACTATTGTGTGGAGTGAAGAAGTGCAGACGAAGTTTTCGTTGTGCTTCTTCTACACTCTACATAGCCTTAATCAATTAATTAGCGATAGAGACACTCACTATTAATTTTGTTTTCTTTTGTGTGTGTGTATGGGATACAAGACCAATAATATAATCAATTTTTGGTGCAACTACAATTTCGACTACTATTTTGAAGGTGCTTCATAACTTTAGGTTCAACAGTCATGGGAACTGAACCTTCTCTCATAGTGCCATAGTGAAAAACTCCTCTTTTCCCACCATTAAATCCAATTATTTAAAACTTATTTAATTATATTTCAAAATAATAAAATTATTTTTATATATTTAAATTTAATATTTTATTAATCATTAATTTTAATTATATTGTATTATAACATTGAACTTACTTTTGGTTCACCAAGATACCAGTTACCACTGAACCATAGAGCATGACCTCAATACTATCAAGAGAATTGAACCCATGATCTCTTAATAGAAAAGAGGCTTTAATGATGAGGACCCAACCAATTAAGCTAACCCTCAAGGATAACATTGAAATATACATATATATATATATATATATATATATATATATATATATATATATATATAACTAACTTTAAAATGCTAGAGAGGAAGAGAAATTATCTATATTGTAACTTTATATAACGATGTTTATTTAAAATTAAAATTTTTAAATAAAAAATTATTTGATTTAATTTTTAACAACTAATTCTTTTCCTGCAGAAAAAAACCATAATTTTCTTTAATAGAGATAAAAATTACACTTTGTAAACACACATAGTGTGTATGTAGTATACGTCACGATAAAGACACACCTATACAAGAGAGAGTAGAAATATGATCATATGTGGGAGAAAATATGCAAAAAGCCAAGAATATGTTGAAAAAACACAAATAAATAGAAAAAAATATGATTATGGATAACCATTTGTGTTGATTTTTTCCTTTTTTCCTTCCTAGGTTTCATATTTTTCCATCTTTCCAGATCTCGATCATTCAGAATCAAAGCAAGTTCTTAGCCCCCGAGGAGAATCCGCTCGTTTAGTGCCTCCTTAACCTGCTCGAGACTCTTGGTTTTCTAAATATGGGCCCATCGAGGGAGGAGTGACTAAAACATCTTGGACTGTAGCTTCACCCTGCATTTTTTCCTTTGATTGTTTAGGTTGTGCCTCTTAGTAGACTGCCATCCTTTTGGTTTGTTTGGCTGCTTTTTTTTTTTTTTGGATCTTCTTCACCAAGGTGCAAGTGTGCTAAAGATGTCCGATTTGAAATTACACACAATATTTGAGGTTGTGTCTCTTCCGGCCAATATGAAACTGACGATGGAATCTTGAAGAAATTCTTATGAATGATAAGGGTTGCGTTTGGGAAGATCGACTTGTAGGTTGGCAAGCACAATCAATCTAGATAGCAGGTCCCGTTTGCAAGGAATTCCATAGGCGGTCTCATGTCTGCACTATTGAATAACATCCATGGAAAATTGGTGCATGACCTCCACTGCTATGAGAGACACGTCTCTAATCCAACACTGAGCATCCTCATTATTTTCCACATCAATGAGATCAACTCAGTGGCCCTCCAAGCGCTCAGCTTGGTCGCCACATTGAAATTTTTACATAACTTGGATATTGGAAGGTTGACATCAATAAAAGTCGAATCGACACTGAATGCAACTTTTCATATGTTACCAGAGGTGAAATGCTACTGAATGTCCTACAAATCCAAGTAGATACCCCACTCGCTCACCTCCTCTAGAATTGGTAAGAGTCGAACTGTGATAGTCTGCACAACTCGTAGAATGAAATTGTAGATATGGTGGGTGTTTAAATCAAAACTATCAACCTTCCACTACAACTTCTAGGTGTCCCCATCGGAATTTAAGATCCCCGTCCCCAACAGATTTTGTAGAATTACCGTGAAAGGCTTGCCCTTGAGATAATTGTCCAACCACGTCTTCAAATGTGCTGCACATTGTAGGGATTCACCGTCACGACTATTCGAATGCCTCAACGAGTCTTGCCAATAACAAAATGGTGGGATCCATAGTGGTTGGTTGTAATGAATGTGGTTTTGGCATTTTCTTACATCCATACATGGCATTTTCTTGTCGGAAGGATGGAAAGCGCTATGTATGGATTTACAAATCATCGAATGTCATGGCCATGAAGGCTTTGCCATCGAATTTTGACTGATCAACATTGATGATGTCACCAGATTATGGGACATGCGTATGGCATATATGATTCTTGAAGTACTATGTGTCTGCGAATGAAATAGAATAGACTATATGTACAACGTGTATATCATCGTAGCGTTGAGTGTTGGGTAGTTGGATAGATAAATACACACTAATTTTAACAACTCTAAGCACAATGAAATATGTAGACATGATGTCATTAGCTTGTAGTATTAATTTTTTAATAGTATCATTATATTGTAAACAATGAGCTGAACTTATGCACAATAAACACATAGGGAGATTATTGTGCAGAATTTCAGCTCATTATCCGGACCTCTGCACATTGACCTCTAGAAAAAAGAATTTACTATTAAAAAAATTCAAATTTACAATATATAGAGAAGAAATAGTATTCAATATCTTTTATGCAAATTACAAACTATATTTCAACAAATATTACTTGACGTGATTGACCACTTTGTCATATCTTTATTTGTGAGTTATAAGAAACTACATAGCTAAGATGCCATAGAAAATTATCTTTGAATGTGAAATTCATGAAGTCATACTACATGGCTGAGATGTCATAGAAAATTATGTTTGAATGGCAATAATTTATTAAAATTTTGGAATGAAAGGTGATTGTTGTTGGCGCAAAATCTAATAAGGAATCCCTAGGTTCAAACGAAGGGTTCCAAAAAATATTTCTATCATAGTCTAGCACATCGGAAACATTTTCACTTCTCCTAGAAAGAGAAGTGTCTCACCCGAGGCGTGTCAAGACTCAAAGAAAGGATAAGGGCTTATAAAAAAGGATTGAGGAATAATTTAACATTCAAACAAATAATTGTGTAGACATTACATTTGACATTATGGTAACATATTCAGTTCATTTAGTAATTAAACGGAAATACTTTTCAGCTGAAAACAATAGAAGACATCGAGTGTTGGAAAAAGTAACTATGTTTGGTATTCAATAATGTACTTGAGTCATTATGTAATATACTTGTCAAAAGAATAAAGAAAATAATAATAATAATTATTATTATTATTATTGTGACTTATTAAAGCATGGGTTTCATGTTTGGGTCACCATGTTTTAGGTCAAACTCCCCATTGAGGACTTCTAGGATTTATTCTGAGTCTATTTGTACATTTAAAGAGACCATTCTTGGGCTTTTGAATCATGTAAAAAGGTTTAGTATTGAGTCAAATATGAATTATGGAACCTCCACACCATGTCGGCCTAAGAAAATATCAAGTTGGTGTAAGGACCCATTTAACCCCACAAGAAGCCTATAAAAGGAAGCACATTGAATTCATTTGTAGCATCACTTCTCATCAAGTTCAAATTCTCTCTATTGGGCAGAAGTGCGAAAATATTGTTGTTGGGCATAAGTGTGAAGTGGGTAGTTGGTAAAGTCTATTGCTAGGAAGCCAAAGGGAATGCGAGTTTGGGTGAGTCTAAGGAGTCAAGGAAAATAAAAAATTTGGTGGCAGCCCCTCTTTGTTTTGTTCTCTGGATTGAGAGATCTAAGTCTTCCAAGTTGGATTGCTACCGGAAGTTGTTAACTGCTTCAAGTTGCTGCAGAGTCGAACTTGTTGGGAAGAGGTCATTCTTCTTGAGGCTGACTTGGTGTGGAGGGAAGGTCTAGTCTTGGTATAAGGTGAAGAGTCTCATAGAATACTATTAAAAGGAAGAATAACTTTAGCTAGGTTTAGGGGGGTTTTTCCTTGGCATGTGCCTACATCTTTTGTCTATTGTTTTATGTGTTGCTGCTTTTGGTAATTGCTTGATGAACTAAATAAAGAAGATATAAAGAATCATAATAATAAGAAAAATTACAAATAATTATTAAGATTAAGAAAATCTGTATTGCCTTTCTGATTTTCCAACATGGTATCAGAGCTTTGGTGAAGAAGGAAGAAGGATGATCTATTCATAGGCATTATCTCAAGGAAGGAATCTATTATACTCAAGGAATATGTCTAACTCAATCAAGGGTGAGGACAGAATTGAAGGAGCATCCAACTTCAGATCCTCGAAGAAGAGGATTGACCTAATCCTCGAAAAGAACAAGGTGTTGGATTTGGTAAAAGGAAATGTAAAGAAGCCTACTGAAGAAGCCAGTGAGGCCAAGAAAGAGAAATTCATGAATTTAAAATTGGTGGCTATGACTCTGATGCTAGAAGGGATAAAAGAAAATCTTGTGCCATTCATAGCTAACATTGATCATTCTTAGGAGATGTATGAAGCCTTATCGAATTTGTTCGCTATTACGAACATTGGTCAAGTAGCAAGTTTGAAGAATGAGCTGAAAACTTTGAAGATGACTAAAGAGGATATTTTGGAAACCTTCTTTGTGAAGATATCTAGACTCAGGGATGGTCTCTTGGCCATCGATGAGATTATTCTAGACAAAGAACTGGTAATCATTGCTCTATTAGGATTTCCACCTTCTTGGGGTGCATTTGCTGCAGGTCTCAATAGTTGGAAGTTTGTAGGTTTCCCTCAAGCTTTGGAGGGAGCTCCCAACTACTCTCAAAGATAATTATTTCATGTCTTTTCAGTTTTGGGTTCATGTACTCATTCAATTTGGATTATATTGAATACTAATCACCTTTATCTCTCTATTGTCATGATTAGGGAAAACATCTACAAGAAGAAGGATCTCTCAAGACAAGTTTAGTCAAGAAACAAAGGTATGCTTTGAATACATTTATTGAAAGGATTATTCATTTGATGATTTATTACTAACCTTTTTATAACTAGTTGTATCGAATCTTTACGATTCTTGTTTGGTTGATTCATCTCTTGATAAATCTACCCACCCCACTCATATTCTTGTAAGACTATGTAGGACCTTGGACAAGTTCTAGAAAACCCTAACCAAAGGGTATGCTAATATGAATATCTGAAATCCTAAGCTACTTAGGGATATTTTAAAATGGTAGTTGAATTTTTATTGATGATGTCATGTCTGGGATTTTGGTATGATCAGGAAATCCTAACTTTCTAGGGTTGAATAACAAGGTCTAAAATCTCGTAACCTTTGCAGTTTTGGTAATGTTGGGTTTGCTAGAATGAGTGAGAAAAACCCTTATATTGTCTAAGAAATGATTTACTTGGCATGTATGTGTTTGTCTGATAAAACCCTAGTGTAATCAAGATGATTGTGTGTCTAAATATTAGTTGATATTTTTTTGAATTTGGGTTTGACAAACACATGATATGAAGTGTATTTGCATGATGATGAATTCTAGGCATGCGTAGATGTGTCCTCTTGGTTGAAACCCTAGCTTGGTCTAGGTTAGATATATTAATATTGTTTGACATATGATATGCTTATGTATGGCTATGAATTCCTATATATGTGTGTTGACCTAGTTATTGATGGTCATAAGTCTTAGGACTTAATGGAAGTCCTTGTTTTAGGATTTAATGGAAGTCCTTGTCTGAGATTCTAGGATGATGATATCTGGAAATCTAGGGTATTGTAGCTAAACCCTAGAGAAGTTAATATGTGTGATTAACAATCTGAAATCTATTAAGTGAGTGTTGAATATGAAAATCTAGGGTTTTATAGTTAAATCCTAGTAGTGACATTGTCTAGTGTGAAATGTAACAATCTGGGATCTATGCATTTAATGATTGTTGAGATTGTGGAATTCTAAGGTTTTGGAATTAAACCTTAGTCAAAGTCAAATCTCTCGAATATGATGATTTGAGATTTATATAAGATTATTGAATTCTAGGGTTTTGGAGTTAAACCTTAGTCAAAATAGAAATATCTGATATATGATGACTATATGATAATTTGAGATTTGTGAAGAGATTGTTGAAATTGGAATTTTTGGTTGAGTTTGATGATTGCTTGAAAATATAGGGTTTGCAAACTAACCCTAGTGGTAGTTGGTCATGATAGTGACTGATTGATGGTTGATTGAAAAATCTAGGGGTTTGGAACTAACCCTAGTGGAAACTGGTCAGGTTAATGACTAAGCTGTGATTGACTTTGATTGATTCTTTTGTATGAAATCTAGGATTTGTATGAATCCCTAGTGAGAAGTCTAACATATATATTTTGAAAGGTTGTTAGATGTTTTATAGATCTATATATGTGTCTTTAGGGTTTACTATATGTTGTAGTAAGGTATGTCATACCTTTGGAAGACATATTGAAACCCTAGATGGAATAAAAAGTGGTATGAAGTAGTCTAGGGTGTATATCAAAGTCCCTAGCAAGATGTTGAAGAGTATATGTCTCTTGTTTGTAATTGAGTTTGAGTATCAAATATGTATAAAGATGAAATGCTTCTGTGATTTTGATATGGCTAACATCATGATTCTATAGATTTGATTGTACTTTCTATTTAAGTTGTGAAAGTACACAATTTCCAACTTGGTGGATATGCTCATTGATGTGATAAGAATGATGAGGATGATGATAACTTTGATGAAATGGTTGGAAGACAAGAAATATCTCTGATGTTTAAAAGAAGAAGTTGATCTCTTGGAGGAAGCATGAATAAAAGAGATCTCCCTAAGATTAAGAGGCATTCTAGATAAAGAGGTGCTTTTGGGTTGAGAGGGAGTGACATAAATGGTTCTCTACTTCATGTGTCATGCACTAGACCAAGAATAATAACCGTAAGTTTGAGTGAAGGCCATCAACAAGAAAAGGAAATTGGAGAATGCATTTTGAAGTGTTGTTGAAAGAAGGAAAGTAGGACTCGATTGAAGAATATGTTGCTACATGAAAAGTAGGAAGGAAAACATATGATTAAGGAATCTTCTGTCAAATATTTTGTTGATAGTACTAATATGGAAAGTTGTGAAGAAACATTTGTTGTCCAAAATACCCTGAGGTTTGTATTTGGTTATGTACATGAGAACATATATTATTAATTGGGGTTGTGTTTGTACAGGTGAATATCTTGAAGGATTTGATAGCATGTTGGTTACCATTCAGTTTGATTGGGAGAGTCTAGGCATTCTTGATCTGCTGGATCAAGGGATGTTGAGGCTCTACGAGTGAAAAAATACCTGGGCAGACATATGGATGACACTTTGTGTTGATGTTTGGGTCCCGAAGTTGGAAATGTGGCTTTGGTCATTGAGCTCTGATACACACCTGGATTTTGGGTTGGGCGTTAGAAAGTAAGCCTGATGGTACCTAGAGGGGATGAAAGCTTGAGTCCACCTTAGTTCCACTTGGATAGATTTCCCTGGTTAGGAATCTAGTCCATGGCATTACGGTGCCTAAAGTTCTTCATGGTTCATATAGTTTGATATCTTCCACTGTATTTGTATAGTATGAATACCTCCCTAGTTAAGAGGGAGTGTTGGAAAAAGTAACTATGTTCGATCTTCAATAATGTACTTGAGTCATTATGTAATATACTTGTCAAAAGAATAAATAAAAGAATTATGATTATTATTATTGTGACTTATTAAAGCATGGCTTTCATTCTTGGGTCACCATGTTTTAGGTCAAAGTCCTAGTTGAGGACTTCTAGGATTTATTCTAAGTCTATAGAATTATTTTAGATTTAAAGAGACCCTTTGTAGGTTTTTGAATCATGTAAGAATGTTTAGTATTGAGTCAAATATGAATTATGGAACCTCCACGCCATGTTGACCTAAGAGAATATCAATTCAGTCTAAGGACCAATTCGACCCCACAAGAAGCCTATAAAAGGAACCACATCGAATTCATTTATAGCATGACTTCTCATCAAGTTTGAATTCTCTCTACTGGGGAGAAGTGCAAAAACCTTATTGATGGGCAAAAGTGCGAAGTGGGTAGCTGGTAAAGTCTATTGGCAGGAAGCCAAAGTGAATGTGAGTTTGGGTGAGTCTAAGGAGTCAAGGAAAATTGAAATTTTGGTTGTGGTATCTCTCTGTTTCATGCTTTGGATTGGGAGATCAAAGTCTTCCAAGTTGCTGCCGGAAGCTATTAACTACTGTAAGTTGCTGAATAGTCGAAGTTGTTGGGAAGAGGTAAACCTTCCGGAGGCTGACTTGGTGTGGAGGGAAGGTCTAGTCTTGGTCTAGGGTGAAGAGTCTCAAACAATACTATTGAAAGGAAGAATTACTTTGACTGGGTATTCCCCTCGAGGGGGGTTTTTCCCTGGCATGTGCCTACATCTTGTGTCCATTGTTTTATGTGCTGCTACTTTTGGTAATTGCTTGATGAACTAAAGAAAGAAGATATAAAGAATCATAATAATAAGAAACATCACAAAAAATTATCAATATTAAGAAAATATTTATTTCCTTTCTGATTTTATAACATCCCGAACCATATCTCAATTTTTCTTAATAGGCCAAATAATTAATCATTCATTCTAAAAAATAGACATAGAATCATTCCCCTCAACACTTCCTTCTATTATCAACCAGATCATTACAATACAATACAAATATTCATAAGAATGTGAGACCCTATGTAATTATCAGGACAACTCATCAAACATAACACAAAATTACAATAGAAAGACTACAATTTTCTCAGAACTTCATGTTGGTAACATCTCGACATATATTAGAAAAATCATTCTTTCTGTCTTCCTTCCTTTATCTTTTTATAGACTTCCTTCCTTGATCCCACTTTCTTGATCTGGTCCACTTTAAAAAAACTTGAGTGTTTTGGTCCTTATCACCTTTGATCCTTTCAAAATCAAACACACATATCCTTCTTTCGCAGCTTCTATGAGATCCAAGGTAACTGCTTCTAACCTATTTTTGCAGCTCCCTTTTCTCTATTCTCGACTTCTAGATATTTTTACCACTTGTCTCGCCATTTTTAGCGATCTTCTCCATGATTTTTTTTGACCAAAACTTAACCAAATTTTTCCCAAACTATTACCAAAACGAAGGACCCAATAGGCCCCGACCACAGTTGATTGACTCACCCTCAAGTCAATCCTCTATTCATGCATCTGATTATGCCTATGGTTGCGCTATTTATTACGTTTCTTCTCTTTCCTATGCTATTGGTTCACCTTCAAATGAGGTACCCAACTCAAGTACCATTTGTATTACCCCAACCTTGAAGCAACATAACTATCCATAACAATTTTCCATGTATCCATAACAACAACAACTTGGTCAATAAGCTAGGTGGTTTGTTTAGCAATAGGATATTATGGGCAAGCACTCATCACAATTCTCCATTGAGTATCAGCTTCAAAATTAAGTTGGTGCATTTGGACAAAGTGTTGTTGAGCAGGTAGCCAAAGATCCTGCAACATTGTTTTGGTTGCATACAAGTCTTCCTCTAACTCATGGATCTGATTCTCTAGCGCATCAGCTTGAGCAATTAAATCTTACTGCTAAGTTAAATAATTAGTGTCCAATGCTTAATTAAAGAGTTAATGTGTCTACTATCGCAACTCATATAAATGCTAATTGTTTCTTGCAAGTAGCTCGGCCCAATCCTGAAATTGTTGAAATATTTCCTATGAATCATCAGTAAATTTTCTGAGAGTATCCCTGAGAGAAGATCCATCATCCAACTTCTGTTCAATATGATTTCTATACTAAATTGTAGGATCCAAAAGCACTTTGTGAAAGGAAACAACAATATTACACAACTCCTGGTTGGTGGTAATAAGTTCAGTATATGCTTTAACATGCTCACAACATTCAATAAGTTGACACATAAAAAACCTTGAGGTGCATTTGGCACAACCTCGGTAACAGTATGCCACATTTTTTGAAACTTAGCACTTGTATTTTCTACTTGTCTCTCCAAATGCTTCTTCTCACTACGTAATTGATCACGTTCATTTGTCACAACAATAAGTTGCTATTGTTGATGCTCATAGTTAGAGACTAAGGATTTGTGACTTTCTTACACATGGAGAGAAATAAATTTGATGAGGTTGAACAACTCAAAATAAGGAAAACTCTGAAGATTATCTAGTGATAAATCATCAAGAAAAGGAAAACATGCTTGTAAGCGCTAACCGCTAGCAACAGACTTCTCAGACTGAATCTTACAGTGACGTTTCACATTCTTGGATCTGTTATTTTTGAAACTCAGTAGGAATATTTTCAACAACATGTGAGGGAAACATGGGAACAATATCTTAATACTATGCAACAAGGCTCAAAATGTCTCTATGGTGAGTAGGGATTTTTCTGTGACTTGAGTAGTTGAAAGACCAAGATTGGATTCTTGTTGGGGTTCAATAGATGCATGTACAGGGGTAGTGGTAACTAGGGATGTGTGCATGTCAAAGACTTCATATTTTTTCCCTATACTTTCCTTAGGAGTAGAACCAACTTCCATTTCAACTGTGTTGCCACCAGGATTGTTAGTGTTAGGGATTTTCAAAATGGTAACAGAAGGGGTAGAGATATGTAGAGATGAACTAGGAAACTGAGGGGAATAGAAATGTAGAGAGTGAGGAGATTCCACTATTATCTGAGTTCCTGCAATTGGGCCTCAAGGTTCATCATGAGTAAGATCAAGGAATGGGAATTCTAAACATGGGGGTCATTTTGAGCGAAAGCTTGAATAAAGGCATCAAAAGTAGAAGGTGCCATACTAGGAATTGAGGGTTGGGTAACATAAATGGGGTCCATACTAGCAAAAGTAATAGTTAATGGCTTAAGAAAATGACTAGTGAGTGGAACCATAGTTTGAATTTTTGAAGTAGAGGGACTAATACTTACCATTGAGCCATATTTTTGTAGGCTATTATGAGTTAAAAAAAAAGGTCTCTTGAAATTTCTTTAACATTAGCTAGAGATCTTGAGAAGTATCTATTGTGTGCTTCTTAGCAAAAGATGGACCCTCAAGTGAAGAAGTACAAGGGAGAATACCATCTAGAGAATAAACAAATTTTCCATCTTGTTTATGATATTGAACTCTAGCCCACAACATCATCTCATTGTGGAAAGTCTCTTCAAAAATGTAGAAGGGAAAGGGCTTCATTTGAAATGTTTCAGCACAAGAAACTTTGGGATGAATATAGGTATTCCCATGGCATATTCCAAACGAAATTAGATGTGCATATGTGTCCAAAATTGGCCTGAGTACTGTTATCACTCAGGTTGTCCTTTTGGTCAGCAGCAAAAGGATACGGTCGAGGTAACCACAGACCAACTTTGGACTGCAGGTTCTAGCCCACCTGCAGTCAGAGAGGGCTCTCTCTTTCTGATTTAGCTTTGTTGAAGATGATTTTAGGCTAGGTATTGAGTTCAAGGGGTTTTTGTTTTGATTTTGGTGGGAAGATTGATGTTTTCAAGTAGACAAGAAAAGCATAGTCTGGTAAGTTTCAAACCATTGGGCATGGAGTCGAGGAGGAGGACTGCTGGTGCGTCTTCTTGGTCACAAGAGAGGAAAATGGAGCAAGATAGCTACGCATGAAACAATGCTTCAGGTTAAAAGGATGGAATGAATGCTAAGGGATGAGAGGCAATTAAGAATCTCTCGTCCAGCTTAACAGAGGGAGGTGAAAGAGCTCTATCTAGGGGCAGTAAAGAATCCCTAGATAACTGTCAAACATAGGTGAATTAGGGTAAATATGAGCCAAAAGGAATTCATATTCATTATCAATTCAGTTCAGATGAAAACATAAAGAAACAACAGAAATTGAGCCTTGAGTGTAGTCAAACAAATTCTAACCTAATCTTTCTTCCTGCTATTTAGATGGCGATAAATAAAAACAGAGGTAAGAGACACTTATTGGTTCATATTTTAGCACAAGAATCCCATCATTCAGTATCCAGAAACCATTAACAACACATCAGACAGTCTATTCTCCAAACTTTCAGCAGTCTTTGATTAGAGAAAACAACTCAGGTATACAGTGCGAGTCTCTAGTGAAAATTATCAACCGACAAACCCTTGAAACAATACAGAGGGCGGTATATATAGGGAAAACTCTCCAAAATTGTTTATTACATCTTGACCTAAACAGGTCTGAAGGAAATGACTACTTTAACCTAGTCCTATCAGAAATAAATGCAAGAAAATATTTTTGGGCTGCGCTGAGGGCCCCCGTATCAAAACTGAGTAAATGTGCTGTCCTCGGTGGCTTGGTGCAGTGCTTCTGTAATAACTGTGCATGGGTCTCTGCTTCGTTGCTGTTCGGTGGCTTTAAATGCTTTAACCGTGATTTGAAAGCTTTAAATGGCCGCCACCACTTTCTCTGACTTTGCTGGGGGGATCATCAATGTTTAGCTGCTTCGAGCCCCTAAAAAATCTTCACTGATACTCTTTGACTCTTCTTCTTCCTCTGATACTCTTTGACAAATGAATCGGGCTACTTCTCTTTTTGCTGTGGTACTGAAATTGACGAATCAACATTTAATGGCCGCTGTTCGGCCCTCTGTTTCCTCTAAAACTATCTTTGCTGATTTTTTGAACCTGGGTGAAGAAATCTCTGTCGAACTGCGAAATTCGGGCCTGAGGGAAGCTGAGAGATGAAGGGCTTTCCATTTTGACTATTTTTACCCAGCGATGCGCTAATCGCGCATCAAAAACTACCTCAGAAACTGATTCTGGGCTTCCTAAGTCGCGATTTTTGCCTTTCGCACCAAAAATTGATGATGATGTCAACATGACGTCAGTGGGTGGGACCCAGTATGGCGGATGACGTGGCAGGGTGACGTCAGCAGGGTGACATCAGCATGTACGGTGGTGACGTGGCAGTACGGTATAGGGACACGATGGCAGGGGGCCGACGTAGGTGGATGACTTGGCAGTGATGTCACCGGGCGGAGGCGGTTTCCGGTTTCTAGGCGCATTGCCTTGGAGCATAAGTGGTTTCGGAGGGGGGGGGGCTCCGCCACAGCAGGAAAGGCGACGCGTGGCGGGAGTACGGTGGCAAAACCGCCCATCTCCCAGATGCTAACCATCGGCATCTTGGGATATGGGAAGACCCGCCCACCGTTGATCTGTGGTGCGGGCGATCGGACAGCCGGCGGGATGGATGAGACGACGGAGGAATAAAGGACTGGGCGCGCGAATATTCGAATATTAATATAACGCGGCCGGGGGGGGGTGTAAACTTTGGAAAAATGGGTTTTTTGGGGTTTAAAATGAGCGCGGCAAATATTTCATGGGTAAAACTTTAGGATGAGGGGGGAAATATGGGTTTTTCAGGGTTAGGGTTAAAATGAAATGGCTGTTAGTCTGACCAGATGTCAGAGTAACTCCAGGACACGGATGGGCTAATAGCAGCCCCAGATGGACTGCTATTTCCCAGACTTAGAAGAATAGGGCTATAGTGCCAAAGGGGGGAATATGTACATAGGGGAATTTTATACATAGTTTTAGTAGGGGAAGGGGAAATAGATAGGGAGCTAGATAATACAGTCAGTAGTTAATATGGAGATGACAAGAAAGCGCTAAGGTAAGGGACCTTAGGCTATTTGAAGGGGAGAATGATCTGTTAGAGAACATGAGAATATTCCTTAAGTAAAGCAGATCTTTACCAAGGCAAATGATATGGAAAATGATGAAACTAAGAGGTGACAAGCAGCTCTTGACCTCTTCAGGGAAGTTAGTGAGTGAATTGGGGAATAAGAAGAAGGGGGAGTTAGTTATGTCCAGCTTGAGCTCCTCCAGATGAAAACTGCATCACATGATTGTGATCTGAAAGGTTATAACACTTTGAAACACAAAATTGATCATAAATCATCATTCTGCAACCACACAACTACCTACCCAGCCTACTTTCCTAACATTTTTTCTTCTTTTTGGTTTGGGTGCACTTAGACTTGTAGACCCAGCTTTACAATTATTTCTTTTTTTTTTTTCTGTTTTCCTATCTAAATCTACACTTATTTCTGCCAAGGGCCCAGATTAAGCAATTGGGCTCCTTTGATTCTCTACCTATCTACAAATCTTCCAAGATTAAACTGTTTGGACAGATGTTCAACTCTATATTCTAAAACAGGAAATTGAAACCTAGGGAGGCCAAGATTAAGCTGTTTGGCCTTCCCTTAACTGAAACTCATCAAAAATGGATCAACTCATCAAAATTGGAATATAGCAGTGGCACTTGGACTGGCACGCTGTCATGGCTTCTTCTGGAAATATGGAACACTGCAACATGCAAAGTATGACATATTTGGCATGTAAAAATGTCAATCATGAAAAATGAACACCTGTTGCAACAAGAGGCTAACAGTGGCTCCACTTGGGGATGGCTTTTCCTTGTGAAAAGCCAAGAACAGTAGGTCAGACTACCTTGATCTTCTATGGTTGCTGTAGACTGAAAGGATTTCTTTGTGCTGGCTGCTGAAATTGTAAAACTTCGAAATATGAACAGCTCTCTCAACAATTGTACTACTGTAAACTGTATAGCATCGCCTGCTTTCTTCTGCGTGCTTGATAATTATGTACAATGCTGCTGGAACATGCTCTTTGAAAATAGTCTCAGAACATGGATCAAGCCTGATGTGCTTGCCTTGTTTTTGCTTTGAGCAAGGGTGCTGATATGAACTGAAAATACTACTCTGTTTTGATACCTCTTGACTGAAGACTGCGAACAGTGTCCTTTTACCATGAATTGCTTGTGATGTGACAGTGCTATTCTTACTGTTTTGTTTAAATTGGTGCAGAGACAGAGCCTTTAAAGATGGAGTACTTGCATTGGTTGTGTCTTCACAAAATTTTACTGCCGCTCCTTTATCACTCTGGCTGCTTATATAAAAATGAAAACACAGTGCTGATATATACAAATATTATTGTACAAAAAGATATATACAGAGTTGTACTGCTTTCCCTTTAAAAGGGATCATGGTAATGTTTTAACATACGGCCGTTAACAGGGCCTTCTTCAGCAGTGCTGTCCTCTATAGACTTGAGAAAATATGTGTTATTTCCCTGAACAACAGAAACAACAAATGGCCCTTTCCATAAAAAATCGAACTTTGCATGTTTGCCCTTGTCTTCTCTTCTTGAGTCCCACCTTAGAACTTTGTCACCAATATTGAAATCCTTAGCCTTAGCTCTCTTATCAAACATATTTTTGAGCTTTTCTTGCAGAATTTGAGCTCTGTCATGAACTTGTTCTCTGGTTTGCTGAAGATGAATGGTCTGATTAATTCTTCTTTGAATGTCATTTGGTTCAGCCTGAATCTCCTGTAACAGTCTGATAGTAGGGATGCCAAAGGATGAAGGAAATCTGGCCTCCATGCCATATACCAGCTCATAAGGGCTCATCCCAATGGATCTCTTGCTTGAAAGTATGTCTGCCCATAGGGCATTTACCAGTTTTTTGTGCCAGTTCTTCTTGTTTTCTTCTAGCACTTTCTTTATGATGTTGATGAGGCTATTGTTAGATGATTCGGCCAAGCCATTACCTTGAGGGTAGTAGGCTGTAGAGTGGCCCAAGGTGATGTGAAATTTGTGGCAGAAACTAATCATCTTTTTGGATTTAAAAGCAGCGGCGTTGTCAGTGATGATTTTCTCAAGGCAGCCAAATCTAGAAAGGATATTGCACTCAAGGAATTGCATAATGATGGTATCATTGGCCTACCTACATGGGATGGATTCAACCCACTTGGTGAAATAGTTGGTGGCTGTTAGGATCCACTTGTGCTGGCCTGAGGAAGAGGGATGGATTTCTTGAATGAAGTCAAGACCCCATTGTTGAAATGGTTTTTCTGTTGAGATGGGTTTCAGGGGCAGGGGCAACAGCTTTCTTTTGCCCTCAAAGATTTGGCACTTGTGACATGACATGGCAAACTTCTTTACATTTTCAAAAAGAGAGGGCCAATAGAAACCAGCCCTTAAAATTTTATCAGCAGTGGACTTCCAGTATAGATGTCCTCCATAGTGACCTGCATGGAATTCTTTCATGACATTGTTAGTTTCGTTCATGGTTAAACAGTTCAGCAATATACCTTCATGATTTTTCCAAAATAATGCACCATCTATAACACAAAACTTTAAAGCCTTCATTTTCAAAAATCTTTTCTTGGTTCTGGACAATCCTGGGGGAGCAAACAGGTTTAACAATACAAAGCATATATTAGCATACCATGGAGATTGCAAAAAGGTTTCACTGATCGGTGGAGTCGCCAGCTCCTGTTCATTGTCCAGCTGGTTAATGTCTAAGTTTTGAAAGTTTGTTTCGGACATCAGTTTAGCTAAACCTTGTCCCTTTATTAGCTTGTTGGTTTTATTTCTATGTCATATTCAAGGATGTTTGCAATCCACTTGCCTCTTTTGCCTTCCAATCCCTCTTGGGTCAATATGTCTTTTACAACAGCGTGTGGGACATAGGCAATCACATGTGAATATAAAATATAGATTCTGAACTCCTTGATGGCCTTAACAAGTGCGTAGGCATGTTTTTCCATGATTGGGTACTTCAAAGGGGCGTCTCTTAAGGCTCGGCTGAAAAAAGCGATTGGCTTTTCAGCTCCCTGTTCATCCTTTTGCAAAAGGACAGCGGCTATGGTGTGATCAGATGCAAACGAAAAAATGATAAAATCTTTGTCAAACTGTGGGCTGGTTAGGACAGGGGTTTGGGTTAAGGCAGTTTTGATACTCTCAAATGTTTGCTTGGTTTCAAGAGACCATTTTACCTTGGCATCCTTTTTTAACATGTTGCTTAACAGTCGTATCAGATCAACTAGATTTGGAATAAATCTTCTTAACAAGTTGATTTTTCCAAGGAATGCTTGCAACTCCTTTATGTTTCTTGGATATGGGATTTGGAGGATGGCTTGGATTCTTTCAGGATCAATTCTAATCCCATCCTTTGATATGATGTGGCCAAGTAATTTGCCTTCTTCAAGGCCAAAGAGAGACTTCTTGGGGTTCAAGGAAATACCATATTTCCTACATGTCATGAAAATTTGCCTAAGATACTTGAGGTGCTCTTCATCAGATTTGGAAAATGGGGTCAAGTCATCATGGTAAACAACTAGGAAATCGTGTATTTCTTTGGCAAATGCGATATCCATTTCTCTTTGAAAAGTAGCACCAGTGTTTTTAAGTCCAAATGGCATCTTCACATACTTAAATGTTCCCCACGATGTGGTAAAAGCTATCTTGTCTTGGTCATCCGGGTGAACAAGTATTTGGTTGAAACCTGAAAAGCCATCTAGTAAAGAGATTCTAGATGACCCCACTACTCTCTGTAGGATGTGGTCGATTTTGGGCAAAGGATAGTGGTCTTTTAGGGAGACTTGGTTTAAATTTCTCAGATCTACACAAAGTCTAATCTCACCTGTCTTTTTCCTTGTAGGAACAAGATTGGACACCCATTCGGAAAATCTGATGGGTGCTATTATGCCTGCTTCAAACATCCTCTTCACTTCCTTCTCAATCAAGGGAAGAAGCATAGGGTTAATTCTTCTAAGTTTCTGTTTGAAGGGTTTCTGGTTTGGTTTTAAGGGAATGGTGTGTTGGATCACTAAGGTGTCATAGGACTTCAAGTCCTCATAACTCTAAGCAAACACATATTGGAATTCTTTGAACAAATCAATATACTTGGGCTTTTGATCAGGTGGCAGATTTTTGGACAATTTGATCATTTTGGGATTCTCTGCTGTCCCAATGTTGTGTTCTTCTATATCAGCATTCAATGGTTGCAATTTTGGCTTTTTAGGAACATCATTAGCGTCACACATATCTTCTAATGGGGTGAGGCCAGCAGGCAAAAAATTATCCTTTAAGTCAATAATCTCGGCCTCTGTTTTGGCTATTTCCTCCAGGTGCATTTGTTTTAGCTGTTCTATGTTTGTTTTGTCAAAAACAGTTGGGTTTAAAATTTGTTTGGCTGTTACAGCTGTTACAGCTTGCTGATTTTCCTGCTGATTTTCAGTTGTTTGCTGTTGAGAATCATTCATAGCATCCATGTCAATGTTAATATTTGAAAACTCATGCTCAAGAGTGAGGAAATTATTAATCTGGGCATCATTTTAGAACACTTGCCAATCTCTAACATTATTTGGGACAACGGGCCTATTTTTTATTTCAGAAGTGAAGTGATGGTTTGGGTCCAAAGGAAGCTTGCATGTACTAGCAAAGGTGGCTAGGCTGTGTGCATGAATGTTATGATCTCTTGAAATCTTGGCAAGCTTGAATTCCGTGAATGCATCAAGTATATTAGTGGAAGCAGTCCTATAGGTCCTCATTCTATTGTCATTGGTAACAAAGTTACCTTTCATCTGTTGTATGATTAAATCAAAGTCACCTAAAATGGACACTTTTGCAACTCCTAGAGCTTTGAGCAGTTTAAGGCCTAGAAGTAGAGCATCATACTCTGCCATGTTGTTCATGCATTTAAAGTTCAGTCTGTAGGCATGGCCTTCTGCATGATTGTTATGTGTATTGTGAATCCAGACACCTGCCCCTGCTCCTAACTTGTTGACTGAGCCATCAAACTCTAAATACCATGTGATTTCTTGCTTGTGGTTAGTACTAGGAGTTTCAGTCGTTCTTGCAGCGGGCAGATTTGAAATTTCTGTTTGGGGAGGTTCTTCTTGTATGCTGGTTGCATTAACTCTTTTGACAGTTCCATAGGTATGTGCAACTGATTCTTCATTGATGTGTGCTTGTTGTTCTAGAGGCAAAGGCTCATCATCAGTTGGAGAATTTGTATCATCATTAAACAAAATAAAGGAATCCATATCAGAATGGATTGAGTAAATGGGAAAATTTTCAGGCTTGCTCTCACTACTTACCACATATTTCATCAGCGTTTCTCTATACAGTCTCTTTGGTTGCCCAAAGACTGAAATAGTGGCATAGGAGAGGTCTAATTGAAGGGATCCTTGGAGCTTTGCTCCCCATGATCTTGATAGGAGCATACCATACTTTGGTGGGATGTCAGCCACCACCACATCGATGAGGATGGTCTTGTTTGGGTATTGGACTAAGGAGACACACAAGTCTTTGATGAGGCCTAAACACTTGACTTGACTTGAGTCAAATGAGTATAAATCTTTGTAGGGTCTTGTAATATCAAGGTTCAGTTTTTCCATAACTGCTTTGGGCATAAGATTGTGCGATGCCCCTGAGTCAAACATAGCGTTGTGCAAAAATTTGTCATGTATATGCAAACTGATATAAAAGGGAGGAACAGGTCCATGTGTTGATTTTCCATTAACCTCAGGACCAAACAACAGTTCTGGGGTATCATCTAAAACATTTACATCATACTTGTTTTCTGGGATGTGAAGTGATCTTTGAATTTGTTGCCTATACACATCATGTTTGGCAAGTTCTGAGAAGGGGATGGATATCTTGAGTTTTCCAATCTTTGCCTCTAAATTAAATGGCTTTTCCAATGGAGTCTTAGTGTTGATGATGGCAGTTTTTTCTTTTTCATCTGAATTATCTGCGATTTGCTCTTGTTTATCAGCATTTTGGGAATTGATTGCTTGCGGTTTTTCAGCTTTAGGAGGGCTTTTTGGAACGCTGTTCGAGTTTTCTTTTGAGGAAGAAGGTGGCAGAGGCTGATAAATAGAAGGCTGCATTTCTGTTATGTCTTCTACAATCACTTGATGTGGGTTTGGGACAGGTATATCAGCTGGTTCTGGTATAACAGCCTTGCCTTTAATCTTGTTGGGCTGTTTGCCATCCTTTGTTTTGCTAGGTTCAGAAATATCAATGGTCCTAGTTCTCAGTTTATATTGTTTGTGTACCTCATACACAGCAGTATCATAACCCTGTTTAAAATCAAAAGATTCACCGGTTTTAGTCTGAAACTGATTATAGTCATGCTCATCTTGGTCTTCTTCGGTCAGGAAAGCTTGATGCTCACCCTTTAGATCCATCAAGTTCATGTGAGTGTCTTCTATGGGTTGACTAGAAGTGGATGCTTCAACATAATTCTCATGAAAAGGGGGTCTTATGTCATGGTCTGGGCTAGACCTACCAGCATTTGTGTTCTGTGTTTTCCTGAAATTTGGGTTCCTTATGATATTGGACTGTTGTCCTTCCCATGATGATTTCCTCTCAACACTTTCTACTCTTTCTCCCAGCCTTTGTAAGCCACTGATAATAGCATCAATCTTCTGTTCTAAGGCTGAGGGTTCTTCCTTAAAGGTGGTTCTTCTTTCCATTCTAGCTCTGTTTCTCTTGGGAATTAAATTTTCCTCTACGCTAACAACAACATTTTGCATGTCTGCAAGGGTCCGAGGAGCTCTTTCTTTTAACTGGTATGCCATATCCAGGTCGAATCCATCAGGGAATTTATATAAGGCAAGGTCAGGGGGAGGTCTTAAGTTCTGCGGTATTGCGTTATAGACATTATTGAATCTTGCACAGTACTCCAAAACAGTCTCTTGAGGGCCTCGTTTAATTGTATCATACTCAGCTAGTATGTGCAAGGGGTCTTTCTTTTTCTCCCATCTATTGGTAAAGGATTGGTAAAGCTCATCTGGAGTGGTTATGGAATTTGCAGCAAGTGATCTGAAACAAGTTCTTATATCACCTGTTAAACTCTGAACAAAAATTCTCATTCTCACGCTATCATCATCTATCTCGTAGTTTTTAAAATAGTCTTGCATCTTTTTGGTATGCTGAAGGGCTGTGAAAGGACCAGTGGAATCAAAATATGTGATTCTATATTGGTAATCTTGAGGTAAGGCCCCAGGATTAGCAGGCAGTTGCAGGGGTGCATATCTATTAGCCATATTGGTAGGGATAAGTGGAACAACAGGGATAAAAGGAACAACTGGGACAACAGGGATAATAGGAGTAACTGGAACGATAGCAGTGGTGGTTGTAGTATGTGCAGTGAATGGGGGTGTGGAAGGAGTGCTTGGAGATGTGGATGATGAACAAGGGGAAGCAGGGGTTGAACGAAATAAAACCTTGACAGGAGTTGGAACACAGCTCGGGTGAGCTGTTTCAGGACTCAAATCAGCAAAATCTTCTTGTCTTTCTTGATTCCTAAGGATCTTTGGGATTAGGTTCGGATTTTCAAAAACAGCTGGGGGATCTGGATCTGGGTTTGACCTTGTATATCGTGGATTCTTTTTAGGAGCCAGCTTCTGAATTTGTTTTTTGGTATTTTTATGGGAATATTTTTAGAATTAAATTAGCAAGGAACTGATCAGATTTTGGAATGGTTGTCTATAGCTTAAAACTAGCATGAAGATTGACTGAAGCAGCTTTTATTTACTCCTGTTAATGCAAAGCAAAGAACAGTTTCAAAGGCTTCCTGGCTGACATTCAGGCTTCATTTGTAGTTTTAAGGAATATACAACAATTAGAAAATCGATTGTTCTCCAGTGGATTTTTTCCAACCTGTTTTGTGAAATTAACTGAGGATGTTCCCCAGCGGAGTCGCCATTATGTTATCACTCAGGTTGTCCTTTTGGTCAGTAGCAAAAGGATACGGCCGAGGTAACCACAGACCAACTTTAGACTGCAGGTTCTAGCCCACCTGCAGTCAAAGAGGGCTCTCTCTTTCGGATTTAGCTTTGTTGAAGATGATTTTAGGCTAGGTATTGAGTTCAAGGGGTTTTTGTTTTGATTTTGGTGGGAAGATTGATGTTTTCAAGTAGACAGGAAAAGCATAGTCTGGTAAGTTTCAAACCATTGGGCATGGAGTCGAGGAGGAGGACTGCTGGTGTGTCTTCTTGGTCACAAGAGAGGAAAATGGAGCAAGATAGCTGCGCATGAAACAATGCTTCAGGTTAAAAGGATGGAATGAATGCTAAGGGATGAGAGGCAATTAAGAATCTCTCGTCCAGCTTAACAGATGGAGGTGAAAGAGATCTATCTAGGGGCAGCAAAGAATCCCTAGATAACTGTCAAACACAGGTGAATTAGGGTAAATATGAGCCAGAAGGAATTCATATTCATTACCAATTCAGTTCAGATGAAAACATAAAGAAACAACAGAAATTGAGCCTAGAGTGTAGTCAAACAAATTCTAAACTAATCTTTCTTCCTGCTATTTAGATGGCGATAAATAAAAACAGAGGTAAGAGACACTTATTGGTTCATATTTCAGCACAAGAATTCCATCATTCAGTCTCCAAAAACCATTAACAACACATCAGACAGTCTATTCTCCAAACTTTCAGCAGTCTTTGATTAAAGAAAACAACTCAGGTATACAGTGCGAGTCTCTAGTGAAAATTATCAACCGACCAACCCTTGAAACAATACAGAGGGCGGTATATATAGGGAAAACTCTCCAAAATTGTTTATTACATCTTGACCTAAACAGGTCTGAAGGAAATGACTACTTTAACCTAGTCCTATCAGAAATAAATGCAAGAAAATATTTTTGGGCTGCGCTGGGTGTCGCCGTATCAAAACTGAGTAAATGTGTTGTCCTCGGTGGCTTGGTGCAGTGCTTCTGTAATAACTGTGCCTGGGTCTCTGCTTCGTTGCTGTCCGGTGGCTTTAAATGATTTAACAATGATTTGAAAGCTTTAAATGGCCGCCACCGCTTTCTCTGACTTTGCTGGGGTGCTCATCAATGTTTAGCTGCTTCGAGCCCCTAAAAAATCTTCACTGATACTCTTTGACTCTTCTTCTTCCTCTGATACTCTTTGACAAATGAATCGGGCTGCTTCTCTTTTTGCTGTGGTACTAAAATTGTCGAATCAACATTTAATGGTCACTGTTCGGCCCTCTGTTTCCTCTAGAACTATCTTTGCTGATTTTCTGAACCTGGGTGAAGAAATCTCTGTCGAATCGCGCATCAAAAACTGCCTCAGAAACTGATTCCAGGCTTCCTAAGTCGCGATTTTCGCCTTTCGCGCCAAAAATTGATGATGACGTCAGCATGACATCAGCGGGTGGGACCCAGTACAACGGATGATGTGGCAGGGTGACGTCAGCATGTACGGTGGTGACGTGGCAGTACGGTATAGGGACACGGTGGCAGGGGGCCGACGCAGGTGGATGACTTGGCAGTGACGTCACCGGGCAGAGGCGGTTTCCGGTTTCTGAGTGCACCACCTTGGAGCATAAGTGGTTTCGAAGGGGGGGGGGGGGCTCCACCACAACCGGGAAGGCGACGTGTGGAGGGAGTACGGCGGAAAAACAGCCCATCTCCCAGACGCTAACCATCGGCATCTTGGGATATGGGAAGACCAGCGCACCCTTTATCTGTGGCATAGGCGATTAGATGGCTGGCAGGATGGACGAGACGGCGGAGGAATAAAGGACCAGGCACGCGAATGTTTGAATATTAATATAACGCGGTGGGGGGGGGGGGGGTTAAACTTTGGAAAAATGGGTTTTTTGGGGTTTAAAATGAGCACGGTAAATATTTCATGGGTAAAACTTTAGGATGAGGGGGGAAATATGGGTTTTTCAGGGTTAGGGTTAAAATGAAATGGCTGTTAGTCTGACCAGATGTTAGAGTAACTCCAGGACACGGATGGGCTAATAGCAGCCCCAGATGGACTGCTATTTCCCAGACTTAGAAGAATAGGGCTATAGTGCCAAAAGGGGGGAATATGTACATAGGGGAATTTTATATATAGTTTTAGTTGGGGAAGGGGAAATAGATAGGGAGCTATATAATACAGTCAGTAGTTAATATGGAGATGACAAGAAAGCGCTAAGGTAAGGGACCTTAGGCTATTTGAAGGGGAGAATGATCTGTTAGAGAACATGAGAATATTCCTTAAGTAAAGCAGATCTTTACCAAGACAAATGATATGGAAAATGATGAAACTAAGAGGTGACAAGCAGCTCTTGACCTCTTCAGGGAAGTTAGTGAGTGAATTGGGGAATAAGAAGAAGGGGGAGTTAGTTATGTCCAGCTTGAGCTCCTCCAGATGAAAACAGCCTCACATGATTGTGATCTGAAAAGATATAACACTTTGAAACACAAAATTGATCATAAATCATCATTCTGCAACCACACAGCTACCTACCCAGCCTACTTTCCTAACATTTTTTTCTTCTTTTTGGTTTGGGTGCACTTAGACTTGCAGACCCAGCTTCACAATTTTTTCTTTTTTCTGTTTTCCTATCTAAATCTACACTTATTTTTGCCAAGGGCCCAGATTAAACAGTTGGGCTCCTTTGATTCTCTACCTATCTACAAATCTGCCAAGATTAAACTGTTTGGACAGATGTTCAACTCTATATTCTAAAACAGGAAATTGAAACCTAGGGAGGCTAAGATTAAGCTGTTTGGCCTTCCCTTAACTGAAACTCTTCAAAAATGGATCAACTCATCAAAATTGGAATACAGCAGTGGCACTTGGACTGGCACGCTGTCATGGCTTCTTCTAGAAATATGGAACACTACAGCATGCAAAGTATGACATATTTGGCATGTAAAAATGTCAATCATGAAAAATGAACACCTGTTGCAACAGGAGGCTAACAAGTACTCATATCACATTCCTTGTAATGTGCACCATCTTGGTATACCAATTACCAAAAGCTTCTTCATTAAGGGCCTTATTCAGTGAGTCACCTAATACTTGCCACAAGTGCTAAGGATTCATCATCATTAATTTAAACTACCTATTTTCCTTCTGGTGTACACCACTTCATCATAAAAATTTCAATCACCAAATACCCATAAATAAAGTACATTTCCTGTTTGAAAACATCTTCATAGGCCTCAAACAACTCATTTAATAAATAACTACACCAGTTGAGCTGCTCACCATGATCATAAGCTTCTGCAATATAAATAACATCCAAGGTACATTCTCCTTTGGTGTAATGGAACATGAGCTTACTTGCAATGATATGGCATGCAAACTTAATTATGGGATTGTTAATCATGTCAATGACAACACCATAACCTCTCCACTGAGTACCATATTTTGTATAAAAATTATCATTGGCTTTTTTCTCACTCCACTTAGAAGTAGTATGAAAGGAAATGGAAACATTTTGAGACATATGTCAAAAATATCGTCAACCTATAGATATAATCAACATGGATGGGATAATCCTTATCAGGCCATCATGAACCTCCATGCATTCAACTGATAAGAATTTTAGTGCACCGCATGATTGTGCATGAGGTGCCAAAAACAGAAAAATTTCGTAAATTCATCAATGAGGATTTCTAAAACGAATGAAACCCTGCTTTAACATGAGAAGATGCACTCCCAACTGGTTTAGCTAAAGGTTCCATGAAAACTTAGGGCTTTAAGGCTAAAAACAAAAAATAATCAGCCAAATCATTATCAACTAAAGAATATTTCTCATATTTTCCTAAGGTATCTTCCATAGCTAGAATATGGGGGTCTGAAAAAACCCATGAAACAATAGTCTTAGAAAGGTGAGCCATACAAGAAGATTGACGACCGTAAGCATTGTAAATAGGGGGATGGGACCATGTTTGGAACTCAGAGAGACTCGACACAGAAGCTAGGGTGGATAATTTGAATAGACAAACATACACAACGAATACATAATTTGATTACATGCAGTCTTTATAAAAAACTTTGACAAGATGCAATATGATTAGACCATTTGTTAAGAAATATGGTAGCTTACCAAAATCAATTTGAATCCAAATAATGATGATGAATAGAATGTAAACCTTAGGATGATGACACAAATTACTTGAAAAGAGGATTATCATTATTATAAATTAATGGGAAATGATTGAAAAGTCATAAAGTGGAAGATCAAATCGGTTAGAAAAGTATTATGAGAAATATTAGGATAATGGCTGAAAAGACCATTATTAATAATTACGAGATTGACAGATAGGACTTCTAACATGTGCTCCCCTAACCACAATGTGTTGTGGTAGATCACAACTAAAATAAATTGATTGAATAACGCAACTACACAAATATATTAGATATCGTAACAAATGGAAAACTATCTGACTCACACAATTGAATCGATCCTACACCTAACTAATGCCTCGTTTTGGAACAAATATAACCAGAAACTTTATTAGCCATAGTAGGGCTTCAGGCGTGCACCATTCACCCAACTTTGAAAAAGAACTCCGTCAATATGTGCATGCTTGACAACTCCTAAATATCGTATCGACGAAATGAATCAAACACCTAGCCAATGCATTTGTAGCTTACATGGATGTTTCAGATATTCATTGCCATATAGCAAGACCCAATTTCAACCAGAAGAATATTTCTTATTTATGTGTTATTCATGCTAAGCCTTCTGTCATTCTTTCTCAATAGTTTGATGGAAGTCTACCAAAAACCTTTCCTCATCGAACTCCCGTAACTCTTGCAATCGTTCTCCAATAGATTCCTCATCTGACATCTTAGTAGCTTGTTCAATAAACAAATTTGGAACAATAAAATGAGTTGTCACTACAACTTTCCAACCATAAAAAAGATGAAATGGAGTGTATTTGTACAACCATTTTACAGTGGTATAGTAGGCCCATAAGGTAGTTTGTAGAGCAGAATTTAGTAAGCCCCTTTTCAATAATTTTATTAAAGGCTTGAACTATCCCATTTGCTTGCGGATGATACAAAATTCTCTTTTGATGTTGAATCATAAAGTTTTGTAGCAATGTGTCAAGAGTCTCATTAATGAAATGCAAATATTGATCACTAGTAAGACATATCGGACACCCAAACCTAGTGATAATATTTTCAAAGATAAATTGTGTAGCAGTATCAGTAGTACAATATTTAACAACTACAACTTCATCATAGTGCGTTAAATAATTAGTGTCAATGATAATATAGCAAGCATGAGAGTGTCATGTAAGGGGAGTGATGGGACCTAGAGAATCAACAACCCATTTTTTGAAGGCCTCAAGGACTTGAACCAGATACAATGGAATCTCATCATGTTGAGATGGCCAACCTATGAATTGACATCACACTTTTTAGCATATTCTTTTGCTTCCTTAAAAAAAGTAGTCCACTAGAGTCCAGTTTACACAACTTTTCTAGAAGAAACAATTCTTCCCACATGAACTAACCCCAGAATTCCATTCCCACAAAACATCCTCTTTCTAATGGTTTAGAACACATCTATTCAAAATATGATCAAATCTAATTTTATATAGTTTTCATGCAATAAGTTGGTAATCTACAACATGCACCACCATATGTTTCCTCTGAATTGTTGTATAATCATTAAGGCACTTACCAGCTACTAGAAACATTGCTATATCCTCCAAATAATCAGGTATTGCTTCAATTCAGAACAAATCTGCATCAGACGATTGGTCATCAACTGAGCCTCTCACTTCATCAGACTCTAGCAAAGAAAGTTGATTAGGTCCCACATTAGATCGAACTGACTTTATAGTAAATTTGAACAAGAATTCCTAAAATAATAGAAGCCATCTGCATATCCTTCCCTCCAAAATAGGTTTATTATCTAGACATTTCATAGTAGAGTGGTCAGTAAAGAATTTAAAAGGGCTTCCAAGTAGATAATGCCTGAATTTTTGAAGCGAATGCACCATAATGAGAGCCTCCATCTCATTGGTCATATAACTCTTTTCAGTAGTAGAGAGTTTTCTGCTAGCAAAATAAATGGGATGATCCAAGTTACATTCTCTCGGTTGAGCTAATATAACACCCAAAGAAACCCCAAATGCATCTATATGAACATGAAAGTTCTTTTTCCAATCTAGATAGAATAGAATTGGAGCATTCACAATATTTTCCTTTAATGTATAAAATGCAATATCACATTCAACAGTCCATACAAAGCATTCTACCTTCTTCAAAAACTTCTCCAAAGGTGCGATGATCAAGGCATAGTTACAGATAAATTGGAAATAATAGCTTGTATTCCCCAAAGTTGATTGCAACTGATTAACACTGGTTGGTGGTAGCATATTCAAAATAACTGCAACTTTAGTAGGATCTACACAAACTCCTTCTATACAAATAATGTGGCCAAGCAGTGTACCAAAGGGAACAACAAAATTACATTTTTTTAAATTTAAGGAAATTTGTAGTTGCTGACAATGATCAAACATTACCTGTAATAGAATTGAATGATTTTTCAGAAGAATATCTATTGTCCAAACATCCATGTATACTTCAAGAAATTTATGGATATAATATTGAAAAGCAATAACAAAAAACCTCGAAAATACAGTTGGAACATTTTTTAGACCGAATGATATAACATGGTAGGCATAAGAACCCCATTCAGTCATAAAGGTAGTCTTATGCTTATTTTCTTCTGCAATACACACTAAATGATAGCCTGAAAATCCATCAGTAAAGGAATAGGCTTTTGTTGGACACTTAATCCTCTAAGGGTTGGTGTGGAAGTTGAACAGCCAAATTGAGTCCAAGGGACAAATTGGAATATGAAGCCAAGGGTCACTCCTATGTATTATAAATATGTATCATTGTGAATAAGATATGAAATCTCATGTTTATCAGTCATATTCTGCCTCTGCCATGTATGTTTCTAACATGGTATCAGAGCAGGTGATCTCCTGCCTTGCTCATATTTGAGCCACTTGTTTTGTGGCCTCTCTATACATATTTGGAAGAGCGTTTCTGAGCGAGTGGGAATTTCGAACTGTGTTTTGTGATTGATGGTTACAAATTTCTCTAGATGCATTGAGCATGTCTATCTCTATTGACATTCTCGATATGCATCGGAATCGGTAATACCATATCTCCCATCCCATCGTTGGCTCTGTTTGACTTTTGAATAACATAACTCCCACACTGTGTGCATACCACGCTGAACACTGCACTGTCTTGTTTATCTGACATTCTGGACCCTTTGTCAGCTATTTTTGAGTTGGGCTCTTTCCATACAATTTGCCTGCAAAAGCGTTGTGAGCTCAATTATCTTTGGGTACCCTCTGTTGGTTTTCTTTGCGGCATCAAAGAGAGAAAAAATGCTCCTTCTTGCTCAAACCTACCACCAAATTTGTCACCACTGCCCCTTGAAGGAATTGTTACAACCTTTCTATGTACTGGTGTCAGTGGTATATTCCTGGCTATAACATTCAGTTTTGTCAGCCACGCCAGGCTAGTGCTGTAGTGGAAGGCACAAGCAACTAGCATGATTAAGCATTGTGTGAGACCAAAATTTACTTATTTTGTTGCTACTGGACTGCTCTAGCACATTCAACTATTCATTCTGCATGTAATATCTGCATCTGGAGTAGGCTAAATGCTCAGAATCACTTTTGTGACCCTCGCTTTGACCCCATGCTAGAGGATTTTGCATTTGGGTTCCATAACTAATGTTTTCAATGGGTTTTGTTAATGATATAAGGATCCTTAGTGGCATAAGAATTAGAGGAAAGGCATTGCATTATTCAAGATTTTCAGAAGGAAAAGATGTCATACCTCTAGTTGTGGTGAATATTAATCGCCTCTACAATTCCAACATCTTTTTGCTTTAAATGAGAGCAATAAATCGATAAAATTGATGATGGAAAGCATTTTCTTGTCCAATATGCAATGCGTAGCTTGCCGTTAAGCTTTGCAACCCTATCGCTCTCCTCTCCTCCTGCATTGGAAGCCTATTCTTATTCCCATTTTGTGTGAGTCTTTGTAACTTCAGCATTCTACAGAGTCATAGACCCACTCAATAAAAATGGCTCGAGGACACTTTTCTTGACAGTTTCAGTAACAAGGTTTTTGGTGAAGCCGGTGTGAGTTTGACATACTTTGCTAGAGGCTAGAAATCCTTCCAGCTCAAGGTCCAGTGAATCAAACAGCAAGGTGTTGAAAGGATCAACGAGCTTAGTGAAAGGACATTAGGTGGAAAAGGAGTGAGAAATTCATATTAGTTTTGATGATTCCATTTGTATCCATAGCCATTGATTAAGTACTCTAAAGTAGAATTTTGGGTATTCTCCATTTTTCAGCTCATAGTGTGGTTGTTACTCACTATTTTGATCATTTATAGTGTGGAGTTATGTTGCGAGTTTGATTTGCCACTTAATCATCAAGTTGCCCACTCTTTGCAAACCCTTTTCTATTAATGATTCCCTCCAATGCCTCGTCATCTTGTCACAGATAAAGAAAAATGACAATATTATAAGATATTAGTGCCAAACTGTATCCAAACTCTGGAAGTTAATTTTGTCTCAAAATTACTAAGGTGTTGGGGCATACCATATATAGATGCTAAAGATGTCGTATATTTACTGATGGCTGGGTTTGGATTCCATCTTGGGGTTTTGTATGAAAGGGACAAAATTCCGATAAAGAGACAAGGGGCACCTCCATCTTAAGACGAGAACAGTAGTGAAAACAATGGTCATTGTTAATGTTATTCCTTGAACTACAGGATGTTGGATATCCATGATTATGGTTGGAGTAAAATGGGTTATTCTGTCATCCCTTTATATAATGGAAAATGGTGTGATATTGTAACTTAAGGATTCAAAGCATCGATGACACACAAGATAGATAATGGCATCAAAAACCCTCAATTTCCTTGTTTTGATGGGTTGATTTTGTATATATGAATTCTTTGCTTCTAAGTTGTTGCCATAGAAAATTTGATCCTAATCATTGCTCCAAAGCCTACCATCAAGGCTTCATATTGTGTGTAGAAGAAGATAGTGCATAATTTCTATTGAAGACTTTGGTATATAGTGATAAAATTGAAGTTCACAATCTTTATTTTCCACCTGTTAAGAAAAAATGGCTAATCATGAAAGAATATTAGAGTTATTTAAAATTCTAATCAGGTCCATTGCTGACAACACAGTTAAAATTACCAAAGCTTCTCTTTCAGACATTCAAACTTGTTTGCAAAATACACAAGACAAAATTGATTTTTTGCAGCTTGAATTACAACTATAACAAGAGGAGTTACATAAGTGTAGTCATGATTATGAACTTGTCTTTGTTCAGGACAATTCTCTATTTGAGACACACTTCCATCAAAAACTAGAAATTGATCAGATCATTAAGCCCCCCTCAAGAGCAGTTGTACATACAGATGTAGAAATTTAGCCTGCACTTCCCAAGTCAGTCATCATACCTTGGGAAGAGCTTGTCCATAAAAATCACAGAACAAGTCTTTGATATGATAAGAGGTTTCCTTTCACATTCTAGATTACTCAAAACCCATCCAGTTTCAGAGTGTTTACCTTCACCTGTTTTAGATTATGTAGCCAAAAGTTGTTAAATTCCAACACTGTGACCGAGTTGGCCATATGAAAGATCATTGTTTTGATATTCATCCATGTAAGAATTGTCATTCTTCAAACAGATGCTTCAAAAACAAACCTCCTACAAGAAGAAATATTCATCTTGGATGGATCACTTCTTGGCAATGGGCATCAACAAGAAAGAAGATATTTTAATCATATGTCTGAACTTGTTCTAGAGTATTGAAGAATCTTGCAGTTGAGTTTTATCCATCATCTCACCTTGTATCTGATAGGGTGGAAGTGATGGTCATCTAAAAGCTTCAAAGCCACATCAAGTGAGCTTGAGCTACAAATTCCATACCAGATTCAAAGTTGTAGCCATAGATAAAGATGCCCCTGAGCATGACTTCAGTTCGTGATGCCTCTTTAAAGAATTGTGGACACTTCCTCTAATAGAGGACTTCAGCTTCTTGCTAGTTTTGGAAGAGATCCAGGAATTGCATTAAGCATTCCAGAGTTGGTTGTCATCCTTAAACAACTACAGGTTGTAGACCTCCCTTTTCAGGTTGAAGGTCTCCCTCTCCAAAGCATCAGGGAAACTTTCTCTTGCAGAATATTTCAACTTCTTTCTAGACTTGGAAGAGTTCTAGGAACTTTACTAAGTGTTTCAGTGTTAGTGGTCATCCTTAAACCACCGCCCTTTATACCAACATTTTAGAGAGCACATTCAACCTAGTGCTGCCATACATGTTTTTACACATTTTGTATTACAACTCTTGTTGGAATCATACATACCCCTTTCGGATTAAGGGGTGTAATGTTGCACACCTAATCATCTAAAGGTTGGTGTGGAAGCTCAACAACCAAAGGGAGTCCAAGGGACCACTTGGAATATGAAAACATGGGCCACTCCTATGTATTATAAATATGTATAATTGTGAATAAGATATGCAATCTCATGTTTATCATTCATATTCAGCCTCCACCATGTATGTGTCTAACGACTTCATTACTAGGAACATTATCTAGTATTTGATCACTGAAAGGAGTAGGAAACAAATCATGAACACAAGAATTAATAAGTATTTTGTAATCCACACAAACCCTAATTTCATCTTAATCCTTCTTATCTTGAATCACAATAGGAATAATCCACTAAGCTTCATTAACAGGAAATATGAGACCGATGTCTCACATCATATCAACTTCGTTCTTTACATTCTACTTTACTCTAGTATTTAGTCTGTAGGGCCAATGTTTAAGGTCTTGCATCTGGCTTCAGGAAAATATTCATTTCTCCTAAGTATTCTTTAATTCCTTTACGCTCTGAAACTAATGCAAGAAAAAGATCTTTATATTCTTTCAGTAGATCAAAAATTTCTTTTGTAGTTTGTTCATCCCAATAATCACCAGTGGAAGCTATCTTAAGATTTTCTTCAGTGCCAATGTTATGTTTACTCAAATTCAATGGCTTCAAATATGGGGTATATTTTATAGGATCATATTTCATGTTTGACTCTCCTTTGGACTCTTTGAAAGTAAAATGCCTCAACTCTTCCAGATTATCTTCATCAAGATCTTGGTTAACTTCTTCGCAAGCAACAACTTCATGAAACCCTGATTCATATAAGTGCTCAAAAATCCCCTAATCAGTAAATTCCTCGATAGGTTTCCCTATGGGAAACAATACTCTTCTTATTTCTTTTAAGGCTCATGCAAGCTTTTCATCGTCATCTAAAAAAGATACATCACTGAAAAAATGAGCTACCATTGGTTCCCAATCATTTGTTTGTCTCTTCATTTCTTCTTTTAGATACCAGGCTTGCAGAATTGTCCCTAATGTGTGAATGAACTGATGTACCCACAATTCTACAATAAGTCCCATTTTAGTTCACTTAGCACTACAAGTATGAATGTGTTTATGCAGACTAGTATATCCTTCATATGTAGGAATTCTAGTTGAATAATTCTTTGGGGCACTAAACCAACATAAAAAGGCAGATTTGATTGAATCCCAGTCTTGAAGATAAGCACGATGAGATCCCCACGACCTTGCTGGTGTTTCTTAAAGGGAAACATCCAACAAAGGGACCTTTTTCATTTCTTAAATATTTGAATCAATTTCATTTATATTATTTACAACATAACCTATACCATTAAAAGTAGGAAAATATCGTACCTCAGTCCTAATTCAACAAATAATTGCACAACGTATAGAGTGCAACTCATGATCTCCCAGCTGCTAATCATCTAATGCAATTTATAAACCAAGTTTTGTGCTTTGAATGCTCCTCCAGCTAATAGAACCATCTGTTGTAGGATTTACATAATCTTCTCGTTTCCCTGCAGTGAGCTGGTATAAATGATCCAAGAGGTTAGGTCCTTCTCTATCATATACAGGTTCTATAAACCTCAGAACTTGATAAGGATCTAGTGGTTGTATGACTTATAATCCATCTAACTCAAAAGTCATTGTCTCCCGCTTAAGATTAATAACATTGTTGTTATCAAATGCCCAATATATTCCCAGTAACAATGGATATGGGTCTTTATCCCCCATAATATATATCACTTAAAAATATTCATATGTTTTTACTCCTGCAATATCAACTTCAACATCCTCCAGTCGTCTAATTGGAAGAATACAATATTGGTTATCCATACACAACTTAATCGGTGAGAACATCAACCTTTGTTTCCCCAATTCTTCCCAATTCTTTCTTGGCATGATATTGACATTGGAACCCAAATATAGCATAAAATCCTTGATTTGAAATCCTGCGATTTTAAGAGTAACACAAAATTATCTTCCCATTCTCTTCTTATTTCATAGAACATGCCTAGAGTGTCGTTCAAGCAGGTTTTTAGTAATAGGTTGGTCAAAGAGTTCCTCATCCTTAACAATTGTCTTGAGCTTCTTGTGTAGCTACCCAGATAGTTGCTTATCATTCATAATCTGTAAAAATAATCTAAACCATTCCATAATAAGTTGGGATGTTTCTTGAGTTGACCTGGGTCTCTGAATTTGTACATGTTCCTGATGTTCCACATAAGGACTATAAGATGATACCAAATGCTTAAAAATTTATGTTGCATCCCTGTAATATTCTTTCTGTTGATTAGAATCATAGATCTTCTTAGGTGATGCGAGTTTCATTATATCCGGTTGTTTAGAGGTATCCATATCTGCCGCAGTCCTTTTACCTCCTCTAGTAATTACGTTAATGTTTGGCATTGGAGTTGGTTTAGGTCCCCTAGGTTCTGAATTAATTATATTTTCTCCTCTTTTCTAGGTACACTCTTCCAACCGAGTGATCAATTCGGGACAATAATTTGTTGCGTGAGTATATACTCTGCATTGAGAACAACAGGGTGTTTAGGTAATGGAAAATAATGGGAAACATTTCCTTATTAATCAAAATTATAACAATGAACCTGACCTCTTCCTCTAGTTCTTCCTCCCATAGAATTTCCTCCTCCTCATCCTCGAGGAGCTTCATTAACTCTGAATGTAGTGCAATCAAGGAGATCAACTAGAGTATCCAAATCTCTACACTCTTCTATATAATGGGTTGGTGATCCACAAAATTCACAAAAAAAAATGTTTCTTACATTTGAATATTTTTGCAACATAGGACAAGTGTTTTGGAGAATTTAGCATCTACAGATAAACACTAATTCACTAGACAAGTAGTTGTGCCTAGAACAATAGTTTAATGTGTTTTAGACTTTTCCTATAAACAATAGATAAGATGAGAAGATAGAAGGCCAACCTGTAGTTCCGCTTTCCTCTCGTCTCCCTTGTATCAATTCTGTCGTTCCTTCCCATACTTAATCTACTTGAGAAGTACCCTGTAAACACAACAGAAGATGAAAACTAATCAAAGCATACGATCCATTGAATATAAATGAAAGGAATCAGAAGAAATTAATACATATAAGCATTATGAAAGAACACAACATATGGAAAAAGGTTCAAACACTTTATTAGATAGAAGAAGGAATTACAAACATTAGTGTCTGATTCAAAGTCATTCCTTCAGCTTGGATCCCATCCACATCACATAAAAATCAAGACAAGCTTGTGGCATCACATCATTTGCTCCAAAGTCAAGTCTCATAGCAGCATTATCTCCTTACAATTCAACATAATCCAACCCCTGATCACTTAGATGAGTGGTCAATTTATAGCAAGATGAAGGAGGTTTTGTCATTAATGGTGACATTGAATGGCCTTCCATACTTAGAATTAGTTCTATGGAGGAAGGGATGAGATGATAGGATGCTCCTTAACTCATTCCTCATCCATTTTCGAGCTCAGAGGAGTTGATAAGACAAGGAAACTTCTAGATGACTCCAAAAGATAAGAATATTCCCCAAACCCTATGTGAATTTCGATCATTCTCGCACAGCACAGGTGAAAGGAAGCCTAAGTGCTCTGTAGAGCACCCTAGTAGTGGACTCAACTGCTCTGCAACGCACCTTCATAAGAGCTTACCTACGCTGGTCCCTCTAGAGGCAATTTCTAGATGTCTTCAAGTCATGAAACTGTCTGGGGAGGAGGCATTCAAAGGGTTGACTTGTTTAGGGCATGAAACAACTGAATTTAGGGTTTAATGAGCCCTAAAACACTGATCTAGATTTTGGGATTTGATGTTCCCAAATGGATCTGTAACATTTTCCCCCTAAAGCATGAGGTCAGAAAAATGCCAATGTCGAATGAAATGCTCTATGATGTGATGAGGAGGTATCGAAGTGGAAGGTGACATGCATCAATTACAATACATATATCATGATATTTGATTTTACATGAATTGCTAAGGGAAGGCATACCCATGCTCAACTTATAAACTTTCATTACATGTACATAAATAGTCATCTACAGATATAGACCCGTGATCGGAATGACTATCAATGTAAAGCCATTGTACATATGATTTAGTACTCCTGATATCGCAGCCCGGATGGATGAAACTAGATCCGGGGTCTTCATTCTCACTCAACTGTTCACTCAAGTACGAGTCTAACCATGTGAATATATGATTTGGAGTTGAACATGGGAAGACACCATCTGATTACTAGCCGATGATGTAAGCTGTTAACAAATGCGAGAGAAATCACCGATAATGATAATGATCCTCAAGGTACTGCAGTACATTCTACATGGTGTGAATGAATGATTTGATGTTGAAAACTATACAAAGTCTTTTGGTCGAAGGCCATTGATGTATTCCTATCACCAAAAGCGAGAAACCTGCCATTGATGCATGCAAGCCTCAAGGTACTGAATGGGTGTTTCTAAGTCAACTTCTTGGATAATGAGTTGATGTTGACAAGAAGAGACTCGTCGCAGGAGGGCCTTGACGTATCCCACATCCACGACACGAAATGAGTGTAGTGATTTCAGAGATGGAATTTGACTGACGACACAAGGTTCAGGAATGGCGGTCATGAAAATGAAGGTTTATCGTATTGCAAAAGATGGGTTTTGACTGGATGACTTCTCTTGAACATGTTGGTGACACTAAAGTGAATTGGTAGCATTGAACCAAAACAAAGTGATGGATGGTATTATAGACCAACGCTATGATAACCATCAAGCTAATAACCCATCCCAGATAGTCATGGTGATGGAGTGAAAGTGTCATGTTCAAGAGCGACCTGCTACCATAAAGTGGTTTTCCCCTTTTTCCATTTTCCCCAGTCATTGCTGACCAATACCTCTTCATTTTTATCAAGCTTGAGGAGGATAACATATGGTTGTTGTTAGGACCTCATATTGTCCCCTTTTGACCATACATTTTGTTATGATGTCATCCTTTTTCAACTTATATTTAAAGTCCTTGTCATTGTTTTAACCCAAGTATTCCGTAGGTACACAATATTTCTTCTCATCACTATACGTTTAATTATTTTACATATAATTATGCTATCTTCATTATTAACCATTGAATTGATAGTTGCTGAATGGTTAAAGAACAATGTGCAGTTCACGTTGCTGAAACTGCATGGAGATTGCAATATTACCTCGCCAGTTGCTGAAATAGTAGGAACGACATGAAAATCTCGTGGCTGAACAGTTGTGATTTGCGGTCTAGATTTGACAGCAATAGAAGAAGATCACCGAATGGCTACTACACTGGATGTAACGATCATGATCTAAAGTGTTGGGTCCCTATAATACTAGTGATTACCCCATTACTATTGTAGTTATACCCCTTATTTATATTGATGTACCCATGTAGTGCCCATATTGTTACTATTGTGCCACATAGAAGCCCACTATTGTTATTGTTGTGCCCTACAATATTATTGTTATGTAGGCTCTGATTGTATTGGGACCACTTAGACTCCTATATATAGAAAGGAGGTATTTTCATTTGTATCATCCAAGAATTGTTCATTTATGTAATGTAAAGGAGGTTGCCCCCTCGAAGAGGCTGAATTATAAGGCGTGGATCTCTCTTTTCTATCTTTTTGTGAGCTGGTTTCATAACATTTGGTATCAGAGCTTTGGATTCTAGGGTTTCGCTGCTCCAAACAGGTCATCGTGGCATTTTCGCTATAACTTTTTTTCTGTGACGTTTCAGAAGTCGAAAAAAAAACCCATTTGAGAAGAATTGGCGCTGAACCTTGCGTCCGAATTTCAGAGCTTTTCTCGCGACATTTGCGGAGATATGATCTGAGGAAGTTGGTCTTTTGCAGACTCCTGAATTACATTCAAAACAGGTGACCTGGGGAAAATCGTCATAACTCTCTCTCTGAGGATCGGATTGAAATTTCGTAAAAAGGTACAGAAAGAGGACGGACTGTAGTTTCTTGTGCGTGTGTTTTAGATTCAAAGGTGGAAACAGTGACTCGTGGCACGTCGTACAAGTTCGCTCTACTGAACCAGTCTAAAAGCAAGTCACTGTGGGAGATTTCACATAACTCTTCCTTGGAGAATCCAATTTGGCTCAGACTTGTGGCATTGGAAAGAGGACGCAGAAGGCTACTACAGGTAGCAATTTCAGAATTGGATGATCTGAAATTACAGAGATACATCAGATTCAATATCAGGCTTCTATAAAGTGAAAAAAAGGTGTGTAGTTTTTTTTAAATTTTTGTGTAAGCTTGGTTTAACGGAATTCAAAGGGCATAGTAAAACATTATTATCGGTAACTGATGCCCCGAGGAAAAAAAATGAAAACACCTAGTAAGGAACCTGAAAGCTCTAGCATGACTCATGAAGAAGAGGAAGAAATGCTACATGATATATCAAAATTACAAGAACAAGTGCAACAAATGTCACGCTCACAAAAGCTAACAGAAGCTAAGATAAGTGGCGTGGAATCTAAGGTAAATGGCATGGAAGCTAAGATGGATGGCATGGAAGCTAAGATTGATGCTAAATTTGATGGCATGGATGATAAGATGGATGAATTGAAGAAGTTGCTACAAGAAAGGGTCACTAATGGTGAAAAGGTAGTAAAGGAAACTCATGATGAGAACAAAAGAAATGTTAATCATGATACCATAGATGCTAATGTTGGATCGAAGACTCACCATGTTCCAAAAATCGATATGAGGAAGTTTGATGGCAAGGATCCCGCCACATGGATATTACAGATGGAGCAATTCTTCGATCTCAATAATGTGCAAAACACACAAAAGGTACGTATGGCAACTTTATATTTGGAACCAAATCAGTTTGTATGGTATCAATGGCTTTGTTCTCGTAAACAATTTATCACTTGGGCAATTTTTACGGAAGAATTGATAGCACATTATGAGGATACAAAAAGCAACACTTTTTTTAGCCAATTGATAAGTCTCAAACAAAAGGGTTCAATAATGGAGCACATTGAGGAGTTCCAAAAATTGAACATAAGGGTAAAAGATATTCCAGAGGAGCATAGGATTGATGTGTTCATAGGGTCTTTAAAGGATAATATCCAACATGATGTGCGCCTTTGGGAACCTGATTCATTAGAGAAGGCATTCAGGTTAGCAAGAAAAATGGAAAGCAAAATTATGGCAACTAGGAAGCATACCATTCACAACTATAAAGACGGAAGTGTTGTTGCCCATAGTCTTCCACAACCTACAAGGTTGACACCACAACAATTGGAAGAAAAAAGAGCAAAAGGGCTTTGTTACAATTGTGATAGCAAATACACAAAAGGTCATAAGTGTGCTGAGAAGAAATTATTCTACATAGATTGTGAAGAGGAAGAAGAAAAGGAGCAAGAAAGGTCAAAAGAAGAGGATATATTCCAGGAACAAAGCCTAGATGAAGAACAAATAAATCCGACCATATCTTGTAATGCATTGGCGGGAATTACCACTCCTCAAACCATCAAGATAGAAGGACAAATCAAGAAGAAAAAGGTAATAGTGTTGATTGATTCAGGAAGCACCCACAATTTTATTCATTGTAGGGTAGCAAAAGAATTGAATTGCTTCCTATATCCAGCACCAGAGTGTCAAGTGATGATTGCAAATGGAGGAACAATAAATTGTTCTGGAAAGTGCCATAATATCAAGCTATCCATGGGAGAATATGTATTGACTAGCCCAATGCTTTCCATTCCAATGGGAGGTGCTGATGTTGTACTAGGAGTCCAATGGCTACAATCCTTGGGTACAATAGCTTTTAATTTTCAAGAACTTTTCATGAAATTTTCTGTGGAAGGAAAGGAAGTTGAATTAAGGGGTATTGCAGGGAAACCAGGAAAGATAATCAGCTCTAATGGAATGACAAAGCTTCTAAAAAAGGAGCAAAGAGGTGTAATTGCACAATTATGTTCGCTAGATGTTTCCACATTGGAATCATCTATTTCTCCAGATCTCCAAAAAGTCCTGGACAATCATTCCAAGGTATTTGAGACTCCCAAAGGTCTCCCACCTATGCGTGATCATGATCATGCTATTCATCTGATTCCAGGAAGTGTTCCTCCAAACATCAGGCCGTACAGATATCCATATGTCCAAAAAAGTGAAATTGAACGTATGGTTGCAGAAATGCTAGAGGCTGGTATAATTCAACCGAGTCAAAGTTCTTTCTCAGCTCCAGTAGTATTGGTGCACAAGAAGGATGGATCATGGCGCATGTGTCCAGATTATAGGGAGCTCAACAAGCTCACTATTAAAGATAAGTTCCCCATTCCTGTTATTGATGAATTACTGGATGAATTGCATGGATCAATTTACTTCACCAAGTTGGATCTTCGTTCGGGATATCATCAAATCAGAATGAAGATTGAAGACATTCCGAAAACAGCATTTAGAACTCATGAGGGTCATTATGAATTTTTGGTCATGCCTTTTGGCCTTACCAATGCACCTTCAACATTTCAAGGTTTGATGAATTCAATTTTCAAACCATTCCTTAGAAAATTTGTGTTAGTATTTTTTGATGATATACTAATCTACAGCAAGTCTTGGAAGGATCATGTTGAACATGTTGACAGGGTGCTACAACTATTGGAGGAGAAACAATTATATGCAAAAAGATCCAAATGTTTCTTTGGAGTCCAGGAGGTGGAATATTTGGGTCATATTGTATCTCATGAAGGAGTTAAGGTAGACCCTAGCAAAATTAAAGCCATTAAGGAATGGAAAATCCCCACATCCATAAAGCATCTGCGAGGATTTCTTGGGTTGACAGGGTATTATCGCAAGTTTGTTAAGAATTATGGGAGAATAGCAGCACCTCTAACAACATTATTGAAGAAAGATTCATTTTCATGGACTTCGGAAGCAACAAAGGCCTTTGAACATCTTAAAGAGGCAATGTGCCAAGCACCGGTCTTAGCTACACCGGACTTCACAAAAACCTTTATTGTGGAATGTGATGCTTCAGGAAATGGAATTGGTGCTGTTCTAATGCAAGATGAAAGACCCATTGCTTTTGAAAGTCGTCCAATCAAGGGAAAGTTTTTAAGCAAAGCTATTTATGAGAAGGAAATGTTGGCAATACTCCATGCACTTAAGAAATGGCGACCCTACCTAATGGGAAGACACTTCAAGGTAAAAACGGATCATGATAGCCTTAAATACTTTTTAGAACAAAGATTATCCTCTGAAGAGCAACAAAAGTGGGTCACAAAGATGTTGGGTTATGACTTTGAAATCATCTACAAAAAAGGGAAGCAAAATGTGGTGGCAGATGCACTCTCAAGAAAGGATGAGGATGTGGAAGCATTGTTGTGTGCCATTTCTATTATCCAACCAGATTGGATAAACGAAGCAAGGGAGGAATGGAAGAATGACGAAGAAGTGTGGGCACTTATTCGAAAGCTACAACAAGATTCCAGTACTTCTGATACATTTAGCTGGAAAAATGATTCGTTATGGTACAAAGATCGCTTATACCTCTGTAAGAATTCCCAGCTAAAACAAAAGATTCTTATGGAATTGCACACTTCTCCCTTAGGAGGGCACTCAGGATTTTTAAAAACTTACCACAGGGTTAAGAAGGAATTTTTTTGGGATGGCCTTAAATCAGATATTCAAAAGTTTGTGGCGGAATGTTTGGTTTGCCAGCAAAATAAAGTTGAAACAATTAAGACACCGGGTCTATTACAACCTTTATCCATTCCAAGCCAACGTTGGGAGGAGGTTTCAATGGATTTTATCACAGGTTTACCCAAGTCTGAGGGAAAGAGTGTCATCATGGTGGTAGTTGACAGACTTACCAAGTATGCACACTTTTGTGCATTATCACATCCATTTAAAGCCAGTACAGTTTCTACTGCATTTATGGAAACAGTTCAAAAGCTACATGGAAACCCAAAGATTATTGTAAGTGACAGAGATCCCATTTTCACTGGAAATTTTTGGACAGAATTATTTTCTTGTCTTGGTACTCAGTTAGCTCATAGCTCATCTTATCATCCTCAATCTGATGGGCAAACTGAGATAGTAAACAAATGTTTGGAAGGATATCTTCGTTGCTTTGTATCTGATAAACAGACACAATGGGTCAAATGGTTGCCTCTGGCTGAATGGTGGTATAACACTTCCTTCATACAGCAACAAAAATGACCCCATTTATGGCACTTTATGGGTATCAACCACCATCCATCACATCATATTTAAGAGAAAATTCTAAGGTTCAGGCAGTGGAACATCACATCGAACATCAACAACAAGTCCTCCAACTCTTAAAGGATAACCTTGTGTTGGCACAGAATAGAATGAAACAACAGGCAGATCAACATCGCAGTGAAAGAAGTTTTGATGTAGGTGATTGGGTATTCCTACGGCTACAACCATATAAGCAAATGTCCCTCAAGCAAGCTAAGAAGGATAATAAATTATCACCAAAGTATTATGGTCCGTACAAGGTGTTGCAAAAGATTGGTACTATGGCATACAAATTGGAGCTTCCTGCAGCTTCTCGATTGCACCCAGTTTTCCATGTTTCATGCTTAAAGAAGGTTATAGGCGACAAGCTCCCAGTTCAAACAATATTGCCAGAACTTGACGAAGAAGGAAAAATTATATTGGAACCAGAAGCAGTTATAGAAACAAGAACTCGACAGCTACGAAATCGATCAATTTCAGAGTATCTTATCAAGTGGAAGAACTTATCCGCTGAAGATTCCACATGGGAGGATGAGAATTTTATGCAGAAGTATCCTGAACTACTCAAGCGTTGAGGACAACACTTTTTGAAGGAGAGGGGCATGTTGGGTCCCTATAATACTAGTGATTACCCCATTACTATTGTAGTTATACCCCTTATTTATATTGATGTACCCATGTAGTGCCCATATTGTTACTATTGTGCCACATAGAAGCCCACTATTGTTATTGTTGTGCCCTACAATATTATTGTTATGTAGGCTCTGATTGTATTGGGACCACTTAGACTCCTATATATAGAAAGGAGGTATTTTCATTTGTATCATCCAAGAATTGTTCATTTATGTAATGTAAAGGAGGTTGCCCCCTCGAAGAGGCTGAATTATAAGGCGTGGATCTCTCTTTTCTATCTTTTTGTGAGCTGGTTTCATAACATAAAGACAGTATTTTTGTAACAGCATTTTGTTAAAGGGAAAACTGACTCCCCTATTTTTGTAAAAAGGTTAAAATAGGACTTACAATGTAATCTATTGTAATAGATGTCTCCTCTTTAAAAAGAGGAGACATCTACATTAGAAGGGGACGAATATACTGTGGGAGAAGGCTTAGTTGAAGGCACAGAATTGGAATCCTTTTCTATAATATGACATATTGATGGATGAATAAAATCTTGTTCTGAACATTTCTTTCTAGTTCCTGTTTCCTGGGGAATCTTGTGATAAGGACACGACCCACCTTTATCACAAGATTCACCCATTACATTTTTGTAGTGTGTTAAGTGTGTCTTTCGTTCATGCTTTGTTAGCAGTACTGTTTACTGAATATTGTTTTGCACTATTGCTGAAACTCTGTTTTCATTCCAGTTAATTGTTGCATTATTTATTCTACAATTAATTCATGAGTGTTGCATTGGAAATTGAGTTTACAGAGTGAGTTGGTAGCTCGATAATCAGAAACAGGGCTGAAGATTCCCGCTCTGGGAATAGGGTCTTGTTCTCTGTTACAGCATCGCCAGTACTTTCCCTTGCAGATTGATTCTCTTTCATTACATTACTCCTTTAATGAATTTAAGCATTCGTTGGTGGCCATCTGCAATAGATTGTTTTTGTTGTAACTCAAAGTGGAACTTTAGTTTGTTTAGAACAAGGTGTGACTAGTTTGTACTACAACTTTTATTGCTTTTAAGATTGAGTACATATAGTACGCAGTTGTCTTTGAAATAACTAGACTTCCCTGGGTTGACAATTAATGTATCACTTTGTTGTTTGAATCAATAAGCAATTAAAGTGACCAACATTTTGGTGCCGTTGCCGGGGAAGGAAATCATAGATTTTAAAAGCACTGATGATTTTCTTTTAGATGTACAGAATGCATGAGAGGACGCAAGAAAACTAATCCTAGAGGTGGCAAAGGCAAAGGAAGAGGAGGAAGAAAAACTTTTATTGATGATATCATTTCAAAAGATGAAACCTTTCAAGACTTAAGCTCTCGGAGGCCACAGACTCAGTACTCTCTCCAAACAGACCACGAAACGGAGGAAGTAGTGGGACCTGAAAGGGTTGCAGAGACAATAGAACATACTGAGGAACTAGTAGAGGACATTGAAGAACCAATAGAAGATATTGAAGTTGAAGAACCAGTTCAGGACATTGAGAGTCCAACAGAAAGCGCTGAAGACCGGGCAAGTGCAATAGGAGAACAACCAATGGAAGGAAACAATGAAGGACTCTTTGGCGGAGGACGTGGAGGAGGAGAAGGAAGAGGCGAGAATTCTCTCTCCACCTTGGAATTCCCTATTGGGGATCTTCCCAGAGGAACAACTCCTATGAAGAACATCCCACTCTCAGCCTTACCTAACTTCCATGGTTTATCCTCTGAAGATCCAGATGAGTTTCTTTTTGAGTATGATATATTGTGCAGAAGTTATGATTATGTTACTAATGCTCAAAAATTGAAGTTATTTCCAGCAACATTAAAAGGAAATGCACTGAGATGGTTTATGAGCTTGGGAGGTCATGTGATCACAACATGGGATCAGATGAAGGAGAAGTTTCTGGCCAAATACCAAGACTATTGCTGGACAAGAGAGAAAAGGGAGGAACTATTCAAGATGGTTCAGAAGGAGGATGAAAATCTGGAGGACTTTGTGGAAAGACTCCAATACAATCTGCAGAGATCCGATCACCCCAATGTAAGTAAAGATATCCTTAAGACAATATTATTGAAAGGGGTAAGGGATGATTGTTTAGACATGCTAAATATGCTTGGTAAAGGGGACATATCTAAAGAATCGTATGATGAAATCGTTAACCTCTGTAAGAGATGTTCAAGAGGAGCTACAAATACATCAAAAGGTAGGGATAATACCTATTCAAGAGTCCAAAAATCAGCCAGTGGAGGAGCAACAAGAGTTGAAATAGGTAATCTACTTGAAGAATTCAAAACTGAAATGTTAAGTTCTTTTGCTTCACAGATTGATACCTTGCAGGTTAAGAAGAAACAAGCTGAGGCAGAAGCCACTTTGGCCATCTTCTGTCCTAAATGCAGGGAAAAACATCCGTTAAGGGAATGTCCATTGGACAAGGTACCAATCTGCACCATTTGTGAGTAGGACCATGAAACTCAACAATGCCCTTCTTTACCAGGGATAAAAGCAACATTGCAACTAACTGAGGAGGAAGCTGAAGAAGTTTATCTGCTGACACAGAGAAGGTAATGGCAACCACGAGGACAAGGTACGAACTCTAGTATGCCATTTAATTGTTGGAATAATTATCCTTCTTTTAATCAAGAAAATTACCCGCGCTTCAACCAAAGGCAATACCCACCCTTTAATCAAATGAATTTACCACCCATGCAACAAACAAACCCTCCCTTTGTAGACCCTGCAATGTGGATTTCTTGGCCTTCACAGCAATCTTATTTTAACCAATGGAACTCAAACTGGAGAGCTCAACAAATTCCATTCCCAAACCAATTTCCTCAGTATCAGCAACAACTCTCTCTTCTGTCAGGTGCCCCGCCGAATAATAAGCCAATGAGACCTCAGCTACCTGTACAACTGAACCCTAACCCTAACAATAATAAAGCTGTGCAAGTCATCGATATTCAGAACCTGCCTATATCTCCCATTTACCCTGTGCAGTGTAATGATATTCATTTACGATCCGGGAGAGTAGTCGAGCTGATTATTGATGATACCTCTTTTGACTCTGACAAAGAAGAAGCAGGAAAGAATAATTCACCTAATAAGGGTGCTGAAACAGTCAAGCCACCTTCTAATAAAACTGATGCAACAGTAGAGCCACCATTCCCTGAATGTCTAGCTCTCACTAAGACACCTGAGCCGCCTGCTTTTAATCTTCTAGGGGAATTGCAGAATCTTTATGTTAAAATTCCACTTTTGCAAGCACTCAGAGATGTACTAATTTATGCCAGAACCGTCAGATCCCCTTACAGTTCATGTGATGGGTGATCTAGCTGCTTTAATGTCAGGAAAAGCTCCTCCTGTAAAATATGGTGATCCTAGCCATCCTACGGTCACAGTACAGGTTGGAAAAACTATTGTTCCACGAGTTCTGGTAGACTTAGGTGCTGCTAAATATAATGAACCTTGAAACTGCACAGCTGTTACAATTGAAAAATGTAATCAGAGAGACACCAACTATCCTGGAATTAGCTGATCACTCCACAATTAAACTAGAAGGGGTTATTAAAGACATGATCATCTCAGTTGAATCTTGGAACTACCCAACTGACTCTGTTGTATTACAGACTAAAGCAAAGTTGGGGGGGCACCCTCTAATTTTGGGGAGACCCTGGCTGGCCACAGCAGATGCCTTTATTAGCTGTAGATTAGGTTCAATGACAATTTCTAATGGATGTGAAACTAAGAAGCTTACTCTTTACCCTCATGCTACACCTATGATTAACAATAATGATTCTATATAGTTAGATTATGAGGATAATGACACTCAACCCATTTTGACCATTGGACAAGCCTTAACTCTTAAAGACACCACATAGGATGAAGTAATTAGTAATTTTATTTCTGAACCTTCCTCGGTAACCTCTAAAACATATAATCAGTTAACTGCAATTCTGGAACCTGAAACACAGGAAAAGCTTAAATCTAAAAATTTACCTCAAACATCAACTGCTATATCCTCTAAAAGTATAACAGTAGAAATCGAACCTGGAAAAACGTTGAACATAAACCCCAATTTATCAGATGCTGAAACACAACAGCTAATGAAGTTGCTCTGTGAAAACAAGGAAGCATTCGCATGGGACTACACAGACATGAAAGGGATCTCTGCTAAATTATGTACTCATCATATCTATATTAAGGAGGGAGCCCGACCAGTCTGTCAACCCCAGTGCCGAATGAATCCCAATTTGAGGGAAATTGTTAAGGAAGAACTTCAAAAGTTGCTTAATGCAGGGTTTATATACCCCATATCTAACAGTGAATGGGTTTCTCCATTGGTGATAGTACCTAAGAAAAATGGGAAATGGAGAGTGTGTGTAGATTATAGAGCCTTAAACAAAGCCACTCAAAAAGATCATTTCCCCTTGCCATTTATTGATCAGGTGTTGGACAGCTTGTCAGGAAAGAAATTCTTTTCCTTTTTAGATGGTTTTAGCGGATATAACCAAATCAGAATTGCACCCCAAGATCAAGACAAGACCACTTTTACTAGTCCTTGGGGAACTTTTGCTTATAGAGTTCTCCCATTTGGACTATGTAATGCTCCAACAACGTTTCAAAGAGCAGTGATAGGAATCTTTTCTGATATGCTTAATGATTCTATGGAAATATTTATGGATGACTTTACTCCTTATGGTGTGACTTTTGAAGATGCATTACAAAACCTTGAGAAAGTACTTAAGTGCTGAATACAAGCTCATCTTTCCTTGAGTACTAAAAAATGTCATATGATGATGAACAAAGGAATTGTATTGGGACACTTCATTTCATTCCTTGGGATTCAAGTACATCCATCCAAAGTACAAGTAATTCAGACCCTTCCTATCCCTAAAACACAAACTGATGTAAGAAGTTTTTTAGGACATGGTGGATATTACAGAAGATTTATCAAATTTTTTTCTAAAATAGCTTCTCCTTTGTTTGTGTTACTTATGAAAAACGCTGAATTTCAGTGGACTGATGCCTGTCAGAAAGCATTTGATGAACTTAAGCATCAGTTGTCTATAGCTCCTATTCTAAGGGGACCTGATTGGGCACTTCGCTTTCATATATCCTCTGGTGCTTTGGATGCTGCAATCGGAGCTGTCTTGGGACAAGAAGAAAATAATCTTCCTTATGCTATCTATTTCATTAGCAAGAATATGACCCCTGCTAAGCTTAATTATACAATTACTGAGAAATAATTTTTAGCAGTCATTTATGCTATTAATAAATTTTGACATTACATTACTAGTTAGCCTACTTTTGTTCATACTGATCACTCGGCTATCAAGTATTTAATGAACAAATCTGTCACAAATGCTCGAGTTACCAGGTGGTTATTGTTATTACAAGAATTTGATATTACAATTGTAGATCGACGAGGTAAAGAAAATGTAGTTGCTGATTTCCTTTCTCAGATAAAAACTGATGATAATACTCCAATAGATGATTCCTTTCCTGATGAATACTTGTTTGTAGTATCTGCTCACTCACCTTGGTATGCAGACATTGCCAATTATCTTGTTGCAGGGAAGCTACCATCACATCTATCACACCGGGAGAGAAGAAGGATCATTCAACAAAGTGCTCGGTATAGCTGGATAAGTGGGTGTCTTTTCCATACAGGACTTGATCAGGAAATCCAAAGATGCATTAGAGAAGATGAGGTTTATGATATATTGAAGGCTTGTCATGATGGCCCTTGTGGAGGGCATTTTTTTGATTGGAGAACATCACATAAAATTCTCAGGATGGGTTATTATTGGCCCTCGCTTTTCAAGGATGCAAAGAAATATGTTAGGGCCTGTGATAGTTGTTAGAGAATGGGTCAACCTAATAATCGAGATGAAATTCCACTGAACCCCCAGGTAATACTTGAACCCTTTGAAAGATGGGCTCTAGACTTTGTAGGACCCATCATTCCTCCATCCAATCAAAGAGTTTACATATTGGTTTGTACAGATTATATGACTAAATGGGTGGAAGCTAAGGCACTTATTAAAGCTAATGAAGAATCTGTTTTAACCTTTTTATTTGAAGAAATCTTTGTTAGCTTTGGAGTGCCTAGAGAACTAGTCACAGATGGAGGACCTCCTTTCAATTCTCATGGTTTTAAAGCTATGCTTCAAAAATATCATATTAATCATGAAATGACTACACCTTACCAACCCTAAGCTAATGGTCAGGTGGAAAGTACAAATGAAGTCATAGAAGCCATTTTAACAAAAGCAGTGAAGGAGAATAGGAAGGACTGGTCTCAAAGGCTACCTGAAGCATTATGGGCTTACAGAACTACCTGGAGGAACACTACAGGTTTTTCACCCTATGAATTGGTTTATGGAAAAAGTGTTGTTTTTCCTGTGGAATTTGAAATTAAAACATTAAGAACTGCTTTAGCTGTTAACCTTGATTTGACTGATGCACAGACAGCTAGGTTGCAGCAGCTTCAGGAATTGGATGAAAAGAGGTCGGATGCCATCCATCAAACAACTATGATTCAACAGAAAAGAACCAGGTGGCATGATAAAACTATTAAGCATAAGCAATTCCAAAAAGGTAATTGGGCTCTATTGTATGATTCCTGGTTTGAAAATTTTCAGGGGAAATTACGAACAAGGTGGTTGGGACCTTACGAGATAGATACTGTTTTTTCCAATGGAATAGTAAGGCTCCTAACAATTGATGATTCTAGAACACCATTCTTAGTGAATGGGTATCGGCTCCGTCCGTACCAGCAACCTATTTCTAAGGAGGATTTTAAGGCCACTTGCATGGCAGATTCACATTATATCTTTTTGGGGGAGCCTGCTGCCCCTCATTGCATTTAATCTCTGTATTTATTTTATTACTATTAGATTAGATTATTTAACTAATAATCCCTGTCAAGGGTTTCCATGTTACAATTTATTATTTTGCAGGTCTCGAATTAGGAGGCTGGTTGAAAAGAACAATTCTATTGCAAACAGGATCGAGTTTCATTTTGGGAAACATTCTCATCTCATCTCAATTCATAACTCATTCCCCCACATTACCTCTTAGCAACATTTTCCTATTTTTCTTTACAACAACATCTCCATTTTCCCCGTTGCTAAAACACCATTTTCCCGTTGCTGAAACACCAACTTTTCCTATTTTTCCCCGTTGCTGAAACACCATTTTCCCGTTGCTGAAACACCATCTTTTCCCATTTTTCCCGTAATTGAAACATCAATTCTTCTCAGAAGACTGAATACAGATTACTTTCCATCGTGAGAACTATCTATTGATCCTTATAACTTTGTTCTTTCACTACCTCCTCCTATGTTTATAAAAGCCTTTCATATAAATACCCTCATATTACAAAACCCTTTTTCATAACCATTGGTGATCTATTTATATTTTCAGAACATCGATCAAAGGTAAAACATGAGGTATGCATTTGTTATGTGTAAATATTATTAAGCTATAGTTAATGAGAAGATTGTGACATGACTACCGCAATCCCTGTACATTCAAACTTATCATTTTAGCCACAGTTGGGGGGGGAATACCAAAATTTTGCAATCATTTCATGATACGCCAATCACCGTCATTTTTTTACCACGATCATGTCTTGTCACCCCATCTTTGTCTTATTATGTCACAACCTCATTTGCAAAACTTACTCTGTTTCGAGTGCGGTAACTCGGCTCTCTACTGTGCATTTTACTGAAGCAAGTAACTATGGGAGGAAACGTTATTCAAAATGAACCTGGCTCAATAGCTCTGTTGGAATTGCATCCAGAAGTGTATCGTATTTTTTAGCAGGTAGGCTGGGTAGATTATTTTTGGAGGCTCCAGGGATTCGATCCTTAGCAAATCCTTGAGTTTGCACGCAATTTACGGGAAGGCTACTCTACTGTTCAAGGAATCCGAATTCCAGTTTCAGAAGATGATATAGCAGAGGTTTCAGGCCTACCAGCTACTGGCATTCGATGGTTTAGTCGAAAACACATCATTTTGAATGCACAACAGGACTTCCTTCTACCAGGAGAGCGGGTCGAGCCTAAAGGCAGGGGTGTGGCACTTCATTCATTACCACTTCCATGGCCGATGGTTGCCGAATTTGTCAAGCACTATCTCACCTACGAAGGATGTTACCAGGTAGTTTATCAGCATGATTTTGTCCTGTTGAATCATTTGAGACATGGTCGACTATTAAATATGCCGTATTATCTACTTGGGTGTCTAAAGAATATGTCACATTATTGTTTGAATGCAAAGTACCCACACCTTTCCCTTACCCATCATCGTCTCATCCAGATTTTAATTCAGAGAGGTTTTGCCAGGCAGAATCCCCCTCCCCTTAATAATCCACTCCCAGAACCCCAAGGAGCTACCGAAATTCCTCAAGCGGCAGCCAAAAATCCTTAAGAAGCTGCTGAAATTCCTCAAGCAATAGCCGAAAACCCTCAGGAAACTGTTGAAATTCCTCAAACAGCAGCCCAAACTCCCCAATTGGATGCTCAAAATCTGCAACAGACCCCTGGAATCTCTCAGCAAATTGAAAATCCTTGTGCACAACAACCGGGGATTTCCCTTACCCATCATCGTCTCGTCCAGCTTTTAATTCAGAGAGGTTTTTCCAGGCAGAATCCCCCTCCCCTTAACAATCCACTCCCAGAACCCCAAGGAGCTGCCGAAATTCCTCAAGCGGCAGCCGAAATTCCTCAAGAAGCTGCTGAAATTCCTCAAGCAGCAGCCGAAAACCCTCAGGAAACTGCTGAAATTCCTCAAACAGTAGCCCAAACTCCCCAATTGGATGCTCAAAATCCTCAGCAGACCCCTGGAATCCCTCAGCAAATTGAAAATCCTTCTGCACAACAACCAGGGAGCATCGTTGATTCCCCACCACCCACAGCAGTTAATCCAATTGACCCCTCCACTGCATGGACCCCACCCCATAATTTAGCTGAATCATCCATTCCCACTGTCCATATCCCTAGTGATGATTCTGATGACAACATTCCCATTGCGAAGTTAAAAAGAAAAAGGCAAGAAAAGGCTGCGCCCCTACCAAAAAGATGAACTAGGGCTTCAATCAAACAAGATATCACCCCTGATGACCCTCCTACCCCACAGAAAGCTACTCATAAAAGAAAAACCACTGTTCTTCCTGCCTTTTTACCTCGAAGATGAACAAGGACGTCTTCTGTAGCAGCAACAGAAACCACCACCCCAAATTCCCCACCAATTATCCTAAAACCCCATAGCCCACCACAGTCCCAAGGCCCTGAATCTTTACCTACCTCACCCTCAGGTACTGAAATGCAAAATGCCCATGATTTTGTGACATCATTCCTTTTAGAAAACGTAGCTGTCACACAAGAACCAACTACCAACCCAGTAGCTGCCACACAAGAACCAGCTGCTGATCCATCAAATGTGGATACCCAAGATGATGAACGGCATGTAGCTGCCCCACAAGAACCAGCTACTGACTCAGCAGTTGCCACACAAGAACCACCTGCTGATGTCCATAAATCAGTTGACCAGGATGTAGCTGCCCCACAAGAACCAGCTACTGACTCAGCAGTTGCCACACAAGAACCACCTGCTGATGTCCATAAATCAGTTGACCAGGATGTAGCTACCCCACAAGAACCAGCTACTGACTCAGCAGTTGCCACATAAGAACCACCTGCTGATGTCCATAAATCAGGTGACCAGGACATAGCTGCCACACAGGAACCAGCTACTGATTCAGAAAGTACCCCACAAGAACCACCTGCTGATGAGCAAAATATAGATAATCAGGAATCAGTTGATGATTCAGCAGATGTCACACAAGAACCATCTGTTGATATGCAAAATTTGGATGCTCAGGATAATACAGTCATTACAGAGCCAGCTGATGATTCAACAGAAGTCACACAAAAACTACCTACTGAAGCCACAAATAATGAAGCTTCTACTGAACAACAATCCTTCCATCCACTGGAATCAGCTACTGAGACTGTGACTGCTACACAAAGCCCAGTCACCTTGGCTTCCCTTCTACAGGAAAATGAGTTTCTTAAATCAGAGCTCGAGGTTTATAAGCAGGAAGTAATAAGGGCAAGGGAAGCCTATGAGAGAGAGCTTAATTTGTATACTTTAGCTCATGCAGCATCCAAAGCTGAGAAAAGTATAGACAAAGATCAATATAAAGAATACATGTGTAGCCAATGTGGCAACATCTATCATCAAGCTGGCTATAATATAGTTGAAGTTCCATTGCCTGGAGCCGCTCTTGCACCTACTTCTGTTACAATTAAAAAGGAACACCCTGCTGTTACACAAGAACCAGCAGGGCCTTCAAATATTTTTGAGAAGGAGGTTAAACCACAAATATCTCGGACCACTCTGGTTGTTAAAACTGAGAGTCCTGCACCAAGGCCTACAAATACTGCATTTACTCAGACTGAACCTCGGCGTTCAAAGACTGTTTTCACTCAGACCAACAGCATTCAAGCACAAATGGATAAATGGAAGAGGGAATATGTTGTGTCGCAAGAAAAGATCTTGCAGGAGCACAAATTATCATGGAAAAATCATATATATGCAAATTGGGAAATCCTGGAACAATTTCATGCACAGAACAAGGAAAATAAGCAGTTCAAAACTAGATTGCTCCTCATGTTTAATTTGGTTCAAAGACTACTGGCCACCAGGAAACCATCCTTTAATTATTCTGTGTTTCTTGTAGAGTGCCTAGCGTTCTTCCAAGCAAAGGCAATCAGAGATGGACGACCTCATGAGGTATCTACAGCTCAGGAGTTTATCAAAACATTCACAGAGGCATCAGTCAGTGAAAAAAACTTACTCTATGAACTATACCTCCATAATGAAGCCATGCCTGAGGATAGAAAGCTTAATCTGATCCCTCTGGTTGGGGACATCTAGATTAGAGCCTTGTTTCTTTCCTAGCCAATAAGCTCACGTGGCAAAATGCCTTCCTCTCAGCAAAACAGAATGAAGAAAATCGCCTTCTGTGGATTCGATCTAAGCCACAGAATGCTGCTGTTTTTATCGTTGAACATCATCAGGTTTTGAGGGAACCAGGAATGAGTGAGCATATCAGAGAGTTACAGGCAGTAGTCTTAAAATATTGCCAACATTATGTTAAAACTAAGGGAGCTCTTGCCTTACAGGCAAACAACCTATTTTGGGAACACTGCCCTAAGGAGAGAAAGGAATATCATCCCTTTAACCCTCTTAATCTTCAAACAACAATTTCACGGCTACCTAACTATGTCAAATGCATTCAGCAGTGTGCTGAGAAATGGTTAGGATACCATTTTCACTTTCCTCTTCTATGGTTGCTAGTACAACAATATAAGGCTTATTTCAGGTTGTCCAAAAAGGAGGAGCTTGCAGCATGGCAAAGATTACAGAATGTCCAAGGTTTCAGAGACTTGGTTGATAGCACCTTCTATACCTACTGTCTAAGTAATTTTCACTGTACAGCCCAATACTTGAACTCAGACTCAGAGTAAAGATTGCATGAGGACATGCAACCATTTTAGTTGGGGGGGATGTTAGGACCTCATATTGTCCCTTTTTGACCATACATTTTGTTATGATGTCATCCTTTTTCAACTTATATTTAAAGTCCTTGTCATTGTTTTAACCCAAGTATCCCAAAGGTACACAATATTTCTTCTCATCACTATATGTTTAATTATTTTACATATAATTACGCTATCTTCATTATTAACCATTGAATTGATAGTTGCTGAACGGTTAAAGAACAATGTGCAGTTCACGTTGCTGAAACTGCCTGGAGATTGCAAGATTACCTCGCCAGTTGCTGAAATAGCAGGAACGATGCGCAAATATCGTGGTTGAACAGTTGTGATTTGCGGTCTAGATTTGACAGCAATAATAGAAGATCACCAAAGAGCTGCTACACTGGATGTAATGATCGTGATCTAAAGACAGTATTTTTGTAACAACATTTTGTTAAAGGGAAAACTGACTCCCCTATTTTTGTAAAAAGGTTAAAATAGGACTTACAATGTAATCTATTGTAATAGATGTCTCCTCTTTAAAAAGAGGAGACATCTACATTAGAAGGGGACGAATAGACTGCGGGAGAAGGCTTAGTTGAAGGAACAGAACTGGAATCCTTTTCTGTAATATGACATATTGATGGATGAATAAAATCTTGTTCTGAACATTTCTTTCTAGTTCCTGTTTCCTGGGGAATCTTGTGATAAGGACAGGGCCCACCTTCATCACAAGATTCACCCATTACATTTCTACAGTGTGTTAAGTGTGTCTTTCGTTCATGCTTTGTTAGCAGTACTGTTTACTGAATATTTTTTTGCACTATTGCTGAAACTCTGTTTTCATTCCAGTTGATTGCTGCATTATTTATTCTATAGTTAATTCATGAGTGTTGCATTGGCAATTTAGTTTACAGAGTGAGTTGGCAGCTCGATAATTAGAAACAGGGCTAAAGATTCCTGCTCTGGGAATAGGGTCCTGTTCTCTGTTACAGCATCACCAGTGCTTTCCCTTGCAAATTGATTCTCTTTCATTAGATTACTCCTTTAATGAATTTAAGCATTTGTTGGTGGCCATCTGCAATAGATTGTTTTCGCTGTAACTCAAAGTGGAACTTCAGTTTGTTTAGAACAAGGTGTGACTAGTTTGTAATACAACTTTTATTGCTTTTAAGATTGAGTACATATAGTACGCAGTTGTCTTTGGAATAACCAGACTTCCCTGGGTTGACAATTAATGTATCAATTTGTTGTCTGAATCAATAAGCAATTAAAGTGACCAACAGTTGTTGTATAATTTCACCCTTCAGGTGAATCCATCGCTATTTGATGTTTTAACGAGTTTAGCGAAGGTGAAACTTGGTCTTGTCTAAATGGACAAGTTTGTCACTATTTGATGTTTTTAACGAGTTTAACGACAAAGATAACTTGGTCCTTTTCATGTTTAGAGAATTTGAAAAGGGACAAAAAGAAAACTCCACAAGTTCTTTTTTGTAAATTAATCTCTCGAGTCCAAAAAAGCGTAAAATAATACAAGAGAGATATCTTTTCCAATCCGTTAACAAGCTAGAAAGGACAAGCGCTCGACAATCTTTTCATATTTACAGATTTTGAAAAGAGCTTAAAGAGGACTCCAAGGGGGTTCCTTCTTCATTTTTAACAAATCTCGAAAAAGAGATAAAAGTGTGCTTTGTCATCAAAAGTACAACTTCCAATTGAGCACATTGAATTCTGCAAATCAGTTGTAAAACCTGCTCAAAACATCACCAAATGGATTTAAAATATCTGTTTCATAGGCAAAAATAGGCAAATACTAATGTTTAGTCGATTAATTAACATGAAATAAACATAAAACAAATTTTTACCATGTCATTTTTGTTGAAAAATGTGCAACAAGAAATGTTAAATTTAGAATGTGCTAAAAATAGACCTGTTAAAAATAGCATGTCTAAAAATAGCAGTTTGGCCAGTGAGGTCATTGGTCACATTGGGTGAGAGGTGAAACCGCTAACAATAGAAAGTTCTAAAAATAGCATTTCTGGGTCTCTTCCTATTTATAGCAGTCCCTAGTCTATCTATAGGAAGTAAAATTAATTTTGGTCTTAACAGCAGTTTAAAATATTAATTAATTAATCTCCATGAGTTAATTAATTATGGAAAATTAAACTTGAAGTCTTTGTGAGATCATGCAATTATTTTCTCCCTTGATTTAGGAATTTATCCCTTGATTAAAGGAGATAAGGTTCAGTTCTATAATGAGAGAATCAATTGACTTAGTTCTAACTAGTCAAGTCTAGTTAGATTATTTTAACAAGTTGTTAAAATAATAAAATATAGTTTGTTAATGCTTGCATGCATGTGACAACTATTATTTTAGATAACTAAGAATTCACTCATGGATAACTATTGCATGTCAGTTCTGTCAGAGACCCAGTTGAGATCAGATGTGGGACAGTGTACTATCAGATGCTTGGATATTTCTAGTAAGTATTCATTGTATGGAGAAGGATCTATTATAGGAGATTGGAGGACTTGTGGCCTATATATTGAGGCCTAGGTAGTCCATGATTTTCATCTTCTGATTGAAGATCATTAGAGTATAGAGGGAGCAGGATAGCTATTGAGCTTATTCGTTTTGTATTGTGAAGAGGATTTGCACTTGATTGATAATACACAGTTGGGGTTTTATGTTGGTGCTTTCCCCTAGATATATCTTGTGTTATGTGTGATTATTTCTCTTGATCAGTTATGCATGTTTCTACTTGATGTTGCTCATGAATTCGATTATGCTTCCACTTAATGTTTTGTAGAAGTAGAACAAGTATTATGCTTTAGGACATTGCATATATCGGTTTGTTCTACAGGTGAAATTTCGACATGGTATCGGAGCACAGGTGATCAAGCAAGAACAATATACTAGCAGGAGAAATTCGAAGTTTATTATTCGGGATATAGATTTCAAGTTCTTATCACATCTATTTCATCAATGGAGTTCTATGGTTTGAGGCTTGAGTATGCCCTTGATAGCAACTCAAACTATATAGCTTGGAAGGATCACATGGATTCAGTTTTGGAAGATAATGGCTTTAAGGATTTCATTGATCAAGAAATTCCTAAGCCTACTGATAAGACTGAGCAGGTGGAATGGAGGAAGTGTGTGGCTAGAGCTAGGAGAATTCTCTTGGAGGGAGTGTGAAATCACATTATCTCAAGCCTCCATGGGAAGGAGACTCCGCATGCATGGAAAACATTGAAAGATTTATATCAGAATAGCAGTGATCATAGGAAGCTGGCACTAAAGGACAAACTTCGAAAGATCAAGTGTGAAAGGGATGAGATGATCTCTCTGTATCTGACCAAGCTCATCACATGTAGGGATGAGCTTGCAAGTGTAGGCGTCGTGACATCGGATGAGGATATGGTGAGTCTAGCACTCCTTGGCCTTCCTAAGACCTGGCATAGCTACCAGGACTTGGTGAATGGAAGGGAGAAACTATTAGATTGGGAATCACTATGGTCAGATTTCATGCAGGAGGAGATTAGATGGAGCACTAGAGACAGTTCTTCATCCATGCATGATGAGGAGAACTGTGCCTTAGTGAGTAAGGTGAAGAAGGGGAAGGAGAAGGTTTCTCTTTTCGAATCCAGTTCTTCCAATGATGGGAAGAAGGTTGACAAATCGAAAGTGCAATGCTTTCGTAGTCATGAGGTGGTCCATTATGCTGCAAATTGTCCACAGAGGAAATCCAAGAAGGGATCCGGGGAAGGATTTGAAGGTGAGGCACTTGCTTCACAGTTTGAGTTGGATTTGACACTCTTCACATGCATGGTTTCATCCATGGTGGGAAGTGGTTGGTTTCTTGATAGTGGAGCTTCTTTCCACATGACCGGTGACAAGAGTTTGTTCAGTACTTTGGAGGAGAAAGATCTCCAGATACTCATAGCGATGGGTAATGATGAGAAGTATAGTGTCTCAGGTGTAGGCACAGTTATTTTTCAGAGGGAGCATGGATCTCGCCTTACCTTGACCGATGTCAAGTATGTACCAGGACTAAAGAGAAACTTGGTGTTGATCGCGATGCTGGAAGACAGAGGCTATGATGTAGTCTTTAGTAAGGGAAAGGTTTTCCTTAGACACATCATCACTAGACAGGTGAAGCAGATTGGTTCATAGGTCAAAAACCTGTTTGCTCTTGAGGTTCAAGATGCATGCAAAGCCTTGAGCAGCAAGGCAACTGATGGAGACTTGGTGGTTGAGAGGGAAGGTATATTACCTCTCAACATGCAGAGCCAGAAGAATCTTAGACAATTGGGGAGGAACCATGATTGGTGCAGCAGCTTCAGGAGGTTGTGGAGTAGCCACAACAGGGGAAGCTGAGTGGAGATCAAGTAGAGACATCTACTCATGCAAAGACCTCCAGTGGGGGGAATTTTCGAGCCAGGTGGGTTGAGGGATCACATGCAGCCATACCTCCAGGTAGGAGGTTGGGCGATATAGAGTGATTGTCCCAGGGACGAGGGGCAGGATCCTTGAGGTACCCAACCTCTTGGATGGGACCTTGCTATGGGAGCCCCTATGTGGAGTAGCAGGAACTGACTGATTTGGTAGAGACAGATGTGGATGGAGCAGCAGAGAGAGTGATAGTACAGGGAATCCCAGGATAGTGCATAACTAGTAGGCTGTAGCAATGCGAGAGGCACAAGTGTTTTGCATAGTGCTAGGTGGCACAGAGAGGTGTGCAATGGTGCGAGATGCATGGAGATGTTGCAGTAGTGCAGATGTTAGAGAGGGAGCACTTGTCAACAGCAGGTAGAGCTTCAACATCAGAGTATGTTCCTAGCCCAACAGGGTGGTCAGTTGGGAGTGTTTTTGTTCCAAGTGTTGTTGGAGCAAGTGGACCAGGTAGATGTGTTGCATGCAGAACAATCCAGAGTTACAGGATAGGGTTTGAGAGAAAGCCTTTCTTGTTGAGAGGGAGTATTGAAAAATGTGCAACAATAAATGTTAAATTTAGAATGTGCTAAAAATAGACTTGCTAAAAATAGCATGTCTAAAAATAACAGTTTGGCCAGTGAGGTCATTCGCCACATTGGGTGAGAGGTGAAACTGCTAAAAATAGAAAGTTCTAAAAATAGCATTTTCGGGTCCCTTCCTATTTATAGCAGTACCTAGTCTATCTATAGGAAGTAAAATTAATTTTTGTCTTAACAGCAGTTTAAAATATTAATTAATTAATCTCCATGAGTTAATTAATTATGGAAAATTAAACTTGAAGTCTTTGTGAGATCATGCAATTATTTTCTCCCTTGATTTAGGAATTTATCCCTTGATTAAAGCAGATAAGGTTCAATTCTATAATGAGAGAATCAGTGGACTTAGTTCTAACTAGTCAAGTCCAGTTAGATTATTTTAACAAGTTGTTAAAATAATAAAATATAGTTTGTTAATGCTTGCATGCATGTGACAAATATTATTTTAGATAACTAAGAATTCACTCATGGATAACTGTTGCATGTCAGTTCTGTGATAGAACCAGTTGAGATCAGATGTGGGACAGTGTACTATCAGATGCTTGGATACTTCTAGTAAGTATTCCTTGCCTGGAGAAGGATCTATTATAGGAGATTGGAGGACTTGTGGCCTATATATTTAGGCCTAGGTAGTCCATGATTTTCATCTTCTGATTGAAGATCATCAGAGTACAGAGACAGCAGGATAGCTATTGAGCTGATTCTTTTTGCATTGTGAAGAGGATTTCCACTTGATTGATAATACATGGTTGGGGTTTTATGTTGGTTCTTTCCTGTGGATATATCTTGTGTTATGTGTGATTATTTCTCTTGATTAGTTATGCATGTTTCTACTTGATGTTGCTCATGAATTTGATTATGCTTCCGCTTAATGTTTTGTAGAAGTAGAACAAGTATTATGCTTTAGGACATTGCATATATCGGTTTGTTCTACAGGTGAAATTTCTACATGGTATCGGAGAAGAAACAATATACTAGCAGGAGAAATTCGAAGTTTATTATTCGGGATATAGATCTCAAGTTCTTATCACATCTATTTCATCGATGGCGTTCTATGGTTTGAGGCTTGAGTATGCTCTTAATGGTAGCTCAAACTATATAGCTTGGAAGGATCGCATGGAGACAGTTTTGGAAGATAATGGCCTTAAGGATTTCATTGATGAAGAAATTCCTAAGCTTACTGACAAGACTGAGGAGGTGGAATGGCGGAAGTGTATGGCTAGAGCTAGGATAAGTCTCTTGGAGGTAGTGCGAGATCACATTGTCTTGAGCCTCCATGGGAAGGAGACTCTGCATGCAATGTGGAAAACATTGAAATATTTATATTAGAATAGAAGTGATCAGAGGAAGCTGGCACTAAAGGACAAACTTCGAAAGATCAAGTGTGAAAGGGATGAGATGATCTCTATGTATCTGACCAAGCTCATCACATGCAGGGATGAGCTTGCAAGCGTAGGGGTCTTGACATCAGATGAGGATATGGTGAGTCTAGCACTCCTTGGCCTTCCTAAGAGCTGGCATAGCTACCAGGACTCAGTGAATACAAGGGAGAAACTATCAGATTGGGAACGACTATGGTCAGATTTGATGCAGGAGGAGATTAGACGGAGCACCAGAGACAGTTCTTCATCCATGCATGATGAGGAGAACCGTGCCTTAGTGAGTAAGGCGAAGAAGGGGAAGGAGAAGGTTTCTCTTTCCGAATCCAATTCTTCCAATGATGGGAAGAAGGTTGAAAAATCGAAAGTGTGATGCTTTAGTTGTCATGAGGTGGGCGATTATCCTGCAAATTGTCCACGGAGGAAATGCAAGAAGGTATCCGGGGAAGGATCTGAAGGTGAGGCACTTGCTTCACAGTTTGAGTTGGATTTGACACTCTTCGCATGCACGGTTTCATCCATGGTGGGAAGTGGTTGGTTTCTTGACAGTGGAGCTTCTTTCCACATGACCGGTGACAAGAGTTTGTTCAGTAGTTTGGAGGAGAAAGATCACCAGATACTCATAGCGATGGGTAATGATGAGAAGTATAGTGTCTCAGGTGTAGGCACGGTTATTTTTCAGAGGGAGCATGGATCTCGCCTTACCTTGACTGATGTCAAGTATGTACCAGGACTAAAGAGAAGCTTGGTGTCAATCGTAATGCTGGAAGATAGAGGCTATGATGTAGTCTTTAGTAAGGGAAAGGTTTTCCTTAGACACATCATCACTAGACAGGTGAAGTAGAATGGTTCACAGGTGAAGAACCTGTATGCTCTTGAGGTTGAAGATGCATGCAAAGCCTTGAGCAGCAAGGCAATTGATGGAGACTTGGTGGTTGAGATGGAGGGTATATTACCTCTCAACATGCAAAGCCAGAAGAAGTCTCAGACGATTGTGGAGGAGCCACGATTGGTGCAGCAGCTTCAGGAGGTTGTGGAGCAGCCACAACAGGGGAAGCTGAGTGGAGATCAAGTAGAGACATCTACTTATGCAGAGACCTCCAGTAGGGGGAATCTTCAAGCCAGGTGGGCTGAGGGATCACATGCAGCCATGCCTCTAGGTAGGAGGTGGGGTGATATAGAGTGATGGTCCCAAGGAGGAGGGGCAGGATCCTTGAGGTACCCAACCTCTTGGATGAGACCTTGCTACGAGAGCCCCGATGTGGAGTAGCAGGAACTGACTGACTTGCTAGAGACAGATGCGAATAGAGTGGCAGAGAGAGCAATAGTACAGGGAATCCCAAGACAACGCATAGCTAGTAGGCTGCAACAATGCGAGAGGCACAAGTGTTTTGCACAGTGCTAGGTGGCACAGAGAGGTGTGCAATGGTGCGAGATGCATGGAGATGTTGCGAAAGCGCAGATGTCAGAGAGGGAGCACTTGTCAGTAGCAGGTAGAGCTTCAGCATCAGAGTATGTTCCTAGCCCAACATAGTGGTCATTTGGGAGTGTTTTTGTTCCAAGTGTTGTTGGAGCAAGTGGACCGGGTAGATGTGTTGCATGCAGAACATTCTAGAGTTACAGGATTGGGTTCGAGAGAAAGCCTTTCTTGTTGAGAGGGAGTGTTGAAAAATGTGCAACAAGAAATGTTAAATTTAGAATGTGCTAAAAATAGACCTGCTAAAAATAGCAATTTGGCCAGTGAGGTCATTCGCCACATTGGGTGAGAGGTGAAACTGCTAAAAATAGAAAGTTCTAAAAATAGCATTTCTGCGTCCCTTCCTATTTATAGCAGTACCTAGTCTATCTATAGGAAGTAAAATTAATTTTGGTCTTAATAATAGTTTAAAATATTAATTAATTAATCTCCATGAGTTAATTAATTATGGAAAATTAAACTTGAAGTCTTTGTGAGATCATGCAATTATTTTCTCCCTTGATTTAGGAATTTATCCTTTGATTAAAGGAGATAAGGTTTAGTTATATAATGAGAGAATCAGTTGACTTAGTTCTAACTAGTCAAGTCCAGTTAGATTATTTTAACAAGTTGTTAAAATAATAAAATATAGTTTGTTAATGCTTGCATGCATGTGACAACTATTATTTTAGATAACTAAGAATTCACTCATGGATTGTTGTTGCATTTCAGTTTTGTCAGAGAGCCAGTTGAGATCAGATGTGGGACAGTGTACTATTAGATGCTTAGATATTTCTAGTAATTATTCCTTGCATGGAGAAGGATCTATTATAGGAGATTGGAGGACTTGTGGCCTATATATTGAGGCCTAGGTAGTCCATGATTTTCATCTTCTGATTGAAGATCATCAGAGTACAGAGAGAGGAGGATACCTATTGAGCTAATTCTTTTTGTGTTATGAAGAGGATTTCCACTTGATTGATAATACATGGTTGGGGTTTTATGTTGGTGCTTTACCTTGGATATATCTTGTGTTATGTGTGATTATTTCTATTGATCAGTTATGCATGTTTCTACTTGATGTTGCTCATGAATTCGATTATGCTTCCGCTTAATGTTTTGTAGAAGTAGAACAAGTATTATGCTTTAGGACATTGCATATATCGGTTTGTTCTACAGGTGAAATTTCTACATGGTATCGGAGCACAGGTGATCAAGCAAGAACAGTATACTAGCAGGAGAAATTTGAAGTTTCTTATTCGGGATATAGATCTCAAGTTCTTATCACATCTATTTCATCGATGGCATTCTATGGTTTGAGGCTTGACTATGCCCTTGATGGCAGCTCAAACTATATAGCTTGGAAGGATTGCATGGAGACAGTTTTGGAAGATAATGGCCTTAGGGATTTCATTGACCAAGAAATTCCTAAGCCTACTGACAAGACTGAGCAGGTGGAATGGAGGAAGCGTGTGGCTAGAGCTAGGAGAATTCTCTTGGAGGGAGTGTGAGATCACATTGTCTTGAGCCTCCATGGGAAGGAGACTCCACATGCAATGTGGAAAAAATTGAAAGATTTATATCAGAATAGCAGTGATCAGAGGAAGCTAGCACTAAAGGACAAAGTTCGAAAGATCAAGTGTGAAAGGGATGAGACGATCTCTATGTATCTGACCAAGCTCATCACATGCAGGGATGAGCTTGGAAGTGTAGGGTTCATGACATCAGATGAGGATATGGTGAGTCTAGCACTCCTTGGCCTTCCTAAGACCTGGCATAGCTACCAGGACTTGGTGAATGGAAGGGAGAAACTATCAGATTGGGAACGACTATGGTCAGATTTGATGCAGGAGGAGATTAGATGGAGCACCAGAGACAGTTCTTCATCCATGCATGATGAGGAGAACTGTGCCTTAGTGAGTAAGGTGAAGAAGGGGAAGGAGAAAGTTTCTCTTTCCTAATCCAATTCTTCCAATGATGGGAAGAAGGTTGAGAAATCAAAAGTGTGATGCTTTCGTTGTCATGAGGTGGGCCATTATGCTGCAAATTGTCCACGGAGGAAATCCAAGAAGGGATCTGGTGAAGGATCTGAAGGTGAGGCACTTGCTTCACAGTTTGAGTTGGATTTGACACTCTTCGCATGCATGGTTTCATCCATGGTGGGAAGTGGTTGGATTCTTGACAGTGGAGCTTCTTTCCACATGACCGGTGACAAGAGTTTGTTCAGTACTTTGGAGGAGAAAGATCTCCAGATACTCATAGTGATGGGTAATGATGAGAAGTATAGTGTCTCAGGTGTAGGCATGGTTATTTTTTAGAGGGAGCATGGATCTCGCCTTACCTTGACCGATGTCAAGTATGTACCAGGACTGAAGAGAAACTTGGTGTCGATCACGATGCTAGAAGACAGAGGCTATGATGTAGTCTTTAGTAAGGGAAAGGTTTTCCTTAGACACATCATCACTAGATAGGTGAAGCAGATTGGTTCATAGGTCAAGAACTTGTATGGTCTTGAGGTTCAAGATGCATGCAAATCCTTGAGCAACAAGATGGAGACTTGGTGGTTGAGAGGGAGGGTATATTACCTCTCAACATGCAGAGCCAGAAGAAGTCTCAGATGATTGTGGAGGAGCCACGATTGGTGTAGCAGCTTCAGGAGGTTGTGGAGCAGCCACATTAGGGGAAGCTGAGTGTAGATCAAGTAGAGACATCTACTCATGTAGAGACCTCCAATAGGGGGAATCTTCGATCTAGGTGGGCTAAGGGATCACATGCAGCCATACCTCCAGGTAGGAGGTGGGGCGATATAGAGTGATCGTCCCAAGGAGCAGCGACAGGATCCTAGAGGTACCCAACCTCTTGGATGAGACCTTGCTATGGGAGCCCCGATGTGGAGTAGCAAGAACTGACTGATTTGGTAGAGACAGATGCAGATGGAGCGGCAGAGAGAGCGATAGTATAGGGAATCCCAGGAGAGAGAGCGATAGTATAGGGAATCCTGTGAGGCAGCAGGTTGCAGCAATGCGAGAGGCACAAGTGTTTTGCACAGTGCTAGGTGGCACAGAGAGGTGTGCAATGGTGCGAGATGCGTGGAGATGTTGCAGTAGTGTAGATGTTAGAGAGGGAGCACTTGTTAGCAGCAGGTAGAGCTTCAACATTAGAGTATGTTTCTATCCCAACAGAGTGGTCAGTTGGGAGTGTTTTTGTTCCAAGTGTTGTTGGAGTAAGTGGACCAGGTAGATGTGTTGCATGTAGAACATTCCAAAGTTACAGGATCGGGTTTGAGAGAAAACCTTTCTTGTTGAGAGGGAGTGTTGAAAAATGTACAACAAGAAATGTTAAATTTAGAATGTGCTAAAAATAGACCTACTAAAAATAGCATGTCTAAAAATAGCAGTTTGGCCAGTGAGGTCATTGGCCACATTGGGTGAGAGGTGAAACTACTAAAAATAGAAAGTTCTAAAAATAGCATTTCTACATCCCTTCCTATTTATAGCAGTCCCTAGTCTATCTATAGGAAGTAAAATTAATTTTGGTCTTAACAGCAGTTTAAAATATTAATTAATTAATCTCCATGAGTTAATTAATTATGGAAAATTAAACTTGAAGTCTTTGTGAGATCATGCAATTATTTTCTCCCTTGATTTAGGAATTTATCCCTTGATTAAAGGAGATAAGGTTCAGTTCTATGATGAGAGAATCAGTTGACTTAGTTCTAACTAGTCAAGTCTAGTTAGATTATTTTAACAAGTTGTTAAAATAATAAAATATAGTTTGTTAATGCTTGCATGCATGTGACAACTATTATTTTAGATAACTGAGAATTCACTCATGGATAACTGTTGCATGTCAGTTCTGTCAGAGACCCAGTTGAGATCAGATGTGGGATAGTGTACTATTAGATGCTTGGATATTTCTAGTAAGTATTACTTGCATGGAGAAGAATGTATTATAGGAGATTGGAGGACTTGTGGCCTATATATTGAGGCCTAGGTAGTCCATGATTTTCATCTTCTGATTGAAGATCATCAGAGTAGGCCTATTTATTTCCCTGGGATCAGTGCAGGCTTTCACATTAAAAATTACGCTGAAGAGCACCTAGATAGAAGGCTAGATGCTATGCAGTGCACTCTCTCTGTGCCTGGGTTGCACTGGGCAAGTTTCCCAAGTTTGTTTTAGCTATTAGCTCCAAAATTTGTCTTGTTTTTTGCATCAAAAGGATCCTAATTTAGCTTATGATTGTGTTTCAGGATTTCATCGGATTAGAATGTCGATTAATCGGTGAGAAAGAGAGCATGAAGAACAAGACATGGTTGCCCTAAACAACTTTAAGTTATCCGGAATGAGGCAAAAAATAGAACTATTGCAGTTCCTTGTTCGTGCATGGGATCTGACAGATCAGACATTTCACATTGGGGACAAGATGGTCCCTATTACTATTGAGGATATTTACTTTCTTACCGGTCTGTCGAGGCGAGGTGCCACCATCTCACTTTCTAGATTTTCTCATGGAGGTGAATCAATGAGAGATTACATTAGATAGTTTTGTCGGCCAGGTACACAGCCTAGCAAGGATGGGAAAATAAATGTCAGGGATGTAAGTGTTTTTCCTTTAAGAATGATCCTCTTCACGATCGCAAAATTGGCTGGCAGTGTGACATTACATCTGGTGAACAAATCTTATATGCAGTATGCACTGGAGTGTCTAGAGCCAAAAGTGTTCAGCTGGTGCGAGGTTGTACTTCCACTGCTGAAAGAACATCTGACTAAGGTAAAAAGCGGTAAGACGAATAATTTCTACTATGGTTTGATCTTAATTGCTTTTTCCTTAGAGAAAATCCCATTGATGCAACCATAGCATGTATCACTGGGTATGGCTGGTCCTGGAGATCCACGTATGCAGAGGTGGGTTGAATTGATGGATCGACATGATGGTCAGTCAACAATCATTTTCTCCCCTGCATTTTTCAGTTAGCTTGAGCGACAACATGTTGTTATCGAGAAGCATCCATACTCAGGGATGGATTATTGTGGAGATCCAGATTTGATTCTACCAGCTAGAGCACAATGGGGCGCAATGGGTAAGTTGTTTGACCAAAGTGTTTTTTGATTTTTCAAGTTTCTACATGTTTTTTTGTGTTTTTTAATGTTTCCAAGACTAAACTAAAATTACTCTTATGCATACAGATGTGGGTACTGTTCAACCTGCGGTACTCCAATAGGTTGCAGGTGGGCCAACGCAGAGAAACATCGAGAGCACAGTTCTCGAGGACTTGGATTTGGCCGAGACCTTAGCAGAGTTGGAGGATCGCATAGAGGGATTAACCCTTGGTATTCTAGATATCCGGATCGAGGAGTTACCTATGAGGCTGCAGCGCCACACTATTGGTGTTCCTAACTGTTGGGCTAGGCTTTTGCGCATGATAGCACAAGTTGTGACCTGTTACCATGAGCACCACTAGATCTACTTAGGATATTTTGTATGCAATTTTGAGTTTTCGGGTCAGATGACCAAAAGTGTTTTGGGCACAAATTTTGTAAACAAATTTAAAACACCTATCTATTTTACTTTCAGAGGTTTTTATGGTTATATGCAATCCTATTCAACTGATGATGTGAATTGAAAATATTACTTTTACATATGTCACAAATGTCTATTTAACACATAATTTGCTAGAGAATCAGTTAATGTGTTAAGATTTCTGGAAATATGTTGATATTGAATGTGTTCAAAACGTCTTTCCAAAATACGAACTCTAAGGAACATACGAAAAATTGTTGGATTTCGGACAGTATAAATGTTTGTTAGTTGTAGTGCATTGAGTTGCAAGTCCAGCCTAACAATTATTCGGCGAATGCTAAGTGAAATGGCATCATAGAGTAGTTCAATCAATGCGCTATACTCAACGATATTGTTTGTCGATCGACCAATACAAATCCCTTGAAAACTCACTAACTCGCCACTTGGAGCAAAAATGGCCCATGCTGCAGAAGACAAATTCTGCGTGCTACGAATATAGCACCATCGGTGTAACCAACAAAAGGTTCTGAAGACTCGACATCTGCAACAAATGCAAAGTGGATTACTAACCAGATAAAAATCTCTAAAAGACACACACACTCACATGCAATGAAAGCATATATACAGTGAGTTTTACTACACTTAATCAAGCATAGTAACGTTTGAGGTACAACCTGTTTCGGGGATGCGACAATGGAATCCCATCATAATATACTAACTCGTAGGCTCCTTTTTCCAGAACACGCTTGACAACATAAGGACCCATCCACATTGGTTCGAATTTCCCTGCTCCAAGTTTATCAACTTTCTGGTCGTAGAGCAAGACCAGCTCTCCTTCTGAGAAGATACGAGGCTTGAAATTCCTATCATATTTCGCCTTAATATGTTTCTTATGCGCTTCGTTAGCCAATGTGGCATCACGACGAGTTTCATCCAGATGCATTAATTCCAAAAAACACGCTTCTTCTTTAGAAGTGTCAGGTAACAGGTCAATCACGAGTTTGAGCGATGAAATTTCACATTGTATTAGTAAGATTGCTTCCAAACCATACACCAACTGAAAGGGGTAAATCCAGTTGCATTTCACAGCGAGGTTCGATATGCCCACAAGGCAGAGTACAGGATTAAGTGCCAATTTCTTTTATGAATCCCTATCATTCTTTGCAACATCTGCTTCAGGACATTGTTGATGGCCTCAACTATTCCTTTCGCTTGCAGGTAATACGGGGTAGAACTATCATGTGACAGTCCTAACTTAGCAGTCAACTCAGCCATCATGTGATTATGAAAATGTGACCCATGATCTGTAACTATGGCTTATGGTACACCAAACCGGGCAATCACATGGTTAAAAAAGAAAACAACAGTCGTTTCACCATTGTTGTTCAATGTTGGCATTGCCTCGGCCCATTTGGTAAAATAGTCAATGACGACTATAATATACCCATACCCCACGACTGAGGTGGGGTTAAATGTCATAAAGTCAATGCCCCATTTGGCGAATGGGCCAACAGCAACGACTGGATGCAATGGTGCAGGTGGTAATCTAGTTTTTCGGTCATATATCTGGCATGCATGACAACTTCTGACAACAATAATACAATCTTTAAATATAGTTGGCCAAAAGTAACCAGCATGAAGAATCCTTTGTGCGGTTGCATATCCAGATAAGTGTCCACCACAGGCACTTGAATGGCAATCATTCAATGCTTTCTCGGCCTCCTCATGTGTGAGGCACCTCCATAAAATCGTGTCTATACCGCGATGATAAAGTGTGTCACCAATGATCAGATAATCTTTGGCTTAGTAACGAATACGTTGTTGTTGTGAGTGAGAGGTATCTTGCTAGAAAGTTTGGGTTTGGAGATAAATTAGTATATCTCCATACTAGGTGTCAGATGACGAAATTAGAAATAGAGACTCATCCAAAATTTATGGTTCGGATGTTGAATCGATGGAGGTCGAGGGAAGGTCACATAGTAACTCAGCGAAAGCTAGAGATTTCTTCGATTTAGACTTGATGAACTCTAAATCAAATTACTGTAGAATAACTATCCATTTTGAATATTTTCCACCCAACAATTGACGTGACAAAATGTATGTCATAGGGTTGCAATATGAAATGACAGTTGTTTTCCATAGCAGGATATAATGGCGAAATCTTTCAACAGCTTGGATAGCTGCCAAAGCTAGTTTTTCAACACAAGAGTACTTACTTTTTGTATCGTTGAGATTACAACTCAAGTAATAAATAGGATGTTCAATCCCATTTTCTTCTTGGACTAAAACCATGCCAATGGTTGTATCTACAGCAGCGAGATATAGGTAATAGTCATTTTGGTAATTTGGAGAATACATTAATGAAGCTCTAATCAGGGTATATTTAAGAGCGTCAAAGGAAGCTTGCGCAACTTGATCCCAATGAAAGGGTATCTCCTTTTTCAAAAGACGTGTAAAACCTTTAGCCATCTCAACGTAATTAGGAATGAACCTCCTCAGAAAGTTGGCTTTCTCTTGGAGTCTCTGTAACTGTAAAAGATTTTAACGTCAAGGCAAATCCAGAATTTCCTAAACCTTTAATGGATCCAGTCGAATCCCTTCTCGAGACACTACAAATCCAAGCAAGCGACTAGAACCAATGCAAAACACACATTTGTGTGGATTGAGTCGAATCTTGTAGTGTCGGCACCGTAAAAATATTGCTCTCAAGTGTTGCGGGTGATCAGTCTGCTTTCATGAATGAGCAGGTAAATCGTCAAGGTAAGGTTGAACAATGTGCTTGATTTCATGGAAGGCATAATTCATTGCCCTCTGAAATGTGGCCCCAACATTTTTCAAACCGAATGGGAGTTTCCTATAGGCGAATGTGCCCCATGGACAAATAAAAGTTGTTTTCGATTGGTCCTGTGGGCATATATTGATTTGATTGTAGTCGGAAAATCCATCCATAAATGAGAATATTTTGGATCCGAAACATTCATCAATAATTTGGTCGATAAAAGGAGTAGGATAATTGTCCTTTGGACATGCCTGATTAACAATCCCATATCGAGTATATGCTCTTCCATCAAAATCTTTCAACGTGGTCGATGATCGTGACAATGGCGGTGAACCAAGTGTTTTCCTGCAGATCGTGGTCATAATGCAAGTAGATGCCCCCTGATCAATAATAGTTCGGTGAACATTCTTATTGAGAGCTTTTACTTGAATTAGGAAAGCTAACTGTGCCGATAACTATGGTGTATATCGCGCATGGTTAAAAACCACAAGATTTGAATCCGTAGGATATATTTTGCCTATCGCTGACAGTAAAGCCTGCTTCTGAGAGGGATAGTTTTGCAACACCTTGAGTGTCGACATAGCAGAAGGTGATTGAGCAAGATCTTGCACTATGTTATAATTTTGAGATGCTCGATCTTGAGGGTTAAATGTCGATTTGTGCACAACTCCCTTTGGTGGTTTTATTGTCAATTCAGGTACAATGGGTGGAACATTTTCTAATGAAGTCGAAGTCGAAGGATTAGGTTGATCAGTGGCCTGATTATTTGACGATGACGATGGATTTCCATAATCTTTGTTTCTCGTTGACACCAAAACTTCATTTTGTGGCTTTGTGATGGATAACATGAGTACTTGGGATGTGGAAGCATGGTCTGTTGCAACCAAATGTGTCTCCGGGGTTGGAAACAGATCAGTCAACATTGCTGATGCATTTGAAGTCTTTAAAAGTTTAGAGACCTCAGAGCTGTGTGGACAATCTCTTGTAAAATGCTTGTCATTATAGATCAAACATGGATAATGAGGTTTCCTTGCTGAAGTAGAGGAATCAAATGATTTCTTTGGAGGGGAATTATCTTGTTTCTTTTTGTTTTTCCCCTTTTTCTTGCTCCTTGGTTGCTTTGGATTTTTGCCTTTGTTAGATGACACGGCATTAGTCTCAAAGGCAAGAGTATTTTCTGATGCGTTGGTAGTTTGATTGGAAATAACAAGAGTTTGACCAGATGGTGCTGCTGTTTGTGTGCTTGAAGAACTTATCACACCATCATTGGCATGAGAGTCCTTACTCGATTGTGGAGGAAGGGGAACAATGAAAGCTGGTCAAGGCACATTGGGAATTTTATCATAAAGCATGCCGAATTGTGTGTAAATAAAATCCAAGTATTGGGCACGAGCAATAACTTTCTCTTCTATGACAACTCCACCTTTTGCCACATCCTCGGTGATTGATGGCAACAAGGATTTTATGAACCACTCAGCTAAAAGTTGATCGGGAACATATGTCTTAGCCATTCGACGATGATGCCACCACTCATGAATATGATCTGATATATGGGTAGAAGTAGTCTATTTAAAGTTGGTTAGGAGTTCCATTCCAGTCTCGTATCTGATGGGTAACTGGAAGTGGGTCAAAAATGTAGTGGCTAAAGTGGTGAAATTATCGAAAGAATCTCTTGGTAACTCAATGTACCATTTATCAGTTGGACCAATAAGTGTTCTTTGGAAAAGGCAAAGTCTAACCGAATCATCATTTAAGGAGTTTGATGAAAACCACAAATGAAAGGTCATGACATGATTTGATGGGTCTTCTCCAGGATTTCCATTAAATTTTGGAATGTCAGATGGTAACTTATGTGGAATTATCAACCACCAAGGTGCATATAAGATTGGATCATTAGTGAGTCGATTTAAATCTGGTAATTCTAAAGTTGCTACAAACGACAACTGTCGATTCAAGTTAGGTTGAGCATACTTAGGATATGATGGAATTACCTAAGCAATAGGTCTTTGCATACCGACGTAGGGCATCTGCATTTGGTAACCTTGGTATGGTTGTTGTTGAACAAAACTAGCATAAGGTGGTTGTTGATAACTAGTTTGAATGTGTGGTTGTCCATAACCTGCAAAGCCTTGTTGACCAGGACCTTGGTAAGCTTGAGATTGACCAAAACCAGGTTGAGCCTGTGGAACAAGTCCAAACTAGGGTTGGAATTGCTGGAATTGGGGTTTTTGAAATTGAGGCTGCCACAGCCGTTGAATCAACTATTGTTGTTGCTGGTACAACTATTGTTGATTTAACAGTTGTTGTTGTCTAGCAATGAAAGGTTGGCCAGGTTGTGAATAAACTATACCAATGTAAGCCTGGGTCAGTCCAGATAAGGGTATACTAACCTGAGGTTGTTGCTGAACTCCAGAAACAAGTGGTTGTTGTACAACAACCTAAGGAACTTGAACTTCTTGACCTGAAACTTGTGGTTGCAAGGTAGAAGGATCAGTTTGTACCGATTGAGATATAACAATTTGAACTTTTGACTGTGGTACAGTAGTAACAACAGGTGTAGTAGGAATAGATGACACAGTTTGCATTGGTTGTGTTAGATACACAAGCCTTGGTTGAACTGGCATTGTTGGTTTCCATTGACAAACTCTAATTCCAGATTGACCTGAATACTGCGGGATATTACCATATGGTAGTCCTCTGGAATAAGGAGGATACGGTGAATAAGCATATTTCTCTCCATATGGTGACAATTTAATATTTAATGGATGCATAGGTCTTTGTTGACCAGATTGAAGAACTTGATACTGATATGCAGGATCAAACTGTTGAGTCCCATTAGAGAAGAACCGAGTAAAATTTTAGTTGAGGACATGGGTGATGACCATGGTGTAGAAGTAACCCCTGAGTGGGTTCCAGACAATGATTGGTAACCAACCAGGACGGATGATTCACCATATAGGTGCGACTCAGGTGTGGTAGAAAACATCGAAGAGGTTGCAACAGAAGATTCTGCTACAGCTGCATCAGATGATACAGTCTGAGATGTTGATGGTTGTTCAGCCATAGTTAACTGACCCAAAAGTTGTCCTAAAGAATCGACGGGTACTTGAAAAGAAGCAGTATCAAATGGAGCGAAAAAATCAGGAGTATGAGGGTAAAGATAAAGCCCAATTCCAAACTGAAACAGGGTTCTAGGTGTGGAATCTTCTTCCAATTCCTCCTCTATAACAATTAAACCTGGTGGAAGAACTTCACCGTCAGGTCCGTAAAAGATTTTTGGTGTTGATAAAGTTGAACTTTCATTAGTTATTGATGTATGAGGGGTAACCGGTTGATCGTCTTCTGGTAACAACTTTTGAATGTTCATATTCGAAGTCCAGATGTTCGGGTAAATGAACAACAGTTTTAGAAAGAGGTTCTTGAACAAATTAAGGTTCAGATGTAACTTCTGTTTGAATTGGGATTGATTCTGGATTAACTTCTGGTTGAACTGATTCAAGTTCAGAAGTACTTTCTTGTTGAGCAATTTCAAGTTGAGGATCAACTTGTTGTTTAACAACATTGGTTACTATTTCACTAGGATCAGTATTAATGTCTTCAGGTAATTATGAAACTTCTTCTTCAAAAACATATGGGCTAGAAATAGTTGGAGTAACTGGAGTCTCAGTACTTACCGAAATAGATGATTCAGGTAATTCAGATGAAGAACTAGGAGTTCTTGATGTACTAGACTCAGTTAAGCGAGATCGCTTTGCCCGAATTGGTGTCACTTCGGGAGGCAAAGGCAGTTTTCTCGCTGTTCTCCGTGAATGATGGGGTAGGGGTTGATGTTCCTCCACGATTGCTGATTAATTTTATTATCAAAAAATAAATAAACAAAAAGGGGTATACTAGGAAAAAGGTTTACCAAGCAACTGTGAACTGTAGAATACCTCGTGGTGAACCAAGAAGTACGGGCAGACAATCTCCCCGAATGCTGTGTTCAGTGTATCACAGTTTACAAGGTAGCCGAATCGGTTACTTAAGGATGGATAGCAACCTAGAGTTGTCCTCCCATATATACCAGAAGGTAAATGGAGGCCTAATTCGTATAAGCGCCGTCTAATGCAAAATCACACAGTGGGAGCATTCCCATATACTTTACGTACTGTAACACTGCCCTATATACCCGAAGGTACGTGGAAGAGCTACGATATACTCACATACGTGGAATGAGTTATCACACTCGGGATGTATTATAGACAAGTTAGTGATAGCTGCTTTTTTTACAATGCTGGAACACGTCTCTAGCCTAGAACCACTAAATGTTCTCGTTAATGACAATGCTCCATTAGGTAAATTGATGTTAATTTTAAGTTGATCTTGCTTAGGAATTTGCCTTTCAAGTTCACCACGTGATGTATTCTGAAATTCATAGGAATGCAACTATCATAATAAGCATTCTTTCCATTCAATTTAACGATGAAAATCCTAGCTACTTAGGGATAGTGCAATCATATTTATTTTGATCAAAGAGAAAAGAGCACAATCTAAATGCAATTTCCCTACACTATTCCTATCACCACACACAAACTTTTTCAATGCAACATGCATGTATTTCTTTTTGATTCCCTTAATGTGAATATGAAAAAAAAGGAAATATGCACACAAAATCAATCAATCTTTCATACAAATGAAGACTTTTATGACAGTTCAAATTTGAAGGAAGAGAAGACTTTACGACACTTTCTTTCGAATGAATATTAATCAATTATATCCTAAATTTGACTATTGATCGATAAAGACAAAGAAAACATGAAGAAACATTAATCAATCCAATCAAAGTTTGGCTAGACCAGGAGATAACAACTCATTTTCTGAGACATAGCATTCATTAATCAATCAACAAACAATCAAACAGAGAAAATTTGGCAAAAACTCTTTCCAAAGGTGGGAAACTGATCCTAGGAGGATCAGCGCAGCCCAGAGTGGGAGATAGTGTGCTTCAGAGCACTGTCCCTAAGCTAGGGATGCTCTGTAGTGCACTGTGTCCCTCACAAGCCTGCGCTGGTGACAGTAAGCCATCTCAAGAGGCAATTTCACATAGTTTTGACCAATTTTTCAATGTAAAAAACTTAATTACAATTGATGAACACAAATAGAGTCTACAACGATGTCTTAGGAGGTGGATAAGCTACTAGGAAAGAGGATTCTTCCCCAGTGGAGTTTCCAATTTGTTTTGGAGAATTTAGCATCTACGGATAAACACTAATTCACTAGACAAGTAGCTGTGCCTAGAACAACATTTTAAAATGCTTTAGACTTCTCCTATAAACAATAGATAAGATGAGAAGATAGAAGGCCTACCTATAGTTCCACTTTCCTCTCGTCTCCCTTGTATCGATTCTGTCGCTCCTTCCCATACTTAATCCACTTGAGAAGTACCCTGTAAACACAACAGAAGACGAAAACCGATCAAAGCATACGATCCATTGAATATAAATGAAAGGAATCAGAAGCAATTCATACATATAAGCATTATGAAAGAACACAACATATGGAAAAAGGTTCAAACACTTTATTAGATAGAAGAAGGAATTACAACCATCAGTGTCTGATTCAAAGTCATTCCTTCAGCTTGGATCCCATCCACATCACATCAAAAGCAAGACAAGCTTGTGGCATCACATCATTTGCTCCAAAGTCAAGTCTCATAGCAGCATTATCTCCTTACAATTCAACATAATCCAGCCCCTGATCACTTAGATGAGTGGTCAATTTATAGGAAGATGAAGGAGGTTTTGTCATTAATGGTGACATTGAATGGCCTTCCATACTTAGAATTAGTTCCATGGAGGAAGGGATGAGAGGATAGGATTCTCCTTAACTCATTCCTCATCCATTTTCAAGCTCATGGGAGTTGATAAGACAGGGAAACTTCTATATGACTCCAAAAGATAAGAATATCCCCCAAACCCTATGTGAATTTCACTTATTCTCACCCAACGCAGGTGAAAAGAAGCCTAAGTGCTCTGCAGAGCACCCTGGCAATGGACTCAACTGCTCTACAGTGCACCTTCATAAGGGCTTACCTGCGCTGGTCCCTCTAAAGGCAAAATTCTGGATGTCTTCAAGTCATGAAACTGTCTGGGAAGGAGGCATTCAAAGGGTTGACTTGTTTAGGGCATGAAACAACTGAATTTAGGGTTTTATGAGCCCTAAAACACTGATCTAGATGATGGGATTTGATGTGCCCAAATGGATCTGTAACAACAAGGACGAGGTGGGTGGTCATAGGTATAACATATCTCACGGTACTCAGGTGTAAATGTACTTTGTTTATTCGGGAACGCATGAAATTGAGTATGTCCTTGATATAAAGCATTCGTACCAACCTTCACAACTCCAACAGTGGGTAAAGGTGGAGTTGGTCCCATAGGCATAGAACATGGTACCAAACTTCTAAACCTTGTACATTATGTTGCATGATGACCTTGAACATGAAAATTAGTGCACCATACTTGAGGAGGTAAAGGGAACATAGCTTGCATGTCTTTCAATCTTTCCATCAGATCAACAATATGATGTTGTAATCCAACAAGGGCATGATCACTAGAAGTAGCACCTCCCCTGTGCTCATGAGGATACCCTGCCATAGCTTCAATCTTTGTAACTCGCTCAAGTGCATCTTGCAATGTATCAATATTTTGTTGTGTTAAGGGGGTTTGGGTTAAAGACAAAAAACTTTAATGAACATATCTCTCTGGTGATTAGGATCAATTAGGTAACTTAACTTACCAATACCATCCTTAATTGTTACATGCACTCCCATGCAATTTCTCCTTCACGTTGTTTAATATCCCACAATTTCTATAGTCCTTGTTGATTTGTTTGTGGATGTTTAAATTCATGAATACATTCTTGTTGTACTTCATCAATAGTAGGGTTTTGATGTAAATCAAACCATATAATAAACCACTTGAGTGCCTTCTCTCTCAAAGTAGTTTGAAACTCAATAAGATTAGTAGGATCAAGTGTTTGTCGAGCCTCCATTTGGCTTCATACAAATACAAATGTTGTTCAACATCCTCATTCCATCATCCTAAAAATTCATGGTATCAAGTGAATGATTCTACTATATTATCGACAATTGCAGATTTACTAGGCGATATCAATATAAATCCTTGAAAACCAGGTTGTGGAGATCCTGAGGAACTTGATCGAGAACTACTACCAAAACCATTAGAAGCACCGTTGTATATGCATTATAGACCTTTATAAATTTAAAAATCTTTACTAATTTCGAAATAAATTAAGTAGGATTTTGATAAGAAACCATGGGGGCTTAGGGAAGGAGCTACCTGGGTTGTTATCCAGTGAGATATTACTTACACATGATGCATCAACTTCATAAAATAATCCCTTCATCACAAAATGCATTTCTTCATCGGGAGGAATATTTTTGTTCATTAATTTGACTAAAGGTCTTGATTCATCCAACGTCTTCACTCCTGACTCATGGGGATGTTCGCTACTTCCTTCCATCTCTTCGACGACACTGCTTCCAACACCTGATATTTGGCTAGAACTCACACCACTACTATCTCCTATATGATGCAACTCTAAACTAATTGATCCTTCTCTCTGCAACCTTGGACTATTCAACACCTCTTCTATTTGATGTAACTCTCTCTTTCATTTTCATATTTCACGCAACGTCCTTTCCCATAATTCATCAATTTCTACACCCTCCTCTATTCCCTCATATCTCGAGCCCTCAGTGACTCATCTACATCCATCGCAATAATGTCTTCATCTTTCACAACTAGTGTAACAACCCCTGGTTGATTTTCCATGTAAAAAATATAAGACAAAGGTCATGGGACACATATTCTAAGCTAAATGGTGGGGAAAATATCACATTGGGGGTCACTTTCAGTTTATTTATGGCTATAGAAATTGGCAAAGGAAAAAAGGCATTAATTGGAATTTATTTATGAAAATAAAGGAAAATAGGAGAAGAGGGAGATGAAGAGTCACATATTTGAATGAGAAGGAAATTGAAGAGAAAATAGAGGAAAATGAAAAAAATAGAGACATCAATGATAAAAAGGCACCTGAGAAACAATTGACCTCTTTTTCCCATCTTTGGAGTAGGTGTAGCAAAGGAAAGAGAACAAGAACTTGGACAAGTAAGCAAAGGAAGGGAAAGGACAAGCAAAGGAAAACAAAGGGAAAGAAAGAAAGGTTAAATCAATAGCTTCAGTAGGAGGATTTTGCAGGTAACAAGTTGCATGTGTGATTTCCTAGCTAGGGTGTGAATGCATGGTACATGCATTTGTTCATTTGGTCCATTCGCTGTCATTGGCATGGGATTTTCCTAGTTTGATAGGGGTTTCATCCTTGCCTTGCCATTTCCTGGATAACTATGGTGTGATGGGATTTATTTCTTGGTTGAGATTTAGATTGCTAGAAGGTTTTGGAACCAGGTGAGGTGGCCTCAGGAAAATTCCCAAGGGTTGTGGGTGGAGACGATTTTCTCTAGGAATCCCTCAATAGGTGGGTGGAGACAGGAAAATTCCTCAAGGTATGGTGAAGGAATTCTAAGGCATCCAATCTGTTTTGTATTTGTGATCTCTTGACCGGTTTTGGCAAGATCATGGTAGTTTGAGGGCGGAGGTGGTTTAACCTTTGGATTCCCTTGGTTGTTTATGTCTTTTTTATCCCAGGAGATCCCACATTCATGCTTGGAATATGGCATGAGGGTGATTGGCTGAAAGAAAGATTTAGTTTAGCCCAATCTATTGTCGGGTGGTACGTGGAAGTTCCTGACTTGCTTGGATTTTTCATATGTAACTAAGAGTTATTTTCATAATGTGATTAATGAGTATTTGTGTTGGTTATTCAATGATCTTATGGCAGATTTGTCATGGTTTCTATTCTGGTTATATGCTGGTATAAGAATGGTTCTATGATATTTTCTAACTATGGCTCTTGTCCATGATTTGATATCCTAATGAATGGTTGATGAATGCATGGACTAACAAGTGTTATTGCAGATATTGTGAGAGAGAATCAGAACTTCTTGATGATCGTAAGATGATGTTCACCTTCTTAAGATCAAATATGCATTCATGACCTGTAACTCACATTTTCACCACATGTTTGATAAAATGGCTCTCATGGTTAGGCATGGTTAGGTCAAGTTCTTACTTCAAGTTTGAAGGTCTAGCATTGTCGTCATGTTATTATTGCTTCTAGAAAGTTTCAGGCAATTCTAGGTAGTGGTCTGGAGGCTGGCATCAAAAGGTGGCACAGATTTTGAGAGCACGTGCTCAAAACTAAGGGATTTTTGCTATAACAACATGGAAGGAGGATTGTGCATGCATTTGGAGGCCTATAACCACATCCTTTCCTTGTTGTGCATGTGGTTGTGGGCCTAAGTCAATGAAAAATCAATCAAGCTTAGGGATTGAGCACTTGGGGTGGTAGTTCAGCTCCTAGGTGGTCTGTAGTCCAGAGGAAAGTGAGAAAGGTTTATGTTTGTAGGCCCCACTTGATGAAAGGAGATTTTTGGGGTAACCAATTTCCCCTTTCATATCAATTTTTCGATCTTGAGGCCTATGGGTTATGAGCCCATTACCTATTGGAAGCATTTATCTTTCTCTTAAGCCTAAAAAACTTGGGACCATTCAACTATTAGAATACATGAATTACAAGGGAAAAACCACTCGAACACATAAGCCGAACTTCAAAATTTATACACCTGCGTTCATAAATCACCGGTTCCGCACTCCCGGTCCACCATCTTCTGTTGTGCTCTCCATTCACTGATCTCCAAAGCCCCGAAGCCCAATCGCTGATTGACGCTTTATCGCTATCGATGTATCGGCCCCATCACACATCGCTTATTTCTATTGTCACTGTCCCTTGACACTTTGACATCTGATTTGCGATTAGCGATTAGATTGCGACTGTCATTCCTTACTCTCGATCCAACGCTTGACGATTAATCGCAAGATCACAATCAGACAGTTTCAAGGTCCAGTTCCAATAACTCCGGAAGGTTTCCGCTGATGCGATAAAATGCGATCTCTCATTGCGATTCCATCCGGGCCGTTGATCTTATAGATCTAACGGATCCTGTGCATCGTTTCTCCAACCTCCTCTTGGACTTGATCTCTTTCGATTTGATGGATTTCTGCACTTAACACGGTTTCTGCCATACTCTGTTAACACAACATCTTGGGTTTATTATTGGATCGCCATCGATCCTTTAAGTGATCGATGGTCGATCAACAATCTACTAACACTGGACTTCAAGCCATTAACGCATATATACACAGATAACTCAAAAGGAATTATTACATAAACACACACGGAAATCCACACTAAAACACACTTCATATTATACACGACATAGTTACAGATCTAAGGCATTTCAGCCTTAGGAACAATTCTCCCTCGATTACATTTTGACCACTCTGTTCTCACAGTTTTCTGTCTATTTCTCTATATATCTCTCTCTGTCTATCTCACAATATATATAGAACATGCAGGTTCATCGTTACAGGAATATTGGATCGAATCACTGAAAGGATCCGATCAGATCTCTCCATGATTTCCTCTAACAAAAGCCCTGAAGCTCACTATATGCATACATATGGCAGATTACATTAAATAAGTCTTCTAGAGACTTTATCCATTCCATCATATTAGCCCTATTTTAACAGAAATTCCCTGGTTTTCTTCGATGGTCCACATCATCCTTGCTTCCACTTTTGATTCTTCCTTTAATGAAGAGTCCTGGATGCTCCTGCATTAGACTCCCGAGGCACAAACATTTATGACCTCCTGGTCATATGCTTCTCCTTGTCTTTAGCAATTCTACCCACTTCTTAGTGGAACTGCTTTCATGATCTTCTGTGAGCTGCAACCAACCTCTGCAGTAACAGTCTTCCTCTGCTACACAATACCTCACTGAGCTTCCTCCTATGAGCTTTAGTCTTTTGGCATCCTTCTGGTTCTCTCCTCTAGAACCAATTGAGCACTCCTCGCTCTAGGTTGCTGCAAGTCTTCTCACCTTCGGCTGCCATTCTCTACATGACAGTAAGACCATAACTCTCTAGCTTCAACAACTGTACCTCCTCTCCTTCTGCTTGCACTCCTTCTTCCTTCTCGCAGGAAAAATTTCCCTACTCTGATACCAAATGATGAAAGGAGATTTTGGGGGTAACCAATTTCCCCTTTCATATCAATTTTTCGATCCTGAGACCTATGGGTTAGGAGCCCATTACTTATCGAAAGTGTTTATCTTTCTCTTAAGCCTCAAAAGCTCAGTACCGTTCAACTATCAGAATACATGGATTACACGGGAAAAACCACCCGAACACATAAGATAGACTTCAAAATTTATACACCCGTGTTCATAAATCGCCGGGTCCACACTCCCAGTCCACCATCTTCCGCTGCGCTCTCCATTCACTAATCTCTGAAGCCTCGGAGCCTGATCGCCGATACTTCTGATTGCCAATCGACGCTTTATCACTATCGGCGTATCGGCCCCATCGCACATCGCTTATTGCTATTGTTGTTGTCCCTTGACCCCGCGATCTCTGATTTGCGATTAACAATTAGATTGTGACCGTTGTTCCTGACTCTTGATCTGACAGTTGACGATTAATCACAAGATCGCAATAAGACTATTTGAAGGTCCGATTCTGATAACTCCGAAAGGTTTCCACTGATGAGATAAAGTGCGATCGCTCATCGTGATTCCATCCGGGCCGTAGATCATACAGATCTAACAGATCCTATGCATCGTTTCTCCAACCTCCTCTTGGACTTGATCTCTTTCGATTTGATGGATTTCTGCACTTAACATGGTTTTTGCCATACTCTGTTAACACAACATCTTGGGTTTATTATTGGATCGCCATCAATCCTTTGAGTGATTGATGGGTGATCAACAATCTACTAACACTAGACTTCAAGCCATTAATGCATATATACACAGATAACTCAAAAGGAATTATTACATAAACACACATGGAAATCCACACTGAAACACACTTCATATTACACACGACATAGTTACAGATCTAAGGCATTTAAGCCTTAGGAATAGTTCTACCTCGATTACATTTTGACCACTCTGTTCTCACAGTTTTATGTCTATTTCTCTATATATCTCTCTCTATCTATCTCACGATATATATAGAACATGCAAGTTCAACGTTACAGGAATATTGTTTGGATCACTGAAAGGATTCGATCAGATCTCTCCATGATTTCCTCTAACAAAAGCCCTGAAGCTCGCTATATGCATACATATGGCAGATTACATTAAATAAGTCTTTTAGAGACTTTATCCATTCCATCGTTTTAGCCCTATTTTAACAGAAATTCCTTGGTTTTCTCCAATGGTCCACGTCCTCCTTGCTTCCGATTTGGATTCCTCCTTTAATGAAGAGTGTCAGATGCTCCTGCATCACCACTTAACTAGAATTTCGAGGTTGGGTCATGTAATAGTGGTGCTCTGCTTCACATTTACCTAGAGTGCTTGTAAAAATGGGTAAATTTCAGGTTTTATAAAGTGGTACTAGAGCGGGTTCCATTCTCTTTGGGTGATATATGATACCACATAGTGGTATCATAGATTTCAAGTTCAAACACTTGGTTTGGATGGGCTAAATGTATATGGTTATGCATGCATAGTAGGTCATACATGCATCATTTTCGTCATTATTTTTTTGTGTCATCATGATGTTGATATGTTGTCTAAGATGAAGCAGGAGATGTAGATTATTAGAGTGAGGTTGCAACGCTAGGCCTCGAGGCAACAACAAATCATAATATAGGTTTTTATTTTTGGCATACAGGTATGATAGTTAATGGTTATTATATGCATTATGGTTATATACTTGTGTGTCATTCTATTGCTATTGTGGTTACATGCATGATAGATTCTAGTTAATCAATGCAGTCATATGCACATGCATCAATTAGTCATGCATGGTAGTAACTTGTTGTTATATGCATTACAGTCATACATGATGATTATGGTCATTTAATTTAATATCTAGATGTTATATGTATCGTGCTAATCTTGATTGGCCTGTGCAGATGGTTACGGTTATGGTATTCAAGTATGAGTTGATATACTTGTGATATTGTGTTGTACTAATCTGGACTGACTTGTGCAGATGTGATAGTCTCCCTTGAGATACATTGAGGTATGAGTTTGATTATGCCATTTATTTCATTTATCGAACATGGTATGTTTGTAGGAAATAAAATATCAGGGATGAAGAGAAGAGTAGTGGACTACAATTCACATGACTCCCCTAATAGGCCTGATGTAAAATATACAAAATGGAATAGTGGCATGATTATGTGGCATGTTTTTAGGGAAAAAATGTATGAGAAATGAAAATCAAGTTTTGGAAAGTATGGTTAAATTTAGTGGAGCTTTGGAGATTGGGCCATTTCAACAACTACCTCCTTCTACCTTACTATGGATCATGGACAATATTTGGGTGATATTGACTTGAGTGCAAGTGGGTGCTAGTTGTAGCATTATGACTAATGTCTATGAGCTAATTGTAAACTATGACATGGTTGTTAGTCTTGGTAAAGTCTAATTTCAAATTAATAGACACGATGTCTTGATATTTGGAACATGTCGCTGACATGCATGCAAAAATGCAAGGAAACATGCTTGGTATTAGCATGACAAGGTAATATTTGATTTTTTTATGTAACTAACAGTTGGGTGATGTGATAGCACATAATAAGACTTAATTGTAGCAAGGTAAAAAGGTAAAAGAAAGGAATTGGGTGAGAATTCCTTTGGCTATGCTTGGAAACTGCAATTCCAAATAAATGAGTTCTTTGCATGAATACATGAAGTCTTCTTAACTTTGATTTTGTCTAACATTATGTGGATATGTCTTATATTCATGAACATGTATTTGACAGGTATAACCACTAGTTTCCAGTTATGGCTGGATTCGTCGAGGAATTGAAGTCCTTTGAGAGATGATATGTGTACATGTTCAGTTATAGGTCAACGTGCCGGGTATAACAAGGTAAGGAATTTGATATATTGTTATGTTTATTTATCCACTAGTAGTTGTGTGTTATGGTAGTATGATGTAAGTAATTTTATGGAAAAAGAGACTACCATGAAATCTTGGAGTTAGATCGGGTTGAGCTTTCGCTTAGAAGAATTGGGAATGCAGGTTTGAGTCATGGTGTTTGTTGTTAGTGTTGTGCTTTTGGTATTTTGTGATTTGTTTATTTTTGAAATGCGGCTTTGATTGTGTTTGGTGCATGGCCATGCCACTTTGTTTGTGGGTCGTATTGTTGTTGGTTTTCTTTTTTTTCTTCATATTTCATTATTTTCTTTCTTTTTATGTTTTGAGGGTCTTAGGAATTGGTTGGGGGAAGAGGAAAGTTAATGGAGCTCGGGGAGAGATGAATGAAGCCCGACAGGTAATGTAAGACCCAAATGAAGCCTGATGCATTTATAAGGGAAACTAAAGGCAAGAATATGACAGTCGGTTAGGATGGTTAGGTCCATTGAGATAAATGGAAAATGGGAGAACAATCATAAGAAAGGTAATAGGAAGTTAAAGTGAATGGATCTGATGTATTAGATACCTTGGCTATGTTGGGAACTATTGTTCTTAATGTTGTTCATGTGATGCACAGATAAAGGGAGTTTTCTTAACTTTGATCTTATGAATGTTATTAATTATGTTGTGACGATGAATATACTGAATAATATATATATATATATATGTATGTATGTATATGTATATGTATATATATATATATATATATATATATATATATATATATATATATATATATATGTGTGTGTGTGTGTGTGTGTGTGTATTTATGTATGTATGTATGTATGCCATTGTCTGACAGGGTTGTTAGGGATCATGATTATTTTATGATAATGTTTATATGTATATATGTATGTGTGTATGTCATTGTCTGACAGGGTCATCAAGGATCATGATTGTTTTATGCTAATGTATATGTGTGTGTGTGTGTGTACATTGTCTGATAAGTTTGTTAGAAATAATACTAAGAGGGGGGGGGGGGGGGTCAATCAGTATTAGCAAGTCAATAATATTTCATTTCCATAATCAAATTTGTATACGCTACTTTAGTTAATTAAACTTGCGTGTATACGTAGCTGTATGTAAGGCAACTAGTGTATACTCTTCAAACTTATAACTTAGTTAATTCATCATATGTTGATCATTAATTTGTGCATCAAAACCATATAAACAGTAACCAGGTGCAGTAAAATAGAACAGACAATCACACACATGAACACAAGATATAAGGTGGAAAACCAATGTGGGTGAAAAACCACCTGCTGCAATCGTCTCTATCTTCTTTTAATAAGAAACTTCTTTTTACACTTTTTGTACTGGTGTAGAATTATACCAATACACGGGCTTCTACCTGCAGAAGGCTATAACCTTCTCTTGTTCTCCAGCTTCTCTTGGAAGTGAGCTACAACCCCCTAGCTCTTGGACTCGGTGTTGTGTTTACTAGTATGTAGGTGCAGGCCTAAAGAAGGCTACAACATTCTCTTTTCTTCCAGAGACCACGTTTCATAAATTTTCATACTGGATTCATCAATAACATCAATCAACCATCAATTATATCTGCATCAACCAGTCTCCTTTGCACCAACCAAAACTGAATCAATCAATCACTTCTCATAATGTTGTAACCAGAACCCAAGCTAGAACCCAGAACACTGCAACAGCAAACAAAAGTAGCTAAATCATATTTTATTAGAAATACGCTACTTCAATGTGTCTAACCTGCGTAGACATGCCGTTATCTCAAGGTGACCTTGCGTATATTGTGTTTTGATATGCAGAACTAGAGTGTATACGTGCCTTTGCTAAAGTGAACCTACATACAGATCTATAAATGATGATTTAAACTTTACAACAATTCCAGACGTCAGTTATACGCAGATCATCATATTTACAGATTACAACATGCGCCAGTTATTTAGATAAAAGATCAAAACCACACAAAGATACCTCTCTTCAAGCCTTAAGATCTTGACCCATTAATGGAACTTATCCTTCATCAAGCACTCAGGTTCATCCTTGATTTAGATCCAGCTGTGCACCATAACCCAAGGACCTGTATTCTAGATCTTGCTCTTCATTAGATATTCAATACTTGAGTGCCTTTGCCTAATTATCTTCTCCTCCTTTTATAGTCTTAGGCCTTACTCAATACCATGGTCCAAAATCACTTAGAATCAATACCTTGGACCACATATCTGGGGTCAACACTTCGGACAAGATACCTTGGACCAATACCATGGATCAAAATACCATGGACCAAATACCATGGACGAAAACTAAGTTTTCCAATATGTATGTGCCTTTCCTTCCGTGAAAGTGCATGTGTACGCTATACGCGCCTTTTGGTCTGCGAACCCGTGTGTACACGCGACTTGGTCAATGGGGAACCTACGTATACCTCTCTTTCTTCATTCTATGAGCCTAAACTGTGATCTGTCATCTGTGTGAGTTTCCATCAAGGACAACACCTATGTCATAGTGCCAAATCTGTATCATAATGCCAACAATCTCCCCCTTTGGACTTGATGGCAACCCCAAGTCACTCTCCCCCTTTGTCATCAAGGGCAAAGGGTTATGCTCCCCCTGAGTACATGTTGAATTCTCTGATATGCTGAAGTGTGTTGTCCATGCTCCCCCTGAATATAAGCAAGGTCTGCAAAAATATGACTCTATACATACATCATAAATGACCTTCCTATCACTAATGACTCATACATACATCCATCTCCCAACCAAGTGGGGATATACCAAGTTTGACTCATCCACCCAACCAAGTGGGTATATACCAAATGTTTATACATGTCAGAATGAGAACATTACATCATCCATCCCATGCACAGTGGGGAAACAAAATCGGTCGTTTCATGACCTTGACAAGAAAAGATATACATGACATAGAGACCAAATATCTAAAACAAGACTATGATAGTTATTAGCAACTATCATCAACAACATCTGTCAATCACCATCCAGACCAGCAACCATGATCTCCCCCTGAACCTGTTCCACCTGAATAAAAAACAACTGTGAATTTGTACCAAGATCTTCTAAGATAATGCCAACAATGCATTACTATAAGTATATGCTCCCCCTGAATCTGTGCTAGATGATCACTATCAGACCCATATCAGACTCCTTTCATCCACTGTTTTTCTTCAAACCAACATATACGCAACTGTATCCACAGCAACCAACGTATGTACGTAGATACGCTTCATGAAACTCGCGTACAACCACTTTTCTCTGAAATAGATAAGTTTTAACAGCAAGATGATGCATCAACTACTCCTAGCTTCTATCTGAGATATTCAAATGTCTCTCTGGGCAGTGGTTTGGTGAATATATTAGCAACCTGTTCTTTGGAGGGAACATACTCCAATTTGACCTTTTGTTCAAGCACTTGTTCACGTAGAAAATGATATTTGATGGGTATGTGCTTGGTCTTGGAATGCATGACTGGATTATTTGAAATACTGATTGCACTTGTATTATCACATAGAATGGAGATGGGTGGAGTACATGTGATCTGAATGTCTTGCAATGTTTGCATCATCCAAAGGAGTTGTGTGCAGCAAGATGCAGCAGCCACATATTCTGCTTCAGCTGTAGATAATGCAATTGAACTTTGTTTCTTACTGAACCATGACACTAATCTAGAACCCATATAGAATACACCATCACTAGTGATTTTTCTGTCATCCACGCTTCCTGCCCAATCTGCATCTATATATGCATGAAGTGTAAGATCTGTATCCCTAGGATACCATAAACCAAAATTTTTAGTTCCTTGAAGATATTTGAAGATCCTTTTGACTGCCTGAAGGTGTGATTCCTTTGGATTTGCTTGGAATCTTCCAACTATTCCCATTGCATGCATGATGTCTGGTTGAGTACTTGTTAGATAAAGAAAACCACCAATCATGGATCTGTAGGTTGGTTGATGTACTGTTGTTGATTCATCATTTGAGCTAAGACTGCATCCTGTTACCATGGGGGTACATACTGGTTTAGAATCTGCCATGCCATATTTTTTCAAGATCTACTTGAGATACTTGGTTTGTGATAGAAAAATACCATCTTTTTTTTGTTGAACTTGTAGGCTGAGAAAATATGTGAGCTCACCGAGCAGGGACATTTCAAATTCTTGCTACATTACCAAAGTTTTGACTCATGGCTTCTTCATTGCTACCAAAAATGATATCATTGACATACACAAGAAGTATTAGCAATTTATGATTATCAATCTTTGTATATAGATTGCTATCAGCTGATCCATTTGAAAAACCTTGTTGATGGAGGTATTTATCAAGACGGTAATACCAAGCCCTTGGAGCTTGTTTTATACCATAGAGAGCGTTTCTGAGTCGGCATACAAGTTTTGGATCATTTCCAAGGATGAATATATCTGGTTCCTCAATATATACTTCTTCTTCTAAGTCTCCATTAAGAAAGGCAGATTTTACATCCATTTGGTATACTTTGAATTTCTGAAAGCTAGAAAGAGCAAGGAACTTTCTTATGGCTTCAAGTCTAGCAACAGGTGCAAAAGTTTCTTCAAAATTTATACCTTCTTGTTGAGCATATCCTTTACAAACAAGTCTGGCCTTGTTTCTGATAACTTCACCATTTTCATTCAGCTTGTTTTTAAATATCAATTTGGTACCTATGATATTCTTATCATGAGGTCTAGGAACTAATTCCCAAGTATTATTCTTTTCAATTTGCTAAAGTTCTTCATTCATGGCCTTGACCCAAAATTCATCTTTGCATTCTTCATTTACATTTTGAGGTTCGATGGAGGAAACCAATGCTAGATCGCTTGAAGCTTCTGTAATAGTTCTTCTTGTTTGCACACCTGCCTCTTTTTGTCCCAAAATTTGAGTCTCTGGATGATTTTTCTGAACATACCTAGATGGAGTCTTTTCTTCTGCCGTCATCTATTCTTCTGGTGCTTCATTGGTTTCTTCTTCTTTAGAATTAGTCTGATTTGATGTGGAAGGATAATCCTCATCTTCTTCACACTCTTCGGTTTTTACCTGCGTTGGATTTTTTCCTACTTCATCAACCACAACATCAATACTTTCAATAATTTTCCTAAGTCATTTATTATAACACTTAAATCCTTTACTTCGGGAAGAGTAACCAAGGAGAATGCCTTCATCTACTCTAGGTTCAAACTTGCCAAGTTTTTCATCAGTCCTTTTGATGTAACATTTGCTTCCAAAAACTTTGAAGTATTTTACAGTAGGAGTCTTACCATACCAAATTTCATGTGGAGTTTGAGTGCTATTTACCCGAACGTTTTCTTTATTGAGGATAGTGACGGAAGCAAATGCAGCTTCACCCCAGAATGTTGCAGGAGTTCTAGACTCATCTAGCATGGCACGAGCCATTTGTTGAACAGTTTTGTTCATCCTTTCTACCACTCCATTTTGCCGAGGAGTCCTTGTGGTGGAGAATTCTCTTTTTATTCCATGTTCTTCACAAAAGTCGAAGAATTCATCTGAGGTAAATTCCCCTCCTCGATCAGATCTGAGGCATTTGATTTTGCGATTTGATTCATTTTCAACCAAAGCTTTGAAGGCTTTGAACTTTTCAAATGCTTCATCTTTATGCTTTAGAATTATATCCAACACATTTTGGAAAAATCGTCAGTGAACAATATAAAGTATTCTTCTGCATGAGGTGACTTTTTCCTTGATGGACCACATAAATCAGTATGAACAAGTTCAAGAGGCCTACTAGCTGATCCTTCCTTCTAAGGGAAATGTGCTCTGGTTTGCTTACCAAATTGACATGATTTGCATATTGAATTTTCTGGAATGCTGATATCAGGAAGATCATGAACAACTTGGAATTTGCATGCTTTCCTTATTTGAGGGAAGCTCAGATGCCCCAATCTTCTATGCCATAGCTAGTGTTCATCATTTTTGCTCAGATAGCGCTGTTGTTGTCCTCCCTTGAGTATGTATAAATTATTTGGAATTCTTATGCCTTTGATCACGGTTTCTCCTGTATCAAGATCACAAACAACACATCCATTTGATTGAAATACTACTTCCTTTCCTTGATCACACATTTGACTGACACGCAATAGGTTATGCTTTAGACCATCAACATTCATAACATTCCCATCTTTAACCTTTTCTTTTAAGAGAAAAGAACCTTTACCTTTTATGACAGCAAGAGTGTCATTTCCAAATGAGACCTTCTTTTCCTTTTCTAAGGTATTGTCTGACTGAAGTTTTTCTTTATCACCTGTCATGTGTTTCAAGCATCCACTGTCGATGTACCACTAATTTTCTTATCCTTCTGCATACAAGGCTATACCACATCTTTCTATTTGTGGTTCTTTCTTTCTCCATATTTTGGGACTCATTGAAGTTTGCTCCTTTTGCCGAAATTTACTCCTGCATTCAGAATCTTCATGACCGAAGTTGTTACAGATAGAGAATTATATTTCATTTTCAAGAAGAGAAAAGTTATTGTAGGTCCTTTTCATGATCCCTTTCACATTCCTTTGATTTCATGCTTCTCTAGTCATGATGGTCTTGTAAGCAACACATTGAGAGGCTTTGTGTCCAAAGTTATGACATGAAAAACATTGGCCATTAAAGAAGTTCCTGCGATTATCAAATCTACTAACCTGGTGAATCATTTTTGAAGCAAATTGAGTATGATTTACCTAAGGTTGGTTGTAACTTTTGTTCATCCCTGAAGTAGATTGAACCTGATTTACTTGGTGAACTATTTTATGCCTTTGCTGATGATTGTAAAACTGTTCACTGCTCTTTGCTGCGTCAAGATAGCTTTTAGTGGAGGTTGACAGCTTCTGTGCTTGAGATGCTTCTTCAGTATATCCAAGACCTATATTTATCAGAGGAGAACGCTGCACTTTGATTATTTCATCTAAAGATTCGGATCCTTTAGAAAATCTGAGATTGAGAGCTTTTGTTTTCTCATTATCTTTTCTTAGACCCACAATTTCACATTCTAGTTTTCATTGTGTTTTTCTCTTTCAGCAAGTTGGAATGTCAGAGTATCTATAATCATACTCTTTTCTTCTAAACAGATTTTCATTTTAGAGATTTCTTCATAAATATTATCTTCATCTAAAGCATCCAAGAAATCATCATCTTCAAAAGCCATTAGAAGTCTATAGTCATTATTATCTTCATCACTGTTTGATAAACCATTGCTATCTTCATGTATATAGTAGCTCTTCTTACTTACACTTAGTTTTCTATTCCATTTTTCTGATTCCTTACCTTTATCGAGCTTATCTTTATGCGGACATTTGGTAGCATAGTGACCGACTCTTCCACAAGCAAAACATTTGGAAGGTAGTTTACCTCTGAATCTTCCAGAAACCCGTTGAAGGTTTTTGACAAAGTTTGCTTCTTCCTCTTCTTCTGAAATATGTCCTGATTCATTGAGTTCTTCTCTTCCTGAAGCTTTGATTACGGCTTCTCTCATGTCTGATGGACCTCCTTTTCTCATTTCGAAAGCAGTTAAGATTCTGTGTAGCTATGTCATAGTGATACTGTTATGAAACCAGCTCAAGAAAAGATAGAAAAGATAGATCAACGCCTTAGAATTCAGCCTCTTCGAGGGGGAAACCTCCTTTACATTACATAAATGAACAATTCTTGGATGATACAAATGAAAAGACCTCCTTTCTATATATAGGAGTCTAAGGGGTCATAAGATAATCAGAGCCGACATAACAATAATAATGTAAGGGCACAATAATAACAATAGTGGGCTTCTATGTGGCACAATAGTAACAATATGGGCACTACATGGGTACATGAATATAATAAGTGGGTTGTACTAATAAAAATAAGGGGTTAAACTAGTAGTATAGGGGCCTAACATGCCCCTCTCCTTCAAAAAGCGTTGTCCTTAACGCTTGAGTAGTTCTTGATGCTTCTGTATAAAATTCTTGTCCTCCCAAGTGGAATCTTCAACGGGTAAGTTCTTCCACTTGATGAGATACTCTGAAATTGATCGATTTCGTAGCTGTCAGGTTCTTGTTTCTGTGATTGCTCCAGGTTCCAATATGATTTTTCCTTCCTCTTCAATTTCTGGCAATATTGTTTGAATTGGGATCTTTTGCAACTTTTGAATAAGTGGCCATACTTCTTCGTCCTTCTTCCATTCATCCCTTGCTTCGTTTATCCAATCTGGTTGGATAATATAAATAGCACAAAACAATGCTTCCACATCCTCATCCTTGAAGAGTCTTCCCATTCGGTAAGGTCGCCATTTTTTAAGTGCATGTAGTATTGCCAACATTTCCTTCTCATAAATAGCTTGCTTGAGATGTAGTAGTAAAAATACCCAATCACCTACATCAAAACTTTTTTCACTACGATGTTTATCTACCTGTTGTTTCATTTGATTTTGCACCGAAGTGGCGTTATCCTTTAAAAGTTGGAGAACTTGTTGTTGATGCTCGATGTGATCTTTCACTGCTTGAACCTTTTTCTTCTTGATATGTCCTTCTATCTCTAGAGTTTGAGGAGTGGTAATTTCTTCCAATCCTTTACAAGATATGGTCGGATTCATTTCATGATGCTCGATGTGATCTTTCACTTCTTGAACATTTTTCTTCTTGATATGTCCTTCTATCTTGATAGTTTGAGGAGTGGTAATTTCGAACAATGAATTACAAGATATGGTTGGATTCATTTCTTCTTTCTCGATGTGATCTTTCACTTCTTGCACATTTTTCTTCTTGATATGTCCTTCTATCTTGAGAGTTTGAGGAGTGGTAATTCTTGCCAATGCTTTACAAGATATGGTCTGATTCATTTCTTCTTTCTCTGGGGTGGGGTCCTGGCGTATATCTTCTTCTTTTGATGTTTCTTGATCCTTTTCGTCCTCCTCTTCATATTCTATGTAAAATAATTTCTTCTCAGCACACTTATGACCTTTAGTGCATTTGCTATCACAATTGTAACAAAGCCCTTTTTCTATTTTTTCTTCCAATTGTTGTGGTGTAACCCTTGTAGGTTGTGGAAGGCTAGGAGAAACAACACTTCCATCTTTATAGTTGTGAGGGGTACACTTCCTGGTTTCCATAATTTTTCTTTCCACTATGTCACAAAGCCCTTTTACTCTTTCCAGTTGTTGTGGTGTTTCTCTAAAGAAGGTGTTGCTCTTTGTATCCTCATAATGTGCTATCATTTCCTCTGTGAAAATTGACCACGTAACAAGTTGTTTATGAGAACAAAGCCCTTCATACCATAAAAATTGATCTGGTTCTAAATATGAAGATGCAATACATACCTTTTGTAACAGTTGTACACCATGTAGATCAAAATATTGCTCCATCTGAAGTATCCAATTTACTAGATCCTTGCCATCAAACTTCCTCATCTTGCTTTTTCTTGATTTTAGGAGCTCGACCTTGAAACGACTATAACTCTGTACTTTCAGATCTTTAAGTTCTGAAATTACGACCTATAGTAGCCCTCTATGTCCTCTTTCCAATGCCACAAGTCTTATCCAAATTGGATTCTCTAAGAAAGAGTTATGCACAATCTCCCCAGATGACCTGATTATAGACCTTTCCAGAACAGCGAACTTGTATGAAGTGCCACGTGTCAATTTTTGACCTCTGGCTCTGAAAAAGATACACAAGAAACTACAGTCCGTCCTCTTTTCGTAACCCTTTACGCAATTTCAATCCGATCCCCAGAGAGAAAGTTATGACGATTTTCCCCAGGTCACCTGTTTTGAATGTAATTCAGGAGTCTGCAAAAAGACCAACTTCCTCAGATCATATCTCCGAAAATATTGCAGAAAAAGCTCTGAAATTTGGACACAAGGTTCAGTGCGATTTCTTCTCAAATGGGTGTTTTTTGCGACTTCTGAAACATCACAGAAAAAAAGTTATAGCGAAAATTCCACGATGACCTGTTTGGAGCAGCGAAACCCTAGAATCCAAAGCTCTGATACCAAATGTTATGAAACCAGCTCACAAAAAGATAGAAAAGAGAGATCGACACCTTAGAATTCAGCCTCTTCGAGGGGGCAACCTCCTTTACATTACATAAATGAGCAATTCTTGGATGATACAAATGAAAAGACCTCCTTTCTATATATAGGAGTCTAAGGGGTCATAAGATAATCAGAGCCGACATAACAATAATAATGTAAGGGCACAATAATAACAATAGTGGGCTTCTATGTGGCACAATATTAAAAATATGGGCACTACATGGGTACATCAATATAATAAGTGGGTTGTACTAATAACAATAAGGGGTTAAACTAGTAGTATAGGGGCCTAACAGATACTCTGAAGATCCTGCTTTTCTTCTATGGCAAAAACTTTTGATTCAAACTTAGTAGACAAGGATCTTAAAACCTTTTCAACTAAAGTAACTTCTTTTATCTCTTCACCCAAGTTCTTCATGCAATTAACAATCTCAGCTATATGTAAGAAGTAATTAGCTATACTTTCATCATTGTGCATTTTGAGAGTTTCATATTGAATTATGAGAGATTGCAGTTTTGCATGTTTTACCTAATTGTCTCCTTCATAGCTTAGAACGATCTTGCCCCATATTTCTTTGGCGGTTTTGAGCTGCATAACTTTGACAAATTCTGATTGTGATAGACTCCCCAATAATGTATTGAAAGCCTTGGCATTGGTTTCATATTGCTTTTTACTTACCGTATTTGTAGGAATTGTTGATGGAAATGTATATCCTCCTTCCACGATTTCCCAGACATCTGTTCCAAGAGATTGAAGATAGGTTGTAGTTCTTACCTTCCAATAAATGAAGTTGCTCCCATCAAATATTGGTGGTCTAATGGATCCCTCTCTTTCGTAGTTACTCATGATGATAGATCTTCCTTCAAGCGATCAAGCTTCTTCTGAAGGACCTGCTCTGATACCAATTGTTGGAAATAATACTGAGGGGGGGGAGGTGAATTAGTATTAGCAAGTCAATAATATTTCATTTCCATAATTAGATTCATATACGCTACTTCAGTTAATTAAACTTGTGTGTATACGCAGTTGTATGTAAGGCAACTAGCATATACTCTTCAAACTTATAACTTAGTTAATTCATCATATGTTGATCTTTAATCTATGCATCAGAACCATATAAACAGTAACCAGGTGCAGTAAAACAGAACAGAAAATCACACACATGAACACAAGATATAAGGTGGAAACCCAATGTGGGTGAAAACCACCTGCTGCAATCGTCTCTATCTTCTTTTAATAAGAAACTTATTTTTACAATTTTTGTGTTGGTGCAGACTTATACCAGTACGCAGGCTTCTACCTACAGAAGGCTACAACCTTCTCTCATTCTCTGGCTTCTCCTGGAAGGGAGCTACAACCCCCTAGCTCTTGTACTAGCTGTTTTGTTTACTAGTATGTAGATGCAGGCCTACAGAAGGATAAAACCTGCTCTTTTCTTCCAGGGACCACATTTCATAAATTTTCAGACTGGATTCATCAATAACATCAATCAACCTTCAATTATATCTGCATCAACCAATCTCCTTTGCACCAACAAAAACTAAATCAATCAATCACTTCTCAGAATGTTGTAACCAGAATACAGTAACAGTGACCAGAACCCAAGCCAGAACCCAGAACACTGCAATAGCAAACAGAAGCAGCTAAAGCATTTTTTATTAGGTACATGCTACTTCAATGTGTTGAACCTACGTAGATACGCCGTTATCTCAAGGCGAACCTGCGTATATGTTGTTTTGATATGCAGAACCAGTGTGTATACGTGCCTTTGCTAAAGTGAACCTGCGTACAGATCTATAAATGATGATTTAAACTTTACAACAATTCCAAACGTCAGTTATACCCAGATCATCATATTTACAGATTACAACATGTGTCAGTTATTCAGATAAAAGATCAAAACCACAGAAAGATACCTCTCTTCAAGCCTTAAGATCTTGACCCATTAATAGAACTTATCCTTCATCAAGCGCTCAGGTTCATCCTTGATTTAGATCGAGCTTTGCACCATAACCCAATGACTTGTTTTCTAGATCTTGCTCTTCATTAGATATTCAATACTTGAGTGCCTTTGCCTAATGATCTTCTCCTCCTTTTATATTCTTAGGCCTTACTCAATACCATGGTCCAAAACCACTTAGAATCAATACCTTGGACCAAATACCTAGGTTTAACACTTTGGACAAGATACCTTGGACCAATACCATGGATCAAAATACCATGGACCAAATACCACGGACCAAAACTAAGTTTTCCAACATGTACGCACCTTTCCTTCCGTGAAAGTGCGTGTGTACGCTATACGCATCTTTTGGTCTGCGAACTCACGTGTACACGCGGCTTGGTCAATGGGGAACCTGCGTATACCTCTCTTTCTTCATTCTGTGAGCCTGAATTGTGATCTGTCATCTGTGTGAGTTGCCATCAAGGACAACACCTGTGTCATAGTGCCAAATCTGCATCATAATGCCAACAAAGTTTCCAAGGATCATGCTTGTGGAGGAATGATTGCTTATGTATGTGAATGGCATGGAGAGGTTCCTAGTTTTATGAGGAATCAAGTGGGAAGAGTAGCCCTAACAAACATACGAGGTTAGTATCATGTGGATATGATTTTGATATTATGTGCTTATATTATGCCTATGTTTATGTTATGAAATACTATGTTGAGGGATACATCAGTGGAATGAAAGAGGTGAAATATATGACATGATAGGACAATCATGGACAGCGGAAAGAGCCACAAATCCTGTATTTGGATTGTGGATGCATGTAGTAAGGTGTGGGAAAGATACTAGAGGAAAGGTTGCCTGGTAGAGACAATGTGGTCTCTGGATGTGTAATACTGTTTTTGTGTACATGTTGTACATGTGGTGTCATGTATGTGTCATACATGTTGTGTTGTGTACATGTGGTACTATGTCATGTGTATTGTGTATTCATTATATTTTACAGTGTGTACGTATATGTGTTGTGTTGTACACTGGGTGTATGCGTGTGTGTTGTGTTGTACACCAAGTGTAGGTATGTGTGGTGTCGTACACTCGGTGTAGGTGTATGTTTTGTGTTGTACATTATGCATGTATGTGTTGTACAATGTGATGGGACAAGTAGGTATGGGACTATTTGGGCCCTTGTTGCTGATATTGACGGTTGAGGTGGTTTATTCTCGGGATACCCTTGTTGATATTGAGGGAGGAGGAATTTTAGTCTTCATATTCCATTGTTTATTTGAAGAGAAGGCACTAGATTCTTTCTGGGTTTGGCAACCAATGTAGTGTGTGTACATGATTGAAGAGACGAGAAGACACTAGGTGATTTCTAGGTTTGACAACTGATTCAGTGTGCGTACGAAAAGGACAAAGAACAAAGGAAAAAGAAAATAATCATTTGAATGATAAGTATCATTATTTCATTTCAGTTTTTAATTATGCACATGATTTACGATTCTAATTTATGATGGTTGAGTTTTAAGCCTACCATATGTGATATGTTTATACATGTTGATTTGGTTAAACAACTAGCTTGACTTGTTGTGACAGGAGGTAAACAAGATTGCAAGTGTACCTTATTGACAAGCCACCAATGGGGTATGATTTGAAGTGATTTGAATTTATTTTTACTGTAATGGAAATTGTGTGCTTCCTATCGGGAAGTAAGGAAATGGCCGGTTTGGGTGGTTGAAACTGATTACAAGAATTAGCAGAAACAATAAAATGGAATTGGAACATGTAGAAATATGTTGGTAAAGTAGTTAGGAGCAAGGCCATTGTGGGACAATGGTACCCAATAGTGTCCATTGATTGGCATGGGAATGGTATGACCAGTATGATGGTTTTGAGGTAGAGATATGCCTTGGTTTTTACACCTTCTAATGCAAGGAAACCTTGCCAAGGGATGGATTGCCTGAGGGACTGTGTAGCAGAGAAGGGGATCTTGGGGAACTTGGAAGGTGAGTGACTGCATGAAAGCGAGTGAATGGAATGCCCAAGGGACTGTGTAGTAGAGAAGGGAAGGTTGGGGAATGAATTTGTTTTTTTCATTAGCATTTCTAGATGGAATTAGAAGAACATTGGGAGTGTGCCCTAGAATAATGAGCCGATAGTTGTTCAATGAGGGAACAAGTAGCAAAAAGATTGTAGCACTGGAAATTGGATGCAGGTTTGACTTTAGCAGTGGATTTTGGACTTCCTGGGAAAGAAGTGAATCCTAGTACTACTTTTGAGGGTGGAGGAGTGAGCCTCTGGATTCCCTTGTTGCTGATGCGGGAACCATATCCTTTTATTTGCTAGTTAGAGAAAACATGTGAATTTACATGTGTATATTATTGTAAATATTGTATTAAGTTGTGTTTATAAAGCTCCATATATAGTATGATTATTTGATGGTTGAAGAAAATTTGCATGAGTATATATGTGGGTTTTATTGTAAATACCATAATGAGTTGTGTTATAAAGCTATAGTAAATGGTATGTTTGTTATGTTTTTAGTAGTGGTCAATGTAAATACTACATCGAGTTGGGTTATAAATATCCATAGGTAGTATGTCTTGTTTTTAGCAGTTTGTTGGTCATAGGTGTCAAAGAACACCAAGGACGGTGTTCCCCCAAGGGGGAGGGATTTGTAACAACCCCTGGTTGATTTTCCATGTAAAAAATATAAGACGAAGGTCATTGGAAACATATTCGAAGCTGAATGGTGGGGAAAACATCACATTGGGGGCCACTTTCAATTTATTTATGACTATGGAAATTAGAAAAGGGATTAGAAAAGGAAAAAAGGCATTTATTGGAATTTATTTATGAAAATAAAGGAAAATAGGAGAAAAGGGAGATGAAGAGTCACATATTTTCATGAGAAGGAAATTCAAGAGAAAATAGAGGAAAATGAAAAAAATAAAGGTATAAATGATAAAAACGCACCTGAGAAACAATTGAAAACTTTTTCCCATCTTTGGAGCAGGTATAACAAAGGAAAAAGAACAATCACTTGGACAAGTAAGTAAAGGAATGAAAAGGACAAGGAAAGGAAAACAAAGGGAAAGCAAGAAAGGTTGGATTAACAACTGCAATAGGAGGATTTTTCAGGTAACAAGTTGCATGTGTGATTTCCTAGTTGAGGTGTGAATGCATGGTACATTCATTTGTTCATTTGGTTCATTTGTTTTCATTGGCATGGGTTTTTCTTGGTTTGATAGTGGTTTCATCCTTGCCTTGCCATTTCCTGGATAACCATGGTGTGATGGGATTTATTTCTTGGTTGAGCTTTGGATTGTTGGAAGGTTTTGGAACTAGGTGAGGTGGTCTCAGGAAAATTACCAAGGGTTGGGGGTGAATATGGTTTTTTTTAGCAATCCCTTGGTAGGTGGGTGGAAACAGGAAATTTCCTCAAGGTATGATGAATGAATTCTAAGGCATCCAAGCTTGTTTTGGATTTGTGATATGTTGAATGGATTTGGTGATATCACGATAGTTTGAGGGTGGAGGTGGTTTAACCTCTGAATTCCCTTGGTTATTTATACCTTTTTTTATCCCATGAGATCCCACACTCATTCTTGGAATATGGCGATGGGGTTATTGGCTAAGAGAAATATTTGGTTCAGCCCAATCTAAGGTTGGTTTGTACATGCAAGTCCCTGACTTGTTTGGCTTTTGCATACGTATCCAAGATCTATTTTCATAACATGATTAATGAGCATATGTGATGGTTATTCAGTGATCTTATTGTTATCGGGAAAACTAGTGTCTACGCAGAGCTGCTAGTCCCACTAAGGCTGGTAGCTACCTTAGAAACAAAAAAACTAACACCACTTTCGTTTTCCTTTATGAGAAGTAGATGAGAGAAGAATAAAGGAGACCAACCTCAGTCTTGCGCTTGGTTCCTCTCCCTTCTGATAGTCCTTTGCTACTTGCTTCCTTGTATACCCAGCTTCAAAGAGTACCTGTAGAATCAAAGCAGCACAACACTATCCGAGAACATAGATCTACTGTCATAAACAATATAGGACCAGATATATATTAACCAAGCAAATGCATATAACATCAATCATACAAGAATGTGGAGGAAAACTTGAATAGCTTTATTGATAATCAAGAAAGAGAAAAGAGGATTACAACCAATTGTTCTGACCCAGCATCATCCTCTCAGCAAGAAGCCCTTCTTCACCTCATGAAAAGCTTAGATCACCCAACACTATGATATTGCACCAAGAAACCAGTAGCACTTCCTTACAAGATAAAAAATTCCAGCCCCCTCCCTCTAGATCTCTGGGATGAGAGATCTATATATACATATTTGCAGAGGTGTGAGTTAGCTCTAGGTTTTTGATTAGTGTCTTCTCTTTGATAGTTCTTGATTCCACTCGGAGATTGATGTTCTCTTACTCATCCCTGGGTGAATTCAGAGAGACAAGTGTCCTGGGGAAGTTTCTAGAAGATTCCAAGATCATCCACTTAGCAAACTGCTTCCGCCATTTGTCTACTCTCGTCCATCGCACCCCATAGAAGGGCTTTTCAACATGCATCGCACTTCCTGAGTGCATTTAGGTGGGATGCATCGCACCCTGGCCATGGAGCAAGTGAAATGATCCAGTTTTGACTAGTTCTGAGTAGTTTTTCATGGAGAACTTCTGGGAGATGATGTAATCAGCTGACCTTGTTCTTTTAGGGGTTGGAACAACACCTTTAGGGACTTAGGAGCCCTTGGTTTATGGACATTTATGATTGGGGTTGCAGTGCCCAAAAATGTCTATACAGTTGCCCCCTAAAGCATGAGGTCGTTAATTTGTCGATGTCGGGTGAAATGCTTTATCATGAGGATCTGAAGTTCTTTCAAGCTGGAAGGAGACCTGTAATAAGATACAATACAATACATTATCTTCATAATATTTTCATGATCTAGCTAAGGCGGGCATTCCCATGCTTAGCTTTATAAATTCATTTTCATGTACATGAGACAGACAATCGTCTGAGTGTAGACTGATGATTCTGGTAGAGCCATCGTCCCTTAGATTGGATGATTATCTATGCGGCAATGATGTACATTTGATGTCTTTATTTTCCTGAATATATATCGCAGCCCGGATGGATGAAAATAGATCCGGGGTCTTCAATCTCATTCAATCTTCACTCAAAGTACAAGTCGATCCATGTGAGAGATGTTCTGGAGTCGAACATGGAAAGACATCGCCTGATTACCAGCCAATGATGTAAGCTGTTAACAGGCGCGAGAGGAATCACCGATAATGATGATGAACCTCAAGGTACTACAGTACAATTCACGTGGTGTGAATAAGGGACTTGGCGTCGAACACCACGCAAAATATTTCGGTCGAAGGCCATTGATGTAAACCTGTCGCCGGAAGTGAGAAACTTGCCATTGAGGCATGCAAGCTTCAAAGTATTGAAAGGGTTGTTCCTAGATCGACTTCTTGGATAATGAGCTGATGTCGACAAGAAGCGATCCGTCATAGGAGGGCCTTAGTGAATCCCACATCAATGACACGGAATGGAGAAAATGATTTTAATGGAGGTGAAAACGATCTGATGATACAGGTTTCAGGGTGCCGGTCATGAAAGAATGGAGCGTGAATGTATTGCAGTGGATGAGACACAGGTTAATTCTCTGAGCGACTTCTCTTGAACATATCGGTGAGACTAACATGATGGATTGGTAGCGTTAACCCCAAATGTAGATGGTGTGATGGACCAATGGTGTTATGACTAGTGAACGGAACAACCCAACCCGACTCGGATGTGGAGTGAAAGTGTCATGTTCAAGAGCGACTTGCTACCAATAAAGTTTCTTCAAGTTTTCTTCCCAATTTTTCCCCAGTCATTACTGACCAGTACCTCTCTATTTTTGTCAAGCTTGAGGAGCATAACATATGCTTGTTCTATAATTTTCCCTTCGGGCAAACCCATCGCTATGTTTTAATGAGCCTAGCGATAGTGAAACTCGTTCTTGTCTATATGGACAAGTTTGTCGCTATTCAGTTTTAACAAGTTTAACGACAAGGATAACTCGGTCCTTTTCAATTTTAGAGAGTCTGAAAAAGGGACGTAAAGAAAACTCCAATAATCCTTTTTCGTCATATAATCCCTTGAGTCCAAAAAAGTATAAAACAATACAAAAGGGATGAATTTTCGGTACTTTTAACGAGCCGAACAAAACAAGCGCTCGATCTTTTTGTGTAATAATCCCTCAAGTCCAAAAAAATTAAAATCTAAAGGAGGGATAGCACTTCCGGTCACTTTAACGAGCTGGAGAGGCCAATCGCTCAGCAATATTTTCATATTTTACGAGTCAGTTGAAAAGAGCTTAAAGGAGACTCGTTTTTTGAGGAACGAGTGATAATTTTGGGTAGCAGCTAATTCCAGGTAAGGTTTGGAATTTTCCAATCACGGCAGTGTCATAAGGATGGCTAACAGGATCACTCTTCGCAGCTGTTCCTCAAAAGGGGTAAACAATCAAGTGGAGGTGAATGATTGGCCAATACAGACTGGAGGTGATGATGAGAACATGACCAAGGCTTCAAAGGCTGATGATAATACATTCACGATGGTTATTTACTGGAAATGGTTCATTTTTTAATGAGCTTAAATGCTGGGGGAACATTTGCTCATTGCTTATGTTTATTTTTTAACGAGCTTGAATTCCGCGTTAAAACTGCTCGATGCGGGTTTATTTTTTAATGAGCTTGAACCCTGCGGTAACACTGCTCATGATAAGTTTGCATGCCCCCAGCATAATAACGCAAATTGAGGTGCATGGCCCCCAAGCTTCATTGCATTCAACTCGGTGGTTGGAATGAAGGTTTACCTTTGAGATTTGTAAAGGGATTTGTTTCATTTTTTAATGAGGTTGACACTGTAAAAGAACTATCCTCATGACTCCTTGTTTCATTTTTTAACGAGGTCGACATGAGATAAGAACCGTCCTCGGAATCCACCGTATTTACAGTATTTGATAGAAAATAAAAAACTGAAGGATGATTAAGGTTGGTGGAATAATCTTTGTGGTAATCCGGAAGACGGGAACGATGGTGGTGATTCTCCCAAGGTGCCTCTCCTATCATCATTGATTGAATGATTTCTTCGTCTGTAGAATGTACATGCGACCAAGGATCTGAAGAGGTGCCATATTCCTTAGACCTATCTATCCAAACACTCGATGAGCATTGATTTAGGTTTGCCCCCGAGGCCAAGAAAATGGATTGCTACAATATTTCTAAAATGGCGATGATCCATGCTGACAAAATGTTTAGGAATCTTCCGAATCCATTAGATATAGAAGATTTCATATTGTAGGTTTCCACTGTGGCCACTTCTGCCAGGTTACTCGGAGGTGTTAGGGCAAAAGTACCCATTAAGGCAGGGTCTTTTAGGAGGCCTACTCCAATATTTTGAAGTGAATGATTGCTTTCATGGATCATTGGAATGCTTCCCGTAACTTGTGAACTTTTGGGGAGAAATGTTTGTTGGTCAACGATTGTAATTCCTCCTTGAAAGGGAAATGCAATCTTCCTGAAGTAGGTCGACACAACTGCGGCCATGGCATATATCCAGGGCCTTCCCAGTAGGATGTTGTAATCAAGGTTTCCGTCGATTACTTCAACATCAATTTCTACTGTTTTGCCCCCTAGTTCAACTTGCAAGTTACTTAAAATCTCGTATGGAGTGTATGATCATCCATCAAATGCTTTTAACATTGTTGATGATCACGACAAGGGTGGTGAGCCTAAATTTTTCCAGCAACTCATCGACATAATACATGTAGATGCCCCCTCATCAATAATTGTTCGATGAACAGTTTTGTTGAGGGCTTTCACTTGAATAAGGAAAGCTAGTTGAGCTGGTAACTGAGGGTCATATCCTTTGTGATTAAAGGATACAAGATTGGAATCCGTTGGGTCAATCCCACCTATTACTGATAATAGATCCTGCTTTTGGGAGAGGCAATTTTGTGGTACCTCAAGTGTCGACATAGCGGACAGTGATTGGGCCAGGTCCTCTACTATATTATAATTCTGTGCTACTTTGGCACGAGGATTAAATGTCGATTTGTGTACTACTCCCTTTGGTGGCTTTATCATTGGTTCAGGAATGATGGGTGGCACAACTTCGGTCAAAGTTGTTGTCGAACTACTAGGTTGTTCATTAGCCTTGTTATTCGACAGTTGTGGATTCCCGTAATCTTTATTCCTTGTCAAAGCATCATTTTACTGCTTTGAAATAGACAACATAAGCACTTGGGATCGGGAAGCATTTTGATTAGCAGCCAGTTTGGTTCCCGGGTTTGGAAACGGATCAGTCAATACTGCTGAGGTTTTTGAACTCTTAAAGAGTTTCTTAACTTCAGCTTTATGTGGACAATCTCTCGTCCTATGATCCTCATCGCATATCTGACACCCCGCATGGGGTTTCCTTTGCCCAGAAGGGTTTGCAGAAGGTTTTTCAAGAGATGACTCATCCTGCTTCTTTTTCCTCCCTTTCTTTTTCTTCTTGCCCCCTGGTTGTTTCAGTTGTTTGCCCTTGTCGGTCGACACGGCATTTACCTCTGAGGCGAGAAGTTCTTCATTTGCATTTTGATCAGAAATCTTATGGGCTTTCTTAGATGTAGCCTTTGTCGATTTTGTGCTTGTCGTACCTATCACGCCATCGCCGGCATGAGAGTCTTTGTTTGATTTAGGAGGGGGAGGAACGGAAAATTCCGGTCTAGGAGAATCAGGTATTTTATCGTAGAGCATGCCAGACTGAGTATAGATCAAGTCTAGATATTGTGCACGAGCAATAACTTGCTCTTCAGTGATGACTCCTCCCTTTGCCACATCTTCTGTGATAGAAGGTAATAATGACTTAATAAACCATTCAACTAGCAGCTGATCAGGAACATACGCTTTTACCATTCTGCGACAACGTCGCCACTCATGAATATGATCAGATATGTGAGTGGTCGTTGTCTGTTTGAAATTGGTACGAAGCTCTGTTCCTGTTTCGTACCTTATTGGTAACTGAATATGGGTTAAAAAGGTTGTGGCTACGGTGCTGAAGTTATCAAATGAAGCTCTAGGCAATTCGATATACCATTTTGCTGCCGGACCAGTTAACGTTCACTGAAAAAGGCGAAGCTTAATCGAATCATCGTTTAGAGTGTTAGATGAACACCAAAGATGAAAGGTCATCACATGATTCAACAGGTCTTCACCCGGATTTCCATTAAATTTAGGAATATCTGATAGAAGTTTATGCGAAATCGTCAGCCACCAAGGGGCATAAGCAATTGGATCATTCGTCAGCCGGTTTAGATCTGGTAATTCTAGAGTTGCTACAAAGGGCAACTGTTGATTCAGGTTAGGCGAAGCATACCCAGGATAAGATGGAATCACCTGAGCAGTGGGTCTTTGCATACCAGCATAATGTATTTGATGCTGGTAACTTTGATAAGGTTGATGGGCATAACCATTATAATATGGTTGTTGATAACCGCTTTGGAAATGTGGTTGCCCATTACTTACAAAGACTTGTTGCTCAGGTCCTTGATATGATTGCTGGAATGGCGGTTGTTGAGATTGAACCAACCATGGTTGTTGGACCATTTGCTGTTGCCCAATACTGGATGATTGACCAAGATGAGTAGTCATAGTACTTGTTTGAGCTTGAGTCGCTCTAGATAGGGAGGCACTAACATGAGGTTGCGATTGAGTCGTTGAGACAAGAGGCCGTTGTGTTGGAACCTGAGAAACTTGGGGTTGACATACAACAGGTAACGCTTGTACTTGCAATGCAGTGACCATAGCAGGTATAGTGGGAATAATCGACACGGGGTGGATTGGTTGCATTGAATATACAACCCTTGGTTGCTGAGGCAGTATTGGTACCCAACCACTGGATGTAATTCCAGTTTGACCTGAACTTTGTTGTAAACTCTCATATGGTTGTTCTCCGGGAGGGAACAATGAAAAGGCATACTGCCCTCCATATGGTGGCAATCTAGTACTTAAAGGGTAGATTGGCCTTTGAAGACACATTGGATTAATTTGTTGAGTTTCAACATAAGAAATACCAGATGATAATCCAGATGAAGAAATAGGAACTGACCATGTCGTCGAAACAGTCCTTGATTGGACTCCGGCTTGTTGTTGACAACTTGCCGGGACAGATGGTATACCGGCGAACATCGTTGGAGTAGCAACAGGAGGCTCTGCTGCTGCTGCGTCGGATGACACAGTCCTGGATGTCGACGGTTGTTCAGACATATCTAGTCTATCCAAAAGATTTTCTAGCGATTTCGATTGACTTTCTTCCACGATTGCGGATTACTCGATCAACTAAAAATCAAGGGGAAATATGTTTCCAAATTAAATGAATTTTAGACGCTTTGACACAACTTGTTTTTTCAATTTTTAAGAGTTGAGAAAAAACAAAAGATGACTCTAGTCGCCTTCGATTTTTAATGAGCTTGAAGTGACAAGTGCTCAAATGGACCTTTTCCTTTAAGGAGTCTGAAAAGGAACGAAAGAGACTACTCTGGAAATCTAGACAGAGGGATTACCAAACCAATCGCAAAACTGCAGAATACTTTTTACGGTACAACAGTCAATCTTCCTGAATGCTGTGTTCAGTGCATTGCGATCGATAGGGTGGCAGACACGGCTTCCTATGGATAAAGGATAAAGCCTATTGTGGTCTCCCAATATATACTCGACGGTACGTGGGAGCACAAGTTCGTACTGGCACTTATCGTCTCAAAGTGGAGGAATCACCCAACCAATAGTGAAAACAATAGTTACCAGGCTTTACAACGCCGGAATACATCTCTAGCCTAGACTTCTAAATGTTGTGCGTTAGGTTCCAAAGCGTTTTTAGATTCATTAAATTTATTTTATAGTTGATCTTGCTTAAGAAATTTTCCTTTCAGGTTCACCGCGTGATGTAGATGTACAATTCCTAAAATGCAATCTAAGATGATAAATAGTCATTTAATCTTCTTTTTGCAATGAAAATCCTAGCTACTAAGGAAAGAGAGATGGTGTTCTTTCAACAAAGAGTAGAGAGCACACACTATATGAACTATCCTAAATCAAACCAACAAACAGTCTAAATGCAAATGCACATGCATGTATTTGTTTTCAGCCTTCTTAATGTGTGAATGATAAAAAGAAAGCTAAGCGCAAATCTGAATTATTTTTCAAAGTGACAATTACTAACAAGCTTCTTTTCAAAACAAAAATGAAGACAATGACGACACTTTGTTATTTGGAATTGAAAACTTTCTTTCGACACTTGAAAAACTACTAATTCAAATCAAATACAAGAGTAACAGTGTAATCGACTATCAAGAACAATCAGATTCTCTTCTATGACTGAAAACGACACTTGCGACACTTTCAAATCAAGAAACGACAGTACAATTACACTACTTCTTTGTAAAAGAGAACTGAAAATGACTCAAAATACATAAAAACATTTACAGTTCTTTGCACAATGGAGGCGGAATAATGGCAAGGAAGGGGGTTTCCAACAGAGGTGTACTGACTACAGGCAGCAAAACTCTTGAATAGAGCTGAAAAGAGTGAACACAGAAACCAAAATTTAGGAACAAGGCCTTGTCTGATCAACGCACCTGTAACATAGTGAAACTAAAATGCAACGCGCCTACTACACTCGGGAAGTGCGATGCATTTGGAGTTCACAGAACAGACAGTGAAATGGACCAGGGACGAGACTTTGACTGGGTTCCGGGTCACAGTTTGCAGTTCAGTTCAGGGATTTAGGCCGAGCAAGTGGTAATCAGTAAATGAATCACAGGGGTAGATCTAAGGAGGTTACTAGAGCCACCACAAGGGCAATTAGAGAGTTTGTAAATCAATTGTTCACTTCATAAACAAAACCCAGAGATAGACTGAAGCGGAATTTATCTACTTTGCATTTGCATAGCAAATGCAGTTCGAAGGCTACCTGGCTCAACTTCAGGCTCCGTCTGTAAGTTTATAAAGCAAACAAATGTAGATAAACAAACAATCTATTCGCTCCCCAGTGGAGTCGCCATTTTGTTATCGGGAAAACTAGTGTCTACGCAGAGCTGCTAGTCCCACTAAGGCTGGTAGATACCTTAGAAACAAACAAACTAACACCACTTTCGTTTTCCTTTATGAGAAGTAGATGAGAGAAGAATAAAGGAGACGAACCTCAGTCTTGCGCTTGGTTCCTTGCTTGATTCCTCTCCCTTCTGATAGTCCCTTGCTACTTGCTTCCTTGTATACCCAGCTTCAAAGAGTACCTGTAGAATCAAAGCATCACAACACTATCCGAGAACATAGATCTACTGTCATAAACAATATAGGACCAGATATATATTAACCACACAAATGCATATAACATCAATCATACAAGAATGTGGAGGAAAACTTGAATAGCTTTATTGATAATCAAGAAAGAGCAAAGAGGATTACAACCAATTGTTCTGACCCAGCATCATCCTCTCAGTAAGAAGCCCTTATTCACCTCATGAAAAGCTTAGATCACCCAACACTATGATATTGCACCAAGAAACCAGCAGCACTTCCTTACAAGACACAAAATTCCAGCCCCCTCCCTCTGAATCTCTGGGATGAGAGATCTATATATAGATATTTGCAGAGGTGTGAGTCAGCTCTGGGTTTTTGATTAGTGTCTTCTCTCTGATAGTTCTTGATTCCACTTGGAGATTGATGATCTCTTACTCATCCCTGGGCGAATTCAGAGAGACAAGTGTCCTGGGGAAGTTTCTAGAAGATTCCAAGATCATCCACTTAGCAAACTGCTTCCGCCATTTGTCTACTCTCATCCATCGCACCCCATAGAAGGGATTTTCAACATGCATCGCACTTCCCGAGTGCATTTAGGTGGGATGCATCGCACCCTGGCCATGGAGCAAGTGAAATGATCCAGTTTTGACCAGTTCTGAGTAGTTTTTCATGGAGAACTTCTGGGAGATGATGTAATCAGCTGACCTTGTTCTTTTAGGGGTTGGAACAACACCTTTAGGGACTTAGGAGCCCTTGGTTTATGGACATTTATGATTGGGGTTGCAGTGCCCAAAAATGTCTATAACACTTATGGAAGCTTTTTCATGGTTTCTATTATGGTTATATGTTGGTATAAGCATGGTTCTATGATATGTTCTAACTATAGCTCTTGTCCATGATTTGATATGTTAATGAATGGTTAATGAATTCATGGACTAACAAGAGTTACTGAAGCTAGTGTGAGAGGGCATTAGACCTTCTTGATGATTCTTAGATGAGGTTCAAACTTTGAGGATCATATATGCATTCATGACTTATAACTCACATGTTTGATGAAATGACTGTCATGGTTAGGCATGGTTAGGTAAAGTTCTTGCTTCAAGTTTGAAGGTCTAGCATTGTTGTCAGGTTATTATTTCTTCTGTAATGTTTCAGGAAATTTTGGGCAGTGGTCTGGAGATTGGCGTAAAAAAGTGGCACAGATCCTGGGACCGCATGATCAAAACTAATGATTTTTTGCTATAACGGGATGGAAGGACGATTTTGCATTTGGTTGGAGGCCTATAACTACACCCTTTCCTTGTTGTGCATGTGTTGTGGGTGCAGGTTTGTGAAAAAATAATCCATCTTAGGGTTTGGGCACCTGGGGTGGTAGTTTAGCTCCTGGTTGGTTTGTAGTCTTTAGGAAGGTGAGAAAGGTTTATGTTTGTAGGACCCACTTCCTTAACTAGAATATGGAGGGTGGGTCATGTCATAGTGGTGCTCCACTTCACATTTACCTAGAGGGCTTGTAAAAGCATGAAAAAGTGGGTGGCAGTGTTACAACTAGGTATCATCTCTCCCCTATGTCCTATCCCCAGTACTTAGAGTTTTAAGTTTCCATATTGATTCCTTGAAATGGCAATAAGTTTTCTTCTACCATCAAAATTTTAATCCATAGAGGTATTCCCTTAAAAAATATCCCCTACAACCTGTACTTGAAAACCGCTTCTGCTTTGGAAAAAGATAGATGATATTTTGTAGAAAATTCAATGATATAACTTTCTAGAGGTTATTGTACCAAAAATTCAATAACCCTAGTCAACTCATTATATAGTTTATGTAACTTGGCTATATAAAAAGCAATCCATGTTTGATGGAGTTTGAGACAATTTATAGCTCCTGCTTTGATCTGTACCCATCACAACTAGTTATGAAGTTCTTCACGAAACTTACCCCAGAACATTTCATACTAATCACAAGTCATTTATGCATACAAAACCTCTTCCTTTACCAACTCTAAAGTCTTCTACTGCAATTGTGCTTGTTGCAAAATAAATCGTTTGATTTTCTCATACCACCAATTTTAAAGATATCCTTTAAGGATCCTCGATACCATGGTCTAGATCCATTCAAAATACTTTAGGGTCCCGACAATGGAACCATTTTTTGGCACAAAATTTAATAAGGAAGACCTTGGGTTTGGACATAGGGTGCCAACAAATATTTCGGTCGTAGTCTAAAACATCGCTGACATTTTCACTTCCCCTGGAAAGATAAGAATCTCACCCGAGGCATGTCAAGACTCAAAGAAAGGATAAGAGATCATAGAACATGACTGAGGAAAAATTTAACATTCAAGAAAATCATTGTGTAGACATTACATTTGAAATTATGGTAACTTCTTCAGTTCATTCAGTAAATAAACAGAAATACTTTTCAGTTGAAAATAATAGAATATATCCAGAACCATATCTCAAATTTTTTTAATAGGAAAAATAATTAGTCACTCATTCTAACAAGTAGAAATAGAATCATTCCCCACAACACTTCCTTATATCATCAACAAAATCATTACAATACAATACATCTCTTCATAAGAATGCGAGACCCTACATAATTATCAAGCCAACTCATAGAGCATAACACAAAATTACAATAGAAATACTGCAATTTTCTTAGAACTTCACATCAGTAGCATCTCAACATATATTAGAAAAAAATCTCTTTCTATTTTCTTTCCTTTAGATGTTTATAGACTTCCTTCCTTGATCATCGTCGCTTGATCTGGTCCACTTTTACAAAATTTGAGTGTTGTGTTCCTTATCACCTTTGATCCTTTCAAAATCCAACGCACTTATTCTTCTTTCGCGACTTCTATGAGTTCAAAGGTAACTATTTCTAACCTCTTTTTGTGACTCCCTTCTTTCGGTTCTCAACTTTTGGCTATTTTGACCAGTTGTCTCGCCATTTCCAATGATCTTCTCCATGACTATTTTCCAACCAAAACTTAACCAAAATTTACCAAAAATATTACCAAAATGAAGTACCCAAAAACTGTCAAGTTCCACTATAGTCTTAATGAATAATTCATTATGAGACACCATTCTAAAAAATCTCATCATTATTCAACTCATGTCCAAGTGGTGGAGGCTCTTGCTCCATTGGTTCGCTCATGGAAACAAGACATAGTCCATGTGAAGACCATTATCAATCTTAACATTAATCAGATCAATTCTTACCCAGCACATGACACTTAAATTGACAAGTCATTTATATCAGAATCAAAGTTGGTGTACGATTTTGGTGCAAGGTTCCAATAGAGCTCGGAGGGAGCAATGGAGAAAGAATCCAAGGTGGGAGCATTAGTTAAACAATTTACCCAACATCTGCACGTCGATGATGATAAATCAAAACATAAACTTTTATAACATTTTCCATTATCGATACCACTAAATGGCCTAACGAATTATGATAAATCATGCTTTCTTTTGTCACATTAGCTAGTGAACATGATAACGAATTCAATAGTTAGGAAGAGGTGGTCATAGTCAATTACTAAGAGTCCTTATACAAATATTTCACTGTGCGGAGTAAGCTTCCTCTACACAGTGAAAGCTCTGCACAAGGAAGCTCTGCAAAATGAAACATAATAATATTAATTGGAGATTTTTTCAGCCACCCCAACCACACCCACGCTCACTTACATAAAGATAAATGGCCCAATTGGAGATTCATTTAGCCCTGCTCCCCCTAATCTACATAGAGGACCTACAACCACATCATTTATGGCATTATTGGGTAATATAGTAGCATAACAATGTTAATGTCATTGTTAGTGTCAGAGCACTCACCGATGGAATGGTCACTCACAAAATTAGTGTTTTTTGCGATTTTAAAATTACTTGTCAGGGACTCATAAATACCAAAAAAAAAACACCCTCCACCACAGGAATTATATCCCATCAAAATTCATTCACCCGATCGGAAATTAGAAATAATATTATGAGAAAATTAATTTTGAATTTATGGTAAAATAGGAATATTAAGCATTTTCTCCAAATTTTGGTTAAAATTGCAATAAATGCATAAAAATATTGAAATTAAAAGCACTTTGATGCGAGGCGATTGCTATAGACAAGGTAGGGATTAATAATACCCACCATCTTTAAAGTAATACGCACCATCATGAAAACATGTTGACTCATAATTAGAGAGACATGGCATGAAGTGCCTCTTCACAATGAAATATCTCACTTGTTCTAGTCAAGCCTTGAGGGGAAACAAAGCCCTCACACCTAAACATGGTTGGAAATTGGATTCCTCTTTACCTGTCATCTAGTTTTTTTGTGACGTTTTGGGTCTTAATGCTTCCGTCAAGAAACATTATGTTTAAAATTTTTCCCTTTAAGAGTGATGTTCTGATAATAAATGAACCCTTCACCAATAAAGGCTCTATTAAAAAAATTACCCTTCAATAACATAGACGTGTTAAAAAAAATCACATATTTATCATAAGGAATTTTTTTTTTTTGTCATAACACAAAAATGACTTCTTAAATCTTGAATCTTAGTTTGAAATTGCATGGAACACTCACAATAAAATCTTCTAAACTCAAAATCAAATGTCCTTGACCCAGACATAACATAGCATTTGTATATATGAGATATAACTAAGGAGATTTTTATGAGACATATAAGATGACCAACATAGTAAAACTATTGAATGTTATCAATAAGAACTCAAAAGTAGATTAATTAATATGGTTTATGCTATGATTTACATAATTTTATGTATACTATCTAATATAAACATAAAGCATACATTTTACCATATATATTTTAGCATTGCTTTGGATAGGGATATACACTAATATTAAGAAGATTAAATGCATAGTATATTGGATGTAATGCTTCCATGACTTCCAAGTTGTCGTGAGTTGTAATTGTGTGAGTTCCTAAGTTAATAGTTGTAGTAGCTATTTTTAGTAATCTAAATCCAAGTTGTCGTGAGTTGTAATTGTGTGAGTTCCTAAGTTAATAGTTGTACTAGCTATTTTTAGTAATCTAAATCCACCATTCTCGATCTAGAAGTATCATGTATTCCTATATATATAATGTTTGTGAGATCAATAAAATTATAGGTTGTTGAGTGTGTTTTGTGTGGGCAATCTCTCTTAATCTCAATTTCTAACATGGTATCAAAGATGGTACTGGCTTAAATCCCTCATGGGAGGGCTAAGAAAATGTGAGGAAGCCTGAGTGTTATTGTTTATGTACTTATTAATATAGGTATGTGAGAGTTTATTTTTAGTGTGACTGAGTGTTATTGTTTATGTACTTACTAGTATAGGTATGTGAGAGTTTATTTTTAGTGTGTTGGATATTTTTTTTTGTGACCCTGTGTGTAGATCTAAATTGTTTCCTGGTGTTGAGGGTTTTGTGTAGATCTAAATTGTTTCCTGGTGTTGAGGGTTTTGCGGTAGCTTCCAGAACTGCTAATAATATCGACCAACCTCATCGAACCATGAATCTTGTTGCAGATCTGTCACTAGTCTTAACGTCAAGGGTTCAAATTAAATGCATCAAATCGGCTAAAGGAAAGCCTCCCTGCATGTTCTGTTAAGTCAGACGTTGTGTATTTATTACCATTTTTTGTTTCAGAATAGATATGTTTGGTGATGTCGAGTACGTGGAGGCTGCTTAGAATGTAAACGCTCTCATCTCAGCCAACAGCTACAATGTCGTCCACAAGTTCTCCATCCATTCCGTCTGCCTCTGCTGCGTCTTGCTCTTCAAAATAGCGAGCATTGGTCACCGCAAGTTCGATCTCTCTGTATCCTCGGCTGGCAATATGGCGACTCTTAACACCGGGCTCAACCAGGGGACGATCACAAGCGCCCTTCTTTACGACACACCGGGCTCAACCAGGGGACGATCACAAGCGCCCTTCTTTACGACACGTCGGGCTGGCCGATGATATTAATAACAAATAAATATCAGAGGTTTGAACCTTATTTTCAGAGCTCACATCTCTTTTATTCGAGGACAACAAGTCGCTTGGGAGTTTTCAGTTGGATGGAATTCCTCCTGCTCCCCAAGGTGTCCCTCACCCTCCTGCCCCTCAAATAGAGATGAGGTTTGGGGCCAACTCAAGTTGTAAAGCGCAGGAGTTCTAGAGACGATGGGCCAATCTTCCACCAGAATTACTTGATAATGTCATTTATTGCCCAGAAGCTAGTGGAATGCATGACCAACTCAAGAATATGTATTTTCCTGCGTTGGCGCCAGTAATTCTTGGTGTGAGATAACTAAAGTTGTCAGAACACTAGATCAATGTGGAAAGTCAACTTCGTTCAATTGCTGATGTAATACTGAGCTTTAGTACCGTGGAGAAGATGATAGTGGTGTTTACTCGTTGATTCGTTTCAGTGCCTATATTTTATTTAGCTCTAATATACCGGTGTGGGTTTGAAATTTAGTGGTAATTATTTTTATATTTTTATTTGTTAAAAAAAAGAGAGGTTAAATGATGCAGAATCACAAAGAACAGGCCAGTTATTGAATAGATTAATGTGATTTGTCGTGCTCAGTGTTCAGGGAGTATTAGTCACAGGGAGTTTTTAATAAGGTCAAGTTGGTGTGACCCAATGTCAAGTTGTATAATTGTCTGGACATATTGTACCCAAAATGCTATCTTAGATAACTGGTGGAAGGCCATATATTTAACAGATGGTGGTAATTCCATAAGATGGTTTAGTATGGAGACTAACACATTGGGCCATGGGAGGTTGAGAAGTGTCAATTCTTCAAAGCACATCAACAATGGTCTGAAACAATTATGTCTTAAATGGATTAAGTGGGAAGCTCAAAATTGTGGTGAAGAAAAGCCCTGAAAACAAATTTGACAAAGATTTATTCATTGTTGTAATGTCTACTTTCTGATTTTGTCATTTGAGCATTAAGGGAGGGTATTGGAAGTAATGCTTCTATGACTTCCAAGTTGTCATGAGTTGTAATTGTGTGAGTTTGTACTAGCTATTTTTAGTAATCTAGATCCACAATTCTTGATGTAGAAGTATCATGTATTTCTATATGTAATGTCTGTAAGATCAATAAAATTAAAGTGTGTTGAGTGTGTACAATCTATCTTAATCTCAATTTCTAACATGATATTTGAACCTTTTAAAAATTAAAAAACTAAACTTATAATAAATAGACATTGTGAATTTCTTAATATCATATTATAAAATTATGTTATAATTTTTTTCTTTATTATTAAATTCTCATAGAACAAATACTTATAAGTATTAAATATAATAAAAACATATTTTGATTAACAATTTATAATATATATATATATATATAAATTAATTATTTAATTTATAATATATATATATATATATATAAAATTGATTATTTAATTTCAAATCAATCTCTTTATAGTATTTAACCACATCAACAATTAACTATTAATTTAACTTCAAATCAATGCCTTGCATCAAGTATATATTAATAACTAAAACACAAATTTCACTAGAATTCACTCTTTTATTTAAATAAAGATAATATTATTATTTTAATAGTATATATAATTATTTAGGTATTATTCTTGTGATCCGTTCTTAACAATTTTACTTCCGAATCATTCTTGCAACGCTTTGGGTTAGTTTCAATGCTGACATCATTTGTGAGGAATTATTTAATTTCAAATCAATCCTTTTATAATATTTAACCAGATCAACAATCAACTATTAATTTAACTTCAAATCAATCCCTTGGATCAAGCATATATTAATAACTAAAACACAAATTTCACTAGAATTCACTCTTTTCTTTAAATAAAGATTATATTATTATTTTAATAATATATATAACTATTTAGATATTATTCTTGTGATCCGTTCTTAACAATTTTACTTCCGAATCATTCTTGCAACGCTTTGTGTTAGTTTCAATGCTGACATCATTTGTGAGGAAACTCAAAGTTATACTGTGCAATCCAACTTTTGATGATGTTGATTTCTTTTAATTTATGTTATTCAAGTCATTTTGGATCATTTGGAGCAGAAGAACCTAGGTCATGGCAATGGGTTCCTGCAATTCATAGTGTATCCACCACATACAGTTCATATAAGTTCAGTCTGGATTTGTGATATGAATATTTAGTCTTTTCAGAGAGAAATTTTTTTTTACTTGCCCTCTTTGGCACGGAGAGCGATGATAGTTTTAGATATATTCTCAAGCACACTGCAATTCATTCTTGTAAAAAGTGCAAACGATTAAATAAACTGATAACGTAAGCGCTAGAAAGAAGACCGCCCATGAAAGAAAAAATAATGAGTAGTTAGTTGTGAATTTCCCCCACTGCTCCATGGATCGCGCAAACCATTTGAGAAAATGATGTTGCTCCCAAAATGTTTCAGGACCTTTCTTATGTCCTATGTGCACACAAAAATTATAATAAATAACATATCGTTAGTTTTTCTTAGATGTATACACATACATACTGGAACTTACACGACTACCATATTCAGTTGACACACAATTCAACTACATATTCCCTGTTGTAATTCTCGGTATAGGATTTAGATCAACTAACTTCAAGGGAAACATTGTTCTACGTACTGATTAGAATGGATTGGATCTGGATTCCGGGGTCTTTCTGAGGAGAATCTGCTTATGATCCGAGATGAGGAATTTTTTTGGAAAAGCCCATGTGAGATGAGTGAAGTTATAATTGAGAACGTATGTCTTAGTAAATAGAGTCTACCCACCTATCTTTAATCAGCAGTCGAATCAATCAGCATCTGCACTGTGAAGCACGTTGCTGTGTAAATCCATCGAGGAAAAAAGACACACACCAGCGATGCCATATATATATATATATATATATACTTTATTAACGATGCTTTTGGAAAATAGTAAATGGTCAAATATAAGTTTTACACATTCCATACCCATCGCAAGAGGCTGGCATTAAAAAAATTTAAACATCAATTACGGCCAAAGTCCCTTATGATGAGTTGCTTGTCAAATTCCATCACTGCTCCCAAATCATAGTTTGCCCACTTTAAAAATTTTTAACATCAAATACAATCAAAATGCCATATAATGGGGTTGATTGTCAAATTCCATCACTGCTCCCAAATCGTCGTTTGCACACATTCAATGCAGAGGGATTATGTTGTACCTTGTCGTAATAATCAATGTAGGTCTTGAACTGCCTAAAACTTATTTAGTTATTGTAAGAAAAATTTGAATAGGTATTATGAGAAATATTAATGATTAAGTTTAATTGTTTGATGTTTTTTAAATTAATTTTGATTTTTTGAAATTTAAATTTTAATAGTATAATTTTAATATTTTAAATAATTTTAATATTAAATCTATTAATATGTTTAGAAACATAATTTAACTAATCAAAAAATTACAATGGAATTGTAAATATCTGAACTTGAAAGTTAATTTAATAGGGCTTTCTAAACATATTATATCAGTAATAATTTTACAAATATAATTATTTTTTTCAGATTATAATTTTTGTCAAATTTATGATAATTGATTTCATTAATTATTGATTATAAAACTTTTTTTTTTCAAATTTTAAAAAATGATTAATATTTTTTTTGTAAGCTTTCGAGGATTACATCTTCAACATGTCCAAAATATCACTCTAATTGGGGGGCAGGGAATTGATCCAGTGACTTCACCAAAACCGACAAAAGAATAATTTATATTATTTAGAATATAAATTATTAATTTTTAAATCAAAATAAATATATACCTTGGCAATAAAACTTAAAAAATTGAATTACCAAATTATTAATTCATTCATGTATAGTGCAAAACATATATTACATGGAATACAAAAACTAAGTGTCTTCAACCTTTAATTTTATATCAAACTTTTGATTTATATTTAAAAATATAAAATAAAATTTTGTTTGAAACTGAGACGGATGTATTAAAATATATTAATTTACTAATAAATTAATTATTTTGTAAGTTGGAGTAGTTTTCATTAAGCCAAAATTTTACATAGCAGTTTGCATTCAAATTTATGTCAACTTCATTCCTATTGGATTTATTGGTTGACACTTGATTCACCAAAATTTGTACATTGCCCATAAAAGACTGAGAAATCTAGAACAAAAGAGAATCAATGAACTAGTAAATAACCAATATTTTCACACATGTTGTAATAATCAAGTGGCATAAGAAGTTATTGACACCAAATTTTTCGGGATAGAACGTAGGGCTGGAGGCTGAGGGAATTTGCACTAGACGTGCTACTCCATATGCTATAGGTGAGCATCCAAATAGTTCATACAAGCCTCCAAGTGTGCCAAACTATCTTGCATCTACCACTAATTTTTCTAAAGGTCATTGAAGAAGAAAATGATTTCATTACAATGCTAATGTTTTTTCCTTGAGGACCTATCCCTACGATGTCATGCACTGCTAGTGTAAAGTGACCAAGTGAATGTAGTGAGATATCCTCCCCCTAGTATGACCAGGTCTAGTAACCAGTGGGAGAATTCACCAATGAGATTTGAATCAAAGAGAGATTGTCTTTCCCTATTCATTATTCGTTCCAATATTTGAATATCAACTTGGGTGCTACAAAAGGTTGTGGTTTGAAAAACAATAGCCATCTCTTGAGCTTGAATCTTAGCTTGAGAAAGGATGGGTTGGCCACAACTGGACTTCCCACATTCTTCCCTTCCCTGTCTACATTGACCATGGTTGTGAGTCATTCTGGGATATTGAAAAAATGTAGCAAAAAAGGATCAATTTTACTTTAGTCTTAGTCAAATTGAGTAAAATCAAATTTCCACATTAGCAAGACAACTTGGAGGTAGTTAACCGGTGTGACATGGATCTTGTCACTCAGTTAGCTTAGTAAATTCAAGTTAGAGGGCTTGGATTTCATGTATGCATGTGTGATCGCTAAATTTTAGTAATATAGTTAAGTTATTTTTAGTTGTATTCAGTTAACTGACCTTTAACTATTGACAGAGTTAGTTGAGGGTCAATTGTGTAGTGGGATAGCAGTCTAACTCAAATATATGTCAGTTAACTCATCAATCAACCCAAAATAGCTAGTGCATGTAGAGGATTTGAGTTCCTCAGCTGAAGTGGAGATGACAAGGCAGTGTAACATCAATTTTAGGCTAGTTTTGAGTGTATAGGTGTTGCATGCAATCCCTGTTCAATCCTTGGGAATTGCACAATCAATTTGGAGGAAATTCCAAAAGAATAGGGGCTAAATCTCCTTAAGATTTGCACAAGGAAATAAGAGGCTAGGTGACTTGATATTTGGGTAAGTGTTGGCTAGAGTTGTTCATTGAGCAGAGAGAACAATTATTCTTTTTCAAGTTGAGCTTAGAATTGTAGCTAGAAATGGTAATAGATTATGTATTAATCTGATTAATGCAAAGAGTCTTGAGGGGTTTTTCCCAGTTGGGTTCCCCTATAAATCAATGTGTATTTTTTTTTTTCTTATTGCATGTCTATGCAAGTTGTTCTAAATTGTGAATTTCATTTCGCAGATCAGTAGAGTAGAATTATGTCTCTTGATTTTAGATTAAATTTCTTGAGAAGTTTTAATTTTATCAAATTTATACATGGTATTAGAGCCTCAAAATTTACATTAGAACAAGTATTTTGAACTTGTCTCTTAAAGAATTTTGAATTTTCATCTTCTGTGTAGTAGCTTTTCTTTAGGATCAGGAGGATTTCTTTCAATAGACTGAGATTAGAGTATTCTCTGGAGGGTAGCTCGAATTTCATAGCCTAGAATGATTGAATGGAAGCAATGCTCGATGAAAATGGTGTGTTAGAATATGTTAAAACTAACATTGCAAAACCTCCACAGTTGGATGCACAACAATTAGCCCAATGGAAGAAGGATGTTGCAAAGACCAGGAGAATTCTTCTGGAAGGTGTGAGAGACCATGTGGTCTCAAATATCCATGGAAAAGAGACACCATTTTATATGTGGAAGGCATTGACTGAGCTATTTGAAAATAACAATGACCATATAAAATTTTCCCTAAAAGACAAAATTCAAAACACTAAGATGCATAAGAATGATACTATTCTGCAATATCTATCGAGATTTACACAAGTTCGGGATGAGCTTGGAGGGGTTGGTGTGAATGTTGAAGAAGATGAACTAGTGAGCCTAGCTCTTCTAGGCCTTGTTAGCTACCTATACCAATAGGTTTCATTTTTCATGATTGACAGGGGAAGTTCCAAATATGTTCTACTTTGATGGTGCAAAGATCTCATATTTGTGTGGAAAACACCTATCTGCAGTTGTTTTATGCTATCCTACTTCTGAATGGGTGATCTAATAGTCTAAGCTGGGTCATGCCATATTTCAATTGTTGTTGTAGAATAGAGAAAGAAATCTGTCCAAACTGTTCAATCTTGGCAGATCAGTAGTTAGGTAGAGAATGAAGGTTCCCAACTGCTTAATCTGGGGCCTTGGAAGTAATAAGGCTAGCCTTAGATAGAAAATCAAAAGGAAATGCCAAAGGAAAAGAAAAGGGCACATGAGGGTTTGCAAGTCTAAGTTCACCCTCCTTGAAGTAACAAAAAATGCTAGGCAATAGAATGGGTAGGTAGATGGGGTTGCAGAAGCATGAATTCTTTCATACCACTGGCCTAAGCAAAGGAAACACATGGTGGCCAGTGCAGATCTTCCTATTCAGCAGTTTTGTAGCAACAAAATGAAGCATGTCTAACTTCCCAATCATTCCCCATCAAACTCCTTGCTAACATCCCACTATCACCTTGGTTCATGAGAGAAATCAGACTTATTTATTGATCCTTGTTGTATAGAAGAGCCACATTTCTTGTGTAAAAACCTTTTCATTTTGATCTACTCTCAAAACTAAGTTTGTTCCCTAAAAACTTAGTGTCTATCACCTCTCATTCATATCCCCCTCCCATATTAACTATTAACCATTATTACTTAATTCCCTATACTTCCCTTTTCCCTACTACTATGTCACCATTGTATGTAAAAAGCCCCAAAGTATATATTCCCCCTCCCCTAGGCAATATAGCCTTATAACTTCAAAGATTGGAGCGACATAACCAACAAATGCAGAGCTTACAGAGATCATCCAGGAGCAACAATCAGTGATTGAGGCCTTATCCCTTGACTTGGAGAGGGCCAAGTGGAACATGAAGTACCTGGAGCAGAGAAACAAGCAGCTTGAGGATCAGCAAGCGATTATGGAGCTACAAAACATTCGTGAGCATCACCAAGCTGCTCAAAGGAGAAGAGTTGAGCTCACATCATTGGAGCAAGAAATCAATGAGGATCGGGAGGCCCATCTCGAGAGCGTGAACATGCACTTGGAGAGGCTACTGGACAAGGCCGATCAGGACCTTTCCTTGTTGAGACACATGGCTTATCGTTACAGGACACGAAACATGAGTGCAAGGGCCCGGATAAGGAGTTTGAAAGCGAAATTGAGGAAAGCAACAAGAAAGGCAAAAGAGGCAAAAGAGCAAGATCGGCTTCGAATCTTGGCTGAGGCTTCCTTGGCCCATCATAACACCCCATAGGGAACCTCCAGCCCAAATTTCAAGAAATTTGGGGAATTTTTGGTCACATGACAATTTTTTGGGCAAAACACAGGGTTTTTCTCCCTGTGTGGCGCGGCGCTAAAATTCTAGAGCTCCAAATGAGGAATGGTTTGCATTTTTGGATTCAGCATGGAAAATCACGACTACTGGTGCCCGGAAAGAAATTTTGGCAAGATATGAGTCTCCAAAAGGTCAAAAAACACCCAAAAATGGCCTCTCTGCCCCTTTTTTGACACACACGAAGCAATCTTGGGAGAATGAAGATTTGGAGGGGAAAATGAGCACCAAATTCAAAAGTTCCTGTGGGGTTAGAATGTAGATAGGACAGGCTTTCCAACAAGCCCACTTGGCCATATTTTGGACACCTACAAGTGCCCCAAAATAGGCCCCAAAGTAGCGCGGCACACAGAGAAAATGGCACGGTGCACAGAGGAAAAATTGCCAAATTTGCTTCCGTTTCGTGAAATTTCAGTTCGCGACTTCTCCAAGTGGGCCCGCTCATCTACACTTCAGTTTTTTGGCACCAAAGGCGGCATTTAAAGTATTTTTTCTCCAGATTGGCTTCTATCCAAGTGGCGAAGGAAGGCAAATGGTCACCCAAGCCAAATGTCATGTTTGTAGCGCTGCACCTGTAGCTGATGGTTGGCTCTTCATCTCCATTTTGTAATGATTCGAGTAACCCCCCAACCCTTGGGCGTTCTATCTCTTCATAAAAGTCAAAATAAATGTTTTACCATCCATGGATTTACAAAAAAGCAACACATGGTTTTGGAAATCCATCCAAATGTTTATAGGAGTAAAAGGAAATTTACAGGCGAAGGTAAAAGGAGAAACAAGACATGGTTTTTGAAAACAACCCATGGATTTTTGAAACAGTAAAACATGATGGATTTTTAAATCATTCTAATAAATACTTTGAATTATGAATTTCATTTGAATATTTGGAAATATTAATTTAAATATATTATTTAAATCCAAATATTTCGTGAAAAAATGAACTATTTAAAAGATAATGGATAAGACAATGCACATGACACTAACAAGATAAACAGGGACAAGAGTGCATATTCAGCACAACATTTCAGAACATAATGTAGTAGAAAGCGGGACAACACAAACATCTTCTAGCAAGACAAACAACATTGCTCATTCAAAGACCCAATCACCACCAGAATGCTCATAAACAAAAGATTTCCAACAGATTTCTCCAGAAATAGCCACAGTCAGCAATCGAATCCACCAAAACAGAGCCACCTCTTCATGCAGTTGTCGACCTTGCCTATGGTTCTGCAAAAGATCAATTTTTTTTGTTTAGGATAATGCTAATAATACACTGTCAATTGAGACAATGATTTTGTAATTATTTTGTAATTATTTGTGTAAATAATTTAGAATTTGAAGTATTAAGGGTTGATTTCTAAATGTAATTTCTTCGGCATATTGTAATTTTCAAAGTGTTGGAGCATCAATAATATAGGGACCTTTTCACGGGATTCATGTGGTGTACCAAATGGTGATGTGTTTCTTCAGTTTATTTGTTTAAACATTGTTTTCGTCTCTCTATTATTCTGAAAATCTTAATTACTTAACAGAAACTGTGATGAATAGGATATGTTATTTAGATCACCCTATTCTGGATGTTAGTAATTTTCATGTTTTCTGTTGAAGTCAAATTAAGGAATTCTTAATTTCTCCTTAATTTCTATTGAATCTTGCACTTCTGCTATTTCACAATCCATTTAATATTCTGAAAGATCCAAATAGTGCAACCTAGCTTTCCCTTTGAAACTCCTCTAAAATTTGATGCCAAATCCAGTTAAATCTTTAGGCTCCATTTCCCAATGGAATTATAGCCACTAAATCAAGAAAACCATTGAAACAACACAATGAGTTCATTAATAACTAGCCTAAAATTCACATAAAACATAGCTAAATTTTATAGAGAGATCCCTCTCTGAAGTTGGCAGGACTAGATCGCAGCTTCCAAAGTGGTTTTGACATTGTCCTATGTGTTTACTCCCTGAACCTCAAAAATACATAGTGATAACATAGTGGCGACCATATTGGGGATCTAACCTTTCAGATTCTTTAGAATAATGTATCAAGTTCTAGATTTGATTACTGATGGTGGACAGTGATTAGACACAAGAAGGCTAAGTCATCCACCTGGTGACTCCACACAGTTTTAGGTCAATCAGAAGACTCCATTGGCAAAAGAATACAGAAATCAGGACATTCATGGCAACTCCACTGCTTACTGATCAGGTTGTTTCCTAAAAACAAGATGATAGGGTATGTGGTAAACCTGGTATCTTGTCAAGTTATAAAAGAAATCAGGGATCAGTTAGTGGATGTTCATATTTATGAAGATTTTTTAATGGTCGTGCTTCATTGTTTGAGATCTACCAAATTTTCTCCTGAAGGTAAAACTTGTTTTTCCGAATTAGTTGTTGAAAGAAGTGAAGACAATATTGCTGATATTCAGAAATATCACGATATTTTTTGGGAGACGAGATATCGCCAAGGAAATATCGCGATATTTTGTCTCCTCGAAAATATCACAATATTTCCAAAATATTGGTGATATTTCAGGAAAATATCACGCTACGACCCAAAATATTGTCGAGCATGAGAAAAACTTCACTGCCGTAGATAGAAAATGCCAAAATCATTTTTTTCCTCATTCTTGTTATCTGATTGTTGGAGGAGGAAGGGGAGAGTATTGTGCTTGATGTTAAGGAGGGTTTGAGGGTTGAATATCCATTATCGCCATTAACAACGAATATTTTGTTGATCAAAGATTGAAGAATAGTGAGACAATCTTCATTTCTTCCATTAACAGGTATGTTCTAATAAACCCCTATGTTAATGATTTTTTTGATAGATTTAGGGTTATTCTTGCTTGCCTATTTGCCTACAAACATTTTTCTTGTTTTTTTTTTCCATTTTCTATGATTTTCATGCCCATGAGAAAATGCAAGGGTTTTCTCCATATTTGGACAACAAACTCCATCTTTTTTTTAACTTTCAAATGCACCCTCTTATTGTCATTTATGATTTTTCATTGAATTCACATTGCAAATAATGTAGCAAAAAAAATATTTTGTAAAATGAGGTGGTTATTACTTATTAATTCCATTTTATTTTGTGCCCTAGGTTTGAGTTAGCTCACTACAAAATTCAAATATGCCAAAAGCCTTGGACCCATTTTGGGATTATGGGGAGCCTAATGGTGGGACAAATTAGGCATATCTGTCCTGAAAATTATGTGGGAATAGCATGATAGGAGGGGTTACATGATTGAAATACCATTTGACTAGACTCACTAGACATGATGTTGGGATTTGTATAGTTTCTAGTACGGAGCTTATACAAAAAGTTCTTGAAGCAATTGATGAAAAAGACAGAAAGAAGGAAGAGGTAGAAAGAAACAAGGTTGAACGTGCAAGTATATCTTTTGGGATATCTTATTCTGATTTTGATGTCGAGGGTAGTGGGAGGGGATCCACAGTATCACCTACTACTACTAGTGCAAGGTCATCATTTTTTGTTCCACGAGCAGGATATGGAGCACAACTCGGCATAAAATAAATTGTTAAAAAAAAGGATAAGCAAGAAGAAGATAGAGTCATGGGGAGGTGTCTTTTTTGGAGTGACTTGCCTCTCAGCATCACCAAAACCAATCCATTTTGGCAACCAATGTGTCATATTATTGTTGTTGTGGGCCCAGGGTACAAAAGTGCTACAGATGAGGAGTTGCGGGGGGCCATTCTTCAAGCTGAAAAGCAAGACATCAACTCTAGATTGGCAGAGTTGAAAAAAACATGGGAAGTTTCTGATGCACAATGATGTCTGATGGTTGAATAGATAGGAAGGGTAGGACCCTTCTATATTTCTTGGTACATTTTCCTAAAGGTACCATGTTTATTAAATCAGTGGATGCATCAGCACATATCAAAGATGTAGCAACGATATGTGAATTGTTAGATGGGTTCATTCGAGAGATTGGTGTACAGAATGTGGTGCAAGTCATAACAGACAATGCAGTTAATTATGTGTCTATCGGCAAGATGCTTATGTAGAGGCATCACAGATTGTTCTGCACTCCATGTGTAGCACATTGCTACTTGAGGATACGGGGAAACTCTCCTTCATCAAGGAGGTGGTTGATATGGTTAGGAGTGTCCCTAAGTTTATTTATAACCATGATTTTGTTCTTAGCTTCATGAGGAGGTTCACTAGAAACAAGGAGCTACGGCATCTTGCAATCACATGTTTTTCCACAAACTTTATTACTCTTCAGTCTTTGCTTCGATGCTAGTTTGAGTTGAAGCAAATGTTTGTTTTTGATGAGTGGCATGATTGTAGATACAGCATGAGATAGGACAATAGAGCCATTACAAAATTGATGTACTCTGACATGTTTTGGCAAGGAGTAGAAGAAGCATGCTTAGTTAGTGAACTTATAGTAAAGGTTCTAAGATTGGTAGATGGGGAGAAGCTTGCAATGGCTTATTTGTACGAGGCCATGGATAGGGCCAAGGAGGCCATTCATTCTTATTAGGCAGACAAGGGTTCTATTGGCCTTGATAGGCATATGATGTTATGGGATGTGATTGATAGTCAGTGGACATGGATGCTTCATCGACCCATTCATGCAGCAACACTCTTCCTCAACCCCGCATTTTCATACAAATTTGGCTTTGATTTTGATGGCGAGGTAATGGAAGGGCTCCATTCCTGTATTCATAGGATGGTACCTGATCCTGAGCTTCATAGCAAAATCAATCGTGAGGTACAGTTTTATAGGGTTTGTGCTAGCCTATTTGGCTTTGATGATGCTATTAGGGAAAGGAACCTCTTCATGCCACATATGTGACAAGTCATCACTCATTAGAAATTAGAATTTTCAATTTAGGATTTCCTTATAATTCTAGATTTTTAAAATTCAATTATGTATCTTTTATTTGAATGTTTATTTACATTTTAAGTTTTTGAATTTTTCATTTATTTATTTTTTTGTATATATTTGGTGGCGAAACTATGGTGTAAGGGCACAAAATTTGCAGAAATTGATCATAAGAATCTTGAGTCAAACATGTATCTCTTTAGGGTGTGAGCGCAATTGGACTATATTTGAGAAAATACACACAAAAAAGAGCAACAGGTATAACTTTGAGCTTCAACCTTCAGTTGAGAAATTACACTTATTGTAATTTAAAATTTTTAATTTATGACCTTCAAGAGTCAAGACTCATTAGTTTTTTTGACACTCTTACAGGTTGGAGTTCACATGCCTCAATGATTTAGTGTAAGTGCATTACAATATCCGACTTCGAGTGAAGAAAATAGAAGCACCAATGGATCTAGATGTGATTTCCTTAGAAAATATTGATGTATTGTCTTCTTGGAGGGTAGAGTCTGAGGAGCCTATCTTGGAGGAGTCACCTTCATGGTTAGAGCCAGATGATCCATTAGAACAGGCGCAGCAAGAGGAGGACTCGGAGGAGGAGGAGCACAAGTTAGAGAAGGAGGAGGAGGACATTCTAGGAGCATCAACATCAACACCATCTACTATAGATATAGGAGAGCATAAATCCATACCTAGCACTCATTATTTGACATTAGGTGTAGGGGCAGGGCCAAGGCCTTCTACTACTAAGGGCAAGCTTGGAAAACAACCTATTATGTTTTCCCGTATAAGGGGGAGAGGGTAATGATTTCAGATAGAAAAATGGTAGTTTTATTTGTTTTGCTACATATAACTCATGATGATGAGATACTTTTATATATGTCATGTTATTTTGTATTGGTTCTCGACATTTGAGTCCTTGATTGGACAATTATCAAGGATCAATAGGATCTGGTATCGCCTTTGATGTATCATTTCTATTTGACATCATATATATCAGTGATTTCTTCATATTTATGTGCCAATGTGTTTATTTCATGTTGTTATTGTTTTATATGTTTAAAAATATGAAAAAAAATGAATATATCATGCATTTTTTATGCTTTCCAATATTTGCCGATATTTTGCTGATAGTTTCGCCAATATTGTTGATAAGATGTTTTCTGGACCCTCACCGATATTTTTCTAATACCGATATTATCAACACTAGTTGCAAGGTTTGAAAAGGAGATTGAGATTTTAGATGTTCAAATCCAATCATATAACTTCCAAGATCCGAAACATTTCTTGGAAATTCTCCCTCCTCCCAAATGAGAAATAGTAGTGCTACATTTTGATGTTGAAATTGAGCATTGTTTTGAGAGTAAATCAGATGACCCATATCAGAAACTATATGATGATATAGAAAGCATATGTGGAATACCTAATCATGACCATAAATTTGAAAAATACTTTGAGCATCAAGTAATAGGTCATGTCTTTCATGATCCCATAACTATCTATATGGAGAAGCTTTTCACTGTAGAGTCCCAATCAATTTCTAGTGCGTCCCCTATTTTTCATGATTCCAAAGCTCTCTATCATGAATATCAAGCTGATAATCAGTTTTTATTGCCCTTACAAGCTCTAGTTCTGATTCTTCTTAAACACAGTGAAGGAGCCAAGGTATTGGATCAAATTTTTGATTCACTATATTGGATATTTTACATTGTGTAAAGTCAAGCATTACTGGGTAAGCATCTTTTCAGCATTCAGATTTTTAGTGTGCAGCAGTGATTTCAGTTGTTAGTTTGCAGTTTTATAGTTTGTAGTACAGAGTTCAGTTTATAGTTTCAGTTTAGATTTCAGTACACAGATCATATTTCTATTTAAAGTTTAGAACAAATGACTAAGGTTTTCAGTTGCAGACATTTTTATGACATGTATATTTATGACATGTAGATTACATGTTCATCATGTGTTTGATGGAATGTCTATCATGGTTAGGCTTGGTTAGGTCATGTTCTTATCTAAGTTTTGTATGGATGTATTTTTCCCTATGTCATTTATCATTTATAAAAGTTTCATTAACTTTCGGGTAGTGGTCTGGAGAGTAGCCCTAAAAAAGTTCCTCGGATCTCACGGTCGCATGCATAGAAATGGGTGAAAAATACTACAGTCGCTCCCTTGTAGGCTTATGCATGAAACTGGAGGGTTACAGTTGAATTCCAGTTTTGTTGTGCCAGCGTGTGGGAATCTAGGACACTAAAACAGAGGTTTAAGTTAGGGTCTGGGCACCTGGAAGGGTGGTTTAGCCCTTTGGGGTCATGTAGCACCTGAGGGAGGTCAAAAAGGTTTTGGTTTTGTCGATTCCACTTCCTTAAGGTGATATAGGAGGTTGGGTCATATTATAGTAACTCTTCATCACATATTTACCTTGATGGAATTTTATACTTGGGTAAGTGTGGGAGGAGGGTGTTACAAAGTGCTCATTCTCTTATTTAATACACTATAGTGGTTGAATGAACAAAGCCCATTCCTAGTGTTCAATGAGGTTGTAGAGGCCAAGTAACCAGATGTAACAACAAGATGGAGAGCCATGCAGGAGTATTCACTTGGCAGTGTGTTTGACTGTAGAGACAACATCAACCATTGTGCAGCAGAGGAACAAAACCAAGGATTTCAATTATGCGATTGGGGGAACACAACATTGTTGATTGATTTGAGTGGAGAGATTTTTGGAATTGTGCTACTAAGAGAAGGTTGAATGTGGCTGAGCTGTAGAGAGAGGCCAATAGTGTGCCTAAGCTATTGTAAGAGGTTGAGTGTGCTTCTGGTATAGAGGGCTAAGAATGACCAGATTGTATGCTGCAGTAAAATGACCAGAGTGTGGAAAATACAAAGTGTTGCAAGGGCCAAGTATGAGTGTATGTTGTTGAGTATGAATGACGGTTGTTGAGCAGAAGAAAGGGCCAAAGGTAGAGGAAAACAAAGAGCTTAAAATATGAAAAGAGCCTTCCATTTACAATGTGTATTAGTTCCATTTTGAGTGTGGGTTGGGGCCTACAAAATAGGGAGTTGGTGGTTCCGTCTTAGTGGGTATGTGAAGAAAGCTTGGAGGTTGGTGCCTCCTGCAATTTGGTGCTTACATAAATCCAAGGAGCTGTAAGTTGGTGCTTGTAAAAAATCCATGAATCTGGTGCTTCTGGTAAGCTGATTAGGTGTATGTAGAAGAAGGGATTTGGGGCTTCTTGCTAGAGGGTGATAACAAACAATCAAAGGGAGTTGGTGATTCCTGTGGGTGGTGGCTCACAAAAAAAGATTGATGTAATAGAGTAGGAGCTCTTATTTACATAATAATGACAAATAAGCTTTGGGGGTTTTTCTCCCAAAAGGGTTTCCATGTTAAACCTTTGTGTCTCATGTGTATGTTGCTCATGGTGTGTGTGTTCATGTGCTGATCTATATTGATATTAAACATGTGTTGTTATTTGTCACATGAATGGTTTCTTTGTTTGAATGTGAATATATAAATTGACATGAAAAGTTAAAGTTAGCTTTAATACTAATTCACTTCCCCTCTTAGTATTAAACATTGCTGCCAACAAATTCAGTGATGGAAGTACGAACAATTTATAAGTATGTTGTTGGGTATACTTTCTACATGCTTTTGAGTTAGAGCAATAATATACCTTGGGTTTGACTTAGGGTTTTAATGAGAAATTAGAAAATGTGAAGAACATATTTTATCAAACTAAGGTGAGCAATTAATAATTCATTCTTAGCTTATTGATATCAAATATACAATTGAGCAATTAAGAATTCAACTGTAGGAAACACAATAATTTGAAATTATGACATTTTATTCCAACCCATGTGAAATTATACCAAAATAACAAAGATACTTGATGAAATCTTGATAAAATTCACAAAAATTAAAGAAATAAATCTCACAGATTCAATTTTCTCTTTAATTCACAATTACATTCAGATTCCATACAAACATCACGTTTACAATATGATCTTCCATGGAAAACCTTGTGCAATTATATTAATATTTAGAAAAAATCAAATTACAAGATAGGTTTTTAGAATTAAATGGAAAAGAGCACTGATAGCCCAAGACATACTTTAAAATTCCTCCCTTACAACAACTTGAGAATATCCCAAAAATTTCTAGAAAAAAATATACAAAGCTTCCTTCATAATTTTTCTCCCTTTATTACATCAGAATGAAGCCTATATATCGATTATCTATACCCAACACTTTAACCCTAAACCAATAGTGGTATTCAATAACCATTAGGAATCTTTACAAAACCACCAATTATTTTATAGCTAATTTATTCTAGAAGTTTCCAACTGTAGGGTGCTAGAATGTTTCCAGTTGTAGTATGGACCCCACCCCATCTTAGCTATAGTGGGATTCTCTTTTTCTCTTTCTTATGTACAGGACCTCTTTCTTTCTCATGCTTTGGAATCGTCTAAAAGGTTGTGCCTCACCTTCATCAATTCATTGGTGGGGGTTTCCTTGGCTAAGATAGCACCTGTAGCTATTTTTGTTGTTTCTCAGGTGCCCTTGAACTCGATCCTACCTCCATTGGAGAAATTTGAGGCACAACTTCTCTAGTTGGGGACTGGGTGGGAGGCCTTTGAGTATATAATTTGTAGAGGTATATCACCCCCTTATATTATTTTCCAAACATAATATCACATGTTTATGCATCTCAAATGGCTCCATCTAACTCTCTGACTACATCATAATCAACTGGACCTTGTTCCTTGAAAATGGTCTTCAAAATAAATAAGATTTCAAAATAGTCTGCATATATGTTCACAATATATTTTCCCTAGAGTATATAATCATCTTCCCCAAGGCCTTTATTATCATAGTCATATCTCCATAAAACTCTTCATTAGGGACTCCCTGGAGCATATATCTCCATTTCCATCGAAGGGTGGTGGGAATCTCTTGTTTATAATTCCATATATTTCTTTGAAGCTCTGCACCTATTTTAAGAGTATCCATGCCCTCTTATCCACTATTTTTACCAACCTTTTCTTCCTTCTCATTTGATTAGCACTTGAAAATAACCTAGACCTATCAATTTTTGCCTTTGTAATATCCTCCTTGGGCATATTATTGAGGAATTTTACTATTGTTTCATCTTTGGTTAGGAAATCTCTTATATTGTTTTTTATTGTGTTCATATCTCTGTGTTCCATTTTCATAGCCTCTATATTTTCCTATAGTAGCTCCATATGCTCCCAACTTCTATCCACCATTTTCATTTTTCTTCCCAGATTATTGTTTTATCATCTTTAAATGAGGATTTTCTGGGGTGTTTCCTCCTTAGTGTTTGCTCATTTTCAGTTCCTACGAGGAAAATCCCTTTATAACCTCTTGCTAATACAATCACCTTGCATATTTTTAGCTTGCAAACTAAAATATTTCAGGGATGGTGCATCTACACATTAGCATTGGCTCCATTGGGGACAATGAGCCCCTGTAGCCCGCTAAGAACTTGTAGTGCCAGTACCCTTTTTTGGTTATGGATTTTTTTCGAACAAAATTATTTTCTTCATCTTGTAACTTGCTTGTTGAAAACATGAAAGTGGCAACATTGAAAGGGAAATTATTGCAATGAAATTCTTGAAAAAAAATATTTTTCTCTTTCTTTTCTAATTTTTTTGACATGAAGAACTTAACTGAAGAATTTCTTTAGGAACTTTCCATTGAAATTATTCCCAAGGAAATCTCCATCGAGAGTCTCAAGCTGAAAAGCGTTGTTATCTTGGACTTTATGTAATTGGAATGGAGCAATCTAGAGGTTTAAATTTCTGATTCTTTCCTTTGTATACTTGGATTGAGTCCCCACTTCATTACTAAATCTCCTATTTGTAGATTTTTTCCTTTGCTCTTTTGTCAAAAATAACTTTCATTTTTTTTGGTAAGCTTTAGTTCTAACTAGAGTTTTTTTTTTCAAACCTCTATCTCGATATATTCTTTTCTGCATTGGATTGGTGTCCAAGTCCTCTTCTTATAGTAAATTCATTACTAGTAGGGTGAGGTTCATGGTAAAAATAACATATATACCATACAACAATTGATAAGGAGATGTATTGATGGGTCTTTTAGTGTTAATTCTTTCTGCTTAGAGTGTATATTTGAGATTGGTATCTTAGTTCCTTTTATTTATGTCCAACATCCTTTTGATTATTCTTATAATATTTCTTTTTGAGGATTATGCTAACCCATTGTGTTGGGGATATTAAGCTATGGAGTGCACCAATTCTATGCTTTAGTCCTCGCATAATTGCATCATCCTAGATGATTTGAAAGCCTAGCTATTATCTAAGCCCAACTTTTTGGAACACCTGAATCTCGAAAGAATGTAATCTTTGAGGAATGTGACAATCACTTTCTCATCAACCTTATGAGTTGGAATGGATTCCACCCACTTGGTGAAATAATTAGTGGCTATGAGGATATACCAGTCTTGACTACTTGAGTTAGGATGTATCTCTCAAATGAAGTATAATCCCCACTATTGAAATGTAGGTTGAAATTTAATGAGATTTAATGGAAGATATTTTAGTTTGTTCTTTCCCGCGAACATCTAGCATTCAGAACAAGCTCTAAGAACTACATTGGTATCCTTACAAAGAGAGGGTCAGCACTAACCAAGTTTCAAAATCATGTATGTTATGAATTTACATGCTTGATGGCCTCCACATGCTCCACAATGAAATTATGAAATAATCTCCTACGTTTGATCTTCAATGACATGTGTAAGCATGACACTAGAAAGGTGTTTCAAATACAAACCTTCATCTATAATATAATACTTGATTACTCTCAATTTCAAGGATCTGGATTTGGCTTTGGATAGCTTGGGATGACATTGTAAACTTTGCAGGAAGAATATTATGTCCTAATACCAAATGCAGTTCTGAAACATTGAAAGGCCCTTTAGGAAGGGTTGTTATGGATTCCTTCCTACTAGAATGAGAGGTTCTTATGGATTCTCTACCCCATAATGAATAGGTTATTTTGCGTTGTCTTAGTCTGAAGAAGGAGGTTCTTATGGATTCTCCTCTACATAGATGTTACAAATATATTCATTGGTGCACATCCCAAGTGCTACATGATTTGACTCAGTGATAATCTTAGCTAATCCCTAACCTTTCATGAGTTTTTAGGTTTTATCTCCACATCATACTCCTTGACCTTAGCTATCAAATTCCATTATCTACCATCATTTTCAGGTTTCATGAGAATCTCCTTTAGTGCCATCGATGGAACATATGCTATCACTTTTGAATGGAGCACATATTCTCTAAACTATTTGAATTCTTTCACCACAACATACACATGTTTCTCTAGAATGATATAGTTTAGATTTGTGTCTCACAATGGTGGCTGAAAAATGATATGGGATTCTCATACCCTTCTTGATTCTTTTATAGGAGGATTGTGGCTATTATGTGCTTAGAAGAAAAAGAAAAAATATAGAATTATTTTTAAAAATCTATAATTTCCAAGTCCAGGGCTTCCATAATTTCCTTCCTGATTTTCTTAAAATATATGCAAGATTCAAGTGCCCACCTCACATCATTGTTCTTATTGAGCATGCATTTTATGTGTTTTAGGAGTTTTGCAAAATTTGTGATGAATCAGTGAAAAAAATATGTCTTCCTTAAAAATGACTAAAGTTCCTTTTTATTTTGGGGTAAACTAATATTTGATATAGCCTCTACCTTTTTTGGATCAATTTTGACACCATTTTTTGAGACTATGTGTCCCAACAATTTTCCTTCTTGCAAAGGAAAGAACAATTTGTTAGGATTTAAAGGAAGGCCAAAATTCCTACACTTCAAGCACACTTGTCTCAAATCATCTACATGTTTTTTATTTGATTTGGAAAATACTGTCATGTCATCCAAATGAATAATTATGAAATCGTCCCTTTCTCTGGGCACAAAAGAGATGTCCATGGCCCTTTGAAATGTCACTCCCACATTCATCAATCCAAAGGGAATTTTATCATACATGAATGTACCCCATGGTGTTGTGAATGCTAACTTTTATTTATTTTTTGGGTGCATATCTAGTTGATTATAGCTCGATAAACCATCTAGCATCATTATTATTGAGGCTCCTATCACCTTTTACAATAAATGATCCATCTTCAGGTGTAGTAAAAAGTAATTCACAATAGAAGATAGCCAAGCAAAATGAGACACATAGATTTTTGGTCAAATACCAGGGAAGTGCTAGGGAAAAACTCGACAAGGGGGGAAACCCAAATCAATTCTTCTTTTTCTTCTTAGTTAATAATTGTTCATCATGGGATAGATAGTCCAATAGTACATCTACAAACCATTAAAAGTCAAGCCTTTGACTACCAAGAGAGTGAGATTCAAATCCAATCAAATGAAAGAGAAAACCAACAATCTGTTACCAATCAACAGTTTGGTCAAAGGGCCAAAATTTTGGCTTGTGATTCCTCCGAAAATTCTTGGTCAAAGTCAACACTCAAGCCTCCAGTCAATGCCTAGAGTGACAGTCTGGATTTCATTCAAAGAATATAGAAAATGTTGGGTTAACTCAACCAAATATGTAGCATTCCAAAATAGTCAGACCCTCAGTCAAACAATGTCAAAGACTTCCTGTGATTCTCGGTAAATCATTCTAGTCAACCCTATGGTTAGCCTTAGTATGTGGTCATGCACAATCAAAGATACCACAAAATATTTGGCCTCTAAAACATTTCAGTCAAATAGCAGAAGAAGAGTCTCAGTCAACAGAAGTCGACACTAGTAAAAAATAGGTAGAAATCCAAGTCTTTGTCAAACAAAAAAATGTCTCCTTCTCCTTCACACGTGTGAACTTTCTTCTGTGAATTTTAAGATGAATTGATGTGATGTGGTGTGTCCAAATGACCTCCAAAGATGGTGTATCTATATGTGTTTGAGGAGGGGTCATTTCACGTAGTGGGGCCAACTTGTACTCTTTGAGGCTGACTTGGTGAAACTCAAAATTTGATTTGTCTCTAATAATTTACAAATCAAAATTCCAACCAATGATGCTATTTTAAACAATTACAAGGTTTGGCATTCCAAATAATTTATTTTTTCATAACACTTTTTACTTTTCTTTGATTAAGCTAATTGAATTTTCTTTTGATAAAGGTATTAAAATTAGATAGTTTGCTAACTATTACCCTCAAGGTAACAACAGAGCATAATCTACTAATAAAAAACTTCTCTGAATCGTAAAAAAAACTATGAATGAAAACCAAACAAATTGACATAAATCTCTTACCAGTGCATTAGGGATTCATACTGTTACTCTGAAAGTTGCAATAGGAAATTCCCCTTACTTCCATATTTTTGGAAACGAATCCATTTTACCTAGCCATATAGATTTAATCTCACTTCAATTAGGACAATCTATTAGGGATGAGCCTTGTCCAAAAATGCAAGAATGAATAGACGAACTATTAAAGTTGGAATAAAAAGGAGATCAGGCCAAGAAAACACTCACTAAATATAAAAATGTCATAAAATCATGGTTCAATAGGCATTAGGTTGGTAAGAAATATTTTAATATTGGTGATTTCATTTTGAAATGGGTCAAAGTCCATTAAAATATTGAAAAACACACGAAGCTTCAAAAACTTTGGCTAAGACCATTTCAAATATTAAAAAAATATCTACTCTTCAACATATGTTCTATGATCATTGGAAGAGTAGAAAGCAATCCTCCTCATGAATGGCCAAATTAAGAAAAAAAAATCATATTAATGTAAATATATAAGTAGGGAGATGTACATTTATGTAAATTTGTACTTAAGATTGTATTTTCTAACACTTCTTTTTATTTATTGCTTCTTTCTAAACTCTTCTTTACTTTTATATTTTTCTTTACATGGTTACATGTTTGTATAAGTATAATGTTGTGAATAACTTGAGAACCTATTTGTTAAATATGATCAACTTTGATTTCATAATTTTATATCACAGATCAATATTACATGTTTTAATTTACTAAATCTTTATATAATATGTGGTCCTAAAGACCAAGTAACTTTTAATCATTATATATATATATATATATAATCTATATGTGATATATTGTTACATAGCCTTAATGATTAACGAAAGCAATTAAAGTATTATTTTCCATAAGAATCCATCCACTCTACATTGAAATGCAATGACAACTATTAGAATTTGGAAATGAAAATGCGTAATTGAATAGGGCTAAGGTTTTATGCACTTTGATAAGGTTTTACATTCACCCAACCTCCTATACACTATACATATTTTGTGTGTGTGTGTGTCTATATCTATATATATATATATATATATATATATATATATATATATATAAGGTGAATTTTAAATCCTAGGAGGTTGAAAAAACTAAAAGAATGTGTGAGGGGTTTATGTAAAATCTTTGGGGCTATGGATGGTCGATGATAGTGAAGTAATATCAGGTTAATAGAAAAATCAACATAATTGATTGCACTAAATATTTCTACATAAAAGCACTGGCCTTTTGAGTTATTCATAACTAAATTTTGAAATATTTGTATAATAAAAATTATAAAAATGAGCTCCATATATTTTTTCTCTTATGAAAAATGATATTTTAGATTATGGATACTGCAAGTAAAGTGTTTAAATATTTATGAATTCAGATGCTAAAAGTATAATAATAATCACATGTGAAAGTTTGCAAGAACATAAATCTACTTAAATTTGATTCATGATGTAATGCATGCATCCATATATTGACAAAAATAATTGTTTCTTATAGTGTGTCGCTATTTCTTGATGTAGCAGCAACCCCATTTAATTTTTCTAAAACTTTTAGGGTTCTTTCTTTAAAAACTTTATTGGGCTAGTTTTATTTTATAAATTGGTTAAGTTTTCAAATTAATTTCCATTTTTACTTTTTATGTAGTTCAAGTTTTAAACATAAATATATTTTCTTAGCCCAAGATTTTTACAATGTAAATAATATAAAAAATTAAAGCCTAAATCCATGATAAATATCCTATGTTTTAAAAAAAATAAAAAATTATAAATAAGTTAATATCAAGACTTTTTCTAAAAGTTTTTTTTTCATTTTAAAGAGCCCTACTATCCCTAGTCCCACTTTGTTTTCATTTATTATTTGAATGTGAAATTTCCCCTTTATCACCTTTTCCTTACTTTATTTACTAAACCTCAAAATTCAACTTATATCTCAATATCAACCCTTAACCTTATCTTTTTGTTTATCCATTAAACTTCCCAAGCTAAAGATATCTCAGTGTAACTACAATCTTACACATCCATATGATTTCACGTTACTAAATGACAATATTGGGATTTTAGAACTTTTTGTAAAACAAATAAAACTCCTATACCTTGATATGGAAGGGTTTTCGTTACACTGATATGTTTGAGATGTCAAATAACTTTGATATGTTCATATGACCAAAGAATTGCAAAAATATGATGCTTTGATAGCCCAACTTGCCACATCATCATAAAAAAAACCAATAATGCTTTACCACATGGAAATGTGATGAATTTTCCTACACGTGTCACTCATATTATACATTAGGACAAGTTGATCTGACACTTCTGCCATGACACATGTCACCCATCGAGCATTTTTATGTCACCCGACATGACAACATAATTAACTATGCCCTAATATTAAATATCCAATATCAGCACTTGAACCCACTTCATAACGCTGCACTTTTGGAAATATTTGGTAGGTCGATACCCAATATCATTAAACGGTTTAATTAGCATTAATTAGAGGCTCATTAAATGATAGATTAGGGTTTAAACCAATGTGATTTAAAATCCTATTTCAGGTGGTAGAATGTCATGTTAAATGGATAACTTGCTCTTAAATTCTAAATAAAATCTCAAATAAAGTACCATATGTTCCTTAAATGACAAATTATGAATTGTTTATGACATTTAAACCAAAAGACAACTTAATTTTACTCTCATTCATTGCACATAACATTCACTTTTATGTCTCTATTACTAGTGCTACATGCACCCAAAATTAACTAATTTCTTATAGTCATTTATGCCATTTCTACCAAAGAAGTAGGTACTAGTATTTAAGTAATTGAATCTTTGAAATATTTTTCTTTATGATGTTTAATCTTAATGCTAGTTCAATTTTTTATTACACGTTCTTAAAAATGCCTTCAAAGAAGGTTTGAAAACAATCAAAGGCGGTTGATTTTGTAGAAGATCATGAAAAGAACCCAAATTGAATAGTTTTTTTTATAATACATTCTACAAAATTGGTTAGAAATCAAGGAGTTAGAAGGAAATTTTAGATTTCCTTGAGTTGGGTGACTTCTTTGATTAACTTCAAGAAGAAATCAAACTTCCACAAACTAACAAACAAAATTGTTGTTATTCAATATACATACATGGTAAATTGGACTTTAACTCATGCTAATGTTAAAACTTACACAATTGTGAATAATAGAAGAGAAATGGCAAGCTCATTTATGCTTGAGGATATAGAATTTATTTACAAATTGCCAAAACTAGAAGTTAAATTTGACTGAACATTCCTTAAAAACTTTATGGCCCAAGAAAATATTAAAGATGAAAGGGAAATGGAAAGCTCAATCAAATAATGGTGGTATAATGAACATGCTATTGAAATGAAGGGAAAAATGTATACCCCTTTGAGAGTATTAAATAAGTTTGAACAACCATTGTCACCATGCTATGTAGGCTCTACGCTCAGTAAATTATTTTACAATTCAAAAAATAATGGGTTTCCCTATTACAATAGGTATCAGAGAAGGGGGAAGTCTTCATCTGGTTAGCAATTCTATGAATAATTTAAAAAGTAAGATTGAGAACCTTTTGAGTGCCCCTCTAGGCCTTGTGCCCAAATTCTTCATGCCAACCTTTTTATTAGATGCAATTTGTGCTAGGATGCCATTCCTTTTTATGTAATGGAATTGGAAATCAAACCTTGAACCATTCTATATGTATTGTTCTAACTTATGTGACATAAAAAACGAAAGATTCCTTTTATGATATTTGTAACAATTTTATGATCCCATTAACTTAGTTATTATTTTTTTTATCTCCCTACTAGTTTTACTTGTGAGGCCATGGAGCCCATTGCTCCAATTGGTGACTAGCTTATTGATGAAGCATTTTCTTATGTTAGAATCTATGGTTATGAAGGACCACTACACACCTTACCTTGATATGTTCTAAATAGGATGACATTAAGAGAAATAGCATATCAAACTATTTCTGAAGGTATTGCCATAGCCTTATTAGTTGGTTCAAATAAAACCTAGCATTTCTTTCAATTTAATTAGAAAATTTTCCTTGGAAAATCCAAAGCATGATAAGAATGAATCTTTATAATTTTTTAAGTTATCTTACATAGCCTTTAAGAAGCATGACCCCCTCGATATTGTTCAAACATGTTGTAAAATTCAGAAGGGATTCAAAACATGTGCAAATGAAAAATGATTATTTGATCAAGCTTTTTAGGGAACCAAATCCTATGAAGAGGTTGCAAAAAGAATTCAAGAAATACTAGAAGGCCCTTGTAAGAATTTATGATAGACAATCAAATACAATATAGTTAGGCTAAGTCTATATAGATCGAACAAAGGCATATTGAACATCCATAGCTTGAATATGTTCACTAGGAATTATTACAATCATAAAATCCTATCCAAGGATATATAAATTGAATAATTTCAAATTCAAGAGATGTGTTGGCTTGAGGGAGCCTGACCCAGGTTCAGCATTAGTTAGCCAAACAAATCCCCACACTACCGGCCCTTTTGGTATCAGCCCGCGAAGTGCGGATTGAAGTCTCACCTGAAGCAGTATGGGGGGATGCTGGAACCATGTTTCCGCACCCTTGAGATGGTTGTAATGTCAGTTTATCTTGGATATACCTGCCTGCGCGTAGGTTTCTTAGCCCTCTGTTTCACCCTTCAGTACCTTTACGAAGGGATGCAATCGGCTTCTGCGTAGCCCTAACCAGGGGCTGATATACTTTCGCACTGCTAGGGCAATGAGCTGTGATATTTCCCAAACTATGCTAAGTATCTTACTTGTCTTATTAATAGATATTAGTTAGCTTTGCGTAAACCGATGTTCTTACTTGCGTTCACTTAACCAATATAATTACATACATTCATGCATCATATAACCATTATTAGTGAAATTCATACTCAACATACAAGATGCATAAACAGGAAATAAAGACGTAAAAATTCTAGAATACTTCTCTTTATTGATAATTCCAAACAATTACATACTCGACCTGCCCTGTGCACTCAGCTGCAGGGGTCCACACACTCAGTTGCAGACTTCTAAGCCTCTGCGCACTCAACTGTAGAGCCTCTACCTACCCTACAACCCAAAGCTTAGACTTCTACTTCAGAGCTATCTCTCATACATGTTTGATCTTCTTCATTGATTCCATAATGACTCTAACTACTTAGAGCTTAGCTCTATTTATACAATCCCATGGTCCACAGACCATGGGTAGATCTTCTATAGCTGACATTACATTTTCAAAATAAGGGCAGACAACCCTATGATTCTTTAACAACTAAGCACTTTGCGACCACAAATGTAGAGTCTTTACATTTGGATTAGAAAATTGGACCAAAATATGGGTTTTTAGCCCCAAAACTGCCCTTAGGGGATCCCGCGCCCAATAGGCCCCCATCAAAAACATCGTGACTCGCCCTCGAGTCACTCTTTACATGCGGAGATCTTAGCGCGAAGACCTCCTAGCTCTATTTGGATCACCACAACTTCGGTAGCACACTGAGCGGTCGTGTGATAGACTTCTTCCACTTGTTGTTCGATAACCACTGCTAAACTGTTGTCTTGAATCTTCTACTGAGATGCCTATAGTTTCGCGAGCTTTCCTTCAATGGAGGTTCTGATCACATAAGCCTCATCTATCCATGGGTGTAGGCACGCTTTTAAGACTACTTCTTTGTGTCGAGTGGCATCCACCTGTTCCTTGAGCGCCTTTGCCTCCTGCATCTGTGTGAGCCTCTGTGTAAGGGAAATCATCTATGCGGTCCCTTTTACCTCGTCATACTTCCACTATAGCTCGCGTGCCTCTGTCTGCAGGTGCTCTACATTCGGGTCCTCTTGCAGGGTGGTTATGACCTCAAATGACTATTCAAACAACTGCATGCAGTGTACCACTGCACTCTCAACTGCTGTTATTTTTGTTGTAATATCGGTGGTATGTTGTTCCCTGACTTCCGATAGAGTTGAAGGGTAAGCCTTCAATTGCAGTCCTGCGATCTGCAGATTCAGCTCCAACTAAACTCTGGCCATCTCTGCTCGAGCGTCGCGCACCCCTGTGGCCAACTTGCGGACACACGCCTCCACCGGTTCTTCTGCCTGAATGTCCAACTCTGGGACCATCCGGTAAGCTTCCTCTACTACCTGCATAATCTGCTTGTTCTACTCCACTGCCTCATTGTGCTGCAGGCCCAACTACTCGATGTTGATGCACTAGTCACTCATCACTTGTAGAGTGCGACTCTCCCAGGCCCTGAGTTCCACGGTGACTCAATCCTACAAGAGGTAGAGTGTCTCCCGAGGGAGCGTGACCATGTTCAATCCTACCCCTTTCAAACTACTAACCGTGGGCCTATCGGCCTCCTTCTCTATAGTAAGTGCTCCATCTCGTAGCACTACCGTGTTGGTCACCCTTGTGCACAACATCTCCTCGGCAGCTGAAGTGCCGATCGCGAGGCTGGTGGACACTATGCTAGCCTGTGGAGTGCATACCTGCAATTCCTGTAGCTCTATGCGGAGAGCCCCCAATACCAATTGTTGTTTCTCTTCAAACTGTTGGAGGGCCTCTATAGTGACATCCCTCACCGTTTCTCCAATATCATGCAAATCCCCCTCAGTGAGGGTGATTGGGTCGAAGGACGTCTTTGATGCCTTGGTTTTCTTTCATGGCACTGTCTGCTCTCACGGTCGCAGATGCTTGAGTTGGGTGGATGTCATCTGCAGGTCCATGCCACCTTGTTCTGTCTCTGTTTCTGCCTCAGTGCTGAGCGAAGGTGACTTTTGTCCTTCGCGCTCTTCTCCTCCTATTTTCAGTTGTTCTGCCAGTTTCGTGGCATCGTGCACTGCCTGGGCCTTAGCCTCTGCTTCCTCCTTTCTGCGCTTCTCTACTAGCTCCACCATTCAAAGCTTTGTTTCTTCCTTCTTACCCTATGTGTCAGACTTATCCATTTCCACAGAGGTCGTGAAGCGGTTGGGCCTGTGTTTATGGTTATCTTTGTAATTTGTTGTGTTCCTGTTTAAATCCAGACCAGTGCTATCAGAGCGGTCTGCTTTTTCTCTGTTTTTCTTTGCATGTCCTCAACGAGGTCGGGATATAAGGAGTTAGGGCTTGAGCTAGTCGAACCTTTATAAGACCAGCCTCACAAATCCCGACGACCTCCCATGGAGGATGAGAAGAAAGACAAGGGGGCAGGAGATCCTATCAAAATCTTGCTCGAAGAAGGCCTCCCAGAGGCTACCCAGAGGCGATGCATTAGCTTCCAACAACTACTCTGGAAACGCCACACCGTTTAAGGTACAAGTTAATTTTGAAATCCCCATATTCGAGGGTCAAATAGACACAGATGCCGTAGATAAATGGTTAAATCTGCTAGAGGGTTATTTTTCTGTTCATGAATTTTCAAGTCAAGAAAATATTGTTTTCGCTCTTCTCAAAGCAGCCCCCCACATCAAGGACTGGTATGAAACCTAGTGTGAGAAGAAGGATGAAAGTATGGACTCACTATTATCAGTCACACGCACTTGGAATTCCTTTCAAGATGCCATCAAGGAGTAGTACTACCCTGTCAAAAGCTATGACGAAAAATACAGAAATTGGACCATGCTGCGGCAGGGACGAAACCAAGATGTGCCAGAGTTCACAAACATTTTTCATACCCTTCACACACAGTTGGGTATCAAAGATTCTGAGCTACATCTAGTACTCAAATACCACGGCTGCCTACACAGATACATCCAGGAAGAGATGGAGTTCCTGAACATCTCCTCGCTCGACATAGTGTACTGATACAATGTCAAAATCAAGCAAAAGTTCAAATAGAAGAAGAGAGGATTTGGATCGGTGAATCCAAAGACCAAAGGACAAATCCAAGGTAGGGTGACCCAAGACAACCCGTTGAAGCCATAAGAGAAGAACAACACCATGAAGTCAAAGAAGGACACACGAAAGTGGTGTAAATTTCATAAGAGCCCCACTCACAACACAAGTGAGTGTCTTTTGGCTTATAGGGTCCTGACCCAGGTTCAGAAGAATTATTTAGCCAAATAAATCCTGTAGCTACCGGCCCTTTTGGCAACAGCCCGTGAAGCGCAAACTGAAGTCTCACTCGAGGTAGTAGGGGAGGGTGCTAGAAGCAAGTTTCTACACCCTTGGGATGTCTAGATGTGTTCTGGAGATTTCGCACTCTATTCCGTAGCTTTGTGCTATGCAGGTCCGGAATAAATCTTGCACACTATTAGCACGTTGTTCACAGATCTACTCTATTGGATGCAGTATTGTAAATCAAATCTACTTTACAGGGTCTTTAAACAAATATTTAACAAAATTAACCAGTTCGCATACTTAGATTAAACCCATATTCGTATATATCCAAAATGTAAGCACATGTGCATAGAATAAATAGTTATGTCAATCATTCAATAACCCAGATTCACGGCAACTCAGATTTAACACAGAATTATAGAATCAACTTATCTTTATTCACTTTTTCCACCCATACATCTAGATCTGCCCTGTGCACTCAGTTGCAGGGGTCCACACATACAGCTGCAGACTCTTTCAGGCCTCTACACACACAGCTATAGAGCCTCTATCCTCTATCCAAACCCTCGACTCGGACTCATAGATGCTTTCAGAGAAAACCCATTACATTTTGGATCCACAATCATACCTAAAAAGAAATGCCTTTCCTTCATAGAGCCGCACTCTATTTATACCTTCCTATGGTCTGCGAACTGACTTACTTCCTACTATTTTACATTATTTCTTGGGTAGACAACCCTTTGACTCGGCCTTTTACATTTTGCGCTCTGCATACTTCGAAGGTTTTATAATAATTTAATCCTAATTTCTAGGATTTTTTCCCCAAAACCATTACGTCGGACCTTTGCTACCCAATAGTCCCCCAACATAATCATCGTGACTCGTCCTGAGTCACTCACTAGTGCGGCTAGGCACACTGCCTTGGCTTTGTAGTTCGCATCCCTTTGAGTGACGCTCATCATCCTTCTGCTCCTTCATTGTCACCTGCAACGCTTCATCCAACTCCTACTTTGGTGTTTTTACCACTTCTCGCAACCAATAATGCTCATTCTTCTCTACTCAGTTAACACAGAACACCCCTTCATAGGAATTTAGCTCGAGCGGGGGATCCACATACGAGACCTCCTGGTACCACTGCAACCACTACCGACCTTCGTATCTTCTCTTCGCACCGTCTGTTACAGCTTGTGTTGCAATTTTGCAAGACCCTGGCTGTTGTCCACAAGATCCCAATCCTCAAGGGATATCAGAGATGACTTAGTAACTGCATATCTACCCGTGGTCTCCATCTGTCCATCCTTTCGTTGTTCTATCGTAGGGTGCTAGCCTGCCCCTGGGCGATGCGACGACAACTGGACCAATTCTTCTTCGTGTTTCCTCATTTCTAGCACATCCCCTACCATTGATGCTGCAGTCTGCGAGATGCCCATAGCTGTCAACACCAAACTCCTTAGAGAGTCCTACTTCTTCATTGGCCAGATCACCACCCTCAAGGTCACGTCTTGTGCAGAGATAATAAATAACTCCATATCGATACTCAACGTATTTGTTTCAAAAGTGTAGGTTGCCCAGTGGATGCTGCTTGGAGATTTATAAGTGATTTGAATTTCAAATTCCCTGGTTCTCGCCTGTTCTAGCACCCTTGTGTAAACTTTGTGGCAACTCTTTCCATATCTGGCTCGTACTGCTTCTCTTAATTACCCACCGCCCACTCCTTGTTGCCATACTGCAAACATCCTGTCATGAATAGTCACATCAACGGTCATCGTTCCTTTTAGTAACGCATCCACGTGATCCTTCTTGCACAACGGTGATCCTTCACACCCTAGAACCCATGCATCTATCCCCCAGACTGCTTTATCATCTCGTGCTCTCTTTCAACTGGTTGGAGCGGTGAGACTATCCTCTTAATGGTTAGTCAAGTGGTCGGCCTACTCGTGTAGAGCTTCAGGCAAATGCCATTCACTCTCCCCGGGAAGGGGTCTCCGTTGAGTTTAGCCAGCTGAATCGCGCCCCCATCGGTAACTTCTTTGATGACATAGGGTCCCAACCAATGCATGCGGAGTTTACCCGCGAATTTATTGAACTTACTGTCATATAGCAATACTAGATATTCTCCTTGAAGGTGTGCACCTTGATATGGCAATCATGCCATGCTTTTTTGTGCTATTTTTGTACTTGCTGATGAAATCTAGCCAAAAACCATTCCTCCTCCAGTTCTTCTAACTGTGCGAGCCTTTCCTCCAACGCCCCGCAGTCTGCCATACCTGTGGTTGCCACGATCCACAGACTAGGCACAATATATTCCATAGGCATAACGGCCTCCTTGCCATGGACTAACCTAAATGGTGTCTGGCTTGTCAACTTCTTGCACATGGTTCGGTATGCCCATAGCATAGTGGGGATGTGCAAGTCCCAGTTGTTTCACCGCGCATTATAGACCTTTGTCAACGCAGTCTCCAGAATTTTGTTAAATGCTTCAACGGTCCCATTTGCTTGCGGGTGATAGGGCGTACTCTCTTGGTGATATATCTGGAATTCTTCAGTGAGTGCACTAATTGTTTCATTCAGAAAATGTGTTCCCCGATCGCTCATGAGAATTTTGAGACATCCAAACCTTGTTAGGACATTCTCGAACAAAAACTTCGAAGATGTTGCAGCCATGAAATCCTTAACCAGTTGTGCCTCTACCCATCAAGTCAAGTATTCTATTGCGGTGATGATACAACATGCGCCGGTCTTTTCGCGCGGCTCAATAGGCCCACCGAAGTCAATTTCCCACTTCTCAAATTGTTGTAGCATCATCTATGGCTGGAGTGGAATTTCATCCCTCCGCGATGGTTTTCCCATCTGTTGACATATGTCACAGACTCGGCAGTATGCTTTCGAATCCTAGTGCAAAGTGGGCCACCATAAACTAGTGTGAAGAATCTTCTAGGCTATGGCGCGGCCCACATAATGTCTGCCAGCAACCCTTCCATGTGCTTCAGCCAAAATCTATCCGTGCTCGAACTCCGGGACATATCTGCATAATATTTCGTCATTACCCATCTTGTAGAGGTGCCCGACAATCACTATAAAATCTATTGCTTTGATCACCAATTCCTTCTTTTGCTGAACATAATACCCCTGTAGTGCAGTTCCTGTAGTTAAGAAATGGATTATATCTTCAAAGTAGCCATCCTCTATGCATATGGCATATAGCTGCGCATCTAGGAGTCCATCCTCTAAATTTTTGGGTTCTTCGCCGGTCTCAATTTAGGATAGGTGATCTAGTCCTGAATTTAGATGCCCCAGCTTTATGACGACCTCAAAGTCATATTCTTGAAATAACAACAACCATCGATAGATGCGCCACCCCCAACACAGGCTTATTCACTAGGTATTTTAGTGTGGAGTGATCAGTATACATCTTAAAATGTCCTTTGAGTAGATAGTGGCAGTACTTTTGGAGCGTGTATACCATCGATAGTCCCTCTTGCCCAGTAGTGGAGTAATTCTTCTCATCTTTGGAAAAATAGTGGCTTGCAAACGCAATTGGGTGATCAATTCCATTTGTGCCTGGCTGAGTAAGTACTACCCCCAACGCGATACATATGCATCGACATGCACATGAAATACTATATCCCATTTTAGAAAGATCAATATAGGAGTGGATGCCATCTTTTCCTTAGGCGTTTCTAGACTCTTGTTGCATTCCACATTCCAACAATAAGTAGCATCCTTCCTCAGCAACTATTCCATTGGAGCCATGATCTAGGCATAGCTTTTGATGAGCTTCCGATAGTAGCTCGTGTGTCACAATGTAGCACGTAGTTGTTTAACACTCTGTGGTGCTTGCAGATTGAGTATAATAGCGATCTTTGTCGGATACACCATCAGACCCTACTTACAAACCACATGGCCAAGCAGATTCCCGAATGGGATGAGGAAAGTACACTTCTTCAGATTTAGCGCAATCTGGTGACAGTGGCAAGTATCCAGCATTAAATTTACACTCGCAATATGTTTCTTAACCAGTCTGAATACAGTCTAGTCATCTAGATAGACCTCTAAAAACTTATGTATAAATTATTTGAATGCAGCTACCACAATGTGGGAAAATATCGTCGGCGCATTCTTCAACCCAAATGGCATCACCGTATACTGAAAACAACCCCATTCCGTAGTGAACATTGTTTTACTCCTATCTTCTGGCATGATCTTGATCTAGTGATACCCCGAGAATCCGTCCGTGAAGGAGTAGGCTTCCTGCCCTCCCACATTTTCCAATACCTCATCTGTAAAGGGTGTTGGGAACGGGTCGTTAACACAGGCATCATTGAGCTTCTGGAGATCCATGCAGATGTGAATCTCACCCTTCTATTTCTTTTCCTGCACCACCATAGGACTTATCCAGTCGGATTCCTCAACTAGTTCAATAATTGTTGCTGCCATCATCTTATCCAACTCTTCGCGGACCTTGGCTTTGTATTTCGGATTTAATCGATAGGGTCGCTGCTTAACTGGCTTCGCACCTAGTTTCAATGTTATCTTCATCACTCCTAAGTCTCCTAGAATCCCTTTCAGTTCCATAATCTTTGTTGGGAATAAATCTCGGTATTCTCGGAGTAACTTGACGACCTTTTCCATCATAGCGTCGTCACAATAATCCCCAAGCGTGGCATACTTCGTCTCTTCTTCCATTCCGATATTCACTTGTTTCATTTTTAATGGCACCGTGATGTCTGGATCTTCTATTTCGGGCCGTGCACTTCACGACTCCCTTCGGATTCCAGAATATTGATGTTGCGTAGGTCATCCTCTTCATCTTCTACTTGTACATTGTAGCATTCTAGTGCCTGGCTCAATTGTCGCGACCAGTCTAGCTGTAAACTTCTTCTGGTTCGAGTGGTGTTCTAAAAATGGGAGCCTTTACTAGTTGTAATGCATCATCCACAATATCCATCCATTGGTATTCAAAGAGAAATGTCAACAAAAACCCTTCGTGCAAGATATCCCACTCGTCTGTGCCATGTCAGAGTTCTGTTTTAGTATACCAGTTCCTTGGGATGACATCCAGGGAATGATAAAATAAGTGCACCCAATTTGGTTGAGACTCCTTGCCATAAGCTTTGGTCCACTTAGTCAGGTGCATGCGCGGATCTTCCCACCCATCATATTTCTCTGTTATTCATAGCTCTGGCTTTCCAAATCTTATCTGCATCATGTGTCTGCAGCTGTGCCAATCTTCAAAAGTGCCTTCATGTGTACCCCACCATCGCGAAGGTGTCGCACGCAAAGTCCATTTTAACACATCAAACCGTTGGTACTTGGGTACCGCGCTTTCGAACTTGATCAGGAATTCATCTACTATTGTCAGCCCATCATACATCGGTAGCTTGTGGTCCTGAGCTCTGACACAATACAGGGATTTTGTCATCATATTGCAATGTAATGTGGTTACCCCGTTCACCCTGTTCCGCCATCGTTCGTCTTCTTCATCGGAATCGTCGGTGCATGATTCTGCGTAGCCCCGTGAGATTCTCCATTCCTTCATTGTCTTATCCCTAATTGGCCTGTCTGTAGCAATTTTGTAGATACAATCCAATGCATCGTCCCTTTCTGCATCGCGCACATGTTCTGTGTAGCACAGTCCTTCGGTTGGATCAAGCGGAACGATTACGCGGAGCAACTTCTTTTCAAATATCATCTTCCTTTGTTTGAGATTAATCACCCCATTCATGTCAGTGGCCCAGTCTATTCCTAATAATGCAGGGTATGGGCTATTTTCGTCCACTATTTCAATAACTTCGAATTCCATCTGGGTACTTGTGCCATCAATATCTACTGTAATTCCTTGTAGCCTTCCCATGTGCAGGATCTTCTGCTAATTTTCCATCTGCAATTGGATAGGAGACCAGTGTAGTGTCGGCTTACCCATGCACTCCCAAGTCTGTTTAGGTAATATGTTTGCATCTGAGCCTAGGTCCAGAATAACCTACTCCATCTCATAATTGCCAATCTACGTTATTAATCGCATCTCTCATCTAGTCTGCGATGTGTGTCTTCCCAATTTTCAGACTACGCGAGGTTCACTCCATCCTGTGCATCTATTAATCAATTCTTGTAACCCTTTAACTTCCCTATTATCATGAAGTAGTTTTATGCATGTCTCTAAGAAGGTAGTCAACATCGAGGGATCCCTACTTGGCTTAGGCCGATCCCCACTACCCAGGGTAGAGACATCCGTGAAGCTCTCCCTAGCTTCCATATAGGTCTCCCCTCTATATTTTCCTATGGTTGTGGCACTTCTCAGTACCATGTTTACTCTGGGGTCTTCGTCGTGAGGTTCAGACCTCATCATCTGTACGTTTTGCATCGTTGTAGGTGGCGTTGCCCTTTTTTCACAAATTTGTGCTATCAGTATAGGGCAATCTATCAGCTCATGATCGAATTGCTCACAGTAAGGGCATGATATTCTAGTTGGGTTGGTGCAATCCCGTGTGTAATGTCCTGGTCCTCCACAGTTGTAACAGATGAGCTGGCCGCGACCTCTTCCTGGTCCCATTCTTCCTCGTCCTCAACCGTGTCCTTGGAATCCACTGCGCGCAATCACCGTGATTGGATCCTGACCTCGCACCTCAGTCTACATTTTGTAGGTAGATGATTGATCCATCAACATTTTATAGGTACGACAATCTCTTTCTTTCTGGCCCACCGATCTACAAAAATTGCAAAAGAGCTGATGGGGGGTCTGGTTGAATTTTGGCAGTAGATGACAGTTATCTGTGTTACGTTTTCCTCCCACCTGACAGATTGCACACCAGAGTGGAGTCATCGTGCTAGGCCCAACTTGTGCCTCTGGTCGCAATGGTGTTGGTCCCCCCCTTGCTATCACATTTACTGAGACTAGGCAATGGTCTTTATCGTGTCCCTGACTTCTACACTTTATACACCATACCTCCTCCCAACCTTCTGGTCATGGTGCCTAATCTTGTTTTAACTTCTTCATTTCTAGACACAAAGTCTGGATTAGCGCTTGGATCTGCTGAACTCCCAACCCTAGGTCCTGTAACGGAGTTTCATGTAACCTCATCGCTGTTTCTAGTGCTTCCGCCTGGGTTGAGATCTTTTGTTGCGACAATGTTGCCTTCAGATGTGGTGTTAATGATGCTATAAACCAAGCGCAGTGTTGTGCATATGACAAGGTCATGTTTGCTTCACAGATGGTACTCTTCAGCCTTTGATCCAGATCCCATGGTGTTTCACCAGGCATCATCGCGATTTCCTTGCATCCTATGATCGATTGTGTTTTCGACTTCGCCCGACTAAATTCTTTCTTTAATTCACTTCGGATCTCTGTTGTTCTTGCCATCGGATGATCGCTTGAGTACTTTATGTACCTAGTCAGTGCTCGGTCCTGCAGCGTGCTTACCAAGATTGCCTTTTTGATGTCATACTCTATAGTCCTGTGTGTGTCCCATATCGTTGTAACCATGAACCAAAATTGTTCTGGGTCTTCACTTCTTGCTCCTTTGAACACCGGCAGTTGGATCGCGCTTGTCATTTTCAGCCTCAGGTTTTGCGCTGCGATCTGTTCTGGGTTACTACTACCCCTGATCCCTTTGATTCTCAATCCCTTTTTCTATATCATTCCCGCATTAAACACCCCTTAGGCAGATCCCAGTCTCGACAACGGAATCATTTGTTGGCTTATAGGGTCCTGACCCAGGTTCGGAAGAATTATTTAGCCAAACAAATCCCACAGCTACTAGCCCTTTCAACAATAGCCCGCGAAGCGCAGACTACGGTCTCACCTGAGGTAGTAGGGGAGGGTGTTGGAACAAGGTTTCTGCACCCTTGGGATGTCTAGATGTGGTCTGGATATTTCGCACTCTTTTCCGTAGCTTCGCGCTACGTAGTTCCGGAATAACTCTTGCCCTCTATTAGCACACTGTTTACAGATCTACTCTATTGGATGCAGTATTGTAAATCAAATCTACTTAATAGGATCTTTAAACAAACATTTAACAAAATTAACCAATTTACGTACTTAGATTAAACCCATATTCGTATATATTCAAAATGTAAGCACATGCGCATAGAATAAACAGTTATGTCAATCATTCAATAACCCAGACTCGTGGCAACTCAGATTTAACACAGAATTATAGAATCAACTTATCTTTATTCACTTTTTCCACCCGTACATCCAGATCCGCCCTGTGCACTTAGCTGTAGGGGTCCGTGCACATAGTTATGGACTATTTTAGGCCTCTGTGCACACAGCTGCAGATCCTATATCCTCTACCCAAACCCTCGACTCGGACTCACATATGCTTTTAGAGAAAACCCATTACATTTCAAATCCACAATCATACCAATAAAGAACTGCCTTTCCTTCATAGAGCCGCGCTCTATTTATACCTTCCTATTGTCCACGAACTGACTTACTTCCTACTATTTTACATTATTTCTTGGGTGGACAACCCTTTGACTCGGCCTTTTACAATTTGAGATCTGCATACTTCAGAGGTTTTACAATAATTTAATCCTAATTTCTAGGCTTTCTGCCCGAAAACCGTTACGTGGGACCTCCGCTACCCAACAGTGTCGAAGCAAGCAGTCGCTGGTGGACGAGTTGAAGGCTTCCGAATCACATGCATCTTTCGACCCTGAGTCAGAACCTGACAAGGGGAATGGAAAAGGGAAGAAAATCATTGATGCAGAGCCTAGCATCACGGTTGCCACCACCAAGATCCAGAAGAATGAGCTCGAAGATCCAGAGGAGGGGAGCATCTTTTCCACTCACAAATGTGGGTGAAGGGTTCACCACTACAATTCATTGTTGATAGTGGGAGCTAGAAGAACCTCATTTCAGCAGAGGTCGTGAAGCGGTTGGGCCTACCAACTACACCACACCCGCATGCGTACAGTATCAGGTGGCTTCACGAAGGATGAGATCTCTGAGTCCACCAGTAATGTCGCCTTCCCTACAGCATCAAGCCCTTCATAGATGAGGTATTGTGTGATGTTACACCTCTAGATGTTTGTGATGTATCATTTGGTCAACCATACTTGTGGAGGCGACATGCTATGTATGTGTCAAGGCCTCATGCTGTTATTATTACTTTGGGTAATTCAATATAAAGGATACCGGAGGTAGCCCCACCTATTGCCACCTCTTTGATCTCTACTAAGAAATGCAGCAAGATCATCTACCAGGCTAGGAACTTCATTTTTTGTTTGATTCACTCACAAAGTAAGGGGAAGATCGTAGCCACATCCGTGACCCCCGCAAAGGGTTCCTCCATGCACCAGCAACAGAAAAGGGATACGGTCAGGATAGAACACAGGAACAACTTCTCCTCACCCACAGGGGTACCACACAAGTTTCAGGTGGGTGACAAATTCTGGTTGCATCTGCAGAAAGAACACCTAACAAGAGCCCATCAGAAGCTTAGACCCTTCCGACATGGTCCTTACAGCATTACCAAGGCTATGGGAAAAAATGCTTTGGAGTACAACATTCGTCCATTCCTTCACTTGCACTGAGTGTTCAAAGTGGAACGCCCTCAACCATGCTTCCCACCATTACTGGACACATCAGAGATTGCAGAACAACTCATCAGGGACCAAGTTCAACAGATGGAGGAACTCAACGCAATGGGTACCATTGCTTCCTAAGGGGGGAGGAATGATCTAGGTGGATTTTGGTGGCCACCCACCTATCCCACTTGGACCCCCACAACTGTCTCTTTCAGTTTTTCAGTTTCCGAAATTGTAGCACAATTTACTATTTTTAACAGTTTTTCGGGTCTTGAACTTCCGAAGCTGTTTTGAGGCCCTAAACAAATTTTTTTGGGAAATCTGGGAGCAACATCGGTCCATGGACCCATGTTAGTCTTCCCAAAGTTGTAGTGCTCGGATAGATATTTCTAACGAGCTATTGTACACGTCAAACGAAGATCGGGTGCCAAAGTTACGACCTTGGGAAGTTGATGTACCAACTTACCCAAAATAGGGCCCACAATTTGGCGTTTCATCTTCTAGGGTTAGGTTTTGGGATGTTAAGGGTTTTCCATTGTTTCTCAACAATAAATAGGCCTTCGAGCCTCATTGTAACACAGTTCAGAGGCATGTAACCACCACATCTCTTCTCAGAGATAAGCTACATCACCCTAGCTGGTTTATTTCCATTTTTGTTTGTAAGCATATTTCAGTATTTTACAGTAATGAAATGAAGTATTATGTCCGTTGCATCTCTGTGTTTATGGTTATCCTTGTAATTTGTTGTGTTCCTATTTAAATCCGGATCATTTGCACTGAAACTCATGTGAAAAACATATCTAAAAACCAGACATAGTAAGAGCCCATTTTGATCCCTGGTGACAAGCTGCACAGACTGGAACTAACATTGGCCTTGTTGGGGATGGCAGCTCCTTGGAGGTGTCAAGAACACCACAGACCAAGTGCCTCATCCATTGGGCAATACGCTCACAAACAGCTACAAACCTGAACAACTTATACCAACAAAAAAACACAGATACTACAACCTGTACATTAGGAAACTAAAATAAATACCGAAAACTGAAATGTTGCTTTGGGAAGCTTATTTATGTACAACCATACCCTACTTTATTGCAAATCACTAGATCAAGTGATGTTGTAATGCAAAATTAACCAATCAAGCAATTGTGGCAACGATGATGCTAGGGAGTGCTTGAACCAGGACACAATTGGAAATGCTGACAACCATACATGCACAAAATGAGTCTGGTTGTGTAAAAGACAATCTAGTTTGTCATTCAAACTGAAAAAATACTCCATATATGCAACAAATGGATCATAGAAACCAGACCATGTCTTCTACCCTAACTCCTCGACATATGCTTCTAGCTGCAAATTGTCAATGCAAACATCTACGGGCAGCCCTATTGTTTCTTGTTTTGAAGGAGGGAGAGTTTCCAAGAACCTTTTGGGATCTTGGAATTCATATGACTTAATTTGAACATCTATATACTCAATCTCCTTCTCAATTTTTTCAACCACTAACTCAAAGAAACCAGTTTTACTGTTAAGAGGAAACTTCGGAGATCTAAAACATTGAAGCACGTAATGAAAAATACCTCATCTATTTCAATATCCACTAACTGATCTCTAACTTCTTTGAAAAATTCACAACACATAGGGTTTGCCACATACCCTACCATCTTATTTTAGTACATGAACAGATCAGTGAGCATTGGAATCTCTGGATTGAGTTGGAGTTTCCAGGTGAATGTTTCAGCCTTCATATATGTTTGATTGTTGTCCACCATCAAAAACTAGATCTGTGACTTGAACGATCTTTCCTAGAGAAGATCTTTGACCTCATCCCTGGAAATGGCACCAATATGTTAGCACTTAGAATGAACCTCAAGGCTGAGAAGAGGCAATTCCGAGGTAACCATAGACCAAGCTTTTGATTTTGCATCTAGCCCTACCAGACCATAGAGGGTACTCTCTTTGGCAACAAAATGTGGCTGCAATAAGTGAATCTTAGGCTAGCTATGAAGTATGGGCATTTGATTGAAAGTTGAGGATCGAAAACAGCAAGAGAAGAGACCAGTGGGCTATGGAATTGTGGCTAGTTTTTGTTGGAAAACTTGGGGCAAAGTAAGTGCAATGTTTAGCCAAATAAAATATGCAAATGAGAGAAGGAAAGAGGAAAATTCCCACTGCACTGTGTTATCACCTGGATTGAACCTTAGGCTGAAGGAAGGCAATGCCAGGGTAACCACAAACCACGCTTAGCCAAGTAGCTAGACTTACTAGGCCAAGAGAGGGCTCTCTCCATGAGTATCTCAGTCAAGATGACTAGATCAGGTCAAGGATTTTAGGCTAGGTATAGCAGCATGAAAGTTTTTATTGGATTTTGTAGAGGTTTTGTCGGATCAGGAGGAGCTGGACAATTTAGGTCTATGAAACTAGGTCAGAATTGTAGGGTGTTCAATGGGGTAAGGTAGACATAGGATTTAGCACTTAAATGCTTGATGGGATGAGATGTTTTAGACTGGTGAGAAGCTAGGAAGGGCATGTGAAAACCATGGATCCTTCCTAGACTGCAGAAAACATGAAATGGTGAATGGTTTCCCAAGGCAGAGCACTAATGCAATGAATTATGCCTATCAAACTTGAAAACATTCAACTAGAAGCAATGAAATGATTAATGGCATACATAAAATACATTAACATATAATCATAGAAGAAGAAACTGTACTAAAACTCCATACCATACGGATCCCATCAAAATAGCTGCAATTCTTATTAATACAAATGGTGTACAATCAAGGTCTAAGCATCCATCTGAGTCCAACCCTTTACAATGAGAAAGAAGAAGAAGATATATACATGATTTCAACCTCCTTCCATCCTCAAGGGTCTAATCCCTAAGATGAGGAGCTAATCTAACTAACATTGAACAAGAAACAGGAATATAGGCATCATCAACCCTCTAAAAATGAAAAGCTTATTCATTTGAGCTTAAAATAACTCCTAAAGAAATGAATATACCCTATATAACTATTTATCTATCACAATTACATGCCAAGTCATTATTTACAATGGTAAATCATCCAGCATAAGAGAGAATCCATGATTACAGTAAAAAAACTGGAAAAATAGCAACCCTGAGAAAAACTGCCAAAAGTACAATGCCACTTTCAGGTCCTTTTTGGAGGCATTCCCAACATCCAAATTGAGCCCATGATAGCTCATTGGAAATGGCTTCAACTATAATTTCCAAAACACCTGGAATTTTTGAATTCGAAGCTCATTTGACCCCTCAAAACTTGATTCTCCCAAGACTACTTATGTGTGTCCAAAAAGTGGCAGAAAGGTCATTTTTACGGTGTTTCTTGACCTTTTTGTGGACCATTTTGTTGGTTGATAAAAAGTGCCTTTTAAAAATCCTAGTTATCGCACATTAATCATCAACCCAAGCAAGGCTTCTTATTTCAAGAGTGTACACAGTATGTGGCTGCTATTAATTCAGAGAGTAATGTTTCGTAGCTTATAGTATAGATCTTTTAATACAACAGTAAATGGATGCATCTAATAAACTCAAATTACAATTATTAAAGGGAATAGAAAAACTCAATCCTCTACTAAAATCAAATCTTCCAACAATTCAAGTAACAACATCATCAACTGAGAGTATAGTAGCAATAGCTCATATCTTCATAGCTAATTTAATCTAAATCAAACTCAATCTCTAGTAAACAATCCAAATAGCAATGCTATCAAACGGAGAGTCCAATAGCGATAATTAAACTCTTTACAGTTGATTAAATCAATTTGAATACTTATCTAAGTAACTTAATCTGTGATGAAGGAAAACTGAATCAAACGACAATGTTGTAAATCATATAAAGTAGAGATATTATGTCAATATAGGAAAATAATAGATAGCGAAGGAGATAAAATCATAGAAAGTAGGAAAACTATCAAACCAATCACACTTGCAAGAATTGGAAATGTATGGCACAAAGAAATTAGTTAAATCCACCAGAGGCCAGGCCCTTAGCCGCCAGCGAACACTGCTGAGCTACTTCAGATAATGCGAGGGAACATCAACTTCAATTATGTATTAATCATCGAACTTAAAGAGAATTACATATAGTTGTGTTCTCTCAATAACGAGAGTCTGTGATTAAAATTACAATTCCAATAATAACAGAAGTTCCTCCCTTTCTTCTTACAATCGTCTCCTTTTATAATCATAAAGGGTAAAATATAAATGGTAAATGTGATCCCTCAGGATCGGGAGATCCTGAGGGACTCGCAACCGATTTCTAACTTCAGACATCCTTTCCTTTCTCATGCTGATCCTCCTAATTCGCCTTTAGCCTTGTCTGCAACCACCGTGTTCCTTTCTTTGCTTGTTGGTTTTTGATGTTCCTTCATTACGGAACAACAACTGTCCCTTTTGTTGTTTTCCTACATAAAGAAGGGTAAAAGTTAGCTAAATCGTAACTAGAAATAATTCCTTCATTTCTTACCATAATTCCTCAATATGTTAATGCATTAAGATATAGAAGAGATAAGAATAAAGGAAAAGGATGATGATATTTATAGTAACTACATACGCATTTCGTGACTCAACATACTCACCTACTTACCCTATTTCATGGCCTCATGAAAAGCAAGTAATTTGTATGTAGAGCAGTTAAAGAGTAGGCTGAAGAAGGAATGTCGAAAAGTGGTCTACAACCATGATTCTAGGCCAAAAGCTCAAAGATGGGCCCTGTCTGTCCTTCAGGCAATTTGTATATAGCCCGATAACCTTCAGCAGGATATTAAATGATGGGGCTATGAAACTGACATCCTAACCAATAAGGTCCTTCTCTCAAAATGAGATTGCTATAAGTGACAAAACGTTCTGTAGCTATTTTAAAATTTCTGTAATTAAATGGCTCTCTATCCTGGACACTACTAGTGGAGATTGTCCACCTGAGCTTGGATGTAGCCAAAGAACTTTCTTGAATGGAGAGGAAGTATTCTACTCCCTTCTGTACAATCTCTTTCTGAATAGGCCCTAAAATTTTAATCACCCCTTCCCTTGTCATCAGACTCTTATGGTTGGCAAGCATTTGCAACGGGTGCTTGGGTTCAGCTCTTACCCACAGATCCAATCCATGCTCTTGTCATTGGAATTTGTTATGAGCTTTGAACCATTTAAGCTGATTGACTGCAAATGAGATAAAGGCTTGGAATTGAATATCTCCCACAAAAGGGTTAGGGTGCTTTTCCACCTCGTTTTTCAATACAAAATTTTGCAGGTAAAATTTGCATAGAAGTCTTTGAACCTTTACACCATGTTGTTTGCAGCAGTTTATAAAATCTTCTACTGTTTTTAATTCGACTGGTTTTCCAGCTTTCACGGCTTTAATTTTCAACAACAAGTATCGTTCTAACAAAAATAAGGCATAATTATTAGCAGGGGATTTGCATGCGAAGACATCTGTATATAGCAAGAAGATAGTGTCTATCTAACTTATGATCCTATTTAGCCTGAGCTTGATTTTCTCCATTTTATCTTCGGCCTTTTGGCATCCATCAAAAGTCTCACTCTCTATTGCATTCATTTGCCAAAGCTGTCTCTACAGTTCTTGATATCTCTGCTAGGAAACAGTTTCTTGTTCAAGCCATTCTAATGCGAGCTGAGCCTGTGCTAATTCTTCATGAAGATTCAATATAAAGGGTTCATTGTGTGTCATGACATCTTTGGCTTGAAAGCTTGTCTGAGTACTTCTACTATGAGAAGGAATTCCTTCTGTTTGTATTTCTTTATTATGGGAGGTCCAAACCTTCGTTTGGGTAGCCATGTTGTAGGAGTGTACATCCTCTGTCTGAGTAGTTATGTTGCAAGAGGGTACAACCTCTGTCTGGGTAGCTACTTCTGCAAGAATTGCATGTTGTTCCTTCTGAGTGATAACAGGTTGAGTGGGTATGGGATCAATTTGAGTCCCTGTAGCCCTTCCTTCATATGATTCTATCTGTACAGCCACGTTTGCTATCACTGAGGTTTTGTCCGGGACCTTTCCTGCTGTGATTTCCTTTATTTTTCTTCTGAGCCTTTTTACTATTTTGCGAAGCCTCTGCTATTCCTTCCTAAGCTTTTTCAATTTGGCTCTGTACTTTTTCACGGAGCAACTGTTCTGCTGACAGTCTCATTCATAGTTTCTGCTTTTAAAGAGCCTGGTTTCTCATCTTGGCTCTATTCTAAAAGGACCGTGTCTCCTGATTGAATATCAACCTCCTGAATTATTTCAGCTTCTTCTTCTTCTTGGCCTATGTTTTCTGTACTTAGGCCTACCTGGCTGATTTCTACTAGAGGCGTGTTACCAAATTGGTTCCCTTCTTCTTGAATGGCCTCTGCATCTGTTTCTGCTTCATGGCTTGCATCTTTTGAGGGAGATAGAATTCTCGCCTTGCCAACATTCTCAGGAGATTTGGTTGCTCCCAAATTAAGATTGAGCGGGCTTTCAGGCTGCATGTACTCAGTCATGTTGGCCAGGACCTGGGCCAATTCAAAATCGTGTAATAAGTCACCTTGGGGACTCATGCTTGGTGTTGAGGGAAGTCCTGATACATTTCTTTGCTCATCTCCAGGATGCCCTGTTTCTTCCTCATGGTCTGATTCAGGGTTATCCAGTCCTTCTAGATGCAAGTATTGTTCACTTCCTATGCTGGATAGTTCAATGGGTTGACTGATACTGCCTTGAGGATTTTCGGCTACTCCTAATTTTGTCCTCAACCTTGTGGATTGTCTATGCTTTTGAGGTATGTTCCTTGCAAGGGTAGTCCTCTTCCTTTTCAGAATAGGGTTAGGTGCAGGCAGGGCTAAACCTCCTTCGGGAGCTAATATTAGTTCATCCCAACTTGATTTCTATTGGACGATAGATAACTATTAGCCTGATCAAACAGTAGTGGCTCACTACGGTTTCTATGTGTTGGGACCATCTTAGCCTCTCGGCGGTGTCATGCAAAAAATAATTCAACAATGTAGGTAAATTTGCAAAGAAATTTTGTTTCACTGCTAAGAGTTTGAGCTGACACGGCCTTACTACATCTTTGCGCCTGTCGCATGTAATGTAGTTCTGGACGATCCTTGCTAGTTCTCCCCATGGTAGCTCCTGTCCTTCATCCCTGAAAGCTTCGATAGCGTCCTGCAGCTTTAACTGCTTACCAGCCCACACTGGTCCTTCTGCTGGTAACCCGAAAACCTCTACTATCACAGCATCTGACACTGTGATTTGCCTGCCCCTTACCATGGATTGTCCATTCTGAAGATTTCGTAAGAATTCAATGGCATCCTCGTTGGATGGTTGAAATCTCATAAATTAGGCTATCCATCTAGCTTGAGCTAAAATTTCTCTGGCTGCATCAGAAACAACAAGTATTAGTGGCTCTCTACGCACTGTTCTTCCTCCCATACTGCTTGAATTCTACAAATGATAAGTGTAGCAGAGATAGCATAGCAACTAACAGAGCCAAGTGATGGAACAACAAATAGTTGTAATGGTTCTATCAGGTGATATTTTATAAATATAAATACCATTATTGAGGGTTGTTATCATACCACATGCTCTGTGATCATGGAATGTCATATCATTCTACAAAATCCAATGAAAAAATGATAGCGCATTCATATGTACACTGGAGGTCCCTGCCCCCCTTCAAAATAATAGGTCGCCTACGACCAAATGATTGAAAGGGTAAAGCAGTGGTGGCGAAGTATAGGGGTGATGAATTGGCAAGGTACGCTTATTCATGAAAGGATCATAAAGGATATTGGAGTGGTGAAATCAAGGCTTGTACCAAGAATTATCAATAAGTGATAGGCTACTGTGATGTGATATGATAAAGAAAAAGGGACAACTTGCATAAGAAATAGTACTTTACTACGGTTATTCCACTTAAAACTGTTGTGATTGATTTAAAAATTACTCATGCATAAAGGTTCAAGGTACGTTAGGGATATAATCTCTACGTAAAAACATAAGAAGAGGGTATTATGATAGTTATTTATGTAAAATAAAGCTTCAGTGCCATCAACAGAGCTTCTGTTGCTTGCAGGTGTCCATAGCCTCGACAGAGTTGCTTTATAACCCTTGGAACCATGGTCCTCTATGCATAATTTGGGGAAGTGTCTTATGAATTCCATAATAGAGACCAATGTGCTGGCTTGGTAACCAGGTGAGCGCATTGCCATTCACTGGGAAGTAGTGAAAGTGGTCAGGCGGCCTCATGATGAGACCTCCTGTTTCCAAGGACTTTGTTTGTTTATGCATCCATTGGATTATATCCCTGGTGTGGTGGCCATAGTGGGAATGCCACTTTGCTCCTTCCTTATGATCATGGTAGGTTGGCTCGTACTGAGACCCCCTGTCCTCCATTTGTGGAAAATCATAAAACTGTTGGTGAATATATATATATATATATATATATATATATATTATTTTTATTTTTTAATGTCCCCATTTTATACATAGAGGGTGGCTCATCACTCCTTAAGAGTAGGGATGGTGGAAGAAGTTTGACATATCAATATAAAAATATACCCATAATCTTATTGATAATACACTAAGAGAGTTATACAGGAAAGGGGAAACCAACATGGTGCAGATAATCAATCAGTTTGTTTTATAGTGGAAATGAGGATAGTGAAGTGATATAGATAACTGTGTCCTTTCCTTTTTTGATTATCACAAAGAAATCTCGTTAAAGATGATAGTATTCAAGGCATTTTCCTGTTCCACTAGACTCCATAATTGTTGTCCTTAAATATGTATTGTAACTTTCATGCCACTAAGAGGATTATAAAGAGGGAAACTTGGATGGTCTAGGGATGATTATGCAAGGAAGAGAAAGAGGATATTCTCAAAAATATTACCAAAGTGTTGTTCCTTGAAGGGAATGGAGAAAGAGAAACCCACACAAAAAGTGTTGTTCCTTAGAGGGAATAGCAGTTGTTCCCTGTAGGGAACAACAAAGAAAAAAATCGCAAAAAAATGTGTTGTTCCTTATAGGGAACAACAAAGAGAACAGTCACAAAACAGTGTTGTTCCCTGTAGGAAACAACAAAGGGAATACATAAGAAAATTTATGTGCCTTATACGGAACATTAATTGTTCCCTATAGGGAATAGCAAGGGAAACACACGCTAAAAAATTGTTGTTCCCTGTAAGGAAAAACAATTGTTCCCTATAGGGAACAACAAAGCAAATTTCACAGAAAAAAATTGTTGTTCCTTAGAGGGAACAATGATTGTTCCCTATAGGGAACAACAAAGAAAATTACACACAAAAATTGTTACACAAAAATTGATGTTCCGTATAGGGAACAACAAAGCGAAATACACACAAAAATTATTGTTCCCTATAGGGTACAACAGTTATTCCCTGTAGGGAACATCAAAGCAAAATGCATGCAGAAATTGTTGTTCCCTAGAGGAAACAATAGTTGTTCCCTGTAAGGAACAACAAATCAGAATATACACAAAAATTGTTGTTCCCTGTAGGGAACAACAACTATTCCCAATAGGGGACAACACAGGAAAAATAGAAAAAACTAATATACAATCTATTATCCAAGAAAATCCAAACAAAATGAAAAATTTATGTACAAGTTTCAAAAAAGTAAATTCTTCACTGGACTGGCACTGTGGAAGGGTTGTCCTCCTCAGAAAGAATTTGCATTGTGGAATCTTCCCGTAGCTACTGGCAAAAGGATTCCCTTCTAAGTAGTTTGTGATAAAGGCATACTCGATGTCCATTTTCTTTAAAAGAGTAGCCAGACCCATCAATGGTGGCTAGTGTAAGTGTTCCATTATCATGCACCTCTTGTATCTCATAGGGGCCTAACCATCTGGTCTGGAGTTTGCCCAGGAAATCCTAGAACCTAGAATCATACATAAGTGCCCGATCACCTTCATGGAAGATCTTCTTCTTAATGAGGGCATCATGCCATTTTTCTCTTTGTTGTTGGATCAGTGTTGTATGCTGAAGAGTTGATGCCTGATGTTATCCAATTCATTGATTTGATGTAGCTTGTTAATATGTTCTTTGTTCAGGTCCAATCCTACCTCTTGAGCTATCCTCAATGTTTGAATTTCAAATTCTATTGGGAAGATAGGTTCTTTGCCAAACAGTAGCTGATATGGAGAATATCCTGTGGTATTTATCCATGTCGTGTGATATGCCCACAGGGCTTCTGGAAATTGGGTAGCCCAGTCACATCTATGTGATGCGACTGTCTTTGTTAGTATAGCCTTGTTACATTATTGGTACTTTCTACCTGGCCGTTATCCTACGGGTGGTATTGAGATGTGATTCTGTGCATGATATGTTGATTTTTTAATGTAGTAGCAATATTATGGCCTACAAATTGTGGCCCTCCATCCATGATTATTTCTGTAGGCAAGCCATACCGCACAAAGATTTGGAAAAGAAAGTGGATTACTGAGTCCTCCACTGCCGGTGGTAATGCTGCTGCCTCCACCCATTTCGTCACATATTCTATTGCAACCAATATATATGTCTTTTGATTAGACGATGGGTTTATTGGGCCAATAAAATCTAACGCCCAACGTTCAAAAGTTTCAATGAATAATTACGGATGCAAGGGCATCTCGTTAGACTATCCAGGGTAGCCCATTCTTTGGCAGCCATCACATACCTAGACAAACTTCTTGGCATCCTTAAAAATGGTGGGCCAATAATAGCCCATCTGTAACACTTTGTGACCAGTCCTGTAGTCTGCAAAATGTCCACCGCAAGGTCCATCGTGGCAAGCTTTGAGGATGTTAAAGATTTCATCTTCCCTAACACACCTTCAGATATGCATATCGGCTCCTGTGTGAAAGAGGTATCCTCCAATCCAGGAGAACTGAGTGCCACGTTGTACTATTTGTTTTCTTTCACTGGGCATCAGGTGCTTGGGTAATTTTCCCACTGCTAGGTAGTTCGCAACATCCACGTACCACTGTGTTTTCACGGTTACAGCAAATAAGTGCTCATCAGGGAACTGGTCTTCTACTGCTGTCGAGTCATCTGTCTTTGGCATATGTGAGAGGAAGTTTGCCACTGGATTTTCCTTTCCTAGTCGATCCTTGATTGTTATATCGAATTCTTGCAAAAGGATCAACCATCTTGTCACTCTTCCATTCGTAATAGGTTTATTAGCTAAATATTTAATAGCAAAGTGATCAGTATACAAAACCACAGGGTATCCTATTATATAGTGTCTGAATTTGTTAATAGCATAGATTACAGCCAAAAATTATTTCTCGGTCATAGTGTAATTCAACTCAATAGGAGATAAATTCTTGCTGATGTAGTATATCGCATAAGGTTTCTTATCTTCCTCCTCGCCGAGAACTGCTCCAATGGCCGTATCTGATGCATCGGATGAGATATGAAATGGAAAATCCCAGTTTGGGCCCCATAATACTGGGGCTATTGATACTAGCCATTTTAAATCTTCAAAAGCAATGTCACATTTGCAAGTCCATATGAAATCGATATTTCCTATTAATGCATATAATGGTGCAACAATTTGGGAGAAATTCTTTATAAATCTTTTATAATATCCAGAAAATCCCAAAAAACTACGTACCTCTGTTTATGTGCAGGGGGTAGCTATTAAGAGGATTATTTGAATTTTTGCTGGATCTACCTAAATTCTAGCTACTGAGATGTAGTGACCCAAGATGAGGCCCTCGGTCATCATCACGTGGCATTTCTCATGGCTTAAGCAAAGCCTGGTAGCAATGCATCTCTGCAGAACTTTCTCTCGCATTTGTAATGCCGGCTCGAAGTCATCTCCATAGGGTGTAAAGTCATCCATGTACACCTCAAGCCCTTCATTTATCAAGTCTGAAAAAATACCGAGTATGGCCCTCTGGAATGTGGCAGGTGCATTACACAGTCCAAAAGGTAAGGTCCTATAAGAAAATGTCCCCCAAGGGAAGGTGAAGGTAGTCTTATCCTAGTCTTCAGGGGCAATTTGGATTTGATTATAGCCACTGAAGCCATCAGGGAAAGAGAAGAATTTTTTTACCTGCCAATGTGTCCAAGGCCTAGTCGATGAATGGAAGGGGAAAATGATCTTTTTGGGTTGCTTTATTAAGCTCTCTATAATCGACACATATACGCCACTTCACATTCTTTTTTGGCACCACAACTAATGGAGAAACCCATTTGCTATCAAATATAGGATAGCTGAAATTTACATCTAACAGTTTTTAGAGTTCATCTTTAACAACATCTTTAAGGTGAGGGTTTAATCTCCATTGAGGTTGACAAATGGGCCTCACATCTTTCTCTGTATAGATGTGGTGCATGCATAGTTGGGGATCAATCCCTTTCATATCTGGGTAATCCCAAGCGAAAGCCTCTTTATATTTTCTAAGGAGTTGAACAAGCCTGTGCTCCTGGTCATCAGTCAGGTTTTTATTAATATTTAGGACTTTCCCTGACTCAATTTCAATGGGCTTGCTGTTATAAATATTTGTTGTTGGTATTGTCTGGTCATTAATATATTTTAAGGGATCTTCTTCAATTTAACTATCCAAGGCTGCTTCGATCATGTGGCATTTTAGATTGGATACGACATCTAGTTGGTTAATGTAAGTGTTAATAATTTCATCTTCTGTTTGATTCTTAAATTTGAGAGAATTTTCTACAGTTAGCAGTGATCGAATGTTTTCAGTTAAGTATGATATAGGTTGTTTTCTAGTTTTTATTATTGTTAAGCTTGGCTGAGCTTGAGGATATAAAGCTAGATTCTTCACATTACTTCCTCTTGTTATAGTCATACTGCCTGTTCGACAGCTTACATAAGCATCTGCGATTGCTAGCCAAGGTCTTCCTAGAATTATGGAATGTCCATCTAGCCAATTTCTAGGATTAATAATCAGGAAATATGCTAGGTATTCCCAAGAATATACAGACACAATGACATCCTGTAATGTCCCTTCTAGTTTGACAACCGATCGGTCAGAAAGTTCTAGTAAGGTCATAGTTAGATCTAAGGTTGTAATGCCAAGTTTTTGACAAGATGTTGTTGTGAGAATATTAATGGCTGCTCCTAGATCAACTAATGCAGTGGGGAAGGAATATCCATTTATTTGTACTGTGACTATAGGGTTTCCTAGGTCCTCATACTTCAACAGTGTTTCTCTACCCGATAATAAATCGAACAAAGTTTTCATTATGTGGACAGTTGGGGTTGTTTTTATTTTCCTCTTAGGATTTTTAGTACACAATTCCTTAAAAGTTTTTTCATAAATTGGGATGTCCTGAATAGCCTGGAGGAGGGGTATTTTTACACAAATATTTTTTAATTCTCCTAGAAGATCAAAATCAGGATATTCTATCTAGCGGGGTATAATGAATCTCTTTGGGAATGGTGGAGAAGAGGTAATAGTTTTATCGTGACTTTTCTGTTTAACCGTATTCTCCATTTGAGGTGTTTGTTTTGCAGGTAATGGATCTTATATTTGTATATTTTTATCCCCCTCTGACTCAATTATCCATCCAGACCTTAATTTGAGTTCATTACACTCCCTCAACTCTATTTATGGCTCCAATCCTTCAATAATTTGTACAGATTGGATTGGTCTATTGTTGGGATTTGGGTTGGGCTAGGCTGGGAGTTGTGGTCGTAGATTGGGTTGAGGGTTCTACTGCAATGTGTAAGGCACTAGTAGTGTAGTCTGAGACAAGGGGATTGTTCCTGCTGGCTTGTTTGTAGGTATTTTCCAACTTGACTACCAATTCTCGTTCTGTGAAGTGGGGGGTGGCCATTGGGATGGATATGTATTGTTTTTCCAGAATGGTGGGAAGTAAGGGGAATTTGGCCAACTATTGTTTTGATTTGATTGATTGGACCAAGGTGGAATAGAGAATGGTTGTTGTGACCAATTAGGGAAAGGTGGCTGGTTCTTCGACGTAGCTCCTGTGTATTGTTGAGAATTATATTGCAAGGGTTGAAAGAAAGAGGATGGATTAGTAGGCATACCTGTTTGTCGTGCTTGCCATTGATGACACTAATTTAGCAGGTAAACTGGTTTTGTTTCTTCCTCTGCCTCCTTGAAGACCGCTTTTAACCGTGGGAGTGATGGACAACTTTTTGTGGCATGATCTTTAGTGCATATGGCATAGGTCTATACCATATCTAATGGGCATTCTTTATGACTATGTTTTTTCCTACATCGAGGGAAAAATATCACAAGGTTCTGTTTTGTTTCAGCCTGCTTCTGCTTGGCTTGCATGATGTCTAATTGTGTTGTCAACGTTCCCAAGATATCTGTTTTGAAATCCTCCAGTAGGTTGCCAATTTCTGCACGAGTAATGCTTTCGCCAGATATTTTACTATCCCTGGTGGTTATATCACGTTCTGCTGGTTTCAATCTCGTACTTCCCCTTGAGCACCTGACACACAAATTAATAATGTTAGCATAGTCTTCTTGATATATATCACCTTTACCCATAATATTTAATGTCTCTATCCATTGGTCTTTCATCCCTTTAATCAATGTAGTTTTTAGCACATTATCAGGCAAAGGCAGAGTTGCGTAGGGAGACCTTTGGAGGTTATATTGAAAACGCTCCACATACTCTTCCAACATTTCACTAGGTCTTGCTACCATTTGGAATATTTTGTCTTTTAGTTCCCTAGATCTGCAATAGTCCTGATATTTTTTAAGGAAAGTGGTTTTCATTTGATCCCAATCATTTATGGTGCCCCCACCTAGTCCCATAAACCAATGCAGGGCTGCTCCTTTTAACGTAGAGGGAAACAACTTTAGTTTCTAGGGGTCGGTGGTGTAATCATAACCCTGACATAATACATCAAATTCAAACAAAAATGCATCTGGATCCTCTGATGTGATTCCATGAAAGGTGGGAATATTTTGTAGAGGGATACCTTTCATGGGTGCATTGACAGCTGTGTTAACGATGGGGTACTGTAATGTGGAGGTCTGGGGTGCTTGTGGATCATTGGCCATTTGATCAAATATATTCCAGAACCCTTCCGGGATCTCTAGAGTTGGAGAGTTATCCCTAGGATGTCCAAAAGGGGGCAATGATCTTAACAACACTCCCTTGGTTTGGGATATTGGGTGTCCTTTGCTCGATTACTACTTGAGGGGATCTTGGTTCCTCTGTTTCCCTCGTTTCTCCTCCTCCTTCATGAATATTACAAGAATTCCCTTCTTGTGAGGAAATTGGGCTCGAATTTTCAATTTCTTGAAAACTCTACTCAGTTCCTACCGTTTTACTGTGGACCTCAGCATAGGCTATAGATGGTGAGCCTGTGGCCCAAAGGGAGACAGTAGGCTGTCTGGAAGCAATGTTTTGGGGACCTACTGATGGCTGAGATTCAACTTTCTTTAAGATGTCGTCTATGAAAGTTGATCGTCCAAGGGTCACCGGTCCCTTAGATTTTTCAGGTTTGGGTAGTGGAATTGGATTGTTTTTGGGTCTTTTCTTCTTAGTCATTCATGCAAACAATTCAAATTTTTATCTCTACCCTAAGTTCCTAACAACTCTGTTGGAAAGCGGGCGGGGGAGTAGGAATTTTACTTGCTCTGTATGCAGGTTCTTACCTTCCGTTTTTAATACCCAGTTCTCTCCCAACAAACAAGCATCAAACACCTACTTCTCTTTTCTGTAATTGTGCTGAAATGCGGGCGGAGGAGAAAGCACTTTACTTGCTCATTACGTAGGCTTTTACCTTCCATTTTCAATACCCAATTCTTCTTCAACAACAATTATCAGATATACATCACTCTTTGTAAATGGCTACACTCTCCTCGCCAACGACGCCAAAATGTTGGTTGATAAAATGTGCCTTTTAAAACTCCTACTTATCCCACATTAATCATCAACCCGGGCAAGTCATCTTATTTCAAGAGTGTACACAGTATGTGGCTGCTATTAATTCAGAGAGTAATGTTTTCTAGCTTGTAGTATAGATCTTTTAATACAAGAGTAAATAGATGCATCTAATAAACTCAAATAGCAATTATTAAAGGGAATAGAAAAACTCAATCCTCTACTGAAATCAAATCTTTCAGCAATTCAAGTAACAACATCATCAACAGAGAGTACAGTAGCAATAACTCATCTCTTCTTAACTGATTTAATCTAAATCAAACTCAATCTCTAGTAAACAATCCAAATAGAAATGCTATCAATTTGAGAGTCCAATAGCGATAATTAAACTCTTTACAGTTGATTAAATCAATTTGAATACTTATCTAAATAACTTAATCTGCGATGAAGGAAAACTTAATCAAATGACAGTGTTATAAATTATATAAAGCTGAGGTATTCTATCAATACAGGAAAACAACAGATAGCGAAGGAGATAAAATCACAGAAAGCAGGAAAACTATCAAACCAATCACACTTGCGAGAATTCGAAATGTATGGCACAAAGAAAACAGTGAAATCCACCAGAAGCCAGGCCCTTATCTGCCAGTGAACATTGTTGAGCTACTTTAGATAATGTGAGGGAACAACAACTTCAATTATGTATTAATCATCGAACTTAAAGAGCATTAAAATATAGTCGTGTTCTCTCAACAACAAAATTCTGTAATTAAAATTACAATTCCAGTAATAACAGAGGTTCCTCCCTTTCTTCTTACAATTGTCTCCTTTTATAATTAGAAAGGGTAAAAGATAAATGGTAAATGCGATCCCTCAGGATCTCCTGATCCTGAGGGATTTGCAACGAATTTCTAACTTCAGACATCTTTCCTTTCTCGCGTTGATCCTCCTCATTCGCCTTCAACCTTGTCTGTAACTGTCGTGTTCCTTCCTTTGCTTGTTGGTTTTTGTTGTTCCTTTGTTAGGGAACAACAATTGTCCCTTTTGTTGTTTTCCTTCATAAAGAAGGGTAAAAGTTAGCTAAATCGTAACTTCAAATAATTCCTTCATTTCTTACCATAATTCCTCAATATATTAACGCATTAAGATATAGAAAAGATAAGAATAAAGGAAAAGGATGATGAGATTAATAGTAACTACATACCCATTTTGTGACTCAACACAGTTCTGCCCCCAAAAATTTGAAACTTGATAGGGTGCATGTCCTCATTGCTCTAAATCTAAAAATTCAAACCATTTCTTCATTGGTTTCCCATAGGAAAAGCGCAACGCCAGTGGCATTGCGCTTCTAGGCAGTTTTTCTGTGTATTGAAATCCAAAATTTGCAAATGACAAAACTTGCTCCAAATTTGCCCACAATTGGTGAGAAGCACCATCATCATGTGCTCTAATGAGCCAAGGAAGCTTCAGCTAGCATCCTAAGTCTATCCTCCTCCCTTGTGTGGTTTTCTCTATTGCCTAGCTCTATCTGCTGAGGTGTCACTGGTTGTGTTTTCCTCCTCCTCATAGTCTCGGTCCTCTTGGTCCATGTTTGCAAGGTTGAGGTGTATGAAGGGAATGAGTGAAAGTGTTTTAGGAGTGAGGGGATGGGAAATGGCTTTATGGGCTAAAAATGAATGAGAGAGTAGGAAATGAGAGGGAGGGTTTGTTTTTTTTTATGCCCTTGGGGAAGAGAGATAGAGAGATGGAAATGATATGGAATAGGGATAAGGGGATAGGGAAATAGGGATAGGGGAATCTAGATTTGTAGGGATAGCTGATAGGACGAATAGTGAGGATTTATGGTTTTAGGCATCATTAGGGAGATTTTAGGGTTTCATTTTTAACATGGAAAATGACGCTTATAAGTTTTATTTGCAAACCAAAACTGAAGTGAGGGATGTCAACTTACTTGCAAAGATGGAAGGAGAGAGAAATTTGAATTTTTCTTGAGAGTTTGAGGGTTTTCTAACCTTTTTTCCAAAAGTGCAGCGCCTATGTAAATTTTCACTGTGAAATTTGGCCAAAAGCGTATCGCCGGTCTCCAAAAGCACAGCGCCACTTTAAACCAAATTTTGACTGCCTTGCTGATGTCCAAATTGGGCGTGGGATAGCTTGTTGGAAATATTGTCGAGTCTACTTTCCAGAACATCTTGAATTTTTTAAGTTGGAGCTCATTTGTTCTGTCAAAAGCTCAATCTCCCAAGACTTGTCAAAATGTGTAGAATGAGGTCAAACTGTTGCCCTTGGTAGAATGTTGGTACAATACATCCTTCCATACATCATAAAATTTTTTACCATTTATGGCACTGTATGGTTGGAATCCTCCATCCGTCACATCATACTTGAAAGACACTCTAAAGGCTCAAGCAGCAGAGAACCACATCCAACACCATTAATAGGTTCTCAAGCTATTAAATGACAACTTGGTTATGGCACAAAATAAGATGAAACATCAAGTAGATCAACATCATGGTGAAAGGGAATTTGAAGTGGGGGATTTCGTATCTGTGAGACTACAATCATATAAATATATGTCCCTCAAGAAAAAAAAGGAGAATAAATTATCCTCGAGGTCTCATGGCCTCTATAAGGTTTTGAAGATGATTAGTAGTATGACCTACAAATTGGAGCTACCTCCATATTCACATGTACATCCAGTCATCCATGTTTCATGCTTAAAGAAGGTCATTAGAGACAAGATCCCAAAACACACTCTTTAACCAATGTTTAATGAAGAAGAGAAAATAATACTAGAACCATAAATAATTTTGTAAACAAGGACTAAGCAGCTGAGAAATCAAGAAATTATTGATTACCTCATGAAATGGAAGGACCTACCAGTCGAAGAAGTGACATGGGAAGATGAGTGTTTCATGAATAAACACCCACAAATAGTCAAGTGTTCAGGATAACACTTATTTGAATGGGAGGGGAATGTTAAGTCCTATATAATCCCCATGTTAACCTAATAAACCACTTATTAAGCCCCAAATATTGAATGCTTACATTTCTATTGCTATATTTTTATGTAGGCTATAAACCCTTATGGTCCCATTTGATTATAATTGTATCCTTTATCTCCCACACACACAAACACACACAATAAGAAGACCTAGCCTTAGATCATAAAATATTGTCTTCTTCATTGTATTTATTGTATAAGGAGGTATCCCCCTTGATGTGGACTATAATTATTGGTTTCTTACCCTTTTTAAGGCGTAAGGATTGTTATCACTCCAGGAAGCTCTCCTAGGTTGTATCTTGGTTGTAGCTCGGAGATGCCTGGTAACATATAAATATTCAATATTGTTCTCAGAACTATTGGAATGGATGATGGTTTGGATCAAGTCATATGACTGTTTCAACTCTGATTTCACTCAAAACATGCATGAACACCCTCAGCTTTACAAGGCTTTAGACCACTAATGCTCAATAGTTTATAGATTCAATGGATAGGTGGAGAATACTGACTGTACTAGCAGATGCATATATAAACACTATGAATGGCTAGCTACCGAAAATAAATGGAGCTTAAAAATCTAATTTATCAACGTAGAGTTAAGATGATAGTTATCTAGCATTAGACACAAAAGAAAACATGAATAACCTATTCAAGTGCAAGCTTAGAACAGAGGAGAAAATGGGAATTGAACATGTAACAAAAAAAGAAGCTTATATTGCTAGAATGAAGATGAGACACTTAGAGAAGCAAAGTGTCCACAATCTCCAAAAGTTGAACCTCTCATACTTCTAACTTTCAGCCATTTATAGGCTTTTTACAATGCTCCTAAGCTCTCAAAGGCTTGAAGTGTCTTAATCTATCCTCTCTGTCTTTTCAATGACTTGATGCCATGACTAGACACGCATGAGCTCGGAGGTTTATTTTCTAACAACAGAGTAATCGCATTATGGTAATTTGCTGCACTGTCAGGAAGCTCTCTCGTGCCAGCGATGCTCCATGATCACTTCTGTTGGTTTTGGCTACATCGTATTGTGGCTTTTTATCCCTCCAGCCTCTGTCTCCCAGCCTCTGTCTGGATGAGTGTATCGGGCCTTTGAAATCCTTTAAATGGCCGCTTTCTGTTAACATGGAGAAATGCTGCAACACTGTGAAATTCCACCAAAACACAGTTCATTTCGGACTTCAAAAGCCCTCACACATGGTCTATTCCTCTATCAGGTCCACCCTCAATCATTATCGCAAGTCATTTTAGCGTTTGCTTCCAAGGTTTGCTTTCGTATTTTGAAATATGTTAAAAAACACTAGAAATCTTGAAAAAATGGCTTTAGCGGATCTGAGATATTATATATTTTCATTCCCAAACCCCTTCAGGTCTGGGTTTTATCGCATCAGCGTTATCCCTTTATATTTTGTTAACTAACAAAATATGTGAAAATACATTAACAAATGCCTTTCGACGGATCTGAAAATCTATGCAATAATGCCTATATAGCCATCGGTTCTGGCTAATCGTATCACATATATATATGTATAAAGGCCCTACTCCATAATGTTTTCCTGATTGCGATCCGCCGATGCGATTGATCACAATTGCATATCATAATAACCCCGGGCCGTTTGGTGAGCGCTCCGTTGTGTTGGCCAATTGTGATTCTGTGATGCAATGTGGGCTATCGATCTGTGTGCTTGATCGAAAATCCACATTGACTCCACTAATCACCATCGCAAGTTCCACATAGTCTGCACCAATATTCGTCGATTGCCAACGCCAATTGCGATCTTTCGATTGCCACCACCGATTGCGATCCGCCGACTGGATCTGGACCATTGATCGACCAGATCTGACGGCTGTTGTGCATTCATTTCTCAAGCCTCCCCTGCTCTATTTTTTATTCTTTCTAGTGTTTTTCGCCTCCCGATAGTGTTTTTCCGCTTGTTTGAAGGTTTTTCTCTAGCGATTATTTTGATATTTTAAATGATTTTCAAAGAATCAGAGAGTGTTTTGGATCTATTTGGATTAGCACCTTGGGGATAACACCCTATGGCCAAAGCGAAGCAAGAGGAGGTGTGGCCGTCGGAGCTAAAACAAGGGACATTTCTGCTAAAAATAGCAGCACTTCACCTTAGGGGCTAACAAGGATCATAATAAAAGTGTGAGATATTGCAAATACATGTTATATTTTTAATTGAATTTGATTTGAGGATCTAACATTTATTCTTTGAAATATAGCTCAATACTTAAATTTACTTTCCCACTTAGCATGATGTTTTGTTGATCCAGGTAGAAAATAATTACCGCAATTAATAATTATTTCTATAAATGGTTGTTAAAACTATGGATAATACATGCTAATAAAAAACAAAAATCATAGTATTAAAGTGAGAAGCTAATGGCAAGATGATTTCAATTTTACCATCGTAATTATGATACTCACCCATGGTATTTAGCCATGGATTTTATAAATCATGGTATTTACCCATGGTATCATAATTTATTATATGTATGTCCTAATTTGTTATATTTTCCCATGGTATTCACCAATGGATTTTGTAAACCATGATATTTACCCATGGTATTTTGAAATGTGAAAGAGGATAACCCTTGGTGGAAAAACACCTATAAAAGTTATAAATATGGGAATTCATTAGGAGAAAAGCATGTTTTTCCTCATAATGTAGTCTCATGGGATATTATCAATTCAATAAATATTTGAGTTCATTTTTATTACTTTTATGAAATAACTCTCTTGTGCATGTGCCATAATATGAGTTATATTTATAATGTCAATATTTATTTTAGGCATTGTGCCCTATTCTCAATTATTTTTACAATGCTTTTATGTAATATTTATCTCACACATTATGACATATTTCTTTTTCACTCATGAAGTTGCATTTTTAAAGCAATTTGGATCATGCCAACATTAATGTATCAGATTGGATGAGAACTTTGTAGTTAAGTGCGCTTGAGCTAGAGTAGTACTCAGATGGGTGACTTGTTAGGAAATATTTTGTTCTTATTCTTTTGTCACTTTCCTTGGTCTCGTTCCTCCAACAATCTGGATCAGTGGTATCCGAGTGGGTTGTTCTTGTTTATTTTTTCCGCATGTCCCAAATGAGGTTAGGGTACAAGGAGCTCAGGCTCGAACTATTGCAATCATTACAAGACCATCGTCATTGAACCCAACAACCTCACATGGTGGATGAAAAGAAAAATGACAGAGGAAGAGATCACGTCAAACTATTGCTCGAGGAAGCACTTACATGACAGAGGAGTGAGATGATGGAAGCCTTTACAATAACTCATTGGATGGTGAGAATTTACAAAGATAAGCCACTAGATATCTACCTGGTAGATCAATAAGAAAATTATCTCAGCATGGCTATGGGTCAACCACTCAAAACCCTTGGCATGGAATTCCATTTTCTAGGCCGCACATTGTCAACATCACAATTGGCCCACAAGCATTATAGGGTATCTCTATCTTTCAATCTTCATTCATCACGGTTATGGGTCAACCACACAAAACCCTTACCACTGAAGTCCATTTTCTAGGCTAGAAATTGTGAGCACCAGAGTTGGGCCATAAGCATTAAAGGGTATCTCTATCCTTGTATCTTCATTCATCATGTTTAAGGGTCATCCACAAACCCACCATTATGGTCAACCATGCCAAACCCTTGTATTCAATAAAACTTGGTTTTGGGTCATCCACAAACCACAATTATGCTCCTATTCAAAAAAGGATTCCCCATAGGGAACTTTATGCAATGGGGACCATTACTTCTTAATGGGGGAGGATTGATCCAGGTGGAAAATAATTACCGCAGTTAATAATTATTTTCTATAAATGGTTGTTAAAACCATGGATAATGCATGTAATAAAAAAAATCATAATATTAAAGTGAGAATCTAATTGCACAATGATTTCAATTTTACCATCATAATTATGATACTCACCCTTGGTATTCAAGGATGGATTTTGTAAATCATAGTATTTACACATGGTATCATAATTTATTATATGTACCCATGGTGTCGTAATTTATTATATTTTCCCATGGTATACACCTATGGATTTTTAAACCATGATATTTTGAAATATAAAAGGGGATAACCCTCAGTGGAAAGACACGTAAAAATTATAAATATGGGAATTCACTAGGAGCAAAATATGCTTTTTCTCATAATGGAGTCTCATGGAATATTAACAATTCAATAAATATTTGAGTTTGTTTTTATTTCTTTTATGAAATAACTCTCTTGCACATATGCCATATTTTGAGTTATCTTTATAATGTCAATATGTCTTTTAGGCATTATGCCCTATTCTCAATTATTTTTATAAAGCTTTTATGCAATATTTATCTCACGCATTATGACATTTTCCTTTTGAATCATGAAGTTTCATTGCTTAAACATCTTGGATCATGCCAGCATTAATGTATTAGAGTGGATGAGAACTTTGGAGTTAAGCATACTGGGGCAGAGTAGTAAGGGGTTGGGTGACTTGTTGGGAAATTTTTACTTCTTATTATTTTGTCATTTTCCTTAGTCTCATTCCTCCAATGATCTGGATCAATGGTATCAGAGCGGGGCTGCTCTTGTCTATTTTTTTGCACATGTCCCCAACGAGGTTAGGGTACAAGGATCTCAGAATCGAACTATTACAACCTTTGCAAGATCTTCCTCACCGACCCAAAAACCTCACATGGTAGATGAAAATAAAATGATAGAGTGGGAGATGTTGTGAAACTGTTTCTCGTGGAAACACTTACATGACAAAGGAGTGAGATGATGGAAGCCTTACAAAACCTCATTGGATTATGAGAATTTACAAAGATAAGACACCATAGCTCTACTCGGAAGATCAGAAAGCAAACTATCTCAACATGGTTATGGGTCAACAACATAAAACCCTTGGCATTGAAGTCCATTTTCTAAGCTGCACATTGTTAGCATCACAGTTGGCCCACAAGAATTATAGGGTATCTCTATCCTCAGATATTTTTTCATCATGATTATAGGTATACAAAACCCTTGTCACTGAAATCCATTTGCTAGGCCACACAGTGTCAACATCACAGTCAGCCCACAAGTATTACTTGGTATCTCTATCCTCGGATCTTCGTTCAGCATGGTTAAGGGTCATCCACAAACCCATAGTTATGGGTCAACCATGCAAAGCCCTTGTCTTCAACAACACTTGGTTTTGGGTCATCCACAATCCCACATTTATGCTCCTATTCAACAAAGGCTTCCCTGGAGGGATAATGCATGATAATAAATCAAATAAATAATAATATTAAAGTGAGAGACTAATCGCACGATGATTTCAATTTTACCATCGTAATTATGATACTCACTCATGGTATTCAACCATGGATTTTGTAAACCATGGTATCATAATTTATTATATGTACCCATGGTGTCATAATATATTATATTGTCCCATGGTATTCACCCATACATTTTGTAAGATATGGTATTTACCCATGGTATTTTGAAATATAAAAGGGGATAACCCTCAGTGGAAAGACACCCATAAAAATTATAAATATGGGAATTCACTAGGAGAAAAGCATGCTTTTTCTCATAATGTAGTCTCATGGGATATTATAAATTCAATAAATATTTGAGTTCATTTTTATTTCTTTTTTAAAATAATTGTCTTCTGCATTCTTTATAATGTCAATATTTCTTTTAGGCATTGTGCCTTATTCTCAATTATTTTTATAATGCTTTTATGCAATATTTATCTCACACATTATGACATATTCCTTTGTCACTCATGAAGTTTAATTTCTTAAAAAAATTGGATCATGCCAACATTAATGTATTAGATTGGATGAGAAATTTGCAATTAAGCACGCAAGGGGCATAGTAGTACCAGGATGGGTGACTTGATGGATTTGTTTTTTTTTAACAATAAATAGTACTATATATGTATTAATTCACACCCGGTCATGGAAAATATAATGGGATATTTACAATTAAGCTAAATTTCCATTGATGCGCTTCATGAGCTGCAAAGTGACTATCCAAGCCTATTTTTCTTTCAAAATTACAAAAAATGACCATGTAATTGCAAAATTACTAGTGTAAACCTTATAGAACTGCCATAATAACAAAATACATTTAAAATTCAACGTTAAACAAACATATTTTGTAGACTACTCCTTACGATCGGCTGGAATATTGAGATCGAAGGTAGAGGTTTCTTCTGTTGGTTGATAGTTTGACATGACCAACTAAAATTGGAGGTCTTCGATCTTACTTCTCAGGGCATGTACTTCGTCCTCCAATTGTCGGATTTTGTTGCTCTTCTCAATGTTAAATTTCTTCATTTTGCAAACCTCTACTCTTTGATGCTAAATACTCTTATTAATCTCTTCCATATCCACACGCAATTCAGAATGCTCCTTATCATAAGAACCACAGGCGAGGGAGGGGGCCAAGGCCAAAGGTGGACACATTTCCCACTTAATTTTGGAATGACTAGAAAACTTGCCCGAGTGTGGGCAGTAGCATCCTCAATAGCTAGCTTCCATGACGCTGAAAGAAAAAAGGTGTGAAGAGACAATTGGCGTAGAGAGACAATTAACAGTGGGACTTTGTGACCTTTCCCCATGGGCCAATTGACGCTAAGGGCCAACATTAGGGGAATTTTGAGGTCTAAAATGGACCTCCTAAGAAAAATGTACAGCCAAAACAAAATTTATAAGAACCAATAGGATTGAAGATGATGATGTCAACCATGGGGTATGATTCACCATTTTTGGAGTAAAAAAGTAAAAAGATTAAAAAATAATAAAATAATAAAACTACTTTTTCAGCTCATATTTTGAACTTATCTCCCTAAGTTTTTACTCAAATTTCGAGCGGGAGTACTCGTTGGATGCAAAATTTAATTCCTCATATAAGGAGTACCCATGTTGCATACTTTCAATGGACCTTGCTACACGAAAAATGAGAAATACATGAAAAACGTGATTGCAATCACGTATTTCATGTATTTCTCATTTTTCGTGTAGCAGAATCCATCAAAAGTATGAAACATGGGTACTCCTTGGTTGATGAATCAAATTCTGCATCCAACGAATGTTTCCACTTGAAATTTTAGTAAACCCATAGGGATATAAGTTGAAACTACGAGTTGAAAAAATAGTTTTTTATTTTTTCCCTCTAAAATTTGATGATGTAATCTAATCTTATTTTATTATTTCCACTATTATTTTATAATTTCCTTAGGAGGGCCATTTTAGACCTCAAAATTCCCCTAATGGAAATCCAACGAGATCCTAAATGATTAAATAGTGGAAGGACCTTTCACAGTGGGGTTCAACTATATAATCATTCCAATTCTGCTCTCCCTTCCCAACCTGAATTACCAGAAATAGACCCTCACCATACCGGGGGAATGAGCTTCCCCCAATGATAGAGATCATCCACTGACAACCCAGACTCTTCCAAAGAATATTATCTCCTGCGACCCTCTAGACAGAGTCAGACACCTTCCTATTGCATAGGTTTTGAAAGTTAATCAACAATTTATACAAATGTTCGAACAAAAACCTCGTGTGGTTGTGAAAGGCGATGAGCTTACCTCCAGGATTCGGTTGCACTGTCGTGATTTCCCTGGTACCTAAAACAACCTTCACCTCAAGCATCTAGGTCCTCACACGAGAGAACCATCTAATCCATACTAGCGAAAGTAAATGTGGCTCTCTCTCTAAGGGGTTTGGCATTGAAGTTGTTTGATTATTCATGCACCAGACCCAGATACAAGGAATATAATATGACGTTCCCACACTTAACATCCCCTCCATGCCAATTGTCCTTACTTGCTTAGGATTGTTGCCTCGTGTCGAGAGCTAAGATGGGATATTACATAGTTGATGCTAGATGGGAGGGGCAAGGGGGCATAAACAAAGAGGGAGGATGAGATGGAGGTGGGGAGGATGATGTGGGTGCAAGGGTGGAGGGGGAGGGTGATGAGGAGGCAGGAAGGAAGAATGAGAGAGATAGGTCAAAGGGGGATGAGGTGGAGGGTGATGTGGTGGGGGGGAGGGGGGTGTTTCTGGGAAAATTAGTGTCTTTTCGAATGACTAGACCTCTAGGTTTGGCAGCTACACTAGAAACAACAGTTTAAAGCAATTCACGATTTCTTCTATGTATAATAGATAAGAGAAAGACAAAGGAACTAACCTGGAATTCCTGCTTAATCCCTTTCTTGATCTCTCTCCCTCTTGACAGAGCTTGCAACTCCTCCCCGTACTTATCCCGCTTGGAGAGTCTGTGTAGAAAGACAGTAACAAAGAACCGTGAAAGCATCTTGATCTATTATAACATAAGCATTACAGAATCAGATATATAATGAACATACAATAGCATTCGCAAAATGATAGCATTCACAAGTGCACAATTATATGGAAGAAAATTTGAAGAACTTTATTAAATAGAAGAGAGAATTACAACCTAGTTTTCTGATCTAGCATCATCCTCCCAACATCAATCCCTCTTCACCTCATGAAATAACAAGATCACACTAGCAATACAATGCTCTTTCCTCAAATACAAACTATCAGCACTTCCTTGCAATTCACAAAATTCTAGCCTCTAGATCTCTTAGATGAGGGATACATTTATAGATGTGTGCAAGGGTGTGAGTCATCTTTGGGTTTTTGATTAGTGTCATTCCACTTGTTGCAACTGGTTCCACTTGGAGATTTCTTGGATCTCTTACACATCCTTGGGCGAATTTAGAGAGGCAAGTGTCATAGGAGAAGTTTCTAGAAGATTCCATGAGTATCCACTTAGCAAACTGTCTCAGACATTTGTCCATCCTTGCCCATCACGCCCTACAAAAGGCCTAATTAGTATGCATCACACCTGAGCAGTGTACCACTTAGTATGCATTGCACTTGGCCAGTGTAGCAATCAGTATGGTTCAGTTTAGGCCATTTCTGGATGGTTTTTCAGGTGGAACTTTTGGGCAGTGATGTAATCAGATGACCATGTTCTTTTAGGGTATGAAACAAATCGTTTAGGGGTTGAAGAGCCCTAGTTTATCAACATATAAGATTTGGGTTGATGTGCCCAAATATGTCTATAATAGTTGCCCCCTACAGCATGAAGTCATAAATCTTGATGTCGAGTGAAATTCTTTATCATGAGGATCTGAGGTTTCAAACTAGAAGGTGACCTGTATAAGATACAACACAATACATCATCATAATATAATTTTTCATGATCTAGCTGAGGTGGGCATTCCCATGCTCAGATTTATAAATTCATTTCATGTACATAGATCAGATAGTCGTCTAATGTTTCTTTAGATGTGGAGTCATCGTCCTTGGTTCGAATGACCATCTGTACAGCTTCTTTGTACATTTGATGTTTTTATATCCCTGAATATTTCGCAGCCCAGATGGATGAAACTAGATCTGGGGTCATCAAACTCGTTCAATCTTTGCCAGAAGTACAAGTCAATCCATGTGAAGAGACGTTCTGAAGTCGAACATGGAACGACAAAGCCTGATTACTAGCCAATAATGTGGGTTGTTAACAGACGCGAGAGGAATCACCGATAATGATAATGACCCTCAAGGTACTACAATACAATTCATGTGGTGTGAATATATGATCTGACGTCGAACACCATGCAAAATCTTTCAGTCGAATGCCATTGATGTCAACCTGTCGCCGGAAGTGAGAAACTTGCCATTGAGGCATGCAAGCTTCAAAGTATTGAAAGGGGTGTTTCTAAGTCAACTTCCTGGATAATGCACTGATGTTGACAAGAAGTGACTCGTCGTAGGAGGGCCTTAATGTATCCCACATCTACGACACGAAACAAAGCAAATGATTTTTTGGAGGTGAAAACGATCTGACGACACAAGGTTTAGGAATGGCGGTCATGAAAAATGAAGGTTGATGGTATTGCAGTGGATGAGGCATTAACTGGCTTGTGGTTTCTCAACTAAATGACTTCTCTTGAACATGTCGATGACACTGAGATGGATTGGTAGCGTTAACCCCAAATGATGGATGGTGTGGAAGACCAATGGTTAGATGACTAGTGAACGAAATAACCCAACCCGACTCAATAATGGTGATGGAGTGAAAGTGTCATGTTCAAGAGTGACCTGCTACCATAAATTTCTTCAAGTTTTTTCCCTTTTTCCCCAGTCATTGCTGACTAGTACTTGTTTATTTTTTTCAAGCTTGAGGAGGATAACATATGCTTGTTCTATAATTTTCCCTTTGGGCAAACTTGTCGTTGTGTTTTAATGAGTCTAGCAACAGTGAAACTCGTTCTTGTCTAGAATGGAAATTTTTTCCACTATTGTTTTAATGAGTTTAATGACAAGGATAACTCAGTCCTTTTCATGTTTAGAGAGTTTGAAAAGGGACGAAAAGGGTACTCTGTCTTGTTTAGAATGGATGAGTTTGTTGCTATTGTTTTAATGAGTTTAACGACAAGGATAACTCGGTCCTTTTCATGTTTAGAGAGTTGGAAAAAGGACGAAAAGGAAACTCCAGAAGTTCTTTTTCGTAAAATAGTCCCTTAGGTCCGAAAAAGGATAAAATAATAAAAAAGGGATGACTTTTTTGATCACTTTAATGAGCCGAAAAAGACAAGCGCTCGAACTTTTTCGTGAGATAATCCCTCGGGTCCAAAAAATATTAAAACATACAGGAGGGATGACATTTCCAATCAATTTAACGAGCTGGAAAGGCTGGTTACTCAACAATATTTTCATATTTAACGAGTTTGAAAAGAGTTTAAAGGAGACTCGATTTTCAGGAACGAGTGGTGTCTAGGGTAACAACTGGTTCCGGGTAAGCTTGGAACTTCTCAAAACATGGTGGTTTCTATGAAGAGGTTGGCTAACAAGACCACTCATCACAACTGTTCCTCAAAAAGGGTAAACATCCAAGCGGAAGCGTATGATTTTCCAAAAGAATGGAGGTGATGAGAGGTACACAACCAAAGATTAAAAGGCTGATAGCATGGCAATCACAAAGGTTATTTACTGAAGGTGGGTTCATTTTTTAACAAGCTTGAACCGTGGGGGAACTAAGCTTGGTCATCATGTGATCGCGAAAATGCGACCCATGATCTGTGACTATAGCCTATGGTACACCAAATCTAGAAACTACACGATCAAAAAATAAAAGAGTAGTCATTTTTCCACTGTTGTTTAATGTAAACATTGCCTCGGCCCATTTTGTCAAATAATCGACAACGACTATAATATACCCATGCCCCCTGGCCGAGGTGGAGTTACATGTCATGAAGTCAATGCCCCATTTAACGAATGGCCCAACAACAACTACTGGATGCAGTGGTGTAGGTGGTAATCTGGTTTTGCAATCAAAAATCTGACAAGCATGGCAACTTCTGACTGCAGTTATGCAATCTCTAAATATGGTGGGCCAAAGGTAACTAGCTCATAAGATTTTTGTACAGTACCGTAACTAGATAGATGCCCCCCACAAGCACCTGAATGACAATCATTCAAAACTTTTTCAGCCTCCTCATGCGTGAGGCACCTTCGCAGAATTGTATCGACACCACGATGGTAAAGTGTATCGCCAACGATAAGATAGTCTTTGGCTTGGTATCAAGTACACCACTGTTCAGAGTGAGAGATGTTAGGCCTAAAAGTTTGTGTCTAGAGATAGACTAGTATATCTCCGTACCACGGATCGCTTGACGATATCAGAAACAGAGTCTCATCCACTATTGATGTTTTAGATGTTAAATCGTTGGATGATGAGGGAAGGTCACAAAGTAACTCTGCAAAGACGAGAGATTTATTTGATCTGGATTTGGTGAATTCCAGATCAAACTCCAGCAAAATGGCTATCCATTTGTAGGTCATAGGGTTGCAATCTGACACAATGGTAGTTTTGCTAAAGAGAACATAGTGTCGAAATCTCTGTACTACTTGAATGGCTGCTAAAGTCAAATTTTCAACATAAGAGTACTTGCTTTACGTATCATTAAGATTGCGACTTAAATAATATATAGGATGTTCAATTCCATTATCTTGCACTAAAACCATGGCGATGGTTGTATCTGCAGCAGTGAAATATAGGTTAAAGTATTTTTGATAGTCAGGAGTGTACATTAATGATTCTTTTATCAGTGAATCTTTTAAAGCATCAAAGGAAGCTTGTGTAACCTTATCCCAATGGAAGGGTACTCACTTTTTGAAAAGACGCATATAACCTTTAGCGAGTTTAGCATAATGTGGAATGAACCTCCCTAGAAAGTTAGCTTTCCCTTGGAGTCTCTGAATCTGAAGCAAATTTGAAGGTGGAGGCATGTCAAGGATTGCCTGAACCTTAAATGGGTCGAGTCGAATTCTATCCTTAGAAACTACAAAACCAAGTAATCGACCAGAACCAACACAAAACACACACTTGTGCAGATTGAGTCGTATCTTGTAGTGTCGGCAATGTAGAAATATGGCTCTCAAATGCTGTGGATGATCAGTTCGCTTTCATGAATGAGCCAGTAGATCATTGAGATATGGTTGAACGATGTTTTTGATGTCATGGAAGGCATAATTCATTGCCCTTTGAAAAGTTGCCCCTGCGTTCTTCAAACCGAAAGGTAATTTGCGATATGCGAATGTGCCCCACGGACATATAAATACAGTCTTCGACTGGTCCTGTGGGCGGATATTGATTTGATTGTATCCAAAAAATCCATTCATGAATGAAAGATTTCGCATCCGTCACATTCATCAATTATCTGGTTGATGAAGGGTGTAGGATAGTTGTCTTTTGGACATTCTTGATTTACATCCCTATAATTGACACACACTCTAATCATTCCTTGTTTTTTCATTACAGGAACAATATTTGATACCCAATCAGTGAGAGGAACAAGGTAAATGAAACCAACATGCAAAAGTTTTTCAACTTCTGCTTTAATGGCAGCGGCTTTCTTTAGATGGACAGGTCAAAGCCGTTGTTGTACTGGTTTGACATCTGGATACATCTTGATTTCATGTTCAACAATTCTCGAGTCAATGCTTGGAATTTCTTCATATGACCATGCAAAGACATCTCTGAATTCGCGAAAGAGAGCACAGTAAATTTCTAGTTCTGATGGAGAACAAGATTTGCCAATGTGAATATTCTCTACAACATTAGGTTTGGTCGAAATGTTAATGGCGATAGTTTCTTCAATGTTGGACAGATTTCGCTCAGAATCCATTATATTTACAGTATTTAATAAAAAATCAAAAACTGAAGGATGATTGAGGTCGCTTGAATAATCTTCATTGTTATCTTGAAGGTGGGAATGATGGTGGTAATCTTCCCACGGCGTCTCTCCTATCATCATTGATTGGATGATTCCTTCGTCTGTAGAATGTATACAAGACCAAGGATCGGAAGAGGTACCATACTCTAAAGACCTATCTATCCAAACACTCGTTGAGTGCTGATTCGGGTTTGCCGCCCAGGCCTAGAAGATTGATTGCTACAAAGATTCTATGGGGCTTGGTGGCAATACCTCACGGTGATCTGCACTATCAAAATGGTCGGAGTTCTTCTTAAACTTAGATGATGTAGAAGATATCATATGACAGGTTTCCACTGTGGCCACTTCCGCAAGACCAGATGGAGGCGGGAGGGCAAAAGTACCCATTAAGGAAGGACTTTTTAGGAGACCTTCTTCGACATTTTGAAGCAATTGAAAAATTCCATGGATCAATGGAATGCTTCCATTAGCTTGTGAATTGTTGGGAAAAAAGGTTAGTTGGTCAACGATTATGATTCCACCTTGCAAGGGAAATGCAATCTTTCTAAAATACGTAGACACAATGGCAGCCATAGCATAAATCCAGGGCCTTCCTAGTAAGATATTGTAATCAAGGTTTCCATAAATAACTTTAACTTCAATTTCTACTGTCTTGCCCCCCAGTTCAACTTGAAAGTTACTTAATATCCCATACGGAGTGTATGTTCTTCCATCGAATGCTTTTAATGTCATTGATGATCATGACAAGGGTGGTGAACCTAGAGTTTTCCAGCAACTCATTGACATAATATAGGTAGATGCCCCCTCATCAATGATTGTTCGATGAACAATTTTATTGAGGGCTTTTACCTGTATAAGGAAAGCGAGTTGGGTTGGTAACTGAGGTGTATATCCTTTATGATTAAAGGCCACAAGATTGGAATCCATTGGATCAATCCCACCTATTGTTGATAACAAAGCTTGCTTTTGGGAGGGGCAATTCTGCAGTACCTCAAGTGTCGACATAGCGGATGGCGATTGAGCCAAATCCTCCACTATATTATAATTCTGTGCAACTCGAGCATGAGGATTAAATGTCGATTTATGTACGACTCCCTTTGGTGGCTTTATAGTTAATTCAAGAATAATGGGTGGAACAACTTTTGGCAAAGTCGTTGTTGAACTACTAGGTTGATCTATAGCCTGGCTGTTTGATGACGATGGATTCCCATAATCTTTATTCCTTGTCGATATCAAAGCATCATTTTTTTGTTTTGAGATGGATAACATAAGCACTTGGGATGTGGAAGCATGATCGATAGCAACCAGATTAGTTTCTAGGTTTGGAAACGGATCAGTCAACACCGCTGAGGTACTTGAAGTCTTTAAAAATTTCGCAACCTCAGCTCGATGTGGACAATCTCTCGTATAATGCTCCTCGTTACATATGTAACATGGAAAACGAGGAGGTTTCTTTGGCCCAGTAGGGTTCTCAGAAAATTTTTTAGGAGTTGAATTCTCCTGTTTCTTCTTATTATTTTTCCCTTTCTTCTTGCCCCCTGGTTGCTTTGGATTCTTGCCCTTGTCAGATGACATGGCATTAATCTCTGAGGCAAGAGGTTTGTCATTTGCATTCTGACTAGAAACTGCAAGAGCTTTACCAGATGGAGCCTTTGCAGTTTGCGTGTTTGAGGAACCGATCATGCCATCACCGGTGTGAGAGTCCCTATTCGATTTAGGAGGGGGTGGAATGGAAAATTCTGGTCTAGGAGCATTAGGAATTTTGTCGTAGAGTGTGCTAGACTGAGTATAGATCAAGTCTAAATATTGGGCACGAGCAATGACTTGCTCTTCAGTGACAACTCCTCCTTTCACCACGTCCTTAGTGATAGATGGCAACAGAGACTTAATAAACCACTTAGCTAAAAGCCGATCAGGAACATACGTCTTTACCATTCGATGACGACGTTGCCACTCATGAATATGATCAGATATGTGAGTGGCCATGGTCTATTTAAAGTTGGTAAGGAGTTTTTTTCCTATTTCGTACCTAATGGGTAGCTGAAAGTGGGTTAGAAAAGTAATGGTAAGGGCGGTGAAGTTATCAAACAAAGCTCTAGGCAATTTGATATACCATTTCACTGCTAGACCAGTGAGCGTTCTTTGAAAAAGGTGAAGCGTAATCGAATCATCATTCAGGGTGTTAGATGAGCACCACAAATGAAAAGTCATTACGTGATTCGATGGATATTCACCTAGATTTCCATTGAATTTAGGAATATCGGAGGGAATTTTATGAGGAATCGTTGGCCACCAAGGGGCATATGCAATTGGATCATTCGTCATCCGATTCAAATCTGGTAATTCTAGAGTTGCTACAAAAGGCAACTGCTAATTCAGGTTAGGTGAAGCATACCCAGGATAAGATAGAATCGTCTGAGCAGTAGGTCTTTGCATACCAACGTAATGTATCTGGTGCTGGTAACTTTGATAAGGTTGTTGGACATAACTTGTATAGTGTGGTTGTTGATAACCATTTTGAAAATGCAACTGTCCATTACCTACAAAGCCTTGTTGCTCAGGTCCTCGATAGGTTTGATATTGACCAAGCCCAAATTGAGGTTGGGTTTGCTAGAATTACGGTTGTTGGTATTGTACCAGCCATGGTTGTTGGACCATTTGCTATTGCCCAATACTTGAAGATTGGCCAAGATGCGGAGTGATAACACCCATTTGAGCCTGAGTCATTCCAGGTAAGGAAGCACTAACCTGAGGTTGCGATTGAGCCTTAGAGACAAGAGGCTATTGTATTACAACCTGAGAGACTTGAGGTTAAGACACAACAGGCAGTACTTGTACTTGCAACACAGTCACAATAACAGGTGTAGTGGGAATATTTGACACAGGTTGGATCGGTTGTATTGAATATACAACCCTCGGTTGTTGTGGCAATATTGGTAACCAACCACTGGATGTAATTCTAGTTTGACCTGAATTTTGTTGTAGAATCTCATATGGTTGTTCCCCAGGAGGGAACAATGAAAAAGCATACTGCTCTCCATATGGTGGCAGTCCAGTGTTCAAAGGATATATCGATCTTTGAAGACTAGTCTTCCCAAATTGATACTGGCATGCAGGATCAATTTGTTGAGTTTCAACATAAGAAATACCAGATGGGACTTCAGATGAATAAATAGGAGTAGACCATGTTGCCGAAGCAGCCTCTAAGTGGACTCCTGCTAGTGATTGATAACTAGCTGGAACAGATGGTATACTAGCAAACATTGTAGGAATGGTAGTAGGAAGTTCTATCGTAGCTGCATCAAATGACACAGTCCTAGATGTTGATGGTTGCTCAGACATGTTTAGTCTATCCAAAATATTCCCTAGAAATTTGACAGGGACTTGCGATGAAGGATGATTAAAAGAACCAAAATCAGGAGTAGAAGGATACAAATGAATCCCATTTCCAAAATGTAACAAGGTACTGGAGGGAGGATCCTATACTATCTCCTCTATAGCAATCATACCAGGTGGAAGAGGTAGAATGTCAAGTCCGTAAAAGATTTCTGGAGCCGAAGAAGGTATAGCTTCTGCAGTGACAGATACTGGAGGGGTGACACCTTCTGAATTCTGAAACTCGACTTCCAGGTGTTTAGGTAAGTGAACTTCAGTCTCTGAATCAACTCTAGATGGAGCTGTTTTGAGTATATAAGTGTCTACGTTACACTAGGCTCAGTTCTAATGTCCTCTTGTAACTGTGGAACTTCTTCTCTAAAGGCAGATGTACCAGAAATGATCAGAGTAACTGTAGTCTCTAATGATGTTGAAAAAAAAGTTTCAAATAAACCAGATGAATTGGATTCAGTTAAACGAGACTGTTTTGCCCTGAATGGCTTCGTTTCCAGAGTCAAAGACAATTGACTCACTAGTCTCCACAAATGACAAGGTTTTTATTGACTTTCTTCCACGAATGCAGATTACTTGATCAACTAAAAATTAAGGGGAAAATGATGTTATTCCAAATTTAATTAATTTTAACGACGCTTTGACACAACTTTACTTTTTCAATTTTTAAGAATTAAGAAAAAGCTAAAGATGACTCTAGTCCCCTTTGATTTTTAATGAGTCTGAAGTGACGAGTGCTCAGACGGACCTTTTCTTTTAAAGAGTCGAAAAGGAACGAAAGTGACTACTCTGGAAAATCTAGACAGAGGGATTACCAAACCAATCGGAAAACTGCAATATACACCTTGGTGATAAATTAAAGAGAAATTACCAAGGACTTATGCATGGCAGTCAATCTTCCCGAATGCTGTGTTCAGTGCATTGCGATCAATAGGGCGACAGACTAGGCTTCCTATGGATAAAGGATATAAGCATATTGTGGTCTCCCAATATATACTCGACGATAGGGGGAGCACAAGTCCGTTCTAGCACTTGTCGTATCAAGGAGGAGGAATCACCCAACCTTCGATGAAAATGATAGTTACTAGTTTTTACGATGCCGGAACACGTCTCTAGCCTAGACCTCTAGATGTGTTGCATTAGGTTCCAAAGTGTTTTTAGGTTCATTGAGATTTATTTTAGAGTTGATCTTGTTTAAAGTTTGCCTTTCAATGGTTCACAGCGTGATGTTGATTTGAAATTCCTAAAAATGCAATCTACAATGATAAACAATTGTTGCTTATTTTGATCAATGAAAATCCTAGCTACTAGGGAAAGAAGTTTACAATTCTTTCAAACAAAGAGCAAAGAGCACACACTAGTGAATTTTCCTAAATCATATTTTGCACACAAACTAAATTCAAATGCAAATGCAGGTATTTGTTTTTTATTCTTCTTAATGTGAAAAATGCCAAAAAGGAAAACTAATTGTAGCAAAGATCTGAGATATTTTACTCAAAGCGACATTTTTGACAATTTGTTTTTCAAAATATAAAGGAAGACTAAACGACACTTTTCAATTTTGAATAAAAATTCTTTCGACACTTCAAATAAAAAATAAATAAAACCAAATACATAACGAAAAGTTCAATCGACTGTCTAGGGGAGGAAGAATCCATGACACTTCTCTTTTTGACACAAAACGATAGTTACGACACTTTTTGTACCAAAGTGACAAATTGATTTAAGCAACTTTTCAACAAAGGATTGTAAATGATGGACAAATACATGAAACATTTACTAATCTTAATCTATGGAGGCTGATCTATGTGATGCAAGCAGGCTTCAGTAAGGAAGTATTGTTCATGAGTAGCAAAACAACTAAACAAAACTAAAAATAAGGACAAAAAACCCAAATTTCTAGAATGGAAATAGGTTCAGTCAGTGATCGCACCTGGGATTCATAGAAATAGGGATGCATCTCACTTTACACACTTGGGAGGTGTGATGCATATTGGTTTACAGTGACAAATAGTGCAATGGGCTAGGGAGTGCAACTGAAGTGGGTTTTGGCTCAGATGTGTAGCTGCTTTCAGTGAGTTAAGCTGAGCTATGATGGACAGTAAAGAGCAAAGTATAGAGGAATGACTTGAGAGGTTACTGAGCTACCAAAAGGGGATCTAGAATGCTTGTAAGTCAAATGTTTAATTCATAAACTAAACTAGAGATTGACTGAAGCAGCATTCATCTACTATGCAATTGCAGAGCAAGAGTAGTTCGAAGGCTACCTGGCTGACTTCAGGATCTGTCTATAGTTTATAAAATAAAAAATAACAACAAACAAACATCTATTCGATCCCCAGTGGAGTCGCCATTTTGTTTCTGGGAAAACTAGTGTCTTTTCGAATGACTAGCCCTCTAGGTTTGGCAGCTACCCTAGAAACAACAGTTTAAAGCAATTCATGATTTCTTCTATGTATAATAGATAAGACAAAGACAAAGGAACTATCCTGGAATTCCCACTTAATCCCTTGCTTGATCTCTCTCCCCCTTGATGGAGCTTGCAACTCCTCCTCATACTTATGCCGCTTGGAGAGTCCCTATAGAAACATAGTAACAAATAACCGCCAAAGCATCTTGATCTATTATAACATGAGCATTACAGAATCAGATATATAATGAACATACAATAGCATTCACAAATGATAACATTCACAAGTGCACAATTATATGGAAGAAAACTTGAAGAACTTTATTAAATAGAAGGGAGAATTACAACCCAGTTGTCTGATCCAGCATCAATCCCTCTTCACCTCATGAAATAGGAAGATCACACCAACAATACAATGCTCTTTCCTCAAACAAAAACTATCAGCACTTCCTTGCAATTCACAAAATTCTAGCCTCTAGATCTCTTAAATGAGGGATCCATTTATAGATGTGTGCAAGGGTGTGAGTCATCTCTGGGTTTTTGATTAGTGTCATTCCACTTTCTGCAACTAGTTCCACTTGAAGATTTCTTAGATCTCTTACTCATCCTTGGGTGAATTCAGAGAGGCAAGTGTCATAGGAGAAGTTTCTAGAAGATTCCATGAGTATCCACTTAGCAAACTATCTCAAACAATTGTCCATCCTCGCCCATCGCACCCTACAAAAGGCCTAATTAGTATTCATCGCACTTGAGTAGTGTACCACCCAGTATGCATCGCACTTGGTGAGTGAGGTAGTTAGTATGGTTCAGTTTAGGCCATTTCTAGATGGTTTTTTAGGTGGAACGTTTGGGGAATGATGTAATCAGATGACTGTGTTCTTTTAGGGTATGAAAAAACTCTTTTAGGGGTTGAAGAGCCCTAGTTTATTGACATATAGGATTGGGGTTGAAGTGCCCAAATATGTCTATAATAGGGGGAGGGAGAGGAAAATATGGGGAGGGAGGATGAATTTTCCCTGGGGGGGAGGAAGAGAAATTAGGAGATGTACACTCTTTTATAACCTCATTTTTTGACTTTTGGACAAGATCCTTGTTGGAGGGGAGGAATTTCATCATCCAATTTGAGGTTTTCATTCAAAGGCTTAAGGGATGGGAACATAACCTTCAATTTCATTGACCCTATTATATAACCTTCTTTCATTTGGAAATCAATATTGGCTTGAGTATCTGCTTCCTTATTTAGGCCTCTTAGGATGTGGAAAAATTGTAGCTTCACAAATAGAGATAGCATGCCAAGTGCTCCCTTGAGGATCTAATTAAGCTTGTATTTTGGCTTGAAGATTTAGAGCTCATTTGTTTTATGACCAAGAGGGAATCACCCAAGATGTTCATTTCCTTAATTCCTTTTTGATGAACTATATTGAGGCCAAGATATAATCCATAGGATTTCACTCATTTTTTGGTCTTATTTACCAAGCCCCAGGCATACCAATCACCAATTATTGCTTCGGGATTAATGAGAATCCATCCCCATACTGCCACCTCAGGATTTCGTGTTGAGGCTCCATCAAAATGGAGAGTCCATGAATTTTATTTTTGCTTCCAGGCTTCGAGCATATCCTAGGTTAGACAGAGAATCCAGGGAGGATGAAGAAGAGGTAATTTCTTTGGTGGCGAGGTGGAAGAGGGCCAAGCCTAAGGAGAAATCCAAGAAAATTATTCAGGATCAAGAGAAGGATCCATAGTGGGTTAGTGGTATTCAAAACAAGACAAAAGATCTTTGAAGGTGGTGGTCTTATCAGGAGGGCAAGAAGAATTGAATATTGCCTTGTTTCTTGATAACCAAATGAGCCAGCAAACATACTTCGGGAGAGAAATTTAGACATCCTTGAAGGATCTTTTGGCCTGAAGGGAGCCCACATAAAATTTGGACCAGGAGGAAAAGAAGAGGAGGAGATCAGAAGGCCAACTGGTTCTAAGGAAAATTGAGTCAATGGCCACAAACCAAATTGATCTGGAAAACGGGCAATTGAGGAAGAGATGGGGGATGTTTTCCTCCGAGTTATCACAAAGGGGACAATGGGAGGGAACAATAACACCCCTTTTCTAAAGATTTTCAGCAGTGAGAATTCTCTTATGGGCTAGCAACTAGCAGAAGAAGTTTACTTTGGGAATTGTGTTTGTCTTCCAAATTTTTCTCTAAATCAAGGACCTTGGAGGAATTTGAGCATCGAAAAGCATATGGGGGTAGCCTTCTTTAACCGAGAATGAGGATTTCATACACCCCCACCTGTCCTCCATCGATTGTGCATGGGGGGCACATCCAATTAGTTTCTTAATTAGAATATCTTGAATACAGATCAAATGGTTTAGGATATTTTCAATTTTCCAACCCTCCCAAAGGCCCTGCCTGTCCCAATTGGAAATTTGGTCTAAGTGGAAAACACCTCCTTGCAAAAAATAACTCCTTGAGGAGGAACATAGAGGGAACCAAACCCAAGGGAGGAAGTCCCAAGATCGAGTCTAACCAAATTTTGATTATATGACCTTTCCCCAGAATTTTATAGAGATTCTTCAAAATGAGGTCCGAAGATGATTGCAGTAGTTTTTAGATAGGAGAGCCATGTGATGTTTTAATGTGTTCATCCCTATTGTTTTGTTTATGGAAGTATTTTTCTCTCCTTACTTGCACCCACCAAAGGTTGGGCTTTGTTTTCAGAAGCCAATAGAGCTTGCCCCCCAGGGCCAAATTGTCCATGGCAGGGTCACAGATGCCATGTTCCCATTGTTCTTTTGGTTCTCTCATAGTCTTTCAGTTTACTAGGTGGAATATTTTATTGTTGTAATTTCCTCCCTCCGATAGAAATTTCCTGATATAGATACCAATTTGATGTAAAACATATTTAGGTTCCCAAAGAGCTGATAATTGGTACGGAGGAATGGATGATAGCATCGATTTCACAATGATTGTTATTCCCACATTATTTAACTAGATTCCTCCCCAATTCATAATTTTGGATTTGATTGTTTCTAGGACCCGTAGCCAAGAATAGGAAGACACTCTCCTTAGGAATATAGGAACTCTAAGGTAGTTGAAATAATTCCAATCCCAAACTATTTTGAATCCCATAATTTCTTCGATTTTTTTTGCTTTCTAAGGGGTGATATTCCAAGTGTATATATGACTTTTGCTTCCATTTGTGGCTCCTCCTGAGGCTCTGAGAAACTTGTCCAAATCTATTTTAAAGTTCTTTTTGATCACCACAGAGACACCACCTAACAAAATAGTGTCATCCACAAACTTCTTGTGGTTGATACTTCTGATCCCCTCTTTAAATTTGATACTTGGCAGGTTTTGGGAATCACGATCATTCTCTAATATTCTACTCAGTGAACCCACCATTATTATGTAGAGAAATGGGGAGAGAGGGAAACCTTGTCGCAATCCCCTAGAATATTTAAAGAAACCAACCACACAACCATTGACTAGAGGAGTGAGCCATGGTGAAGAGATGCAGAGAGTAATACACTTCATTAAAATTGCATAAAACCCCAACTTCCTCATAAATTTCAATAGGAAGTTATGCCTCACCCTATCAAAGTCATTTTCCATATCCAGTTTTATTACCATTCCTTGATCCCATCTTTTCCAACTCAAATCACTAGCTTCATGAAGGATAATTATGTTATCAAAAATTCTCCTCCCCGACACAAATCCCCCTTGGTTATCTGAGATCAATAGAGGAAGGATATTTTTGAGTCTAGAGGCAAGAAACTTTGAGATGATCTTATAAGAGACATTGCAGAGAGATATAGAGTGGAATCTGGAAAAGGAGGGGTTAGACTCCTTTGGTATTAATGTTAAGAAGGAAGTGTTGATTCCTCCCCTCATTATGAATCTTTTGAAGAGTATCCTACCATATGACACAAGTCTTTACTTATCAATTCCCAAAAGTGTTGATAGAAACAAGATGAGAAACCATCCGTACCAGGGGCTTTGTTAGGTGAAAACGAGAACACAATCGATATCATCTCATCAGTTGTCGAAGGGGGAGTCAAGGAACTATTCATTTCTATAGTGACCAGAGTAGGGACTTTCTCCAATAAGAACTCCTCACTTTCTTGATCTGTTTGGAGGTCTTCCTGATAAAAGTTCTTGAAATGCTCCACAACAACTTTTTTAATGTCCTCGAATTCGGTGAGTGTCTTCCCCCTTGCTCAATTTGGGATATGTTGTTTTTTCTTTCCCTAAACTTGGCTTGTTTATGGAAAAAGATTGTGTTTCTATCCCCTGCCAAGAGAAATTGTTTCTAAATTTTAACCTCTAGTATTCTTCTTCCAATCTGAGGAGGCCATGGAGAGCCTTGAAGGTTTCAACATATTTTTGGAAGTTAATCAGATTAACTGGGGCAGACTCAATTTTACCCTGAATAGAAGCTAGATGGTGCTTTCTATCCTTTATTGCATATTTTCTTTCAGATTTATTTTCTTTGAGCCATCACTTTATGTCACCTTTAAGCCTTTTGATTTTGGATTCCTGGATAGAGATTGGGCTTCCCTCAACCCAAACTGACAAAGAAAGAGAGACCAATTTAGAGAACCCTGAATATTCCAACCATAGGGGAGAGAACCTAAATGGGATAGATCCAAGATTAATGGAGGGTGAGATGTGGAGGTGAATAGGATGATGGTTTGAGCCGCACCAAGGAACGATAAAGGCTTTCAAGCACATATTCAAAGAAAGGAGGCTATCAGAAGCTAGGAAACGATCAAGCCTAGAAGCAATATGGCCCAAATCAGTGTGTTTATTATTCCATGTATAGAGGAATTTAGAAGGTTTTACATCAAATATATTGAGATTAAGCATTAAATCCTCAATTTTTTCTTTTGAGGCATCCCAGATAATGGAGCCTCCCCATTTCTCATTTTAGCCCATAAAGGTATTGAAGTCACCTCCTAGAATACATTTGCATCCATAATCAGAGTTTTGTAACTTTGTCAAGGAGTTCCAACACTCCTATTTCTCTCTAAAGTGAACAGGCATATATACATTGATTACAGTACAATTTTGTTGCAAATCTAAAATTTTAAATGTAGTTGCAATCCAGTGGGTTGTTTTTAAAGAGCTTACCAGTTGTAATATTTTTAGATTCCACAACATGCAGAGGCCTCCCGAACTACCTCTCGAGATTTCCACTACCATACAACTTTTCCACCAAATTTGGGAGTGTATGGAGGAGAATTTTCCTTCCCATAACTTTGTCTCCTCGAGAAGGGTGACTACTGGTCTTTCCTTTTGATCTAGTGATTTCACTTCCATTATTCTTTTTCCAGATCCAAGAACCCTACAATTCCAAGAGATAATATCCATTATTTACTCTTTGAGGAGTTCATCCCTTTTGCAGGGCCTATTATACTTCCTTTTTTGATCTCCTTTGGCCCCCAATTCTACTAATTGTAGAGGGATGATATGCTGAAATCCCAACTCTTATCCTTCTTTGTTTGTTCCAGCCTTATTTCTTTGTTTTTTTCCATCCTGATCTTCTTACCTTTTTTTCCATATCTCTAACTCTTGCACCTTCTAATTTCTCATCTATTGAGCTCGTCGATATTGCTGGTCTCATCATTTCCTTGGAAGATACGAACCCTTCTTCATCTTCCTCTTCCTCTGTGGTGTGTTCTAAGTTACTAAGTTTTTGGGCTTGTGGAGGTTCATGTCTGCTTTTTTTTTCTTTTCTGATGAGAGAAAAGTATCCTCAAGACCATTCAATTAGGAACATTAAGGGAAGGTCCTCAATCCTCATGGACAGATGCTAGGGCTACATAACTATTTTCTTCTTTTCCATCTCCTCCCTCTAGGTTGGAGGTTCCCATAGGAGGGGTGGGCATATTTTGACTCAGACCCACATTATGGGGAGAAACCTTTGTATATGTTATGGGCCCATTATTCTGATTTGAGTTCCCATTTTTCCATTTAACTTGATGCCATTTCTCATTTTCTTCTGGTTGTTGATTTTCTGATGTGTCATGATGTTTTGGGCACCTTTTGGAAAAATTCTCGTATTCATGGTAGAGTTTGCATTTGAATGGAACCTCGTCATATTCCACTTCTTGAACATGTGTCCAAATATCCATACAAAGATTGATGGAAGTTGGGAGGGATTTTTCTAGGTAAACTTCCACACAAATTCTTGCACAAGCAAAGAGATCATCCTTTGGCTTAGCACAATATATATACTTCCCTATAGAGCTCCCAATCAATCGAAAGGTTGCATCATTCCAGCAGTGGAGGTGGAGATAGGGGAGCTTCACCCAAACTGGGATTGAAGAAGGAACATCACTATATGGGTTGAATCTAGGACTCCAACTATCCAAATAAAGACCCTGGGCTCCCATGAAATAAGGGTCACTCCTGAATACTAAGTCTTGATCCATCTTGTTTTCAAAGTATAAGGTGTAGAAGCCCTTACCACTTAATGATGAGATGACCTCTCCTTTGATAAGAGGCTTCCAATTCTTGTCTATCCAAGACCAAACCGAGTGCAGAGAGTGCCAAAGGCCCATAAATACTCAATAAGGCCCCGATCCATGAGCTGCAATGCACATGAGTGAGCTAGAGGGGAATTGATCTCAATCTTAGGAATCACATCCACTTTTTTAACAAAATGTGAAGGGCCCTACTTCTATAACCTGAGCACAGAAACACCCAAGGAGTTTAAGGCTGCAATCTCATCATCCAAAGAGACATCCTGGGTCGATGCAACAATAGGGATGTCTGACCAGCAAAAGAAAAAATGCCAAGATTGGAAGGGAGATGGGGCAAGATGGGAGGATGGATAAGGGGGAACGAGAGGGGATAAATACCTAAGCAGGAAGCCATGAATGTGCAGTAGGGGGAGTGCAACACAACTAACCTAAGGGGGTGGGAGTTTTTAGTTCTTATTATTTTGTCACTTCCCTTGGTCTCATTCCTCCAACGATCCAGATCATTTGTTGTTCTTAGTACGGTCCCTAGATAAAAAAAAGTGGGATTTGGGTGGAACACATTGTAAATCCCCTTGCATTAGGAAATACAACCTTTCATTAGTCCTCCATGTATGATCATTTTTTAGAAATGTCTAATGGGATGATAAATGAGAAAAATCTTTGGACCCTTGGTCTAGTATAGGTGGATTATATTGCAGAGGTAATCAATTTTAGAGAAAATTTCCCTTCAAGGTGTATGAGTCATTTTGGTGCCAAATACATGATTATTGAAATTGAAAAACAAGGGAAGTTTCTCATCTTGATCACACCTGATACTTTCAAAAAAATGTTGCAGTTTCAAAAATCAAAGTGCTAATTTAAGCTAATTAATGTGGATGACTTTATTCATTCTCATGGTGGTAAATTTGTATTGGTGAACCACTAGATAATTTAACCCTGAAAGACTATTAGAAAAGACAAATATAGGAGCTTTCTTAGATGGAAAACCCTTACTAGGACATCATCTAGCTAATCCTTAGGGTAGTATGGAAAGCAACCAAAATGAATTTTGAAAGATATGTGACTTATGTTCTTGATTGCATACTTAGTATTGAGAAAATATGAAAGTGTACTAGGGAAAGATTATATTGAATGAGATATTCCACCAACTCACAAAAATCCCCAAAACTAGGAAATTTTATATGTATTCATACTTAATATATAATTTGGTTTCAATAACCAATTTCTAACGTTCCTGCTAAATGCAAACATGGAACCAAATGTTGCTTTACTTCAACTCCAATACCCAATGTTTTGGAGCCAAAATTCCTTTTACTATCTAATAGGATTCAAGTTTCTTTTATATAAGGAATGAGTACAATGCTCATCAGTCATGAACACATTCGATTTGTTTGGAAGATAGAATATGTTTCAAGGGAAATGGTGTTTTTTCATATGCTAATAAGTACACTACAACTTCAGGTTATGGATTTGAAGAAAAACATAGATTGTTTTCAAAGTTTGTCTAGGATGTTTATTTCCTATTAGAATTCTACAAGTCGAATCTCAAATGGGCTAGTCTTATTACGAATAATAAAATTAAGTAATTTATCCATATGCTATTTGAATTTTGGTGTTTGATAGTGACATAGATAGAAAATTTTATAGATAATGTTCATGAAATGGGCTCTTTATAGTTATATAAACTAATGAGAAACCAAGATTTAACAATAAAACATGTTTAAAATATCACGAAGACAATTTATTGTAATAGATTCCCAAGATCTACTACCATTATGTTGAGTAATACAATCAAAGGGAAAAAGGAGGCTATAAGTTACAAAGATGTAAATTTAGATAAGGTCAAACTAGGAAAATTTGGTATCACCCACGATTTTGAAGATTGGAAACCCATGATTGAATTGAAACATTAGATGATAAGAATGATGAAATTCATTATGATAGGATAAAACACCACTTGTGGTACAATTCTTTACATATTTTTTAATAAAAAATGCATGGTAGTGGGCGGGGGTATGTTGTTACTCACAATAGACAATATGAGTGATGAAAGTCATTATGAAAGGATAAAACATAAGTTACATGATGATTATTTACATATTGTTTCTAATGAGGATTGTACAAGGGGGAATCCATGTTAAGACTGAGATAGAAATAGTCAAATTTCATTTATCCCTAAACCCAATCATTTTAAGAAGGTTGAAGATACAAAATTCATTTTTTACACACTAGATGTAGTTTCAAAAGTGGTAATAGTTCTAGAAATGGTTATGGATGTGCTAACCCTAAGAACCCTAAACATGCTAAGAAGTATGTAGTAATCACTTCTTCCAAGAAGAAGAGGTCCATTCCTAGTAAATGTATTAAATGTTTGGGTAGTTTCATAGGCAATGGTAAGCAATGTAAGTATTCAAAGAAAGCCAAAAAAAACTATATTTGAGTTAGATGCATCCATGACTTATAATTTTCATGTAATTTAATGAATATATTGAGGATAATAATGTTGTGGTGCAATATCTCAAAAAATTTAAGATGAATTGATTACCCTACAAAATGCCAATTAAAGTAGGAATTAAAAAAACTAGTAGTTTCTTAGGTAAAATTAAGGGGAGACAGGATGATATAGTGAGGTGAAGTTGAACTTCATCAAATAAATTTGAAAACACCTACCACTACCAAAATGAAAAAAACTAACATAGATATATTTAGGTATATTGTGGATGACCAGTGGAGGAAATAGAAGACTTTCAATAAATTTTGATATAATTTGAGAAAATACTAAATCCTAAACCCTTCATGGTTGAACCACTGCCTATACAAGGTCCAATCGACCAAGAAGATACACATAAGATATCAACCAAGGACCAATATACTAGGAATCGATCCTAGTAGTAAGGGAACCATGGATGCTAATTTTATTATAAAACAAAATCTCTTTTTGACATTTTCCATATTGTTAATAGGGCTCTTACTTTAGGGTGTAAGATTAGTATACTATAGAAAATTTTGAAATAGAGAAATGTCTTTATTTCAATGACAAATATGTCAAATTATTTGTGGACAAGCTGAAAACCCTAAGTCATCTCTAAATAGTAAAATATATTTTTTCATTATATCAAATATTGCTCAAAATTAGGAGATGCTACAATTATAGGCTAATAATACTTAGAGAATTAGTTAAAGATTATTACAACATTTAAAAAAATAGATCTCACATATTATTCAATGGTAACAAAATGACAAGATTTTTGAAAGGCCCTTTATTAATTGATTACTTAAGTGATAACAAAAGAGGAGTTTGACATTAAGTTATGGTGAAATAAGAATATATTTATTGCTAATCTTGATGGTTTACTAAACTTTTCATTATAAAAGATTAGGCTATGGATCATTGGTTTCTCCATAGATAATGTTGAACATAATGCCACTATTGGAGATTGCACTAAATTATTTAGAAATTAATTGGACAATATCACTATTAAAGAGGAAATTGTTGTGTTCCCATTAATGAAATTTGCTAAAATATAGATTGATCATCTTATGTCCACGTTAGGAAATTTTGTGAGCCTCAACCACAAACATGTAATTAGGATTTCCAATAAAATTTCTCTACTAATTCCAATAACCATAATTGTTATTTAAAAAAATGAAAAATGAGTTCAAAAATACTTCTCATGCCCATAAATATTTGTAAATCCTAGAATTTTGTTTTCCACTCCATTCCTATCATTTCCCCTCTTAATTTAGTTTATTTTCTAATAATGTCCTCACTTTGTTAATTGCTACAATAAATTAATGAGTGAAATAAATGATAACTAAAGTGGCTCCTAATTCTTATTTTCAGGTGTTTTTATTTTCTTGTTGATCGGAGAAGCCACATCATATCATTTAAAGAAAAACATATTTCCTTTTCAAAATTTTCCTATTTAGTGATAATAATTTTTCTCATTTATATATCATATGGGAAACAACAAAATTCAATAAATTTTGGATTAATCATATTACATGTGTTTACTTTCTAGTTTATCTAAAATGATACTTAAGATTTGGGGCACGACTTAACTTGACATTGTATAAGCCCTTTTAAATTGTTAATGCTTATTTGATCATAAAACAAAAATTCGTATATTTATAACTTGATGTGTGAATGGTAAACTTTAGTATATTTATATAATATGTTAGTAAAGAAATAAATATAGGTATACTCCTATCTTGGTCATTGTTCTCAATATTAATTTATTTACTCATATACATGAAGAAAAGAAAAAGTTTTAAATTAATTTTAAAGGCAGTCCTTTTTTTTTTTTCTTTGATTATTATATCATAGTATTCCACACAATCACTTGGGAGGGATAAGTAAAAAGGGATAACACGTAAATTTTATTGTCCATAGTATACTTAAATTCAAGGAGAGCATGCCATAAGTTTTGAGTATTGCCAATATAAATGATAAATAGACAAAAACAATCCTAAAAAGTCAAATATTATGATAGGATCCATGATACAATAATAGACTTAAAACAAATATTGAAATCAAATGGGGAAATAATGTTGTCAAAGCCAATGGTTGAAACTATAAATACGATTCGACACATTTGTTACAATAATTCAACTATAAATGCGATTCAACACATTTGTCACAATAACTCTATTACTATGTGTAACTTTCAAAGACCCCAATAAAACAAAGTTTTACTTAAATTCTATTCAAATGGTATATGAGCATATTTTTTTCCTAGAACAAAATAATAAAAATAACATACAACTTCCAATATTTAATCTGGAATAAATTTATTGACTATATACTTTTTTCTCAGAACAAAACAATAAAAATAACATACAATTTCCAATATTTAATCTACAATTTATTTATTTATTAACTAGAGGAATCAACAATTGAGTAGGTTTTGTACTTGCATGACATGGGGTCGATTCCGGCCTCTACCACCATAACTCCTAGGTGAACTGTGCTTCCCTCCAGCGTATGATCACATGTAAGCAACTAGGGATTTGAATATGGGAACCTTGTACTCACACTTACTTTACATTTTCACGGACTTGCCAAGTGAGATCCTTAGGGAGAGGGGGGTGAAAATCTAATCTATAATTGATGTAATAATTTTGAAAACAAATAAACACAACATATCAAACATTTCTCTCAAATACTATTATTCATGATGGAAACTAAGATCAACTTAGTTAAGTTATGGTTTTAATATTCAAGGTCCAAGTGAAGTAGTTCTAATTTAAAATACAAAGGATGGCTCTTATACTTCAAGAATAACTAGTCGTATAACTATATCCATCTTAATTTCAAGTTTATTAAGCACAAAAAGAAATCAAATCCTTCAAGGTACAAACCCTTTGTCAAGTTTTACACTCACAAAAATTTTTGCACCTTAAGGAATTTGGTTGGTCTCAATATTCTATAAATTAAAAGTTAAGATGGATCTATGTAGATACATGACACAATATAGCATCACATATAATAATCTTCAATTTTTCCTAGTTTAAATTAGGCATAAAATTGTTCCCTATTTATATTTTCCCATCTCCTTGATTTTACAAATTGGATCTTTAATGTAATGAAATTTCCTCTAATGTGATGTTATTTTGCATAAATAAATATTTGAATTTTAACAATTAATTTTCTATTAAATTAAATATTAACAAATATTCTTCTCTAATTTCCTATTATTTAAACTAATTTCATCTCGATATTAACTTTTTAATTTATTCACATTTTTTTCCATCTATAATTTTTTTCTTAAAGCGATAATCTATTACAAATCCATTTGGCTTCGTAGTGATCTATACACATCCATATACCAACATCTCAAGATAGAATGCACACATATATTTATAATACTAGTAAAATATGTTAAACATGTTGGATTATTTTTACTAATGTAGCTCCACTAGGCAGATCATAATAATGCAACGAATGGGGGCGTTTAATGTAGAAAAATTGTTTGTTAGTCCCATCTGAGTGTGCTAATACAAAATAACTTGTTTCATTTTCAAAACCAAACTTTTGACTATGGGACATTAGTGTCACATTATCTAGGTAGGTTATGTTCAAATACTAAAGCCTTATATTTAGGTAAATAAGCCATACTTGATTGATTAGACAAGAGTTGACTACCAAGTTCGTTACTGCTAAGTTCTAAAAGTGGATGACATACTTAAAAACAATAGACAAATTTTCAAAACCAAGCTTTTGACTATGGGACATTAGTGTCACATTATCTAGGTAAGTTATGTTCAAATACTAAAGCCTTATATTTAGGTAAATAAGCCTTCTTGATTGATTAGACAAGAGTTGACTACCCCATTCATGGTAGGATTTTTACTGCTAAATTCTAAAAATGAATGACATACTTAAAAACAATAGACAAATTAGGCATTGTCGAAGAAAATAACATTTTCCACTAGATTTGCAATTGAAAGGTACAAGAGAGGAAGACAAACAACATACTCATTCATACAATCGTGTTCTCAAAAAATTATATCTACACACTTTGAATTAAATCCACATTAATATTTTTGCACGCAATCATGTTTTCAAAAAGAAAAAGGAAGATCTACACACCTGTTGAATTAAATCCACATGAATATTTTTTCACTTAAATGTACTAAATCCAGAGATTGCATGTAACATTTCAATAGTATATTAAATCCATAGAATGCTCGTACCAATTTAACATCGTTGTGCATATGATAAGTTTAATATATTAGATCTATATATTGCGTGTCAAATGCATAATTGTTTTTCAATTCATTCCATTTACAGGAATAATCAATATGTTTTCATTGAACTAATCTCAATACAATAAAATTTAATTTGTATCCTTTCTCTAAAGAATATTAATATATGTTCATGGTATTTGTAAAATATAATAATCTCCAACCATGTAGGATTATCTAATTTCTCACTTGGAAACATTTTATTTGTTTTCATCTTGGACCAAAAGAGCTCCTTGAAATGGTGTTTAATGATATTGGAGTGGAAGAGGAAGAAGCGATGTTTGAAACTGAATTATGTGATGTAGCTGAAACATTTGTGTTATTATTTGGCTGTGAATGGTTTGCTGCAATACTAGTATTAGTGTTTGGGTTTAAATGAAAGACATCTATAAAGGGTGGTGGATTGGGTTCTAAAAGATGTTGGTTTTTGCTAGTGAGAAATGTTATAACTTCAGACATGGAAGGACGTAGTGTTGCAGATGCTTGTGTGCAAAGAAGAGATATGTGAACAACTTTTAGTACTTCCTCTTGGTAGTTTTCTTGGATGTTGGGATCAATTATGTCCAAGACAGTACCTGACAGATGACAATTCCAAACCTGCACCAAACATATTTTATAAATTTGAATATCATTTCAATTTTGTTTTAAGAAGAAAAGAGAATTATGAATATGTTGAGGCCATTACCATTGTTAAGAGAGATGGTATATCATTTGTGTGAATAGGGGGTTTATTCCTTCTTCCAGTAATAATCTCAAGGACTAGCACGCCAAAAGCATAAACATCAACTTTTTCTGTCAAATGACCATGAATGAGATATTCTGGGGCCATGTAACCTCTGTGAAAACAAAAATAAGTATTAGCCACATTTTCTATGAAGAGGATTTTATTATTGATATTTATTAAATTTATTCTCACCTGGTTCCAACGATTCCCGTGCTAATATGAGTTTGATCCTCTGAGAAGTATCTAACCAACCCAAAATCTGCAATTTTAGGTTTGAAATGGTGGTCTAGTAGAATATTGCTAGCTTTTATGTCTCGATGGATGATGCGTATATCTGATTCTTGGTGGAGATAAGCTAGCCCACAGGCAGTTCCTAATATAATGTCAAACCTCCTTTGCCAATCTAGTACATTTCCCATGTTTTCATCTGTTGCAAAGTGTAATTCTATCTCAAATAACTAAAATATAACTAAAAGAATTAGTAATTCCTAACATTTAAAGATTAATTGTAAGGAAAAACAACTTATAGGGAAGAAATATTACCAAATAGAAAGTGATCAAGGCTTTTGTTGGGAAGGTATTCGTAGACCAAGAGTTTTTCTGGGCCATCCACGCTACATCCAAGAAGTTTGACTAGGTTTTTATGTTGAACACAACTTATCAAATTCACTTCATTGAAAAACTCACTCACATTATCTTCTTTATTGGAAAATAATCTCTTCACAGCGATTTGTCTACCATCTATCATAACTCCCTGCCAACATGTCCAATATTTTTTGCTCAATGGTGTTGTAAAATTATTAATGTATTTAAAAAATCAATCTCATAAAATGGATATGGAAATCACCTTATATACTGAACCAAAGCCACCTTGACCAATTTTGTTTGTAGGGTCGAAATTTTTTGTTGCAGTTTGCAGAATTTCAAATTTGTAATTTAGTTTTGATTTGGATATTGCTGTTGAAAGTTGACCTGATGGTTTGTAGCATCCTGCAAAAAAAATTATAACATGTTAATAATTTTAGTAGTATAACCATGTTATCAAATACTACATTGTTTTAGTTTATGTAATCTATGCATTGTTCTCTATTACATGTTTTATTTTCTAATAAACATAAAAAAATTAAAAATCAAGGAAAATTTTAGGGGCTAATATTCGCAAGTGGGTTAACTTTCCATGTTTTTTCTAGAAAAAGTATTCGCCAATTTCCATTTTTTCTAGTTATGATTAGCCAAAAATTTATAGTACAAAATTATTTTACCCTAAAAATCGCCAAAATTTTATATAAACTAATATAGAATAATTAGAAATATAAATATTATTACCAAACATTTTACAATTTACATATTATGGACTAGTAAGATTTGCCAAGATTTATAAACTTTAAGATAAAATTTCATCCTTAAAATTCTCCCTGTTAAAAATTAATGCAGTGAAAACATTCAATACTTTATCTTATACCAATTATAGTTTTAACATCTATAGGAATTATGATCATTAGCAATTTTTTATATTAGTAGCATTATGATATCTCTACTTTTATCATTAATGTTAACACTATTTAAATAGTTACAACTTGGTGTGTATTGAGTGGTGGGTGAGTGAAACACTATAAATTGTTGTGTATATTTTCAAAACATATCACATACTCCATCCTTCCAAGCCTTACTAGATATGGGAGTGTTGGGTAGCAGAAGCCCCGCGCAACGGTCATGGGGCACAAAGCCCGAAGTTTTGGATAAAGATAGGGTAAAGACTCCACGGGATGCGCGGAGCGCGATTTGTCATAAGTTAAAGTCAAAGGGTAGTCCACCCAAAAATAATGTAAAGAAATGTAAGTTGAGTCGGCCCGCCCATGGATCACGGTCCATGGAAAGGTACAAATAGAGTGAGGCTGTATGGGTAGAGAAAGCAAAGTTTTGTTGTATGTTTTTGGATCTGAAATGTAATGGGTTTTTAGGAAAGCACTCTAAAAGCATCTGTAAGTCTGAGTCGAGGGTTTGGGTAGTAGATAGAGGCTCTGCAGCTATGTGCATAGAGGCCTGGAAGAGTCCGCAACTGTGTGTGCGGACCCCTACAGCTGAGTGCGCAGGGCAGATCTGGAGGTGTTAGTGAAGAAAGTGAATAAAGATAAGTTGCTTCTATAATTTTGTGCTAAATCTGAATCTGGCTTTTTGGATGACTATTTTGATCTATGTGCATATGCTTTCTTCTTGAATACATGTGAATCTGGGTTTAATCTAAGTACGTGAACTAAATAAATCTAATAAATGCCTGCTTAAAGAACCCTCTAAATAGATCTAATTCCCAATATTTCATTCAATAATATTAGATCGATAGACTATGTGCTAATAGAAAGCCAGAGGTATTCTGTATCTGCATGAATACAAAGTAGAGCAAATCTGCAGAACAGTGCGCGAAACATCCAGACAACATCTAGACATCCCCAGGGTGTGGAAACCTAGTTCTAGCACCCTCCCCTGCTACCTCGGGTGAGACCGTAGTCCACGCTCTGCGGGCTGTTGACGAAAGGGCAGGTAACTGCGGGATTTGTTTGGCTAAATAATTCTTCCGAACCTGGATCAGGTACATATAAGCCAACAAATGGTTCCATTGTCGGGACCAGGATTTGCCTAAGGGGTGTCTAATGTGGGAACACTGGAACCCTACAAAGAAAGAGATTGAAGAGTGGTGGGATCTGAAAATCCATGAGTTCGCAATTCAGGAAAACAGAAACCCACTAGTATCAGAGGAAGATTGGTTGGACCACTATATATTCACAGACATTCACGAAATCTTCTTCGCATCATTTCCAATAGAACTGTATGAGTGGATTGCAAGGCTAGCTAACAGTGTGGGAAGGTGCAAATTGGACCAGCCTATTGTGTGGACTCTGGAACTGGTGTGCAGGTTAGAAGCCATCGAAGATAAAATCACACGCAGTAGATCATTGGTTGGATCAGGTAATAGAAGGATTTATCACTGAGTTCATGATAGATACAACCGCGAGCTATGGTGAAGCAGAAAGGCAGTTTCTTCAACGATCTTGGTGTAGGTATATCAAATCATTGAATACCTGCATTAAGATGCTATTGTGTGAAAGACAGATTATGCACATTTATTGATGTCTAGAGTAATGCAGAGCGAAAGAGGTTACCGTGGAACGGGAGGGGTAGAGAATAGTCCTTTGGCTTCTATTTCATGGGAGAGCAAGGAGGAGCTTGCGAGGTTCTCACCAGGAAGTGCGGTCCAGTTGATCAAGGAGCGCTTCCCACTAATACCACCTCTGTCCATGCCAGCCCCCACATCACCTTCATCAAATCCATCCACACCAACCCCGACCCCACCTTCAACCCCACCACCACCAAAAGTCAAGATGGTGAGTGCAATCAAACTGCCAATATTTAAGGGTGTAGGGAATGAAGAACCATGAGGATTCTGATTTGTGATACGGTCTGTATGGGACGCCCAAGGCATAATAGATGAGAAAATCAATAAGGCCACCCTATTTAGTGTATTACAGGACTGTGTGTTGACGTGGTACATAAAATACTCAGCCGATCATTCGAACGAGGGAATAACGGCAATCCAGGATGCGTTAAATAAAGAGTTTAGCCAACCAAAGTCAGAAACCCAGTCAGTTATTGGGTTCAAGGAGATCGTAATGTTGCCTGGCGAAACTCTGTGGGATCTGGACCAAAGGTTAAAGAGCACTATTCACGAAGCCAACATGACCTTGACAGATGCGTAGCATTGTGCGTGGTTTGTGGCATCATTGACACCACATCTGAGGACGGCTCTGTCACAACAAAGGAACTCAACCCAAGCTGAGGCACTAGAGACAACAATGAGGTTGCACGAAACCCCAATACCGGATCCAAGGTTGGGAGTTCAGCAAATCCACGCGCAACTTCAAAACCTAAGTTTAGAAATGCAAAGCTTGAAGCAAGAAAGAATATCCTGACCAAAGGCACGTGTGGAGGTAGGTTGTATTAAATGCAAGAGCCAGGGGCATGATAAGGACCATTGCCCTGTCTTCGCGAACTATCTGGTGGGGGGAGGCCCGATGCCATTAAAATTGGAGGTACAAGCAGGACCAAGTGTCGCACCTGCGCTCTGGTGTGCGATTTGTCAAGTGGGTGGAAAACACGCAACAAATAACTGCCACCTATTACAAAAGTATACCCAGACCCTACAGTAGCTATATTGCAATTTTTGTCGATCAGTAGGACACGATGAGTGAACGTGTCGAAGTTATGACTTAATGATGGAAAGAACCCCAGCTTACCGAATGCAAACTGAAGTGCGAGGAGGATTTCAAGGACGTGGCCGAGGAAGAGGAATGGGGCCTACGCGGGGCCACAGACAACTGATCTGTTATAACTTTTGGAGGGTTGGGACACTATGCTCATGACTGTACTAACCCGACTAGGACTTCGTGCCCTTATTGTGAGCAGTTTGATCATGAAATGGTAGACTGTCCAATGTTAATTGCCCAAATGCGCGAAAAGGGAGTGCTACAATCTCCACCAACCCAGAATGTCTAGATGATGCAATCAGAACCTCACGAAGAGGACCCTAGTATAAATATGGTACTGAGGAGCGGCGCAACTATAGGAGGAAATCTGTGAGAAGAGCGTGCAGAAAGAAGAAAGAGGCGTGACACACCTACAAAGGAACCTGACTCTGAGCCAGAACCAAGGATGAAGATGCCGAGGGAAGCTCAGAGGAGCTTTGTGGAAGCCTCTACTCTAGGTAGGAGGGATCAAATGGAGCCAAGAGTGGACCCCTCCATGATTACTACCTTTCTCGAAACCTGCATGAAACTGTTGTGTGATAGTAAAGCCATTCAAGGATTACAAGAGCTGATCACTGGGTGCACCAGAGCCGCATGTAGTCCAGAAAATAGGAAGACATGCTCTGCGCACCGAACGGGAAATGAGACTCACAGCACAAATCAGTGAGTAGGAAATGGATCAGGTCATCCTGGAATTAGGCTCGGATGTGAAAGTATTACCTAAACAAACCTGGGAGCACATGGGTAAGCCCGCATTGCAATGGTCCTCGATTCAGCTACGAATGGCCAACTAGCAAAAGTTCTTACCAATGGGCCGACTGTAAGGACTGACCGTAGATATCGACAGTGTAAGTACACAGACCGATTTTGAAGTCATAGAGATTGTTGATGACATTAATCCTTACCCTGCATTGCTCAAAATCAATTGGGCAACGGACATGAAAGGGATCATTAACTTAAAAAGGTGGAAAATGACGTTCGAAAATAAGTCACTGCAAGTAGTAGTTCTGTTGGACCCAGCAGAAGGAGAACGCTACACCGAACCTGTGTGTGATGAGGAAAGTGATGACAAACTAGATTGCATCTATCAGATAATAACGCAAGACCAAGATTGGGTACATTTTGCAGACGGTGGAAGAATCTCGTGGGAGCACAATAGCACCTGCACAGTGGATTCCGATTAGGAGACTGAACGATGGCAAAACTAGTTGTAGGAAGCTACGACATTGAACTGTAATATGACGATTCGATCATTGCGACGTGTAACCACTGAGGAATGACAGCGGCCAGTAGAGAGTGACACAACAGATGAAAGGCAGCTCGTCCATCTTGGCACTTTATGTGTAGCACGAGAGTAGCATAGTGTGTCAGAAGACGTGGTGCGTGCACTTGCATGGGGGCCGCAAAAGCCGAGATGTAGGAGGCCGTTCTAAGTATGAACTGGAGGACGTGTACGGCAACCAAGTTGGTATATAACGGTCATTCATCAATGACAAAGGGTACGGGTGCACATTAGGCAACCATCAACCCACCCGGATTTGCACAGAATGAAGGCTCGCATGACCGAGCAGGGAAGTCTCTTTACGACCCAACCAACCAACACAAATATAGCCCACCCTACTAGTGACAACATCTTTGAAATTATTTAGTAGCTTTGGGAAACCATTTTGTGTGGTAAAATGCAACTTGGAAAGTTAGAAGCAACAGGGGCTAGACTCTGAGCACAGAGTGCGAGGCTAGATGAAGCAATTGAGAAGCTGCAGTTAGAAGTCACCTACACAAAGGAACTAATGAAGGGAATAGACATGGCTGGCTCTCCTACCCTATTACAAGCAGCAACGCTGCTAGCATGGTTGCACTTGCACCCCGGAGAACAAGCATGCACACACCACAATCCGTTAGCAGAATCGCGGGAACGCAAAGGGTGCTCGCATCCCGGGCTAGTCGGGAAATGGAAGATTTGTGCGAGGGGTTCGCCCACCTGACTATCCATAGGAGGCCCAGTCCCAGCACCCCACGCAATTGTAAGAAGACGTGAGACTATAAAACATGATGTTGTGAAGCTGTGCGACATGGCCACAACATACATATAAGAACTGCACTTACGTCCCTAGGGATTCACTGCTGCAAAGGAAAGATGGAAAGTGATCGTTGCAGGTACTTTTCATGATATGATGGCCCATTTAAAGCACATTGGAGTGGGCAGCAGGCAATAAGGCAGAAGAATAACTGCCAAAATCGCATTTATGAGCTGCCGCAAGGGAGAATAGCCGCTTTTAAATTTGAAATCATATATAATCATAGTAAGGGTCACACCACCACGCTTTACCATCCTGCAAGAAAGCCGCCCTGGGTCTAAGACAAGTGCAAGATGAGTGACAAGAAACTTGAAGAAAGTCTGTGGTTTCAGGCATTGCCAAAACATTACCGGGAAGCAATCCTCAAAGTGAAAAACCCTACCATAGATAGTCCACAAGAAGCCACGCCGCAAGCAGCCGAGCTCCCTAAATCACCCCGGACGCTGAAGACCAGGAAGGACCCTCAGGTTCTAGAACCAGTAAGAAGGTCGCCACAACACCTACACTTTAGCAAGTTCACAATGGAGGAAAAGGGTAAAACTATCACAATTGAAAGTGACGAGGAAGCAGAAGGTTCTCCCACATATGTCGAAGAAGTAAACTCTAAGGAGTATCCCATCCAGCCAGTGCGACAACCCGAGTATGTGTCCCCAAGCAAGGGGAAGGTGAAAGTACCGACAAACCTAGATGAATTCGACACTATACTCATTACCCTGGCTCTCCCAAAATCAGTCCCAGTGGAAAGCTCAGTGGTTGGCTGAATTGCGACAATGAAATTCGAGTATTGGGACCTTACAGATATAGTAAAATTTCCCCACCTGGCAACTGACGCACTGATGGAGTAGAGTGTAGAAGGGACAGTGACAATGCCACAACCAAAGGAGTGGCTGCAGAAGATGGACAAAGCCGGGTTGCTTTGTCTCTTGTCTATTCCTCAATTTCTTCGGCCCCCTATCATAATGTTGGTCATAAAGTAGTTTCTCTGTTTGGTTCATGAGGAAGTATTATGGGTTGGAAAACCCATTCGCATCATTGCTGAACTTGTTCATTGGGTTTCACACCTTCCCTGCAAAGAAGAGACCCCTGGTAAATTGCTGATAGAAGTGGCGATGTCGCAATGATAGAGAGCTTGAAAAAGAAGTATAAGTTAGGGAAGGGGTAGTGAAGGTACGTCATTAATAGCATTTTAGATAACACGGTCTGTGTTGCCACTTAGTTGCTAGCTAGGAAAGTAATGAGGAAATGCCACGGAACTGAGGTTCTAGCAGTAGTCATTGCACTCGCTAAGGAATGTGCAACTGGAGTAGGGTTCAATTGGCCACAGTTCCTTTGTGAAGAGTTTCAGACCAACTGTTGAGAGGTTCAGGAGGAGGGCAAGACCTTCCATTATGCGTGGCTACTCCTGTCCATTATGCTGGTTGCTACTGACTTACCCAAAGATAGCCAATTTCCTATCTTGGACCCGGAGCGGCCAAAAGCCACCAGATATATTTCCCTTTGGGTGACAAGGGATGCGAGACAAACTCAAAACATCAAAATCTTTTGGATACTGATGGACGCAAATGTGCGCTAATGGATTAATGAGCTACCCCACCTGTCTGATGGGATCTATGAAAGCATGAATCATATTTCCGAGTTTAAAGTAGACATGCATCATATCTACATCAGGGCACACAAGGACCCGGCACGAGCATAGACCTTACTCCGCTTTATTGCCATTGATGACGTTGTCGACAGGGTTGTGGATACCTAGCCACCAGCATGGCATGGACCAGAGGCGGTAGAGTGCAACGAGGCTGCTATCCGGTAGAAAAAGGAGGAAGCTAAGCATGTTGCGCAGCAAAAGCGAAATGAACAGCTCACCGCAGAAGTTCAAATAGCTCGAGAAGCGGCGCCGGCGGCAACAAGAAAGACACCACTAGGAAGGGCTACATCAACAATGGCCAAAAGCAGTCAGAAGCCACCCACTGAGACAGCCGTGGATGAGCCACCAGCAACTGGCACGGATTCGCCTTTGAAGTGGCTAGTGCAACCAAAATGGTCGAAGCCATGAAAGAAGGCAAAGGCATCCAAAACGGATAGTGGAGTGACCACCTTAACCGAGGGGGACCTAAATGACATAGAAAACACCATTCGAGATGCCGCTCGGGATGCAATCGACGAGGCCATGTCACAGCAGCAAATTGTGTTGGGGGAACTCCGTATGCAACTACAGGAACTTGGAACAAGGATCGTGCCAATAGGCACCAGTGCTACTTAGGGGGTTCCTGGTATGACAACCGCTGAACCATTGTTAAAGGCCCAAATGGCTCATTCCATTACGATTCTAGTAGGAGCATTAATCACTGTAAATGTAGAGGACTGAGTTGTGCTAGGATGACTTACAGGGCTGGGACTAAACGTGGCTATTCTACCGCGTGAATGTTTGCAACAACTCCAAGACAGTCTCACAATCAAGCTCCGCACCAGGTCCGGCTGCGCCGAACAAGTACTCCAGGAGCACAAAATTAATATTGAACAACTGCGCCTCCAACGAGACAAAGCAGTCACACAAAAGCAACAGGTGGAGAAGCTAGTAGCGGAAGCCTACTCGAGTTCCTGCAAGCTAGAGATTGCAGAGGAATTGCCTATTGAGACACAAATCCATAAATTGGCTACTGGGTTCTGACACACAAAGGAGGAGGCTGTGCGGATCTAGCTAGAGCTCAGTTTGCAGATCACGGACTTAAAACCACAGGTTTTTTCGTCGATGCCACTAGAGATCCTAGAGAAACATAGGAACATTATTACTTTCGGGCACGCGATGCTCACACGTTCAATGGAGGAATGTATTGAGCTACTAACTCAGTCAATTATTACACTCACCTCCCTTGAGGAGGATCCAACACTTCATCGATTGGAAACCAAGGCCTGGGAGCTCCAACAAGCTTACGATCAGATCAGAGGAACTGCCATACCGTTGCTATTACACAACACTGGCTAAGATACGGGAGGCTCAGGACCTGAAAATCCAAGCTGATGCCACTAGACAAAAGGAAGCAGTGATTAAAGCCTGTCTCCACCGTGGCTGGATGAGGAATTTGTGGTTTCAACCACTATAGAGCACAAGGTAGCCCACATGCAGGCTGAGTATGCCACTATGGAGACAGCAAAGACAGGGAATGAGGTGTCGGTGACACACGTGGAATGGATACAGCGAATGATGGAAGAGTTTGCTGCCAGTGCAAGTGATGCACAGAGGCTGTTAATTGATCTCTGCGCAAAGTTGGCTGAACTAGCTGAGTGACTCGGGATGAGTCATGATGATTGTGTTTGGGGACTGTTGGGTAGCAAAAGCCCTACGCAATGGTCATGGGGCACAAAGCCCGAAGTTTTGGATAAAGATAGGGTAAAGACTCCGCGGGATGCATGGAGTGCGATTTGTAATAAGTTAAAGTCAAAGGGTAGTCTGCCCAAAAATAATGTAAAGAAATGTAAGTTGAGTCGGCCCGCCCATGGATCACGGTCCATGGAAAGGTACAAATAGAGTGAGGCTCTATGGGTAGAGAAAGCGAAGTTTTGTTGTATGTTTTTGGATCTAAAATGTAATGGGTTTTTGAGGAAAGCACTCTAAAAGCGTCTGTAAGTCCGAGTTGAGGGTTTGGGTAGTAGATAGAGGCTCTGCAGCTATGTGCGTAGAGGCCTGGAAGAGTCCGTAGCTGTGTGCATGGACCCCTGCAGCTAAGTGCGCAGGGTAGATATGGAGGTGTTAGTGAAGAAAGTGAATAAAGATAAGTTTCTTTTGTAATTCTGTGCTAAATCTGAATCTGGCTTTTTGGATGAATGTTTTGATCTATGCGCATATGCTTGCTTCTTGAATACATGTGAATCTGGGTTTAATCTAAGTACGTGAACTGAATAAATATGATAAATGTTTTCTTAAAGACCCCTCTAAATAGATCTGATTCCCAATACTTCATTCAATAAGATTAGATCAGTAGACTGCGAGTTAATAGAAAGCCAGAGGTATTCTGGATCTGCATGAATACAGAGCAATGCGAAGCTGCAGAACGGTGCATGAAACCTCTAGAACACATCTAGACATCCCCAGGGTGCAGAAACCTGGTTCTATCACCCTCCCCCTGCTACCTCGGGTAAGACCTCAGTCCACGCTCCGTGGGCTGTTGCCGAAAGGGCCGATAGCTGTGGGATTTGTTTGGCTAAATAATTCTTCCGAACCTGGGTCAGGCCCATATAAGCCAATAGGGAGATGTAACACCTTGATTTTTATCCTTGGATTAGCAATGAATATTTGCCTACACAATAAATGGCCAAGGGAAAGAAATGCAATATGTAAATATTGTACATTAAACATTAATAATAAAAATATATCACCCATTATAGACAAGGAGGAACACAAACGTTAGGGATTCTCAATCCACAAGGAAGAAAATAAAGGGAGATTAAATGGACCACAACCAAATTATGATATTTCATTTTAATTCTAAATTCATTCCTTATGTCAGCGTATGTCACATCAACAATCTTTAGGATGAGTTGCAAGTGAGTTTTGTGAGATTCTTAGGGGTGACGTGGAGAGTTGTGAATATGCATACATATTCAATGACTTTTGTTTATGCAAAAAAAAATATCCCATAATTCTAGGGGAAGAATTGGGGAAAAGCCTACGTTGTTATAATTATAACAAATTTCTAGTTATTCCTATTATGGGAGTTATGTGAGAAAATGTACTTATGTGCAAGGAAAAATAATGTCAATGAGGAAATTAACCATACTTGAGAATCTCATTAGTCCTAGTAATGAGATTTTTAGTCCAATCTATGTTGGAGCCCAGAAGGAGGTGGGATAGCCCAAGTGATTGTGTGGTAGAAAAGGAGATCCCCTTCTTTGGGTTATGTAGGGTAAAGAGGAGAAAGAGCTAGTGAGTTAGGATTGTGTTAGAGTGAACAAAGTGAAAATTCTAGGAATTGGGTAGAGTAAGATGATTATACTATCCATAAGAGAAATTTGAGTCTATGTGAACTCACAACCCCATCTCAGGGGTTACATTTTGTAGAGAGATTAAACACTAAAAATCCTCTAGTTGGGTACAACGCCCAACATCTATAGTCAATTTGTGTTTATTTTCATAAATATAAGTGTCACGGTCAATTGATTATTATGTTGAATTTAATTTGTGGTATTATTAATTTAATATTGTGTATAATATAAATTGGAATCATTTTATATATATATATATATATATATATATATATATATATATATACATATATATATATATATCTATATATATATATATATATATATATATATATATATATATATATATATATATATATATATATATATATATATATATATATATATATATATATATATATATCTATAGATAGATAGATAGATAGATAGATAGATAGATAGATATACATCTATAAGCATGCATTAATTAAATGTGTACACATGGGTTGCATTCCCTATGTTGCATGCATAAGTCAATTCATAGGACTTATGTTATCATAGCTTAAAAGGTAGATATCATGTTTGTTAGATGACTAGGAAAATTATAAAAGGCATTAGAGAAATATTTTAAAATAGATGGGAGGAATTTGATTTATGCAACTACCCCAACAACATACATGAGTGGTTTGGTATGTAACAAAGTGATATAAAAAACATGGTTACATCAATAGGGCTATATTAGCCAATAAGCAGAGCTTGTAGAGAAATAAAGTTGCATGTCGCACACTAAGTATTTGCTAAAATTCCTCTAGGTTCATTTCAGGAAAAAGTTATGAATTCAATTATTATGGAATGATGACTCAAATCCTCGAAATGGTTTTCTATTAGAGCATATAGAAGCCAAAATTTTATAATTCATGGTCATAGAATTGTCTTTCATAAAATTTGGAAAAGAAAGTTTGAAATTGGGAGAAAATTCCTAGTTCTAGATGAAATAATAAGGGTAATTGGCATAGAGACATTGAATTGAGAGGCCAAGTCATTGAATTTAGTGAAGAATGGAGAAGTTGTAGAGTCTAATTTTGAGAATTTATGGCAGTTGTGATTAACATTACATGTGTGTGTGTGTTCATGTATTATTCATTTTTTCTTTTAAATATCAATAATATGACATGGATCCATACTCTTGGTGTAGACTTGTATTGGTGACATGGAGGCATTAGATTACAACTAGGTGGAATCATGGGCATGTAAGTGGTAGTTACATGGCAGGGTCCATAGTGGCAGGAGGCAATACCATCAAAAGTGGTTTACAAACTCATGCAAGGAATTCTTTGAATCATGTCTTAGGCTCCTATAATTGTCATAAGGGTGATGAGTGTCATATAGGCAATATGATATGGATAAATGATTATAGGACCATAGAGAAAATTAAATAGTGGGCATGTTATGCACCCCTAATATATCTTTGTGATTAATCTGAGATCTACATCAGGAACATGTGTAGATTCATGTTGTATATAGGACCCCTGCCCATCACATCAACTTATGACCATGTATGACATGGAGGTTGTTAGGATGAAGTGGGACTCCCTATCTTAACTATGAGCAAAGAGTGGACCAAATGGTGGAAAAAAGAATAAGAAGCATGAGTGCGTAATAAATTTCTTAAATAATATAATTTATTAAGAAGAAATAAAAATAAAGTGGAGGCAAGAAAAAATGGGCCATACAAGAATGGCATGGTAGCACAAGTGGTAAGGAAGATGAAATGGCCACATTAAATTTTGACATGTAGGAACCCTATTCCATGTCAATATCCATGTGTCTTTCCATACGAACAAGATGGTTACATATTTAAAAAAAATGGATCCAATTTCTTTTTTTGGCCATAAGAGGATCATATTTAGCAATATCTAGCTAAAAGTTTAGTGGTAGGTGCACCATGAGGATGAACATAAGAGTGCCAATGATTTACCAATTCATATTCAGTATTATAGAAATTGTATATTTTTTGTTTTTGAATAACAAGGTGGTATTCCTTGATACATGCTCTATTCTCAATCAAATTTTGATAGTTAATCAGAAGAGTAGACATGAAGAAACATAATGGAGCACTTGGCCAAATTCTAAAGTGTTTAGGATGGAGGTGAAAAAATAGATCAGAATCCACTATTTTATGGAATCTTTTGGGGATTTTTGGGATCTCCAAAGGAGGAAAACAGACCCTAAATTACTAATCTAGAAAAGTTATCCTAGTTGACATTTTACCACCTCAAAGAGTGAGATAAATTTGTCTTACTGAATATTTCCCAATTTTTTTATCTTGAATTGTAGTTTTGGCTACAAATTTCAAGTGTTGAGAAAGTGTAAAAAAGTCCATGTTGACAATTCCAAATTGATGCGAAATTTGGTAGGACAGTAAATATACCAATTTAGAAGTTGTTTTCTAGTCACAACATTGACTATTATCTACATTTGATATAAAAGAATTGTGATTCTTGCCAACTTTTCTTCTACAGGTGGTAGAAGCAAGCCTCTGAGCTTGATTTCACCCGTGATAAACGTGCAAAAATTAGGCAAAAGTAGTGATTTATGAAAGGCATCCATCACTTTGGATTGCTCGCTAACTTTCTTTCTAGCTTGTGATGCATCTTCGCTCATGTGTTCCCTTCCAAGCCGTGTACTATTACAGTTTTCCAAGGGGCACACTCACCTCACCCTTAGTGTGTTAGAACCTCTCATGCACCTTCTTTAGCTTGTTGTATTTGTCATACCCTTTCTACCAACAGAGACATCTTACTTGCCTCTGTGCAAAATCACGGTCAAGGCATTACCGTATGACCCATTGTTGGGACTCCTACACCAAACGGTCTGAGGTCTAATTGGGACTTCTTACCGGGGATATCCCCTTACATGTTGGCGGGTCCAGCACCATCAACAATACCCAAACTTATGAAATTAGAAAAACAATTACAACCTCTGGAACTGGAAGATCGAACCAAGGAACCTTGCTCGAAAACATAATTTGGAACCTTTCTAATGAGTTTTTCCTCCATTTTTATAGGGAGAATCAAAATAAGAACAACTTAAAAAATATCTTGGAATGCTCCATCTATCTAGAATACATCGTTGTTTGAGCGTGTGACTAACCTAACTATCCTAATGATTTCATAACAAGCTTAATTCTTTTCTTGAAAATGCAATATTAACAAAACATAAAAAAAACACGAGGTTTCATTATTGACACAATGAAATATCTCCATTGTCAATTCATATGATTTCCTCAAGCGGACTCAGGCTCCATGATCTGGGTTAGTGGTGGGTTGATGATCTGGCCATGCCTCTACCATTGTATTCCTCCCACGATTACCTGCAAATTCACCTATCATTTTCTCACTCTAATTGCTTGGATTTCCACTTTTTGGAACTATTTGTGACTTGGTGTGGTGGTGTGGAAGGTGTTATGCACAGGATGATGGTTGAACGAAGCATATAGTTACTGACACATTCATCCTCTATACTCCTTTGCATTACAGTTGATCGTCCTCCAAATTAGACATAAATTAAGGCCCATATGACCATCCTTCAACGCATTAAACCTCTCTTTTTTCATTAGATAATATATTTTTAACTTTAATATATTCATTAGGAAGGTTTATGGATAATTGCATATTTGTGCCTAATATTATTTATTTTTGTGGAATATTGTGAGAATATTGGGTAGATTATGAATATTTGGAGGAGGAGATAATTTAGGGACTTTCTCCCTACTACCATAGGATCAATATTGAATAATAAATCAACAAGATATCATGAAATCTTGCACAAATTCTGGAGCTCCAATGATTGAGAAAATCTAGGAATGTGTTCCCTGTCATTTAATACAGATACCTAGTGTTGGGAACCAGATCCACTATTTGAGGGATTTTGGAGGGGAAATATTCCTCCTTTCATGGGGAATGATTCCTAATAATTTTTTATAAGTATCAAGTCGAATTTTCCTCTAGGGGTGGATTTTTCTTAGTCTTCTTGTGGAGACAACTCGTATTTTTGCAGTGCCACTTTCATTTCTTGCAGGGATGTAATTGTATTGATGGAAATATTGAAGAATGGTGCCATGTTCACCTTCTAAATCATGGTCTCCTTTATAGGAATCTAATTTTCCTTGGGCTTGGCCATCCCAAGATCCTCAAAGCCCTTTTTTATAATTTACTTTTCTTCCTTTCACTTCTTATTCACATGCATCTCTTGTTCTTGTCTTTTTCTATTTCTGCATTTAGTATTAATGATTTCTTGTTGTAGGATTGGGTTAAATGGTTGAAGTAAGTTATTTTGTAGGATCAAACACATCATTTCATCCTTGGAACAACTTTGGAAGGTCATAGTAATCACTGAGCTACTTGGATTAGTTTGTTTATTCACAAATCTAAATTTCTGGAAGTCCTTTGTGGAAAATAGTAGTAATTCTATGCTATTGTTTAGAACAAGATAATTAGCTTCAATTGATTTGATTCCAATTTCATTGGATCATAAAAAAATTTATTTTAATAAAAAAAATTACCCCATTACATTTTCACTTGATTAGGTTAGGCATTTGATAGATTAACTAGCTCACTGGTTATCGAATTGCTAGATTTTAGACTAGTATTTTTCTGTTATTTTTTAGCATGTGTTAATAGGGGTATTTTTGAGTGATTCCACTTGGAATGGATACCTAAGACATCCTATTCAATAAATTTTTTTTTTCCATCCAATTTGGATTTGATTTACTTGGTCATTCGGTGAATTATATCTTCCTATAGAAAATTTGTAACTTCCTGTAGAAGCACATGTAACTTCCTGTAGCACTCTTCCAACATGTATATACTTGCCCATATTTTCTCAAAAAGCTTGGTTTGTGTCCCTTAAGGTTGAATCATAACTCCTATGCTTTAAATAAATTCTTGAGGAGGAATAAATACCACCTAGGAATTTCCTTTTTACTCCTGCAAAACATCTCAACAATTTGGGTTAATGGACATATTTATGAATTGGATAATACAATAATCATTTTCTTGATTGCCATCTCCAATGAACTCTCTCAATGGATCTAAACTCTTTGAAATGCAATGATTTATATTTAATTCATGATATTTAATTTATGAAATTATAATATGTTTTCTTTCCTTGTATTTTCTTTCCTGCAATAGGTTAAGGTTTCCATTTCGAGCATTTCCATTTCTGCAATTAGTTTAGGATTTGATTGCATTCACTCCATTACATCATAACATCGAGAGAAGGACACATTGTATGTTGCACATATAGTGCCAATACCTCTTAAGTTTGTATGAACCTCGGGTTGATAATTAAAGGTGGTAGCCTTGGGAGTTGCAACATTCTTGTTGCAATACTGAGGCTCATCACTTTTTGGTGTCGTTGTCGGGGAGGTGTCAAAGTATGCATTGTTTTATTCCCTAGTCGATTCATTTATTTTTTCTTTCTGAAAAAACAAAAAAATTTCATTAGGCATATTGCATTTAATTAGCATTCTAATTCATTTTTTTTATATAAAAACAAAAAAATTATTCTCTGACACCAACCCCCGCATTTGATCACACGGTGCAGTAAGAGCCACATCACCATTCATTTTGCAGGTAGAAGAAGAGGGGGTGATAAAGAAGGTAGAAGAAATGGAAGGAGATGCTGACAATGAAGAAGATCCTCTTGGATTTCTCATTCAAGATATTGATATAAGTGTGCATATGAAGAACATCCCTCCATCTTTCCTTCCCAACTTCCATGGTACGAGGTTAGAGGATCCAAAAACTTTTCTCTTTGAATTTGAAATTGTTTGTAGATCTTATGGTTACTTATTAAACACTCAAAAATTGAGATTTTTTCTGGCAACATTGAAGGATAGAGCTCTTAAATGGTTCATGAGTTTAGGGACTAATTTAATAAGATCATGGAATGATATGCAAATGATATTTCTAGAAAAATATAAAGACCATGATCTTAAGGAAGAAATATTTAGAATGAATAATAAAGAAGATTAGAGCCTTGAGGATCTAATAGAGAGGTTCATGTATAATGTTAAGAGGGGAAAATTACATCATTTAGGATCTGACACACTAAAAATCCTCTTACTTAGAAAAATTAGAGATGAGTGGATTGATCTCCTTGATCTCATGAGTAGAGGTGATGTATACCAATTATCATTTGAAAAAATTTGTGATATATGTAGGCACATCTCAAGAGGAAGGGCAAGAGTAAGTAAATCAACATCAAGATCGGTAAGTCAAACTAAACTTGGGAATTTGTTTGATGACTTTAAAATAGAAATTCTTAGAAATCTAAGAAAAGAAGTAAAAATATTAAGAATGTAAGATAAGGAAAAAGAAGATGTTGATATTTGTGTTGTCCATGCAGAATCACATGTTAAATATTGCCCATCATTACCAAGGGTGAAGGAAGTTTACCAAGAGGATAATGGAGCAAGTCAATTGACATTGCAACTATGTTATGTAGCTCCAAGAGGACCATGGCAACCTATTCAACCTTATATGATGCAAGATCCTAATTCACAATTTCAAGCTTATGCACATCCATCTCAAAGTAACTGCAACACACCCTTTCCTTGGCAACCTTGGCTATCTCAACCCCAATACCAATCTTGGCAACAAGGTTGGCAAGGAACTTATGGGAGCCATCCACAATATCCTCAATATTTTACTCAATATCCTCCATACCCAACTCCATGCTATCCCTACCATCCACCTCCACCACAACCACAACCCCAACTACATACATATCAAATATCTAATCCTACTCAACTACTTGTACCACCATTTCCAAACCCACACAAGGAAGTAGCTCAGTCCACTTACAATGTTGAGGTACAATACTTCCAAAAATATCCTCTTGATCTAAATGGTATTCATCCTAGATTAAGAAAGGTATTGGAAAAAGGAGATTCTATTGATGCCATTCAAGGACAACATTTAAAAAAAGAAGATTCAAATGAGAAGACCAAAGAATCATGAGATGCACTTGATGAAGAGTAGACATCAGAATCAGAGATTGATAAATTTACATCATGTTCACCATTAGATCCTCTATGTGTTCAAGAGAATAATCAGCAAAAAGAAGAAGATCTGAATTTCATGGAAGAAGAAGACATCCAAGATGGTCCAAATCAACAAGTGGACCAGGGGCATCACAACTATATTGAAATATGGTTCCAGAAAATTGTTAAGTTGCAGCAACACACTCTTCTTCAACAATTTTTTATCTCATCTCAGTCAAAGAAGTTGGTATCTCACATTCAGGTACATGTCAAAGCATATGTTTCAAGGCTACACATGATTTCATATGTCATCTTGTTATGCAAGTGGCTCCATTGGAAGTATTCCTACACTTGAAAATGAATTTGTTTTTTCAAGTAGAGTAGGATAGGAAAAGGAAAAAAAATGAAAAATAAGAGAAAAAAATAAAATCTCAGCTGAAAACATCCTTTGAGGCTCCTGAGATTGGCTCATTGATTGAAAAACTCCATGAGGTGGTCAATGGGTTGGAAAAAAGGAAAAAAGGGGAAAAAAGAAAATATCCTAGGTGAAAACCTCCTTTGAGGCACCTAGGAAGACCTACTAGTTGAAAACTTGATTGAGGCAGCTACTAGGCCTAGAAGAAAAAAAAATTCTCCATATATCTCTCTCTCATGAATGCAAGTACTCTCCAACCTCCGCAAGCAACAAAAATAGGTTAGCTACTAAAAGAAAAGTTGATCACAAGCCTAGTCAAAAGAAGTCAAATTCAGACTTTCTCCTCCTTTGCTCAGATGCTACAAAAGTACCAAGGCCATGCCAATCCATCACCCTCATCTATTTCCACCATCCACTCATCATTCCCAAAATTTTCCCATTCATTTTCATTGTTGTCCTAAAATGCTACAGGAAGGCTCTGTTTTGCTACAGGAAGTAAAAATACACAGGGTAGAAAATTGTGTTTGTCATATCTCGAAAACTGTGCATCCATTTTCAGAGAATTTTTAGGGGAAGATGCATATGGATGATGGTAACATGCTCAATAAATTTCATCAAATTCCAGTGCACACGTTTCGAGAAAATGACCACAACCTACAACCAATTTTATTTTTTATCGATATTCATGCATCCATTGACTAAGATTGTTTATGGGGATGTGCATAAGGATGATGTCAATATGCTCAGAAAATTCCAGGTCAATCCATTCTACAGTTTAAGAGATATGCATAAAACAATATTGCTACAGGAAGACTATAATTGCTACAAGAAGATCCTCTAGCACTACACGAAGATCTTGTAGCACTACAAGATGGACGAGAAGAAGCTACAGGAGGAAATCTAATTGGAGAAAGGGGTCAAAAGTTCATGTCTTCTTTAGGGAAGGTTGAGAGAGGTCCCCCAACACCACTTTCATCACTCATCCACTCCACCAGCAACAGATTGGGCACTAGAAAGAAAGTTTCACACAACAACCTTATCAGTCAAAAAATCATCATATATGAAGACCTGTACAAAAGAAAACAAAGGGAATTATCACCTCTAGAGAAGCATGGATCTATCAGCAACTCAACAGCAGTATGCATGCCTCTCCAACAACCATCAAGTAGGTACAAGTATGTAATATTATTCACCTCTTCTCTTAAGCGTATTATAGCTAGAAATTTGTTGTCAATGCATGAGAGATGAGGTTTTATAAGCTAAGGATGGGTCAGAATCCTCAACCTTCCTTAGCAACTATAATCACAATTAAGCAATTGACCTGTCAGCAAAAGGAAGAATTAGAGGGAAATAAGTAGCAGATTGAAGGAATAACCTCCCTCCAAGCTAAGGGGAAGCATCCCAAGCCTCATAAAGGAAGCTAGACACCTGGGGAGGCAGTACTAGCCAGCTGCAAGAGGATTAAGTGCTTATCTAGGAGAAAACAAAGCCGCTACAGGAGAAACAGGGCTGCTACAGGAGAGATAGACTGTGTGCTACAGGAAAAACAAAGATGCTACAGGAAGGAAAAAATTATTGCAAAAGACCCCGATTTTGAGGAATTTCACTCATAAACCCTAGGATTCGAAGGAATACACAAAAATCAAGGGTAAAAACGTATTTCTCCTTGCCATGTGTGAACAAGAAACCTGCAAAATTTTTCATTTTTTCAGTAGTGCAGCCTATGGGAAACTTTTGATAAATGTTTACAAATAAAAAAAAAGGAAATATGGATGTTTCCTTCAAATTGAGCCTAATAAGAAGAGGAATTGAAATTATTTTTGAGTGAGCATGAAATCATCCTTCCTTCAGGAAATATAAGAAAGCTGTTTTTTTCCTCTGTCATAAAAACCCTCATTACACAAGAATATCTAAAACTACTAGTAGAAATAGACAGTTGCCTTGCCAACTTTGGAAGGTTGTATTGAAGGCTATGGGGGGTGTATCTAACCATAGAAATACACAAACAAGAAGAAGGAGAAGAAGATGTTAATGAAGAAGAAAATGAATATGGAGAAGAGGGAAATTAGCCAAAATAAAAACTCAAGGAGAAAGAAGGAAGAAAGGAACAAATTGTGTTAAAAACCAAAATATCAGTGCCTAAGAGAGACCTAATCAAAACAAAGAACTCCAAATCCCATTAGGAAATCATCTAGGCCCCAAAAGAGAAGAATAAGGGAACAAAAGGCAAGAGGGTATTCACCATCAAAATAGAACTCGAATCGCAGTGATGAAAAGAGGCTTTCCAAGAGGTCTCTAATCTTTTTCTAGCTTTTGTCCAAAGCCTAGAAGATGTTATAGAAAGGTAAGACGAAAAAATTAAGCATGAGGTGAAATTTTAGTCAAGATTTGATAGATTTTTGATATGCTACATAATGCTACAGGTCTGCTACAGGATTCTTTGTGTTGCTACAGGATCTCATCTAAGGGCATTTTGAGGGTTTCAATGGTGTCCAAATGGTCGAAAAAGGTAACAGGAGATTGGAAAATGATGTGGAAGACCTTGCCAAACCGAAAAATCTTCAAGAACCCATCTTGCATAAGGGGAAAAAGGCAGGAATGTACAATAGAGAGGCCACTAGGGCCATGAGTGAGGCACAATGAGGTCACTAAGTTTCTTAGAGGATGAGCAACACTTTGAGCAAGGGGGTATGACGGGCCTCCAAATTAGACATAAATTAAGGCCCATATGACCATCCTTCAACACATTAAACCTCTCTTTTTGCATTAGATAATGTATTTTTAACTTTAATATGTTCATTATGAAGGTTTATGGATAATTTCATATTTGTGCCTAATATTATTTATTTTTATGTAATATTGTGAGAATATTGGGAAAATTATGAAGATTTGGATGAGGAGATAATTTAGGGACTTGCTCCCTACTACAAGAGGATAAATATTGAATAATAAATCAACAAGATATCATGAAATCATGCACAAATTCTGGAGCTCCAATGATTGAGAAAATCTAAGAATGTGTTCCCTGTCATTTAACAAAAATTCCTAGTGTTGGGAACGAAATCCCCCATTTGAGAGATTTTGGAGGGGAAAGCTTCCTCCTTTCATGGGGAATGCTTCCTAATCATTTCGTATAAGTATCAAGTCCAATTTTCCTCTAGGAGTTTGATGACCCCCAGAAATGGGTAATTATATGGGCTCATTTTACCTCTTAATTCGACTTCATCCACCATTCTCATTAGTTTATTGTATGTTTTTGATCATATTTATGGTAATAGAGTGAATTGGGTTAGTCATTATGCCAAAAAGTCTAATGTGTGCTTTATGCAGATTTTTGGTCAATTTCAAGACAAAATCAAAGGTTTAATGAGCACTTGGAAGCCAAATTCGTGGAAGAACAAGGGAGAGGATTTGTAGGAGGGTGTCCCCTTCATTTATGAGCCCTTACCTCGAATTCTCGATCAAAAAATCAGAGCACAAAACCAAGGGGTAGCCAAGCAAGTCGAGTAGGACTATTGTTATCTTCAGTTCCAGGAAGCCGAGTTCCTTGATTTTAGGAGGACTGTTGGAGGTCCTCATTTGTATAAATAAGAAGGCTTAGGGCCTTAGTTTTTTTAGTTATATTTTAGTCAATAGGTTAGCTATTGAACAATTATTTTTCGTACTTTAGTGCAGCTCTGCATTTCAGCTCATTTTCGAGCTCTTGCTGTAAACAGTTTTGTGACATGACTATTATTTTTTAAGTAATAGAGATGATTTTTTCTTTCCACCAGCGCTGAGCTTTCTTAGGAGGCTGTAACTCTTGGGTTTGGGCCCAACCCAAGTGCCAGTACCTCCTTTGTGTACTTTTATGTGTTTTCTTGAATTCATAGAATAATTTCTGTTATTTAGGTTAAAATCTTGCTTTGTTACTTAGGTTGTTTTTGATGGTTAAGATAGTTTTTCATGCTTCAGGTTGATTTGATAGTTTGGTGATAGAAAATATCTACAAAAAATTCCATCAGGTAGTCCTTGATCTCATGTCTCCCTCCTTGGGACCATGAGTCGAGACCAAGGCATACTCGCTGCCACAAAAACATTGTTTTTGCCTTTCAATGCAATTGCTAATGTTAGATTTTAAGTTGGAAAAGTTGATATCAGTTGTGTTTTCATGTTAGGATCTATTCTTGCTTAGTTTCCATAGCTATCTTGCATGATCTCCTGTCTATAAACTTCTGTTCATCATGTTTCTGGTTTTTTAGGTCAGATTAGGTCAAAATAGATAGATCTCTGTTTTTTTCAGTCTTTGTTCTATCAGTTTTGGAAAATAGTGTGCAGAGAAACTATGATGCATTCCTACCTACCCTTCCTCCATCATACAACCTGTTCCAGCCCCCAATTCCAGATTCCTTCCCTTCATTCGCCACACTTCTCTAATTTTCCCTAACTTCTACATTTTTGTGCAACATTGCTCTCTCCATCCTTGAAAAAATCCAACGACCTTCATCACTCCTTAGCTTCATTTACGAGGTCCTAGACCCCTTAACATCCTTATCCATCCTTCATTTCCACTTTCCCACCGTTTTTCTACTTTCAACCCTCTAAAATCCTCTTTTGACTTGTTCATGTAGAACTTCCTGTAGAACCCCTGCAGACTTCCTGTAGAAGTTCACGCGAGTAGTTTTTCGAGATTTGATCACTGTGGAATTCTATAGAAGGGTGCTAGGGACCCCTTAGGCCCTCTTCTCACCTTCCCAACCTCCTGCAAGCGCCCACTCCATTTCCTTTCACCAATAAACCTCTGCACAATAAAAAATAGTTAAAGCACATGCATAATAATTCTGCAAAATTACTCAAAAATACAAAAAGATGCTTTTTCCATATTTTCCTTCAGAAGTAGCTTAGACACATGCATTTTACCTTTCCAAGAGTCAATGGCATCCATTTCAGCAACTTTCATCTCTTTTCTTGCACCAGTAGGGTTAGTTAATAAAACTAGGGTTTGCTAGGGTTTGCATTTCCTTTCAGCTTTCTGCTTCTTTCTGCAAGTAGAATAGCCTATTTTGAGTTTTCTTTCAACCATCATAGTTAAAAGCTTCTTCTAAGAACTCATAGAAGTTGGCTTAAGATCCTAGAATACTTGTACCAACTTATCAAGTGACAGCTTGCAGTAAGAGCTAGTACTTGTGCATATAGCACCATCACTTCCAAGTTTGTTATGAACTACCGGGTTGATTAAAGTAAAGAAGGGAGTCCTAGGAGTTGCAGCATCATTGCTACAATACTGGAGCCCACCATATTTTTGGCACCGTTGCTGGGGAAGCGTCAGAGTATTTGTGATTGCTGCTTTCCTTCTATTTTCTACTACAACCTTTCGCTAACTAGTTTATTTCAGCAAGAGTAGAGTAGTTGTTTCATTTCCATTTCACAATTTCATTTCTGCAAAAGTAGACTAGACATTTCCTGCTTTCATAGATTAGCATTTGAATTCTGCAATTTCGATTATGCAAACGTAGCTTAGCATTTTATTTTTGAAATTTCATTTCAGCAGCATAGATTAGTCATTTCTTGCTTTCATTTCAATTCTGCAATTTTCATTCCAGCAAAGTTTACTTTAGTTAGTCGCAATTTGTTGTTCAATAAATTTCAGTTTTGCAGGTACAAGCAGAGAAAAACACAAAAATCAGCCAAAAATATTTCATTTCATGCCTCGTAGGAACAGACACAACTCAGTAAAATTCTTACCCAACACCCCCACCACATCACTAAGTCACTCTTCTCTCTTCTTCGGTGGCAGTGAACCTCCAGAGATATATGAAGATCCTCTAACAGAAGAAGTGCAAGAAAACATTCCTCTTGAGACCATGGCTAAACATAGAAACAGTATAGGAAATGAGGAGAGAATAGAAGGTGTCTTTCCCATCTGAGAGACCAATGGGAACACAAAAATGAAAAACATAAGTCCCTTAGCCTTACCTCACTTCCATGGATTGACCATTGAAGACCCTGATACCTTCTTGTTTGAGTTTGTTGTCCTTTGTCGAACCTATGACTATGCAGAAGATGAGAAAAATTTGAAACTCTTTCCCTCTAATCTCAAGGATGTAGCATTACACTGGTTCATGTGGTTACCTGGAAACAGTATCACAACTTGAGCTCAGATGCAACAAGCTTTTAACAACAAATATCGGGATTACTGTAGGTCAAAGGAAATGAAGGGAGAAATCTTTCGAATGACCATGGGAAGCGATGAATCTTTACAAGACTATGAAGAAAGGTTCCAAATCAGTTATAAAAGGGCCAGGTGCACACTCGACCCCGAATCTCTGAAGCTGGTTCTGTTCCGAGGAATCCCTGAAGACCTTCTAGATACCCTCCATTTTCTCGCTGGAGGAGACATCTACCAACTACCTTATGATGACATAAAGATTGTGTTTAGAAACCATTCTAGGGCAACCTGGAAGAGAGGTAGGGGGAATCAACTTTCAGCCAGTGCCACCTTCTCCAAACATGAGTTTGCAAATCAGATGGAAGACTTTGAAAGTGAGATGAGAAAGACCATTGCCATGCAACTGGATACTTTCCGAATCCAACAGAAGAAAGAGGAAGCTGAGAGTGCTTTGGCCATCTTTTGTCCCAGATGTATAAGGAAACATCCTCAGAACGAGTGTCCATTGCACTCAGTAGAGGTATGTTTTGCTTTTGAGGAAGACCACCCTACAAACCAGTGCCCAACCTTACCCGAACTTAAAGCTATGTACCAAGGGGCTGAAGTAGCCACTGAACCACTCTACTTCCTAAACCAAAGGAGGCCACATGGATCTAGACCTTATTAGCAGGGGATGCAAGGGACATCCCAAACTTATTACAACCTCAACCAATCCACTCACATACCTTCTTGGGGTCCCCCTGCTCATCCTTCTTGGTCCACACCCCCTCCTTGGTCATATCCATCTCAATACCATACTCAACCTACTGCTCATTCGTTTCATTCTCATGTTCAGTCACAACCTCAGTGGAATGCACCTCAACAGGGTGGAGGCCCCAATACAAATCTCCTCCCACTATTTTGCCTCCACCACCTGCTCAACCACAACCATTACCTCCTACGCCTCCAAGACAACCCCAGATGCCTGCTCAACCAAACCTGAACCCCAATAACAGACAGGCCCAACATGTATATACTGGATAGACAACATGCCCTACCTATGGTGTGGAGATTCAAGAGATCAACCTACGATTTGGGAAGGTCCTCCCAGATAGCCAACCTCCTCCTAAGGAGGATGAGGAAGAGAAACAGGAAAGTGAACCCAAAGCCATTCCACCCTTTCCTGAGAGACTAACTGGAACCACGCAACCAAACCCAGAAGAGACTGAACTTCTGGGCGAGCTTAAACAATTATGTGTGAAAATACCACTTCTCCAGGCCATAAAAGATGTACCAATCTACAACAAATTGATCAAAGAGAAGTGTTTCAGGCACCCAGGCAGGCGCAAGAGAGATGCCCCAACTATCAATGTCATAGGACAACTGTCCGACCTAATGTTGGGACAAGTAATCTGTCCAAAATATCTGGACCTTGGGAGTCCTGTAGTTGATGTCCACATCAATGGCACCATAATCCCCCACACCCTGATTGATCTAGGTGCTGCCATTAATGTGATGACTAGGGACACTATGCTCAAACTCAACCTTCAGAGTTCCCTAAGAAATAGCTTGACAGTACTGCAGTTAGTAGACCGCTCCACCATGAACCCTAAAGGGATTGTGGAAGATGTCATGGTCTCCATTGATTCTTGGGAGTACCCTACGGACTTCTTGGTCCTTCAGCCTGTTATCACCCAGGTTGTTCCCTATGACTCCCAAGGGAATACGGCCGGGGTAACCACTAACCAATCTTTGGATCACTGCTTCTAGCCTAACAGTGATCAGAGAGGGCTCTCTCTTTATGATTTGTAACTGTTTGTTGTAGGGTTTTAGGCTAGCTATTATGCACTGTGTTTTGTTTATGTTTTGGTTGATGAAATTCCCTTAGACTTCAGTGATGTAGTTTTTAGATATGTTGAATATCATTGGGCAATGGAGTCTGTGGCTTAATGTGTTTGAATCTGTGAGATGAAAGATGGAACTTACAGGGCCATTTGGGTGTTTAATAGAACAGATTTTTGATTAAAAGACTGGTAACAGGTAGCACAAACAGTGAAAGCATTTAAGAATTTTCACTATTTATCTATATGTTCCCAACAGATAGCTTTAAGAAGAGAAAACAGAAGTCTTAGGGGCAAAAGTTGAATCCCTGAGAATGACTGTTACAATAAAAACACAGTTTTGAATTGCAGCAATTAAGAATTACAATTCTGTTTACTGTATATGAGGAAAACATATATAATAGCTCAGTTTGAGTCCAGGGTAAACATGGTTAAATCCTGGTACTATCCTTTCACCTTGCTATCAAGTGTACAACATTAGAACGACAAAGAGAACAAAAGACTCAAAACAGACACAACAAGAGATTTGAGAATACTTATAGTTTTATGCAACACCCATGGAATCCTGTAACATGCATCCTTCACCACAAGACATCAAATACACCAAACTTCTGGAAGTTCCATTCCTCCTTTGTATTAATTCTCTGAAAATATTACAGCAGATGGAAGTTATCCAAGAGAAAATTCCAGCAACCCCTTCAGCATCTGTGAAGGGTCTATATATACTAGCGGTGGTCTACAGAAAATATCTGAGTTCTGCGTTATCTCAGTCTTTACATTCTCACCAACTCTTTAAGATATTATGTCGAAAATTTATTACACATTTAATACACAGTACAGGCATTTTAATGCTCTGTCAGAAGATATTTAGCTTTATAAGAATAGCTAAGTCGGTCTGAATATTTGGAGTTAATGCATAGAAAACCCGGCTGTAGGCTGGTATACTGTGTCTCGGGCCTGTCAGCTGTATCTTTGACTGCCGCTGGTGGTGAATCATTGGTCTGGCTGAGTTGGCTCAGCCTCTGCTTTTTCTGCAAATTTTAATTTCCCAAAATTGCCACTGCGCGTGTCTGCCTTTTTCCTTCTGTGCTATTGGTTCTGGCCTGTCAAAATTGTCTGGGTCAAATGCCTCCAGACATCCTGTGTGGGCAGTTGATGTGCCAAAATTGCCCCTAGAGTCTCATCTGCTTCTGTGAACTTGAAGAAATTGGGTGGTGTATCAAACAGATGCTCTATCTCATTCATGAGAAAAAACAGGTTCTCCACTCTGTCATACATCATTTGCCCTGTGGCTGGCCCTGTGTCTGCTGAAGTGCTGGGAGGTTTTGCAATCTCTGCTACTGCATGGGCATCAATTCTCTTGTTATAGTTGTCCAGGGTGAGCAGTCTTCCCACGCTGCTCAAAATGTTGGGGAGGCCTCTGTTCTGCAGTGTTACAAATTTCTCCAGGAATTTGTTAATTTCTGTCTGCATGTCCTGTGTCCTTCTTTCCAAGGTCCCAACCAAGTTTCTCAATGTAACAACTCTCTTGGCTATGGCAATTGTTTCTGTCCTGTTGTTGATTCCCATGGTAGCCAATTGAGTGCTGGTCTTGTAATTCAGGATATTGATCATCCTGGTAGCTGCTTCTGGCATGTGTCCAAGGCTTGCCCTGGCTCTCTGTATTTCCTTGTTTGCTTTGGTGATGAGCACCATTTGTTCATCCATGGTTTCAATGTATTGCCACTGGTTGGCAATGGATCTTCCAATGTTGCTCCATAATACTGCTTTCATCTGAGCAGTTACCTTTTCCAATGCAAGCTCTTTTTCCAGCTCAGCAATCCTTCTCTTAAGGGTTTTCACCTCTCTCTCCTTGGCTGCCTCATTTTGTTTGCTTTTATCAAATTTCTCATTAACATTAGCCAAGTTCTGTTTGAGCCCATCCAGCTCTTTCATTTGAGCTTCCATAGCTCGGATCTCTGCTTGCAGCTTTTGCATGTCTAGACTAGCAGCCTGTTCTGATGTTGTAGTTGGGGCTGTAGATGGTGCTGTAGCTCCTGTTTGCTGAGGAGGAGGAGTGATGATCGGAGGTGCTTCCTCAAGATTTATTATTAATGGAGGAGGCTGGGAGGATTGACCTTCCCCTTTCTGTTTCATGGCTTCTTGCAGTGCTGCCTTTGCAGCTTCAGTTTGTCCTAGCTGGTCTTGAGTCCTAACCAGCTCTTTGTATAAGGATACCAGCAGGTCTGTGGTATCTTTTTCTTGCCTTTGCTGGGCAACTTCATCTGTTTGTGGATGGATGGTGGCCGGGAGTTTGATTTTCTTTCTTAGGGCTGCCATGTCTGCATCCCTTATTTTCAGCAGTTCTTGGATGCCTTTGACATCCTTGGGATCATGTCCAATATCTATGATTACCTCCTCCAAGGATTTGATCCTGTTGTCCTTGGCTTGTGAGGATGCTCGTTCCAATTCTAGCTGGGATGATGTATTGTCTAGGCTGCTCTTTAACTTGTAATTTTCCAGTGTCTCATCTGCCAGGGAGGCATACACTATTTCACCCGTTTGTTTGTGTAACTCTATCTTATCCATGGGGTGAATATCTTTAGCCAGAACCTCCATGTTGGTTCTTAAATAGTCTGAGGTGGACTGGGGATGTAGAGTTGTGGGCATGAAATGGCTCATTATCATTTTTCCCTCACTCACATCAAAAGCAGACATTAGTCTCTGCTGGTTGCTGGGAGCTAGTTTTAACAAGTGATCATAGAGTTGCACTTTTATGGGATCACTCCTTCTCTTGATTTCGATGAACTGCTGCTTTATACTTGAGTGCCCCTCTCTATGCCGGCCAGAAGAGCTGACCTCTCCTCCCATTGTCATATCTGGTCCTCTTTGAGATGAGCTGGCCGAGAGTTCTCCACTGGGTGGGCCCATGCCCATGGCCTGCCTTACTGCTATGTCCTCCTCTTGGGAGTCATTCAATCTTTGTCTCTTCTCTCCTCTGATAAAGGATGAAGTCTGGGGAGTCTCTCTCTCTCTCTTTCTGGTTAAGTCCTCCTTCTGAGGTGTTTGGAGGACTGAGCTGTCCACATTGATGTCTGTTCTTGGAGACAACTCTGTTTGGGGCTGCTGTTCTGTAGATCCGGGCAAATCTGTCTCTTTATTTTGCTGTAATGGCTGCTGCCCACTAGTTTGTGGTTTATCTTGTTGCTGCCCCAACTCCCGTTCTTCCATTTCTTCTTGCTGCTGTAGCAAGGTGTCAACCTGTTCTTCTGTTAATATAGGTGGTTGTTCCACCTGTTTGCCTTTGTCCTTGTTTGCTGCTTGGGTTGTCTGCTCGGCAGTTTGCTGTTGTGTTGCTGGCGTTGTGGTGGCTGCCCCAATTTGCCTCCTGTAGGAAATAGGCACCTGTCCACAAGTTTCCAAGTCAGCTTGTTTTTGGACATTTCTAGCCTCTTGCTCAAGTATTTCTTCATTAGTCATTTGCTCTACTAATGTGCCCTCTTCCCAATCTGGTGCATTTGCATATTTTTCAATTTCAGGTAATCTTGCATGTGCATAGTTGCCTAACTTATACCTGATCCTCCTGAGGGAAATAGAGTGGTTAGGGTCATATGGAATCCACTCAAAACTAGTTTTCAACTGGAGTCCTTCCAGGATCCTGTCTGCCTCTTTCCAGCCTTCCTCCTTTCTGTTGTATAAGAAAGGACCTAGCTGATTTCTCACTTTCAACTGTGATTTCTTGTTTTTACTCTGAAAGTGTAGGTAATCTGAGTTCCCAAATTGCCTGAAATATTCTAAGGCAAACAGTCTCATGGGAACGTACCTTGGCAGCCTAAATGGATTTAATTCACATCCATACACCCTAATGACTGTGTGATTCTGGTAGAAGTACCAGTTGCCGATGTTGTAAAGCTTGTTCAAATGAAGAATTCTTTTCATGTCATCGGTCAGTCTAGGAGGAGGGGCACCTTGCAGCACTGTTAGGGCTGGATGAACAAATAAATCAATAAACTCACAGTATGTATAAGGTGATACTGAGGTACGATGGAACACAGGGGTCCAAAAAACAACTGATCTTGGGGTTCCTTGGGCGTTGAGTGGCCTCAAAGGGACAGAGAAGGTAGCTGGCTGGTTGAACAAGAACAGATGGTATATGTAGGAGGTGTATCTGAACAGCCTCTCCCTCTTCAAGTTCATGAACTGGTCATGAATCTTCTCAGCTATATAAGTTGCATAATCATAGTGGATAGCTGGAGGCTTACCTGGGGCAAATATGGACAGCATTGCCAATATGCAGTCATCTACATCTTCTAGTCCTCTGAATCCTAGGACATAGCCAATCAAGTCCACCATCATCCTGCCCAACTCATTCAGGTATTGGTACCCAATGGGAGGGGTTCTGACTGCTTCAGAGCTAGGTGTGACAAATAGCTGGTTAATCTTCACAATCTGGTCATTAGACAGGTTATTTCCTCTCTTTATCAAATCTTGCATGGAAAGAGGGGTCAATTTCTTGGCTGTATGAAAATGCAGCATCTGATTTATACTCTCTGGAGTGATCTGAAACAGGACTAGGCCTGTGGGGCTAATGACTGCCCTTTGGCTGGGGTCATAGCACTCTTGGCAACTGTAGATAAGCTCCGGCATGGGATTAACTTGGGGAAGGTTGTATATGGGCAAATTTGATTCCCAAATTCCCAGGATATCTGCTCCACTCATGTGCTGGGCTCTCAGTTCATTTAACATCTGGATATTATACTTAGTTCCCATAGGAAACCAGTCCAACATCTGGTAATCCATGTCTCCCAGGGGTTTCCATGCTAATTCTTGGTGGGGAGCATTGATAGGCTTAATATTGAGAGCAATGGGAGTTTCCATAGCTTGTGAAGGGATAAACTGTTGCAATTTGACAAGTGAGTTGGCAAAGACAGACTGCAGATTGCCCTCTGTGGTAAAACTTGATTTTCTGAACTGTCAGAGGGGAATTTACCAGCTAGAAATTGAAATACTGCTGGTAATTGGTTACAGAGATTCTTTTGGTGCCCAATTTAGCTCCTGGTAGTAATTCGGAGGTATTCAGCGGGGCATTTAGCCGAGAAAACGCAGGACGAGGGGTTTTCAGATGAATTGCAGTTTGTTACAACTCTGCAGGGAATTTTTGGACTTCACAGAGATAATGGTGGAGGTATAACCCGGTTCTAGCGGTGAAAAAATCTGTTTTACGGTCCTATTATGCCTGTGAGCAGTTTAGAGCAGAATGCAGGTCGAATGGAGGGCAGGGTAGGGTAAATACCTGTAACTTGACGTGCAGAAGTCGTGATAAGGTGTACTGCAGTTGCTGGAGTGATCGCCTTTGTTGAATTTACAGGTTGGCGGAAATCCGGGCAGAAACGGTTAAACAGAGAGTTCAGCAGACAATAACAGTGAAATGGTAAAAAATGCGTGAAATTTGGTTAATATGAGATTTTTACCCATTTGGCGCTTTTATAGGATGACGTCAGCATGACGTCATGGGTGGGTCACGGTGATGTGACGTCAGCAGACGTCATCGGGGAGGACGTGGCAGCAGACGACCGGTCAACGGGGGTGAGGTGGCAGCCCAGTCAGCGGTGAGCTGGACGCGGCGGGACGGTCAAACAGCGGACGGGCGGAGGTTAAGCCGTGAAGGTTACGGTTAAGGCTTTAACCGTCATGGTCTCTCGGGGCGGTTAGAGTACGGCGCCCAGGGTGTCAGAGGGAGCTCCGAGACGGTCTAACGGGCGACGCGTGGCAGAGGCATGACGAGGCGCAACGTCATGTTCTCGGGAGTTAACGCGCGGACGTGGACGGCGTTCCGATATTGTGGTGGGCCGTCGGATCTGGAGGGCTTGATCCGACGGCTGGCGGAGGTGTAAGGTGCACGGCGGATAGGGCGGCGGAAAAATTTAACGTTTATGGGTTTTTTGATAAGGTTTTCAAATGTTTCAACCTCTGACCACCCGCGCTTGCGTTTGGGGGGCATGCTGAAGGCGGGATTTTGCCTTTTATAAGGTTTGCGGAGGGTTTGTGGGCTAGAGGGGTTTAGAGAGGGGTTTTTACCCATGCAAAGGTATTTTTTGAGGGGAAATGATCTGCAGCAAAGGGAGAGTATCGGGGATAGGTTCACCATGGTGGCCAGATGCCACTATGATCCCTCTTTGCAGATTTCTCGGCTATTATGCCTAGGGGAGGGAATATATAACATTTAGGGCTTTATACACCTTAGTGTTATTACTATTAGGGCAAGGGGTAGAATAAGGGAGTTAAATAGTAGAATTAGGAGTTAGTAAAGTGAAGGAGGGGAATCTTTGAGAAAGGGGATGTTAATGATGGAGTAAGGGGGAAAAAGTGAAGTTAGTGATGCTTTCTGCTGTGAATCCATGAAATTCACCACCTTTTTTGCTGATATGTCCATTGCCTTGGCAAAATATCTTTGACAACTATGTAATGGTGAACCTGTCCTTTCTGCAACCACAACTGCCTACCCAACTATTTCACCTAACATTTTTTAGTTTCTTCTTGGAGGGGCACTTAGACTTGCAACCCTCAATTGCCTTTTCTTTTCTTTGGCTTTTTCCTTTTTTACTCTATCTGCTTCTACCCTTATCTCTTCCAAGGTCCCAGATTAGGCTTTTGGGAACCTTTGTTTCTCTACCTGAACTACTTGTCTGCCAAGATTAAGCTGTTTGGACAGACTTCTTTCTCTATTCTACAACTCAAAATTGAAACATGGCATGATCCAGATTAGACTGTTGAATCATCCACAAAAATGTAATAAGGTCCTCAATATCTGAAGTAATTTCACACACCTCTGATTACCTGGAAATATGGGATCTTTGTAGTAACAAAGCAGAGCATATTTGGATTTTCAATAATCAATCATGAAATATGAAACCTATTACTATAGGTATCCAACACAGCCAAAGGAAAAACTCATGGGATAACCCCTCATTTTGGGAAGGCCTTGGTTAGCCACTACAAATGCTTACATCAGTTGTCGAGCTGGGAGCATGACCATCAAGAATGGGCCTATGTCCAAATAACTAGTCCTATATCCTCCTGCCCAACGCCTGCTAGAACATGACTTACCTCTCTGGTTGGAGGAGGAAGATGCGGATGAAGTCTACTCTGCACCATTCTGCAGAGTGGAAGCCACCAGGGGAGGTCCTCAAACTGAGGATGACCTTATTGAGAATTTGATTAAGAATCCACCTCCCAGTGTGCTGCCATTAGAAGAGTTGGTAGAAGACACCCAAGCCAGTGCTTTAATGGATCTCTGTGTGGCTGATCCGACCTCTCCCGGAGTTAATAATGTGGAATTTGGCCCTAAAAGAACCTTGAAGATCAACTCATCCCTATCCCCCTCTTAGGAGAAGGAGCCGTGTAGCTTATTGAACTGCCATTTGGATGCTTTTGCTTGGAGCTATAAGAAGATGAAAGGAGTCCACCCTTCAGTCTGTACCCATCACATTTACATTAAAGAATATTGTAAGCCAATCAGACAACCTCAGAGGAGAATGAATCCAGCCCTTAAGGACATTGTCAAATAAGAACTGTAAAAGTTGTTGGATGCAGGATTCATCTACCCTATCTCTGATAGCGAGTGGGTTTCTCCTTTGGTGCTTGTGCCCAAGAAAAATGGGAAGTGGAGAATCTGTGTCGATTATCGAGAAATTAACAAAGCCACCAAGAAGGACCATTTCCCTTTTCCTTTCATAGATCAAGTGTTAGATGGACTGGCAGGGAAGAAGTTCTTTTCATTCCTAGATGGGTTTAGCAGCTATAATCAGATCCAAATCAGCCTAGAAGACCAAGATAAGACCACTTTCACTTGTCCATGGGGTACCTTTGCCTATCGAGTCCTTTCCTTTGGGTTATGCAACGCTCCTGCCACTTTCTAGAGAGCAATACTGAGCATATTTGCTGAGCTGGTTCATGATTCGGTGGAAATCTATATGGATGAATTTACTCCTTATGGGTCCAACTTCCAAGAAGCATTGACTAACCTGGGAAAATTTTTAACCAAGTGTATTGAAATGAACCTGTCCCTCAGTCCAGAAAAACGTGAATTGCTGATGACTGAAGGGACCGTGCTAGGTCATACAATTTCTCAGCAAGGATTACAAGTGGATCCCAACAATATTGCTATCATCCAAAGGGTTCCACCTTCTCAAAGGGTAAAAGATGTTAAGAGTTTTCTAGGCTTAGTAGGATATTATAGAAGATTCATTAAAGATTTTAGTAAGCTAGCCTCTCCATTTTTTGGTCTTCTGGGGAAATATGTTGAGTTTATATGGACTAACAACTGTCATGAGGCTCTGGATGCGTTGAAAGGTATGCTGGTAACTACCCCAATCTTGAGAGGTCCAAACTGTGCCCTACCTTTCCACATTCACACAGATGTCTCGAACAAAGCCATATGAGCAGCCTTAGGACAAGTTGAAGAGAAGCTACCATATGCCATATATTTTGTCAGTAAAAACCTATCCAAGGCAGAGTTAAACTATACCGTAACTGAGAAAGAGCTCCTAGTTATAGTCCATTCCCTAAACAAGTTCAGACACTACATCATTGGTTATCACACATTCGTACACACTGATCATGCTGCAACTAGGTATTTGATGAATAAACCTAATGTAAATGCTTGTATCATTAGATGGTTACTTTTACTGTAGCAATTTGATTTGACCATTATTAATAAGCAAGGTAAGGAAAATGTTATTGCTGATTTTCTGTCTAGACTAGATTTGTCTACAGGTGAAGAAGGGATGGTGGACGATCAAATGCCAGATGAACACCTATTTGCTATTTCAGTACTCTCTCCATGGTTTGCTGATATAGCAAATTACTTGGTTTCAGCACAGTTCTCGCCACACCTATCCTCAAAAGAGAATAGCAAGATCGTGAGGAAAAGCACCTCATTCACATGGATTGGGGGCAACCTGTTTAAACTTGGCTCAGATCATATTTTCAGGCATTGTGTCAGGGGGGAGGAAGTTTTTGACATCCTCCTAACCTGTCATGATGGGCCCTATGGAGGCCACTTTGCAGCAAAAAGAACTGCTTTCAAAATTCTACATGCGGGCTTCTATTGGCCCACTCTTCATCAAGATGTCAAGAGATACATCATCCAATGTGACTGATGTCAAAGGATGGGGAAACCGACTCCAACGGATGAAATGCCCCTCCAACCTCAAGTGACTTTCAAGCCATTTAAGAAGAGGGGTATGGACTTTGTGGGTCCTATCAACCCTCCTTCAAACCAAAAGTCTTACGTCATTGTGTGCACAGACTACCTGACAAAGTCGGCAAAAACAAAGGAAATCAAGGTAGAAACAGAAGAAAAAGTGGCTGAGTTTTTGAGTAAAAATATCTTCTACAAGTTTGGCTACACAAGAGAGTTAGTCACAGATCAAGGAAGTTAGTTTACCTCTAACCTGATTGAGGACCTACTCACTCATCACAGGATTAAGCACAGAACTTCCACCCCTTATCATCCACAAGCAAATGGATAAGTGGAAGTCACTAATAGAGCTTTGGAAGAGATTTTGACTAAATTGGTGATCAGAAGTAGAAAAGATTGGGCAGATCGCTTGGTTGAGGCCACCTGGGCCTACAACGCTACTTGGAAAACTACAACATATTTCACACCTTATGATTTGGTCTACGGGAAGAAGGCTTTGTTGTCCATAGAATTTGAATATAACACATTGAGGTTGGCAGCTCAGCTGGACATAGATCTCAACCATGCACAACAGGAAATATTACTTCAGCTGAATGGACTAGATGAATAGAGAATGCAGGCCCTTCTCCACTCATAGTTGGTCCAACTTCAAAGGAAGATATGGCATGACCGACACCTTAAACAAAAGCAATTTCAGCTAGGAGATTGGGCACTGTTATATGATTCAAGATACAAGTATTTCAAAGGGAAGCTGAGGACAAGATGGCTAGGACCATATATAGTGGAGAAATGCAATGAAAATGGTTCAGTCCTTATCAGGACCATTGATGAAGAAGCCATCCCCATGCTTGTCAATGGGCATAGATTTAAAATCTATAGGAAGCCCCTTTCTAAGTAGGAGTTCATTGAAACTCTGGATAAATCAGTGTTGGTAGTGGAGCAGGCCCCTATCTCCACTCCACCCACACCTTGAACGCAAAAAAAAAGGAAAAAAACAGAAAAAAGAAAAAAATAAAAGATCCTTGGGTGAAAACCTCTTGGAGGAACCCAATGCAGACAGTGAGGGTGAAAACCTCCTGAAGGCGCCCCAGCTATCTCAAAAAAAAAAAAAGAAGAAGAAAGGAGAAAAAGAAAAATAAACCTAATTTCTGTTGAATAATTCAAGATTGCAGGAAAGAAATTGTAGGTTAGGAGGATCACACAAGACAAATATAGAGGTTAGCACCAGGCTGCAAGCATCTCTCATAATCCATTCCTCCATGACCACTACCCTTTCCTAATATTTGGTCTCATTCAGGCTAAGATTTTACCTTCTACAGGAAGTTTTGTGTCTTCTACAGGAAGATCCTGTAGAACCTACAGACAAGCCAAAATCGATCTTAGAAGAGGACCCAAAGGTTGGGAATCTATCTATAAGGCTTGTAAACATCCCTACTTCCATCCATTGCCATATGTTGCTCTTTTTCCATCTCTGTACACCTCCATTGCACTAATTTTTTATGTTCCTGCACAGTCACACATAGAAATCCTATTTTCTTCATACTTCCAGCAAAATTTTTTTTAATGACAAATCAAGTAGCAATTTTTCACTCACCATACCTATTACCCTCCATCTAGACTCCTCATTAGCCGAGACCCTCGTCAACAGTATAGCCCTACTCATTCTAGTTTGCATTCCAGGAGGAGAAGCAACCACAGGACATCCTACAGGAATCCTGTAGTAGCTGATCCCTCTGAAAGACATACTCCAGAGATAGGGACATCAAAGTATGGTAGAAGATACATGCATGGAGCTCTTCTTGAACATAAGAACATCAGTAGCAACCAAGGCCAAGCATGCAATGTCCATGCAACAACAAAAAATGAAGGAATGGGTTCCAAAACCTGGAGTCTACATAACACGACCGCGACCACGCAATTAAGTGCCTAAACTCGTTCTTCAATTGCATAAATCATATTTTAAAAGGTGCATGACTATGGGAATGGTTCGGATTGAGTGGAATCAATGGCCAATCAACTGGCCACCCTCGGCTAGTTACATATCCTTGTGGAATCCAAACGAGCCCCGTTACATTCAAAATTTCCGATTAGATGTGCAGCCAGCACGTGTGGAGTGTCCATTCATGGAGAAATCGTCGGGACTGGTAGTGGCGGTGGTGGATAATGGGAGAGAGGAGGTGATGGCGGTCAGGAACACACAGAAACATTATGGTTGTGACGTTGGATCAACGGTCCGGTCCGGCCACCACATCCCCTCACCACGAATCACGTCGTAGTTAAAAGAAGCTCAGTTGAAACATGCACCACCCTCTCCTCATTCTGCACTCATGACGTTCTCGACTGGAGTACATATCCACCACTTCCATAATAGTTAGCCGATCATCCTCCACCAATTTTTCTACCTGTTTTCGAAAATCTCTCACCTATCGAGCTCTATTAGAAGCACAGATTCATTCTACAGGAACTGAGAGCCTTCTACAGGAAGGGTTCTACAGGAAAGGCAAAGAACAACTCTGCAGAACAAAAACCTAGAATTTTCCACGAATTCCAAGCTCGAAATGAGGTAGGCTCAGGAAAACTTATCTGTGCATGATTTTTTGTGCAAGGTGGTGAATTGAACATGGCATTAGATTGAAAAACAAGAGTAAAATTCTACCTATGCATTGAGAAAAAAAGTGAAGGTCTGCGTACATATTTCACTGAGTTTACCCAGTTTTTTCTCTGCATCCGAAATCTCCTCATCATTTTTTTTAAATTCTCCTATAAGGAAGATACATGAAATAGTAGAGGCCAGCCTGTGTGTGTGAAAAAAAACCCGAATTTATATATCTATCTATGTGCTAAGAAAATAACTTGTGTCCTTATGCTCTATTCTGTAAAAATAAAAAATAAAAAAAAATCTTTTCATAAACAGACAGTCAAATTCTGGGTGACAGCAGTTTTAAAACAGGGGAATTATTGCTATTTGGTATTGTAAGGAACACATGAGAAATTCCTTCTTGGGTTTAGAAAAAAACTTAATTCAGCTATCCTCCATTTTAGTGATTGACTTTTTTTTTTCCCACCTGAGCATTTTCTTTGCTGGTTAAAACAAAAACTCAACACCATGCCAGGAGGATTCATGAGGAAAGAACCCTTAAACTCTAGCAAATTGTATGAGAACCCTGAGGTGGTGGACCTTTTCACTAGGGAAAATTGGATATCCTTCTTTGACAGAATTCAGGGTTATGATGACGAGGTGATTGAAGAGTTTTTGATGTCCCTGAGACCACATTCAAAGACACATGCCACAGTTAGTTTTAGGGGTTTGACCCTAGAACTTACCCTTGATTTCATCAGTAGAATTACCGGTTTACCATTGGGGCTCCCTTGGAGCAAAGAGGAGAAGTCATTGGGACAAGTGGCTAAGAAAACATTTTTTCTGCCTGAGGAGCATCCTGTAGAAGACAAAAACGGGGTCAGGAGGATAATCTTGCCTCCTCTCTGGAGTGAATTCAATTATCAAATAATGAAGTATATCACATGTGAAGGGAGGTTTAGCATCATTTATGGTTATCATTTCAGGCTGCTACATGAATTGAGGTATGGGATGGACTTGCCTCCAGCTAGGAAACTGAGCATCCCATATTTCCTCCTTCAGTCTTTAATTGAATGTGGTACCAAGCTAAATGCAAGAGTCCCAGATCAGTTAGCCCACCATGGACTCATCAAACTATTGGTGGAAGATTCTTTACACACCTATACTGTCCCCATAGCTTGGGAAATCTTCAGAAATATGTCCACGGATGATAACATCAGAACTTTGGCTGAGAACATCAGCCCATCCAGCAGTGATGAGGGGGAGCAAACTGAAGAATTTGAGAAGAACATTAATTAGTGAGCACAGGACATTCAAGCAGAGGGAAAAACAGAGGAAGAACAGAAGGAAAAATAGGAATTTTACAAGATCGTTGAGCATAAGACAGAAAAGGAGACAACAGCAAAAATAGAGAAGGGAAAAAGGAAAAAGGTTGGGAAGAAAAAGGCTAAGAAAGCCCAAAAGAAGACTGCCACAACCAAGGCAGTGACCCAGCAAGAAAAATAAAAGACACACCTTGAGATATCAGTGACACAAGTAGAAACAATGGGCATAGAGATTTCTATAGGAAGTGAAGGGAAAGACCAGTAGAAAGAAACATCCCTTGAAATCTTAGCAAGGGAGGCAGCAGCTATGCTTGCTGCATTAAGCACACCTACAAAACAAAAATGAAAAAGAAAAAGGAAAACCTCCATGTATTTTAAGGCCAAGAAAAGCACAAGAATTCAAACAAGCAGAATAGGAGGAGCAGTGGAAGGACATGGACAAGAAGGTAAAATTTTATGGAACACATGAGTAGCTCACGTCAAAATCTTGGGATGGTAGGGAGGCCACTAGGGCCATCAAAGATGGAGAGATAGATTAGTTGCTTAGAGGATGAGCAACACCTTCAGTAGGGGGTGATGATGAGCCCCAGAAATGGGTAATTATATGGGCTCATTTTACCTCTTAATTCGACTTAATACGCCATTCTCATTAGTTTATTGTATGTTTTTTATCATATTTATGCTAATAGAGTGAATTGGGTTAGTCATTATGCCAAAAAGTCTAATGTGTGCTTTATGTATATTTTTGGTCAATTTTGAGACAAAATCAAAGGTTTCATGAGCACTTGGAAGCCAAATTCGTGGAAGAACAAAGGAGAGGATTTGTATGAGGGTGTCCCCTTCATTTATGATCCCTTACCTCAAATTCTCCATCAAAACTTGGAACACAAAGCCAAGGGGCAGCCAAGCAAGTCGAGTAGGACTGTTGTTATCTTCAGTTCCAGGAAGCCAAGTTCCTTGATTTTAGGAGGACTGTTGGAGGTCCCCATTTGTATAAATAAGAAGGCTTAGGGCCTTAATCTTTTTAGTTAGATTTTAGTCAGAAGGTTTTCTATTGAACAGTTGTTTTTCACACTTTAGTGCAGCTCTGCATTTTATCTCATTTTGGAGCTCTTGCTGTAAACAGTTTTGTGACATGACTATTATTTTTTTAGTAATGGAGATGAATTTCGCTTTGCACCAGCTTTGAGCTTTCTTAGGAGGCTGTAGCTCTTGGGGTTGGGCCCAACCCAAGTGCCAGTACCTCCTTTGTGTACTTTTATGTGTTTTCTTGCATTCATAGAATAATTTATATTATTTAGGTTAAAATCTTGCTTTTTTACTTAGGTTGTTTTTTATGGTTAAGATAGTTTTTCATGCTTCAGGTTGATTTCATAGTTTGGTGACAGAAATTATCTACTAAAAAGGCCATCAAGCAGTCCTTGATCTCATCTCTCCCTCCTTGGGACCATGAGCTGAGACCAAGGCATACTTGTTGCCACAAAAACATTGTTTTTGCCTTTCAATGCAATTGATAGTGTTAGATTTTAAGTTGGAAAAGTTGATATCAGTTGTGTTTTCATGTTTAGATCTATTCTTGCTTAGTTTCCATAGCTATCTTGCATTATCTCTTGTCTATAAACTTCTTTTCATCATGTTTCTGGTTTTTTAGGTCAGATTAGGTCAAAATAGATAGATATCTGTTTTTTCAGTCTTTGTTGTATCAGTTTTGGAAAATAGTGTGCAGAGCACCTGTGATACATTCCTACCTACCCTTCCTCCATCATACAACCTATTCTAGCCCCCAATTCCAGATTCCTTCCCTTCATTCGCCACACTTCTCTAATTTTCCCTAATTTCTACATTTTTGTGCAACATTTCTCTCTCCATCCTTGAACAAATCCAACCACCTTCATCACTCCTTAGCTTCATTTACGAGGTCCTAAACCCCTTAACATCCTTATCCATCCTTCATTTCCACTTTCCCACCGTTTTTCCACCATTAACCCACTAAAATCCTCTTTCGACCTGTTCCTATAGAACTTCCTATAGAACCCTTGCAGACTTCCTGTAGAAGTTCACGTGAGTAGTTTTTCGAGATCTGTTCACTGTGTAATTCTCTAGAATGGTGCTATGGACCCCTTAGGCCCTCTTCTCACCTTCCCAAGCTCCTGCAAGCGCCCACTCCATTTACTTTCACCAATAAACCTCTGCACAGTCAAAAATAAATAAAGCACATGCATAATAAATCTGCAAAATTACTCAAAAATACAAAGAGATGCTTTTTCCATATTTTCCTTCAGAAGTAGCTTACACACATGCATTTTACCTTTCCAAGAGTCAATGGCATCCATTTCAGCAACTTTCATCTCTTTTCTTGCACCAGTAGGGTTAGTCAGTAAAACTAGGTTTGCTAGGGTTTGCATTTCCTTTCAGCTTTTCGCTTCTTTCTGCAAGTAGACTAGCCTATCTTGAGTTAGCTTTCATCCATCATAGTTAAAATATTCTTCTAAGAACTCATAGAAGTTGGCTTAAGCTCCTAGCAAACTTGTGCCAGCTGATCAAGTGACAACCTGCAGTAAGGGCTAGTACTTGTGCATATACCACTGTAGCTTCCAAGTTTGTTACAAACTACCGGGTTTATTAAAGTAAATAAGGGAGTCCCAGGAGTTGCAAATCATTGCTACAATACTGGAGCCCACTAGGGTTGATTTTTCTTAGTCTTCTTCTAGAGAGAACTCATATTTTTGCAGCTCCACTTTGATTTCTTACAGGGATGTAATTGTATTGATGGAAATAATGAATATTGGTGCCATGTTCAGCTTCTAAATATTGGTATCCTCCATAGGAATCTGAGTTTCATTGGGATTTTTCAGCCTAGGAGCCTCAAAGCCCTTTTGTATAATTTACTTTTCTTCCTTTCACTTCTTATTCACATACATCTCGTGTTCTTATCTTTTTCTATTTTTGCATTTAGTATTAATGATTTCTTGTTGTAGGATTGGGTTAAATGGTTTAAGTAAGTTATTTTTCAGGATCAAAAGCATCATTTCATCCTTGGAATAACTTTGGAAAGTCAGAGTAATCATTGAGCTACTTGGATTAGTTTTCTTATTCAAAAATCTCAATTTCTAGAAGTCCCTTGTGGCAAATAGTAGTAATTTTATCTATTGTTTATAACATTCTAATGAGATTAAATTGAGTTTATTCCAATTGAATTTGATGATAAAAACATTTATATTAATAAAAAATTTACTCCATTACATTTTCACTTGGTTAGGTTAGGCATTTGATAGATTAACTAGCTCACTGGTTCTCGAATTTCTAGATTTTAGACTAGTAATTTTTTTTCTATTTTTTAACATGCGTTAACAAGGGTATTTTGAGTGATTCCAATTGGAATGGAGACATAATACATCCTATTAAATACAAAAAAAATTCCCATCTAATTTGGATTTTATTTACTTGGTCTTTTGGTGAATTATATCTTCTTGTAGCAAATCTGTAACTTCCTGTAGAACCACCTGTAACTTCCTGTAACACTCTTCTAGATTGTATATACTTGCCCATATTTGCTCAAAAAACTTGGTTTTTGTCCCTTAGGGTTGAATCATAACCCCTAGGATCTAAATAAATGGTTGAGGGGGAATAAACACCACCCAGGACTTTCCTTTTTAACCCTGCAAAAGATCTCAACAATTTGGGGTAATCGATAGATTTATGAATTGGATAATACAATAATGATTTTCTTGATTTCCATCTCCAGTGAACTCTATCAATGGATCTAAACTCTTTGAAATGTAATGATTGATATTTAATTCATGATATTTACTTTATGAAATTAGAATAGGTTTTCTTTCCTTGTATTTTCTTTCTTGCAATAGGTTAAGGTTTCCATTTCAAGCATTTCCATTTCTACAATTAGTTTAGGATTTGATTACATTCACTCCATTACATCATAACATTGAGAGAAGAACACATTGTATGCTGTAAATATAGTGTCGATACCTCTAACTTTGTATGAACCCTAGGTTGATAATTAAAGTTGGTAGCCTTGGGAGTTGCAACATTCTTGTTGCAATAATGAGGCTCATCAACAATATCAAAGCCTTAGCATATCGTAACTCTATTTAAAAGAAACATTACTAAATTTCAAAGTTTCAATGACTTTAGTCCCTTTATTCTTAGCTCCTTTTTTTTATCCACCATAGGACCTTGTGTTGTGACCAACGACTTTGTACCCCACTACATTGGAGATTTCAGAGCCCTGCATATTGTAACTTTTTTTAACATGGGCTTACGATATTTCAAAATCCTAATTGGCCTTTGGCCCCTTTTTCTTAGCCCCCTTATCGCATTTCCTCCAAGGGACCAGGAGTTGTGACCAAAAGCATAGCACTAAGAAGCTAAGGCCTTTAAAATTCTGTCGGGGGCCTATCTCTTAGTGTATTTTCCATTTTCCTTTGGTTTTTCTGAGCTCTACGACCAAACTCCGGTCAACATCAGATCTCCCTTCCATCGTAACTTTTTCCAAAATTATTTTACACTGGAGTTATGATATTTGCATCCCTGATATGCTCCATAGCACTTGGGGGCTCAGCCTCGCTCTACACATCTGGTTCCTTTGGATCCTCATGACCAAGTGCCACTCAACATCAGAAGCTCCCTATTTCGTAACTTATTTATATTGCAATTAAAATGGAGTTAGAATGTCTCCTACCTCCAAAAAATCGACCTCTAAAACACTTTCCACGTCTCGTCACACAAATTTTAGGTGCTAGGCTCTTATCTACACCCTTGGTTCTTTGGGTCCTCACGACCAAATGCTCCTTAGCATCAAAGCTCCACTTATCAGATCAAAACTTTTCCATAAAATAATTACACAGGAGTTACAAAAGCTCCATCCTCCAAAATTCCAACCTCCGAGATGATGTCATGCTAGTGTCATCAACACCACGTGGTGTCTCCTTAGTGGCGACACGTGTCACCTGGATTTTTCCTATTATGCCACCAAAAATGTCAAGTCTGAATGCCACATGTCCTCCGTACTACCACATCATGCTAATGTCATTTGCCTTGTCAACTTCTCAGGGCCAATCACCTGCTACCATGTGTCCTATTAGAGTAGAGAGAAAGGGCCCCCAGTTCTTTGGTTTTGCAACGAATTTAATTTATAATTCTTATTTTTGGCAATCCTCAGTGCTTTCGAAAGAATTCAAATAATATGGACTTATGAGGTTTTGAGGTTCCGAAATCTCTAGGCTCTGATATCAACCTGCTCTGACATTCCCCTTATGATATGGGGTTCCGATATGCCACCTTCTCCAGCCCTTTCCAATATTGGGTTTCGATATGATCAACCTTCTGATATCAAGTTTCGATATGATCAACCTTCTGATATCGGGTTTCGAAGTTTTGCCTCTCCCTTTTCTTTTTGTCTTCCAACTTCCGAATTTTGGCTCTTGAAATTTTGGCTCTCCCTTTTCATTTCCCTTTAGTAGACCTCGATCACACCTGTCCTTCTTTGTACCAGGGATGAAAAATAGGACCATTTTACACAAATATAATATGGAATGACAAATAACAACAAATTGTACATATGCAATCAAATCAGGAAATTTTACATTGCATATAGATATTTCTCTCTGATGATTAAACTAATTTTCACCTATGCCTTTGAGTCATTCCCATTCCTATTTTCCTATCCATTCCTCTTTGTAATCTCTTTCTTCAACTCTTCAAATACTATATCTTTGAAACCCTATCTTCCAACTATGCGTTCTTAGATTGGTTTCAAACATTGATCTATATTCCTAACTCTTATTCCATGCTCTTAATCTAGTTGATATATTTCTTCTCTAGTATTTGTATAGGGATATATTACAATTAATTTGGCTCTAACCTTAAAAGCTTATCACCTCATTCTAACGTGCCTTAATAGGCTTGGCCTCTTATATCTTGGACAACTATAACTCCTCCAACTCAAGGGAGGTTCCAACACAAATAGGGTAAAGGAGATAAAAAATCTTCTAAGGGAAATTTGTACCACCATTTCATGATTCATTTTTACATTATTTATATGGTATATCTGGAATTATATTTTTAATTTCAATAAGGATGGGAACAATTTTTTTTTGCATGGATATTGAGCCATGTGTAGAAATTCATCTAGTGGGTTAAACATTCCCCTAGAGGCCTATCACAACTCTCATCTTTATTCCAAGAAGGTTCAACACCTACAATAGGGCTCATCTAGGTGAGTTATTTATTCCCTCTTTTCTTTCATCTTCATCACTTAAGTGGATTAGATCATTAAAGGAATTGTAATGAATTAACCCTAACTTATTTAATTACATTCGCTAATTTATTGTTGTTACATAATTGTTGTTGATATATGACCAAATTACCCTAATTAAACTACTTTCATAGATTAAAACAATCAACTCTAGACCCTAATTCATATGGTGGCATTCATCTCTTCTTTTATTTATCTATCTTATCACTTTCTCAAATTTCCTCTAAAATAGAGTAAATGACTTGGTTAAAATTGGTTATGAATTTATGAATGGGTATAAGATTCAACACCAAAAGTTAATTCAACGTAATAAAGTTTTCAAAACATTGTAAACCAATTCATATGTAAAGTTGAATAAGAAAAAAGTGAGAATGTGCAGAGGAGAATAGAGGATTAGAATGAGGAAAAAAAATAGGAAAGAAGTATGATGAAGAGGAAACAAATTTTCATGGCTATTGGACCTCCCCATACCACCATCTCTCCATATTTCCTCCTTCAATCTCATTCTCATTGTGTATTTTGGGTGAAGGAGAGGAAGATGCATAAAGAAAATCAATTGCATTGCTACCGAAGATTGCCGAGAATGAAATATTGAGCCTCCATTCAAAATTGGGTTTCCCTTTTGGGTTTTTTAGGTAAATCATGTCTTTAGTTGTATTGTTATCTTCTATACATTGACTAATTTGTATTATTAACTCTCATTTATGGTTCATTAAAGTTATTGGGAATTATTTATGGATGTTCTCTATATTATTAAACACTATTGAGAAGTTGATGTGATTTGCAGTGAGTATTTTTGTATGTAGGAGGTTTTTACTTCATAGAAAAAAGGTTTAATGGTGGATATCTATTCCGATGGCTCACTATTCTACACCCTTGGTTAATATTGGAGATAAGAAATCAATGGTTCCTATTACCCATCCATACACATGGTTAAACCTACAAGAAGTTTTTTATCTTATGATGCAGCTTGCTAGTGAGTAGCCCCTTCTATGATCCACAAATAGCCAAATGCAATTGCCTCTCACCCATTCTCTAGTAATTATTCTCACTGATATAACATAGTTATTAAATTAATGTGGGTAATCTATTGTGAAGCACTTTAACCATTTTTATTCAAGTGATTTCTTTTAGCATTTAAGGAATTCTAGTATGGATCACAAGTTGAAATTGGATTATATACTAGTACTAGTTGTGTACTTGTTTCCTCACTTTATGTTGTTGGTTGTAATGTGTCCCTAGTCCAGTGTGACCTTCCTTAGGGTATCCCATTTAATTTCTAGGGTGGGAAAAAATAGGAGGCTCTAATGATGGCTTTAATTGTTGGAAAATATGTTGTCATTGATGTCAAAGGATGTAACGAAGCCTGAGTATGTCTAATGATGACTTGAGTAGTTTATTGAGTATATGTTGAGATTATGTTGATCAAATAATAATGTAAAGAGTTTGGTTTGATAGACCTCTCTGATAGCATCCCAATCGTATATGGAACTTTGCCTAACTCCAAAGGAATGAAGAGAAAGACAAGATTGCATATTTACAAGGTTCCAAGGTTCATGGTTCCATATAACGCTAAATATAAACTCCCCCCCATTAACTTTTGGAAAAGAAAAGGCTTCCAAAGTTTAGTCTCTAGCATCAGATATTGATTTGAAAATGGAATGTACTTGAATAAAGGGTGCAAGGTATCTATTTCCAATAATTTTAAATGTGCAAACAACTCCAAAGTTAACTTTGAAAATGTGAGAACTTCTTATTTCTGATACAGAGATAGACTGAGGGCCATTTACCAGATATGTCACCTCTAAAGAGAGGATGAGTTTCAACAGCTACCTGTCCCTCTACAGGCTCTGCCTAAAGAAATGATAGAAGTAAACACTCAAATTTCAATAAAATACTCATGCTTGAAGCTTGATGTCTTGCGGAATAAAACAAATAAGTTTGAGCAGTTGTTTAGGTGTTTATGTGTGAAGGCAAGTTATTTAAATTTGTTGTTTAACACATTATATCAGATCTGTTTAGCATGATATCTTCAACAAATAATGACACAAAGATGATGAAGCAGTTCACCCCTCCTGGGCTACATCTGCTGGACCAAGCCTCCCAAAATGGGCTTGTCCTCTTGTATTAAGAAAACTGCAAAGGCTAATACAAGTAAATAAGTGCCTCTAAAGGCAAATATGACTATAAAAATAGAATCAGAAGATAAGAAATAACTAAGAATTCTCTTCCCCAAGCACTAAACAGTGAAATTGTACCTTAAACAATACTTTCTCCAAATGGCCCTAGTGGCCCTGAAAGCTTCCCTGAAGAAATTTGAGGTGAAGAATGCCTCAACAGGAAAAAAGAGATATAGAAATGGACTCAGAACACTGAATTTAGTCAGGAATGACCTTTGTTTCACATTCAATGGCTGCACACATCCCAATGCATCTCCAACACTGAATAGGCCCTAGTGGCTCCTGGAACTTCCTCGAAGAAAAAACACCTGAAAACGACCTTGTTGGCTGTGAAACCTATGCTGGTGGATTCAAAATGTCCAAGAGACCCAAAATAATAATAAAAAATTGTCTCAAAAGGCTTTTCCTAGCCAAAGTTATGGCATATTCAATACCATTGCTAGTTTGCCCATAAAACCACTCCAGCTAACTTTAGTTAACTACAGTTAAGTCTGCCAAAGATGGCGGGTCCGAAAAAGTGGTGCCCCATGAATTTTTCTGCCAACTAAACTGTTAGATAGCCCTTAACCGCCGGCAGATTTAATGCATGTGACCGGGCAGGTGGGTGGTTAGTCTGCCTTGGATTGCATGCCTGACTGTTGACTGGGTGGTTAGCTCCTTTAACATAACAGTTTTCCTGTTTCATTTCAAGTTACGCCCTTGTGGTTTAACAGTAAAACATTGCGATTGTGGATGGTAGGTCTTCAGTTCATCCCACATATCTGCAATAAACTTATATATGCCATATGAACGCATATGTTGTTGACATCACTCGGGCCACGTGGCAACCTTTGGTCTTGCCACATGGAAGTTTTTTTGTTGGCTGCTAGAAATGGAATATTCCAAGAATATTTTTGGGAATTTTGAAGAATATTCTTTGGAATATTCCAAGGAATATATATATATATATATATATATATTTTAATTCAGAAAAAGACGATATTAGGCGATTTTAAAATTGGAATAACTTCTACATACGGAGTCCATTTTTTGAATTGTTCATGGTGCCAGAATCAGGAGGACGAGATCTATCCAATCGTTTAGGTTTGAACTAGTTATGAGCACTTTTGTTTTTTAGCATTTTTCGACACTTGGTCTTGAGCTCCTGATCACACCTCCCAAATGAGAGGCTTTAGACCCCAAAGCTTACTGAAAACTCTGAACTAAATTGTACAGCAAATGAGAGAACAAAAACATCCTCTTCCATTCAGCCAAATGAGCAGAAAGATAATCAAACTATCTTGCCTTGCCAATTGTCATCATGGTGAATTTTTCTAAATGAATGAAGTACTTGTCGAATCCCGACCAAGTTTTCTCGCTAGTAAAACTGAAAATTGCAGAAACCAGTAATGACACTTGCTGATGTATGAGCTGAAATATTCCACTGAACATGCAGGCTTGCCAATGTCACTATGCCCATCAATGGCATCCTCTTTCTCCCAAAATAAATCTGAATGTGACTTAGGCAAATACCCACATCAACTTCCAAAAATGAAGTAGCTGTAGAAGAATGCTTGTACCGGCTATAGCATGCTGAAAGTAATGCAAATGCTCATCCCAAAATCTTGGGATACGTGTTGCAAAAACTTCTCAAAAATAAGTACAATGGTTCTATTCATGAACAATAAAAGTAAGCAAACCATAATGAACCAAGTAGAGACCCATGCTGAAATTTGAGGCCTCTTTGCTTGCATGCTTTTCCAGCTCATGGAATTGTGCATTGCTTTGCACCAATTTCGTTCCCTGCACCAAATGACACCAAAGGTACCTTGTGCAACAAGACAATCATCAACGACAAGTTGACCTAAAATGTGCTGAACAATGGACTCAACCATAAATGTAGCAAGTGTGTACACAACCGACACAAGTTGACAAAACATATGCAACACAATCGACACAAGTCGATAATCAAGGTGCGACACAATCAACACAAGTCGATAAGCATTGTGTGACACAATCGACAATGTAAAAAGTGTGCTCACAAGTGACATTAGTTGACCAAAAACAAGATACATTTACAAACAAATATGCATGTATCATGTACAATGAACTATATACAGTTCAACAAATACACCTACAACCTCTATGTACAGGTGCAACTTCAACTCTTCTTTTCAAAGACCAACAAGTACATCAACCCAAAAAACAACATGTGGGTGACAAAGAGCTGAAATGAAAGACATTGCTGCAATAATAGTGAGTACCATACTCATCTTTTACCTCCATGGTGAAATTTTGCAACAACATAAAAAAACATGCATACATCCAAAGTTTGTATATGTACAAAAGGAGTACATCTTACTGTGTCAAGAAGTCCATCCACTTCTCACCAAGCCACTTCCATGGCGATTTTTGTTGCTGCAACTTTTCCTCATGTGAAACTTCCCTTTCCACATCAATAATGGAATCTGTGGTTCCACCTTTGCCAATATTTTTGTCCTCTTGCTGCATGTGTGTGGGACGATGAGTTGGATGTAAAGTCCAACAATGAGAGACAACATGTCCCCTCTTTTGGAAAAAAGTGCAAATCTTATGCACCTTTTTTGAAGGTAGTCTTTGCTTCATCTGCTTCCTGTGTGCTTTCTTTCTCATCCAGCATCTCGAAACATGATGGTTAAATCGACCACAATATGTACAACAAATCTTTCTTCCATTAAAGCATGTAAAATTATCATGCCTTGCAGAAACACAATCGAATTGATCATGAGAATATTTATACCTCTTGTGCTACTTTGCATGTTCATCCTTTTTGCGTCCATGAGGAGATGAACTAGTAGAGGCTCCAGCTTTCAATTGCAAACTAACATCATCATTCTTGTCTTGAAAACTGCCTAACATTGCATGCTTGCCATAAGCTGCATGTCTACCATCTTCTTGTTGCAACAAAGGCTTAAAGCAATGGCAAGGAAGATTGCCATCATGACATTGATGCAATTGAGAACTTGGGAGAAATGTTCTCTTCAAATTTGCATCACATTCTTGAATGCATGTGATCAATGCTTCGCCATTAGACTGCTCATATCCAAGACCAACATTATTGGGTCGCTCCACAATAGAAAGGGGTTCAATCATGCCTTGTGCATGCTTTCCTAATCCTTTTCCTTCATAACCCATCTTAATCATTAATTTGGATCCTACTCCCCTTGTATGCTTTTCGAAAGATCCAACACATCTTTCTAAAGAGGAAACTGAAGACAAATCAGAATGAATTACCTCATGATTTACATCCTGAAGAAGAGGTATTTTCTTGGACAAAGCTTCTTGAGCTTGCAGGAGTTGTTTCTCCATGTCATGCAGTCTTTGGAGAATTATTTCCTTCTCTTCCTGCATAGCCAACAATTGTGCACGAAGCTGAACACTTTCCCTTTGATCCTCAAGGAGAATCTACACCATGTCCTTCACCTTAATGAACTCTTCTTTCATGTCATCACTGAAGAGTTTCGTGAAGGAGGAAACTTCACTTGCAGAAGAAATTGACATCATGTAAATGGTCAAATAACAAAAGGAACTTCAAACAGAGTTCTCAAAGCTTTCAACAATGACAAGTTGTTGACCAAATGCCTTCAACTCTTGGAGAGGGTTAACACCAGCTATCCCAAAATGAGCTCAAGCAAACTCATGCACACAATAAAATAGTCAAGGTTGATTGCACAAATGCTCAAAATATAAACTAAACCAGAGATTGACTGAAGTAGCATTTATCTACTACGCAATTGTATAACAAAAGTGGTTCGAAGGCTTCCTGGCTTGCTTCAGACTCTATCTATAGTTTATATAACTTTTCCTAGAGCATATAAATAGCAAAAACCTGCTCTGATACCATCTGATCTGAAAATGGAATGTACTTGAATAAAGGGTGCAAGGTATCCATTTCCAATAATTTTAAATGTGCAAACAACTCCAAGGTTAACTCTGAAAATGTGAGAACTTCTTATTTCTAATACAGAGATAGACTATAGGGGCATTTACCGGATATGTCACCTCTAAAGAGAGGATGAGTTCTAGAGGCTACCTGGCCCTCTACAGGCTCTGCCTAAAGAAATAATAGAAGTAAACACTCAGATGTCATTAAAATACTCATGCTTGAAGCTTGATGTCTTGCGAAATAAAACAAATAAGTTTGAGTAGCTGTTTAGGTGTTTATGTGTGAAGGCAAGTTATTTAAATTTTTTGTTTAACACATTATATTAGATCTTTTTAGCATGATATCTTCAGAAAATAATGACATAAAGATGATGAAGCAGTTCACCCCTCCTGGGCTACATCTGTTGGACCAAGCCTCCCAAAATGGGCTTGTCCTCTTGTATTAAGAAAGTTGCAAAGGCTAATACAAGTAAATAAGTTCCTCTAAAGGAAAATATGACTATAAAAATAGAATCAAAAGATAGGAAACAGCTAAGAATGCTCTTCCCCAAGCACTAAATAGTGAAATTGTACCTTAAACAATACTTTCTCTAAATGGCCCTAGTGGCCCTGAAAGCTTCCCTGAAGAAATTCGAGGTGAAGAATGCCTCAACAGGAAAAAAGAGATGTAGAAATGGACTCAGAACACTGAATTCAGTCAGGAATGACCTTCATTTCACATTCAATGGCTGCACACATCCCAATGTAGCTCGAACACTGAATAGGCCCTAATGGCTCCTGGAAATTTCCTGACGAGAAAACACCTACAAACAACATTTTTTAACTATGAAACCTATGCCAATGCATTTATAATTTCCAAGAGACCCAAAATAAAAATAAAAATCGTCTCAAAAGGCTTTTCCTAGCCAAATTTATGGCATATTCAATACCACTGCCAGTTTGCCCCTAAAACCACTCTAGCTAACTTTAGTTAACTGCAGTTAAGTCCGCCAAAGATGGCAGGTCTGAAAAAAATGGTGCACTGCCAAGTTTTCCGCCAACTAAACTGTCAAATAGCCCTTAACCGCCGATGGATTTAATGCATGTGACCGAGCAGGTGGGTGGTTAGTCTGCCTTGGATTGCACGTTTGACTATTGACTAGGTGGTTAGCTCCTTTAACATAAAAGTTTTTTTGTTTCACTTCAAGTTCCGCCCATGTTGTCTAACAGTAAAACATTGTGATTGTGGATGATGGGTCATGGGTTCAATCCACAGATCCGCCATAAACATTTATATGCCATACGAACCCATATGTTGACGTCACCCAGGCCACTGGTGTCCTCCGGTCCTACCATGTGGTAGCATTCTAATGGCTGCCAGAAATGGAATATCCCTAGAATATTCTAGGAATATTCCCAGGAATATTTTGAAGAGTATTTCTTGGAATGTTCTAAGGAATATTTTGTGGAATATATATATATATATATCTATATATCTATATATAGATATATATATATATATATATATGTATATATATATATATATATGTATATATATATATATATATATGTATATATATGTATATATATATGTATATATATGTATATATATATGTATATATATGTATATATATATATATATATATATATATATATATATATATATATATATATATATATATATATTAAATTCAAAAATGGAGGATATTGGGTGATTTTAAAATTGGAATAACTTCTGCATACGGAGTCCATTTTTTGAACCATTCACGGTGCCAGAATTAGGAGGATGAGATCTATCCAGTCGTTCAGGTTTGAACCAGTTCTGAGCACTTTCATTTTTGAGCATTTTTCAACACTTGGTCTTGAGCTCCTGATCAGATATGGCAGGTCGGTTGGATTTGGATGGAATGCTTGTAAAAGAGAAAGTATGTTAGTCGCATAAGAGACAAATAAAAGACCCTCCTCTTTTGTTAAACATCGACCAAGCAAGGGGGCCCTAGGATGGAGTACAACAAGTAATCATTTTTTCTCAATTAACATGTGAATTAGCATAGATAGTAGCTAAACAAGTAAGCCCAAGGAATCGTGACCATGATGACATGGAAAGATACTTAACTGTGATGAGTAAGTTGGCAGAAGTAATAGGTGGAACAATAGTTGATTGAAAATGAGAAAGTGTGATGAGTAAATGGGCAAAAATGACAAATGGTAGCAACAACAAGTGGCAGGACTAGGCTGGCTTATGAAGTTGGTTAAATGAACTTTCCCAAGGACTTAAGGACAAGAATAGGTGGTAGGAATGGAGTGGTTGATATGAGTTCATGATTCCCACTTAATTAAGGCTTAACCTAATATAATTATGTTTTATCCTTAATCCCTAGTAGGGTGGCCTTGGGCATATGTGAAGTTCAACAACCAAGAATGGCCCAAGGACCTAATACTGTGAGCACATGGCACAAAAGTGATCAGGATGGCATGGAATAGATGAAGTAGTTGAGCAGATGACATGCCACACTATCAACATGAAACATCACAGGTGGAATCAAGCCTTTTGGGTGGTCAAGTGGCCTCCTTTGAGTGACATGTGGTGACATCATGGCATGATACATGGCACGAAGTTGACATGGAAAATGAGGTGGAAAAACCTCTAGATTTGTGCTAGGGGACCCGTTTTGCAAGGTTTTGAAGTGTTAAATAAGATTAGGTTTAATTTAAACCTAATCGATGGTTGGTATTAATCCCTAACTGCATGTATCCAACTAGTTTCTAAGGCTAGTTGAAATAATTTCTTAGGGACTAGGGGATTGGGATGGGAAATTCGACAACAATTGACAGAAAAATCCATTAAAAACATAGTAAAAAGGATTGTTTCACAATACAAATGGTGTTTTTAATACTGTGACACATAAAATATGACATGGAGATAGATAGAGGACCAAGTGGTTGGAATAAAGAAAAGTTGTTAAGCACATGGTTTTGAAGGTAGTCCCATGGGCTAAAGTGATAGGTTCTTGTAGGAGTTTTGTAAGCCAAACAAGTCGTATTGCATTACTATCATAAATACCCATGGTAAATATCCATGGTTTGGGTCGGCACCACATTAGAGAAAGTTTTAGGTATAAAATGGGCCTCCTAAGGAATATTATAAAATAATAGTGGAAATATTAAAATAAGATTAGATTACATCATCAAATTTTAGAGGGAAAAAGGAAAAAAAAATACTTTTTCAACTCATATTTTCAACTTATCTCCCAATGATTTTACTTAAATTTTGAGCAAGATCACTTATTGGATGCATAATTTAATTCCTCATACAAGGAGTAGACATGGTGCATACTTTTGATGGACCCTTCTATATGAAAAATGAGAAATACATGAAAAAAAGTGATTGCAATCACGTTTTTCATGTATTTCTGATTTTGTTTGTAGAGGGGTCCACCGAAATCAGTGGCTGGAAGGACATGCCATGAAGGCTTGTAACCAAAAATTCTAGTTCTGAAACTCTAGCTTTCCAAAGAAGAATGACCAGAGAGACTCTGAGAGTTGTAGAGTGCTGGACTAGAGGAGTGGATTGAAGAAGAATACGAAACAGAGTCCAAATTAGGCACTTAAGAATCTGAATTTAGACTACTACAGAAAGAATAATGCAAGAGTGAGAAAATGTGAATGAGGTTCCTGGATGTTGAGTGCTTCATTAAGGGCTTCAAGATTAATTATTATGAGTACAATTAAGTAAATTCATTAAAAAATAAACTGAAACACCAACTGCATCTTACATTGTCTAGGAGAAGAAAAGACATGGATGAATACTTAGTCATGAGAGAAAAATAATGGCTGCAACTTCCCAAAACTGGAATCAAACTGGAATATTATTCAATCTTCAGAGACATTTTTAAATTACAATACCCAGCCATGAGGACTAGACTCTCGAACCCCTCAAAATATAATTCCCAGGCTTTTATTCCTACCTCCTATCCTAATGGAACTAACTGATTGTTGAAACAATTTAAGGAACTATTTTTCTCTTTTTGTAAAAAGGTTTTTGAAACAATTTAAATTACAAAATAGTAATTTTAACATTATATATAATATAAAAAAATTTACAAATAAAAACCCCGCCTCCTTTACAAATTAGAGGAGAAATATCAATACATTTCAAGTCCCAAAAAGTTGTTAATGGAATTTTAATATGAATGTCAGTAATAAGCCCAACCTTGGTTAAAAGCCACATAAAGTCTAGCTGGAGGTGAAGAGATGGAGCACGGGTCCCACTATTTTACTTATGCATATATTGACAAAACTACATAGAGCCTTCAAAAATCCAATACTGCCCATGGGAACATCCATAGTGGTTCCTGGAACTTCGAAAGAGTGATGTCAGGTTGAAGATTGATAGTTGATCTCTTCCTAGGTAGTTTAGAAATACTGCTTTGCGAGACCAAATTTTGGTTTAAACTTTGAGTACTTTGTCCTCCCATGACTCTATTGGATCTGATCGTGAATAATCTAGATCATTAATTATTTACATTTGTGCCAAAGTAATAAACATGCATTGATTCCCATTGTCATTGAATACATGTCAGTATCTCAAGCTTTTGAATTATAAGGGATGGGAAACACTGCCTGCAATGTGAATGAAAATTTCAAAGCCTTTTTTACTTTGTTGGATAAGAGAATGGATTGATCATATTCCTCTTTCAGTGCTTTCTCTAAATGCATAACCTCTTGCCTCCTTTGAAATTTCCTTTTCTTCTTCATATATCTCCTTGTGAGTCTTAGTTCCACCTTTTGATCTCTTGCAGCAAAATTAAGTGATGATATTGTCTTATGTACTTCTATGTGGTTGGAACTCACGTTAACGATAATCAAAGTCTTGGAATCACCACCTAAAGAGTCTAAGAGAATTTGTGTGAGCATTGAGTCATCATAAGCTACATGGTCCTTCTTTGGTGTTAAAGGAAATAAAACATTTTGCAACGTAGACAATGATTTATTTGCATGCAATAACTCTTTGAGGTAGTACATATAAGAAACCCCATTTATGCAATTGTGCTCTTCAAACAAGCAAATCTTCTTAATTTCTTCTCTAATAGTCTCATTTTAATGGAAAAATTACCTAGATAGAAATCTACATGCTTCAAGTTGTTACTGTGATGGCACTAGACCCATATAATTGGAACAATCTTCTTTCTTGAGACTATTAGCTTCTCTTGATTGTGATTTTATTTTTCATTTTCTAGATGTGATTTGTTTCGATAATTCCTTCTTGCCCTCATATTTTCTGCTCCAGGAACTTTTCCTTGATGAATTTGGTGAGCTCCTACTCCACTTGACTTGGTGTCCATCTTGGTTTATAGTTGTTGGAAATAGTCACACATATGCAGGACAACATTTATGATATATATTTCACACATTCCTAATCAAATAATTGTGCATACTGCATATACTCCTCCCTCATATTTGTTGCAAATCATTTCAAGCTTCTACGATGTAAGCTCTCACTGTCAACGATGTTGATGTTGAAATATAGTGTTGTAATCCAATCCCCAATCTCAATTCCACCTCTTCAATAATAACATTACCATTCACCAAAACCTTTTCCATCTTTGGGAAATCGGAAGCCCAATAGTCAATGACCCAAACACGTTCAATAATCCATTTCCTTTCCTTGTTGGATCGACTGACCTCCACAACTCAGCTTGCTCCATTGTTTTGATGCTCGCTATAATGTCGGGTGTCCAAAGAGTTAAAACTCCTTAAAAATCATCGAACATGAGTCATCCCAAAAAGGAATTGCTAAATTCATTATGAAATAGAATCCCAAAATCAACAAAATGCAATGGTGATTCTCTGTTGTGAAGACACATATGAAAAGTGGCCTTTGCTTAATAGGCTCTTCCAAAAATCATCATGAAATGTTTTCAACATTAAAGAACCTCACAAACAAATGATATATAAATTATTCCATATATCAATATCCCAACACATTTCTCATCCCAATATATTCATATGTCATTTCTTCATTTGTTCTATGATGAGAATTTAAGAAGCTTTGAAGCTTTCATTTGAATGAAACATGTTCCTCCATTTATGATTGAGGACATATCCAATTATCTCACTCACAAAAAACTTTGATAATATACCTCAAACTATTGTGATAGTGATCAATGTGTTCAGCTCTAGAAAGGCCAGTGCTTTCCCTTTCCCTTTGAATATTTCTCCCTTCCCAATATTTTAGCACATTTAAGAAATAAATTATAATTTCCCATGCAGGGTATATAAGAGTTGAAGGAACATGAAATGTGGGTGTATGTGTCTGTTAAAATTGATAAGGAGGATATTATTCCTTTTTATTACTCTTCCTTTACCTTGGTACTAATTAGAGTTACATATCAATGCTCTGAAATCTTTCCTCCCATTTTCCTATTAGAGATATAGGCAGGTTTTCCAATAAAGCCCACAAAGCTTTGAGCCACAATGGAAAATCCTTTAAAATTATTAATTGAAGGCCATGGAAGGTGGGGTATACCACAAGTACAACTTCAAAATGTAATTATTATGACCAAGTTAACATTTCAAGGATCACCCCACTTCATTTAAAATTTTGGGAGAACCACCATGAAATCACAATTATTATAATCATCCTTGAACCCAAACCCAAGGCGGATAACGCCAATTAAAAACGTGATGATACTGACAATGGGGTCTTTTACTAGAACGTATCTAAGAATATTTAACCTTTTCGTTGTTCCATATTGAGCTACAATAATTGTATTGTTATGTTTTCATTTATGATGAATTGTTTAATATGGTTAAATTGGCCATTACACTGATTTAACCCCCCCTCCTCTTAGTGTAATCATAATTCCATAAATTGGTATTAGAGAAAGCTCCTTCAAGTTCAATTTAATATATATAAGGTATATCCAATGAATTATGGCCAATAAAAGGAATAATAAGAAGAAGCCATCTCAAAAGAAGATAAATCATACAAAAGGGCAGTGATTATACAAGCAATGTATCAAATGTAGTAGAAGTACTAAGAGATCATAAAGAAGAAAACTTCTTCTTGATCATGGATGAAAAAGAGAAATATAATGCATTACAATCCACCTTGGAAAGTAGATCACAAGGAACCATGGATAACTAGGTTGGATATATATTAAGTGAAGCACCATTATTGAATGGATCAAGGTTTGCAATTTGGAAGAAAAGAACAGAGTGCTATCTAATGGCTCAAGTATTTGATTTTTAACATTCTATAGTGAATGGAGAAAATATTAATAAAAATATAATACAAAATCCATGAATATAATCTTGAGTACACTATCAAAATTAGAGTTTGATAAGGTAATTAATTGTGAGACTATAAGAGAGATGATAGATATGCTTGAATATATTTATGAGGAATATCACAAAGAACCAAAATAGATTGAAGATCATGAACCAGGTGATGAATGAAATCCCATTGTTGCTTATCAACAAAAGGACAATCCATATTCATAAGATAAAGGTGAAGAATATACAAAAGAGATGAAACCTAGTAGTAAGTTACTTCATCTTTCTTCGAGTTGTTTGTATACAAATTCAGGCGACAACATTTATGAAGTGGAACATGAGGAAGAAAGAAGATCCCATGAGAATCTTTCATCTATGAGCGGGATCAATGAAGATAATGGTCAAAATAAAGTATCTGATTCTAAATATGAACTTTGTCAATCTCTGATATGAGATAGAAGAAAAAATTAAAGAACATGTCATCAATCTAAAGGCTCAATAAAAAAAAATTGAATTATTATGCATTGATAAATCCTCCACAAGACAAAAAAATAGATCTAGATATGAATTTAGGCTATCACAAAATTATGTTCAAGATGAGCTTATTGCTTCTCTAGAATAAATAAGAGACTCATAATTCTAAAAAAGTGAAAAAGGAGCTACTTGAAAATAGGGATGATAATGTTGCTATTTTGAAGACCCAACTAGAAGAAGCAAGAAGGATGGGAGAAGTGAGGGAGATCATACTAAAAGAAAGAGAAGATCATTGTGAAGTTATAGAATCTAGAATTATTTATTTAAAAAATGATCTAGAAAAAGATAATAATTAGTTGATGAAGAATGAAAGGAAAAAGTAGAAGGACCTCCAAGAAAACAAGGATCATGATATTCTGAAAAATCAACTAGAAGAATAAAAAATGATCGAGGAATCCTTGGTAATTGAACTAAAAGAAAAAAATGTAGGAATATGGAAAAATAGAAGAGGAAGTTGTCTCTACAAAGAATCAATAACACGAAGAAAATAATAATTTGAAATTGGCCAAAGGAACTGAAATTCTAAACATAATTTTCAACAAGAAAATATCTCCCTTGATCAAGATAGGCCTTGGTTATAATGAAGATCATAAGACGCCAAATGGAGAACAACTCATGAGTTATGCAGATACATTCATAGGATATAGTAGTAATAGAATTGAAGGAATTGATAAAGAAAAGGACCAACATAAGCATGTTCATGTAAGTAGCACAAGAAGAATTAAAAAGGGAGTAAAGAATTAGTAATATGCTCATAAAGCCATCCAAAGAAAGGAAATAAACCAGGATAAGTTTGACAATGCTACTACATTAGGAGGTCATTCTAATCCTCTCAAGGTATCTACAAGTAGAAGTGGAATAAGAGACAAGGATCAACAAAGAGATGAATATCTTCCAAGGAAAAACAACTTTTGAATAAATGTTTCATCAAGACAACCCCACTCAGCCAGGTATCAAAATATATCTTTTGGTTATTGTTTTTCCTGTACAATAATTATACATAAAGAAAAGGATTGGAGGATTTATGCCGATAATTATTATGTCACAAATAGAGGCTATTATTAGACTTTCAGGAACAAATATATGGAAAATTAAATCAAAATTTACAACAAAAGATAATGTGAACCAATTATGCCATTATTCAAGTTCAACAAATAATGCTACAAAAGTCACGATGTTGGGCATATAGCTCGTGACTACAAAATTGACATGAGATGTTTTTTTGAACAACCCAAGGAAGAAGGTTGCTCTGCTAATACAAGAAATATAACCAAGGTATGGAGAAGGAAATTGGAAGAGAAAAAGATAGATCTGAACACTCAGATCTAATATTGGTGAGGGATTTTCCAACTATATGCATGTTTGAGATGAGATGAAATGTGAAGAAGCAGAACTTTGCAGTATTGAGTACTCTAAAACCAGTAATGGAAATATTATGGGAAAAATGAATAAGAAGTTGAATATTGAGATGTAATTTGAAGAAAGATGCAAGAAAATATAGGATTAAAGGAAGCCAAGACATAAAGGGGAGTAGTCCTCACAATCAATGCAAAAGGAAATTGAACATGCAAGAACACTTGACCACATCTTGGATAGGGAAAAGGAGATGTAGATGAAATTGATCAAGAAAAAGGTGAAAAAGGAATAATAGCTCAAGGATGACCAATTCATATCTAGCCCAATCACAATGGGAGTCCTTTTGTAGAAAACTTATTCATAAGGGAGATAGTCTAAACATTAACTAGTACCATGAGATAGTCAGTAGCCTTAAAAAATAGAGAAGCTAAAATAAGAAGGAATAACATCCTTGACAAGGTGATATTAGGGCTCATTGGATAGGTCCATAGGAATATCATAATGGAAAAAGTAAAATAAAAGGAAAACAGACAATCAAAGGAGAATCAAAAGAAAAATTGTTTCAATGAGGGGTTGTGAGATGGAAAAGGATCCAAGTTTCAGAATCTTCTTAAAAAGAATAAGTCAAGGAAGTTGTATGTTAGGAACTCAGAGAGAATATTAATGGATAAATCTCAGGGGGATAAATAACATGAATTAAGGACTAGTTTATTACTCAATAAAAACATAAAATGAATTTCATTGGTGCAATAGTATGTGCAGATTAGAACAATCATATGGATCATGCTAAATGGTACCTCAATAGACAACTTGAATTAGCAGGAGAAGTCAAAGTTTATGGGGAGAAAGTGTATTGTATTGCATGGTTCCTAAATATATCTTTATTTGTTTTATATTGGTTTCCCTTATTTTAGTGGAAACATTAAGTTGGTTGAGAAACTATTCATTTCAATAATTTGTTCTATCTAGAGTTATGAATAAATCCATTTAGGGGTGGAGTTATTAGCCATTGGCTTCTCAAAAGAAAATGGGGAGAGTCAGAAAACAACAACATTGGATAAGTGAGCAAACATTGGAGATAGTATAAAGATATTTTTAAAATGGTAGGTGAGTGATCAACCAACAATCAACCATTTGTTTCTTACAAGCTTAGGGGGATCATAGTGAAGATTCAATTATAGTGAAATTGTAAGTTTGCATGCATTGCAATTATTTTTAGTCCAAGGAAGAATCATTAATAACCTATTATATCCATTTAGGGGGAGAATGTTCAAAGAGAGAATATTCAACCCTCTTTTCCATTGATGTCAAAGGGGGAGAGAAAGAATACATTGGAGTACTAGCAAAGAGAGTGAGCAAACAACTTCACAGGGGGGAGTGTTTCTCATTGCCATGGAAGGGGGAGATTGTTGGCTAGTATGTTGTCATTGATGTCAAAGGATGTATGGAATGTTGAGGATGCCTTAGGATGCCTTGAGTTTATTGAGTATATTTTGAGGTTATGTTGATCAAATTAGAATGTAAGTGGGTTGGTTGGATAGCCATATCCAAGAGATTTACAATGGTATATGACACTTGACCTAACTCCAAAGGAATGAGTAGAAATGGAAAATAAAATATTTGTAGGGTTCTAAGGTTCACGGTTCCGCATAATGCCAAATATCAAACCCCCCCTTGTTAACTCTCGAAAAATCAAGCGAGTCCTGAAGTTCAGTCTCTGCCCTAAGATTTGATAGTCCTGTAGGATTTGGATGGAATTCTCATAAATGAGCAAGTGTGTTAGTCACATAAGAAAAAAATCTCGGACCCCCCTATTTTATTTAAGCCTCATGCAGGAAAAGGGTCCCTAAGATGGAAGATAACCATTATTTTTGTTTTCTCAATTGACATGCGAAGTGAAATAAATAGTGGTTAAACGAGTTGGCCCAAGGACCAATGATCCTGATGACATGGAAATATAATTGATCGTGATGAGTAAGATGGAAAAAGTAATAGGTGGCACACTTATTGATTAACAATGAGTGACTATGATGAGTAAGTGGACAGTAGTGACAAATGACAACAATGAAAAGTGGCAGGACTAGGTTGGCTTGCAAAGTTTGTTCAATGAACTCACCGAGGGACCCGAGGACTGAAGCAAGTGGCAAGACAAGAGTGTTTAATGATGAGTTAATCGTGGCCACTTAGTTAAGGCATAAGAAAAACTAAGGATTATCCTTAATCCTTGACAACATAGCCTCGAGTATATGTGAAGTTCAAATACCATGAATGGCTCGGGGACTCGAGGTCGTGAGGACGTGGAACATAAGTGATCGATATGACATGGCACAAATGGCATGGATGAGTAGATGATGTGGTGTATTATTAGTTTAACACATGGTAGGTGGAATCAACCCTTTTGGGTGGAAAAATGACCTCTTTTTGGGTGACATGTGGTAGCGTCATGGCATGACACATGGAAGCAAGCTACATGGCAAGTGAGGTGGTAGAACCTTAGGATTTCTGCCATGGGACCATTTTTGTAAGGTGTTTGAGTGTTAAACAAGATTAGGTTTAATTTAAACCTAATCAAGGATTAGTATTAATCCCTTATTATGCAACCCTAGCTAGTTTCCAAGGTTGGTTGAATGAATAACCTGGGGAGTAGGGGGCTGGGATGGGGAAGTTGGCAGTAGTTGACAGAAAAATCCATAACAACATAATAAAAAGGATTGCACTACAATAAATATTTTGGTTTTGATGACCATGAAATAAGGACTATGACATGGAAACATATAGAGGGCCAAGTGGATAGAATTGGACATGGTGGTTAACTGCACAATTTCGAAGGTGTTCCCATAAGATAATGTGATAAGCTCTCAAAAGAATTTTATTTTTCAAACAAGATGTATTGCTTTGCCATGGTAAATACCCATGTTAAATATCCATGGTTTTGGTCGGCCCCAATTTGAATTATGAATAGAACTACACACACACACATACTTAGATAGGAGCTCCACTTTTAATCATGGAGGAGAATGGAGTGGCACGATGATATCTAATGCAAGGAGTGTTATGGTGTGAATTGGTGAGAAGGGTGAGAAATCTAATTTGTGTATAGTTTATTTTGGAATAGCACATAGATGTAACCAGTTGAGAAATTGTAGAGCTAAGAATAAAATATTATATTTATATTTTTTTTATGTGTTTTGAGGATTGCAGGGACTAAATTTTTTTTTTGTTGAGTGATAAGTATTGGGACTTGTTTATAATAGATAATTATGTCTAATGTTTGTGTCCATGATTCTCTTCAATGAATTATTCTATCTAGATGTAATGTTGATTTGAAGATTACTACAAATCCTGGATACCTAATCTATAATATTGAGTGGATGTCAATAAAGTATGTTGTTATATTGAAGTAAGAGTAACAAAGTTTAGCTGATAAAGTTCCAAGTATGAATACAGTGTTGTTTAGGAGAGAAGAAATATTGATTTGAAGACTAAATTGAAGCTTTTGGATCTAGTGTGAAAATTTTATGAAAGGGAGGTCCACTCAAATTAGGTTGGTGCCTCTAGTAAGTTGGTTCTTCCAAAGTGATTGAGGAGGTGGGTGCCTCCATCAGGTTGTTTCCTTAGCAAGTGAGTTCTTGCATCTTTCTAAGGTTGTTTCCTCAATCAGGTTGTAGCCTAAAGTAGGTTGGTGCCTACAAATTGATTAAAGGGGATTAGTGTCTCCTTTTGGTTGGTACTAGTAAACTATTGTAATAAAATATTGAAGAAGAAGTTAAGAACATTTGTGGTTTTCTCTCTCAAGGGTTTCCATGTATATGTTGTTTCATTTTGTATTGATGTGATGATTGATTATGTTAATGTATTGGTATGTTTCAGTTATGGTGAATTATTTAATTTGATTAAATTTTCCATTACACTAATTCACTTTGCCCCCGAGTGCAATCATAATTCGAACACTAATGATGGTAGACATCCATGTTACTCATACTTCACTTTTCATCATTCCTCAATCTTCATTATCCCATATTTTGATTTATTGTTCTTAGTTTCACATACTAGTTCCCTATTGGCCTTACCCCATGAGAAGATTGGGTTGGAAATAACTAAGGTTGACACAGTTATAAAAAAGGAAGAAGCATAATCCAAATGTTAAAATGCAAAAGAATGGAAATGGATGTAAAGTAATCAAAAGCCAATTATAGCTTGAGATCTACCTACATTTATATAGCCACTCTTCCCTGAAAATATCCATGCATATCACACCTATCATAGGAAAATAAATTCGCAATGAAAATGCAAACCTCAATGAAGTTCTAAACTACCCATCATTAAAAGGGAATTATATCATTATTCGTATATAATAAATTAATCAAGCTAGTTAAAAAATCCATATTAAAAGAAGAAAAAGACAAATATGGGGGCTTGGAAAAAATAATGTGAGGGAAGGTAACTTAAGAAGCTAAGTGATGCCTCTATAGAGGCACTCATGGACAATGATTTTACATGACCTAGTACGAGACTATGACACCTTTCATGAAGTAAACCCCAAGCCATAACACCTATCATTTGAAAGGGTTTTCCTATAAACTAATCCTCTCCTTATGATTGGAAGTAGATAATAGGGTCATGTTGTAACCATCCCATACCTAAGTATCGTAACCTATAGACAATCATAAGCTAGTAAGACATTTGAAGATGATACTTATGTGAAATACTTTGATGGATTTGACATTGAATATGGTCCACCTCAATTCTCTTATGGTAATTATTATACCCTCACTTAATTCTTTCATTATGTATTAGATGATTCTTCTAGGAGCATCTAAGGTCTCTTGAGGGATAATGATGATGCTTCTCCATATCTTCATATATGATGTCCAACCACTTTGATGATGATACAAATTACCTTGACAACAAATGTTGGACACCTTTCGAGTGACATTGAACTTGAGGGTGACTTGGAATAACTAATGCGGTCATCCTCCAACCTGAGACCTTAGGCATTAGTGATATAGGCTAGGACGTTGCTTAGAGATTAGGTATTCTCAAGAGATGACAAGATTCTCTCAAGATGGCATTGTACCTTTGATGGATGTTATTCTTCTCTTAGTGATGATTAAAGATGATGATGACTTGGTATCCCTTCAAATGGGATTACAAACCTTCCACTATACTGATTCCATGCCTAACATGATAACATCACCTTATGATGCATTTGATGATGACATGGGATTTCTAGAGATGGAATTGGGCTTGAGAGGTTTTTCTTTAGTGACGAGGAGACTTGAATTTTTGGATGAGACAAACCTATTTGGTCATCCCTTGAACCTATTTATGGAGATACATGCTCTTTGGTACATTAAAGGAATTTTGAGGTCTAAAATGGGCCTCCTATGAAAAATGTACAACCAAAATAAACTTTATAAGAACCAATAGGATTCAAGATGATGATGTCAACCATGGGGGATGATTCACCATTTTTGGAGTAAAAAAGTAAAAATAATAAAATAATAAAACTGCTTTTTCAACTCTTATTTTAAACTTATCTCCCTAAGGTTTTACTCAAATTTCGAGTGGGAGTACTCTTTGGATGCAAAATTTAATTCTTCATCCGAGGAGTACCCATGTTGAATACTTTCGATGGACCTTGCTACACGAAAAATAAGAAATACATGAAAAACGTGATTGCAATCATGTTTTTCATATATTTCTCATTTTTCATGTAGCAGGGTCCATCGAAAGTATGCAACATGGGTACTCCTTGGATGAGGAATCAAATTTTACATCCAATGAGTGTTGCCACTGGAAACTTGAGTAAACCCATAAGGAGATAAGTTGAAAATACAAGTTGAAAAAATAGTTTTTTCTTTTTTTCCCTCTAAAATTTGATAATGTAATCTAATCTTATTTTATTATTTCCTCTATTATTTTATAATTTCCTTAGGAGGCCCATTTTAGACCTCAAAAATCCCCTAATTCGGATGGAATCACCTTTGGAATGCTTTATAGTCACATTTATGGGTTATTTGAGGATTATTTTCATGTTATTGAATTATCTTAGCTATTGTTTTGGGTCCACTTGGTGACCTATCCTCCTTGTATCAAGGACTTGATACATTTCATGGAATTTTGTCTAATTTAAAGATAATTTGAGCTAGTTTCTCTCATATAAGTAGAAGTTCAATTTACCTCTTGGATTCATTGTCACACCTTAAACATAACTTCTATTCATTAGTGATTTTCTCTATCTCTTTTCCATAATGGAGGACTAGTCAAGTGACTTTCTTTGATGGATCTTGTGATGTGATATGATATCTTTTCATGAATGCTTACTGTGGTTGTTGTATGTTGCATGGTACAGTAAGTTAGTTTATTTTTCCTATCTTGGTATTAGGTTAACAAGATAAATTTTCTTATGCTAAGTTAGTTTATTTAGAATTTGCTTCATAGTCCCTTGTTGAGATAAACCCTTCCTCCAAGTATTTGAAATCATCTGTGGCATTCATTAAATCTAAAAATCATTTGATTTTTTATATATGGTAAATTAGGGTTAAATTGTAGAAAAATCTTGTATTCTATTATTTAATGACTTATTGATGGATGTCATAGGGTTAGGTCTTGTTTACAAGTGCATTAGAGATGCTAGTTAATTCTTTTATGCACTTTTCATTCATTTTCTAAGGCTAACATTGATCATTATTTCGTGTTAAATTCCTTATTAATTGATCAAATTCATTGCAATTTTGTCCTTAGTTTACTCTCTCATAATTTTTCTCTATCTCATATAATTTTTACACAATATTAATGGCCATATTCATGCTTGTTATAGGTCATCATTTTGCTACAATTTTTTGGCCTAAAACCCTAGTTTATAGCAGTTTTTGGTTTTTCTTGATTTGTTGTGTTTGGGTAACCTATTTGAGAAACCTGAGGCTAACCCTAACCTTTAGATTGATTCACAGGTCCTTTGAACCAAACTCTTTAACTTACTCATTCATCTGCTATAAATCTAGTTTGTCTTAGCTTTATCTTGTGTATTTCTTTTGTAGGATCCTTAGGGGGAATTTAGCTTAAGATCCTTGGGATATTTGATCCCTAGACCCTACCAAGGAAGCCTCCATTGTGTTTGATTGTTTCCTTTTCTAAAGAGAGGGGAATATTCACTAGGATGACAATGGAAACACTCACATGTGTTGCACGTTGTTTAGGTAACCTAGTGAGGCTTTGCAGTAGGTGCTAGATTTTGTTGTAACAATTACCATTAAAAATTTGATGCACATGGATAGGGGTTGCTAAAATAGTTTTCTAGACTATTACAACCTTTCTCTCTCCAATAATTCCATCCAAATTCACTCTCATATGCTATTATATGTTGTTGGGAATAAGATTCCATCCCTAGGTGACTTCTCAATTTGTTGAAATTCCAAACACATCCCCAAACATTTTTCCAATGAGAGTCCAAAGATGTTCCAAGAAATTTTCACAATTTGTTGAGATTCTAAATCCATCCCTAGGAGTCTTCTAAAGTTTTTGTGCATCTAAATCCATCCCAAATATTTTCCTTTGTTGTTGTGAGTATAAATCCATCTCGATGAGTATTTTGGAGTTGTTGGGAATCTTAATCCATCCCAATATGTTTTCCTTTGTTGTTGTGAATATAATTCTATCCCTAAGAGTTTTGTGGAGTTGTTTGGCATATAATTTTTTTCTAGAACATATTCCTTTCTTATTTTGAATATATCTCCATTATAGGCAATTTTTGGAGTTTTTGGGTTCCTAAAATCATCGCAGATGTTTTTTTAGAATTGTTATACATCTAAATCCACCCTTGGGTGTCTTTATTTTTCATTGAATGCTCAAACCCATCTAATGAATGTTTTCTCTACAATTTTCCATCTCATACGACATAGGGTGACCTTTTTTATTTCTCAAATAGTTGATTATACCCATTGATTGATGTATTTACTTATTGAGGTTTTTCCTTATGGTTGGGCATTACTACTTATCTAATTGGAAGTAAGGACTCTATTATAGATTTTGTTATTAAAATGACTATTACTATAGGAGTTTCTACTATAGAAGATATTGGTATGGAAGATTCTAAAAAGAAAGCTATTGCTATGAAAGTTTCTACCATAGAAGATATTGCTACAAAATCTTATGCATAGAGGTTGTTGATACATATGTTACTATTGTGATAATTTTATCATTAAATAAGTAGGTGAATGGGTAATAAATTCAAGATTGTTACTATAATTTTTCACCAAAGAATCAACCTTACAACCATTAAAAGAATAAGAAGATACAGATCCTTGCATGGGGCAAGGAACAAAGGTTATTTCCCTTTCTACAAACACATTTCTTAATAGAAGGTTGAGAGAAAGACCAAACACATGTTTTGCAAAGGATCTGTGTTGTTGAGAGTAAAAATCCATAGCTTGACAATTGATTGATCGTGACTCAACTCTCTTCTTCCTCCTTATGGTAGCATGAATCCATTCACACAATATTATTTGATGATTCCACTAGGGTGTTCCCATCAACCCATACCTCTCTTGAGTGAAGTTTATTTCTCCATCCTTATACCTCCATTATTCCTTGGGTTATGGATTCTTCTTCCACTTCCAATAGTGTTGTTTTCCTTATTTTTATGAATCCTAGAATAGACCAACTCTAGCTTAAAAGTTATCTTACCTACCTTATATTACTCAAGTGATTCTTATGAATATTCTTTTTGGTAACTCTATCTAGGTAGTACTCATACAAAAATGATGGCCAAACCTTATAACTGGGGGAAGATAATCCTCCTTAGTACTATACAAACCAAGTTAACCATGGAGGATATTCACCACTTCCTCCCAAAGAGACACCTAGTCCTCCTCCTACTAGCCAAGTTAACCATACAATTTATCTCGTATTCCAACCAAGTCAATATATAACCCATTTACCCATGTATGACATGTCACAAACTCAAGAATTAGATGACGCAAATTGAGAAGATAATCCTTATAGAATTTATGGAACTTAAATACTCTCTTAGGGATCCCTTCCCTCCTTAATAGGTTTCCAAAGTTGAACATATAACCTCTTATTCTCTTCATCCCTATGTTTCTCCATCAAAATGGTACGAGGAACATGATGCTCCACTTCCTTAGACAATCACTCATACAATTATTTACAAATACTTAAATGTTGGATTCTATCCTAGTTTATAAAAGTGATATAAGTGTCATAAGCACAATCATCATGCTATAGCTAAATGTCATGTCCTTCAATAATAGAATTTGTGTTCTACTTGTTCAAGTCCATGATACATGACCCCAAACCAATTTTATATCTACATGTCACTTCCCCAATTCAGGATATTTCATCTTAATAAGACACTTCTATGAAACAATGCTCCTTTTTAGCATGACACTTTTACTTCTCAATTGAAACCCAAGTATATATCTAAGATGTTTGGAGTACTTCCCCTAACCCAATAGTGTGGTGATGTACTTATTTTTCACATCAATACTTCATCCTATTTCATGGGTTCTGCTAACATGACCTCCTAAAACATAGATACTAGGTCCTCTCAAGGACACATTGAATATAATGGTTATTAACCATTTGGATATGTAGTGAAGTATCTTCTTCCCTATGTGGTCCCTCAATGGCCAAGTGACCCTCTTCCTTGGAAATTTTTCCTTTATAGAAGATCCTCCCTCATCCTTTATAATAGACATAAATATATAAACTTATTAGAGGAAATTATAGCTTAAAAGTGCCCATGAAAATTTCATGGAATTTTCATGTCATAATATGTAAACCAATCAAAATACTTTAAATTTAAAAAGAGGTGCATGTAAATATTTGGGAGGGAAAAGAAGAAAACTATTTTTTTAATTGTATTTTTGGCTTATTTCCTTATTGGTTTACTCAAATTAAAGTGTAGACACTCATTGGATGCGGAATTAAATTCAACACCCAAGTAGTACCCATCATGCATACTTCTGAGAGGACCCACATTGATAAAAAATGAAGATACATAAAAAAAAGTGTGTGGAACGTATTTTTTTAATGTATCTTCCTTTTTTATCAATGTGGGTCCTCTCAGAAGTATGAATGATGGGTACTCGTTGGGTGTGGAATTTAATTTTTCATTCAACGAGTGTCTACATTTAAAATTTGAGTAAACCTAGAAGGAAATAAGCCAAAAATACAATTAAAAATAGTAGTTTTAATCTTTTCCCTCCAAAATTCATAACTCTTATTTTATTATTTTAGCTATTATTTTGTTATTTTTCATTAGGAGGCCACTTTTAGAATGAAACTTTGTCTAATTAGTATATATATAATAATAATAAAGATAATTAGTGAAGAGACACTTAAAATGAAAAGACATGTTTCTTAGTGGAACAACACTTTCATATATATATATATATATATATATCTATATATATATATCCCTTATTTGTAATTATTCAAACTATCATCTCACACTTTTTATTCAATATATTATTTTATCCACATAAATTTCTTAACATTGTTCAAGCTATTCTAGATGTTTATGATTTGAAGTAGCTCGGTTCATCACATTTTTTTTTAATTTCACACCGGATTTCTACTAAAACCAAAACTTTATAGTTTTTACAAAATTTCCATCTTCAATTTTTTCTCCTTAGTAGCCATGGTGCTTCTATGGATTTACATGCCTGAAACTATGGATAAACTAGAAAGTTTAAGGATCCAAAAAATTGGCTTCAACATTTAGCCAGTCATGGTACAAAAACACGTAGACTAGTACAAGACAAACAATAGAAAATAATTGTAGGCTAGAAGCCTTAGACACATAGACTTGACCAATAGATTCATAATATCAAAACCAAAAACAAGTTTTCCTTCAGATTATCCCACTTAACAAAATATGACTAGACTCCTTAGTCCAAAATGATGACTGGAGATGAAGCAGTTGAATTGGCTTGAGGGGAGACTTGTGCTGGTGTATTGATTACCCTAGGTACTTCCCAGTTCTCGTGAGATTCAGTGTCTGAGTTTGAGACTATATTGTGCTCAATGTTAGACAACCGAGAAACTATGTTGTCCAAATTATATCTAATGTCTCTAAGAATGCACTTCATGTCTTCCTGGCTAGAAAAAAGTTTGTAGTTGTCTACCTGCTTGTCTCTGATGACCATACTAAGAAGGGTATCCATTTGGCGGTGATGAGTGATGGAATGTAGGAAATGTATCCTTCTCCAATGAAACTTTCCCAAGTCCAGAATCCATTTTAGGATACGGCCTCCAATGTCAGAGTCTGACAAATAAGCTTTATCTCCAAATTCGTTGGCCTCGAGTTGAATATTTTCTTTGTGTATCTCCAATGGTGTCGCATCAAAGAAGTTGGTGAAAAATTCCAAACTGAATAACCACCCATGCCATGAAGAGGAGGGCCCCGAGGAACCCCGTCTGCGACTTGATGCATGAAGCCTTCGAACCATGAAGAGAATGTACCTGCAAAATAGATTGGAAGAACTTCCTACAAAGAACCCACTGACTAATCTGGACTAGTAGAAACACAGTTGGTGTATGACACACGAAGACTACCACAAGACGACGTAATGGACATTTATAACCTTGACTATGATCCAAAATTAAACAATAACGCAAAAAATTATAGATATAATCATAAATATAGAGATGCAATAGAAATAACACTTAATTCCATTAATATCAAAATGCTGAGTTTTCTTACAAATATAATGGAAACAAACTAGCTCGGGTGATGGTAGCTAATCTCTGAGAAGAGATGCGGTGGCTACATGCCTCTGAACTGTGTTAAAATGAGGCTCAAGGGCCTATTTATTATTGAACAATAAGGGAGAACCCTAAAAAACCAAAACCCTAACCCTAGGAGATGTAATGCCAAGCATTTGTGGGCCCTGTTTGGGTTAGTTGGGAAGCCAACTTCTCGGGGTCGTAACTTGGTCATATTATCTCCATTTGGCACATGTGGTACCTTGTTGGAAAGGTATCTCTGAGTACTACATGATTTTTCATAGGCCCTTTCCTACAACCACATGAAGAGGCTCATCAATAGGTATATTATATGGGTCACAATTCCATCCTCCAGCTTATTAAATTATCTTTTTCTCACATTTATCTACAAATTTCGTTATATTATGCTTAGTGTAAGAGTAAAAGATGTGTTACTATTTCTTGTGGCCTAATGTGTGTTAAATGCAGAATTGGAGAAATTTTGAGTTGATTTGAGTGTAGGAACTTGGAGTAGACAAGAAAGAGAGATTCTAGGAGGTCGTCCACCTCCTTAACTCCTCCAATTAGTCAAATATCCCCCACTCTATCTCATCAACTCAGTGTCGTTGACAGTCGAGCCAGTGCAAGTTAAATAAGAGTTAGATTAACCTATTCTTGAGTTAGGGAGTCAAATATCCCTATTTTCTAGGGAGATGTTGGTAGCTACAAATTTGTGTAGAAAATCCTATAGATTCACAAGCTCATGCAATTTACTAAAGAACACGACAAGAATCTACTTCTACTTTCAACCAGCGAAAGCCAATAGATCGATGAAAACAATAATAGCAAGAAGAAGATAAATTAATGGCACATAACACAAGATGTATCTAGGGAAATCCACTGCTCAAAACCCCGCTATCTGTATTTCATATATCAGAAATATGACTGAAGATACAAATCTTGTTCTCACTAGAACAATTCCGCACAAGTATTCTCAACTGTCTCAGCTCAAAATCAAGCTCAAGCCTCTTTTTCTGCTCTCCAAGCCCCTATTTCCTTGCACAATTCCTATGGTTGAATAGCCCATATTAATGGCAATCTAGTGCATCCAAAACTGTGCAATCCAAACTAGGTCCAGTTCCTCATTGCATGCATGATCTATACAACTCAGTAAATCATACAACTGATAGTACATTGTCCCTACACTCTAGTCTCAACTGGGTCTTTCTCAGAATCAACATGCATGAGTTTTTGATGAGGGAATCTTTAGTTAACTAGAGTAGCACTAGTGGATCCATTAGTGCACCAAATGATTGTTAACTCTCTATTAGTTCCACAAACAATTTGGAACTAATTTAACTTAACTTAACTCAGTAAACTGAGTTATCTAATTACAACTCACAATTAAACTCATACTGGACCCCTAAAACTTAGGGAGAACATATACATGACTTCAGAAAGACTTCCAACTTGAAATTCCTAAGATAATTAAGTTAACTTAATTAACTATTTACAAGTTTCTATGAGAATAGAATTCAATTTTAATTCTCAGTTTAATTCAAGAATAAATTAGACTAGAATTTCTTGTTTCCATTTCTCAACACTCCCTCTCAACGAGAAAGGGATTATCAGCTACCTTGATCCCATCTCTGAAAAACTCGAATTTACATCTTGATAATGCCTTTGTCAAAATGTTAGCATCTTTCTCCTCTATGGGAATGTACTCTAATAAAATAATCCACCTCAATACACAATCTTTGAGATGATGATATCGGATATCAATATTCTTGGACCGATCATGAAAAACTTGATTTTTAGAGAGTTTGATACAACTATGATTATTGCAGTAAATAACAGTTGGATCCATCTGCTAAACAAACAAACCAACCAGTATCATCCTTGTCTGGATGGCCTCACATGCTGCCTAAATCCCAACCATGTACTTTGCCTCTGTCAAATTGAGTGCAACTAATCCCTATTTCCCATTGTACCAAGAAATTGTTGTTGACTGAATACTGAAGATCCCTCGTGTGTGCTATTCCTATCGGATGGACTCCCTACCCAATCTACATTAGTGAAGCCTTGAATATTCACTCCCTTTGTCCACATGTACCATAATCCATATTGAGAAGTGCCCCTGAGGTATCTCAACACATTCTTTTCCGCCTTCTAATACAACTTGGTAGGCCTAACCATCACTTGATTAAGCTGGTTAACTACATAGCACATATCTGGTCATGTTCTCACCAAGTACATGAGTGAACCGACAAGCTGTCTATAAACAATAGCTTCCACTACTTCCCCTAAAGTAGCATCCTCCTCCTTCTAGTTATCTACTAGAGGAGTCTCCATGGGTTTGCTACTCTCCATTGGAATATCATGAGTATCTCTTTGGCATACATTCCTTGAGACACAAACAACTCCCCATCTCCCTTCCATACCTCCATGCCAAGAAAGTAATCCATGAGCCCCATGTCCTTCATATCAAACTCTCTTGCAAGGTCCTCCTTGCAAGGTTTGATCGGTTGATCATCACCTGTCAGTATGAGATCAACAACATAAAGTACAATGATAAACAACTTACCTTCCACCACTATGTGGTACAATTTTTCATCCACTTCACTCTTCATGAAGCCCAACCCGGTGAAGTAGCTATCTATCCTGGTGTACCAAGCATGGGGTGCTTCCTTCAGCCCATACAATGCTCTCTTGAGCTGACACACATGTGACTCATGGTAAAAGGTTTCAAAACCTTCAGGCTGCTCTATGTACACCTCTTCCTCAATCATTCCATTAAGGAAGGTTGTCTTCACATCCATCTGATGTATCTTCCAACCCATCTGTGTTGATAGTGCCAATATAGCTCTGATTGACAAGTACCTTGCAATAGGAGGAAAGGTCTCATCATATTTTATCCCCTCTACCTATGAAAATCCATGGGCCACAAATCTATCCTTATGATTCTCCACACTACCATATATAGCCTACTTTACCTTGTAAAGCCAATGGGAGCTCACCATTGAATTGTCCTCCGGTGTTGGTGCCACATCCCAAAAACGGTTATGAAGTATGTAGTCATACTCCTCCACCATGGCATCAACCAAAATCGGTTGCTGCACTGCTTCCTTAAAGGAAGATGGCTCTGTCACAACACAATCTCCCATAAGAGCCATGTATCCAGTGTACCTCTCAGGTGACCTCCTCTGCCTGCGCTGAGAAGTGGGTTCTCTGACATTCTCCCATGCATCATCCAATAATCTGTTAGCCTCTCTGGTGCGCTTTCTTCCTCTCTGGAAGACTCTGCCTAAGTGGATGTCTTCACTCTCGGATCCTCTACATGTGGTTGGTCTAGATCAATTTGAGGCTCCTCAACCTTAGGAGCTAAAATCTCCTCATCTGTATGTAGCTCAATCTCCCTCTCAAGGGAAACTCACATGGCCTTCTCCTCATCGATTCTAACATTCCTGCAAACCACTGTCATCCTGCTAGTCGGAAATTACACCCTATAGTTGTGAGGTGTATCAATGTACCCCACAAATATCCCCAAATCTATTGTCAGCTCAAGCTTCTTTTGTGCATCTTTGGTCACATGGAAATATACTGATGACCCAAAAATCTTGAAGTGACCAACATCTGGCCTCTTACTGAAATAAGCCTCCTCTGGTGTCTTCATCTCAAGTATCTGGGTTATGGTACTTAACATAAAACATTGTGTTGCATGCCCTAGCCCACAAGTGTAGTGGTAGGCCCTGATCATGCAACATTTCCCTCACTGCCCCAACTATGCTTCTATTCTTCCTCTTAGCCACCCCATTCTAATGAGGTTTATGGAGTGTAGTCAACTCCCGTTTAATCCCTTCGACTACACAGAAGTTATTAAAGTCATTTGATACATACTCACCACTATTATCACTCCATAGAGATTTAACCTTATTGTCTGACTCTTTCTCCACCAATTATTTAAACTCACAAAACTTTGTGAAAGTTTGATCCTTTTTCTGCATGAAAAATATCCAGCATTTATGAGAATAGTCATCAAAAAATATAACAAAATACCTGTGTTTGGTCGTGGATGCTGTCGAGAATTGTCCACACACATCTGAATAGACTCTCTCTAGAATAGCCTCTGCTCAACTTTCTTTGACATGAACGGAATAATTGGTCTATTTTCCCAAAGTACACCCCTTGCATGTATCAACTTGCTTAAGTGTACCTTTGGGAAGATTGGTAGAGATCCGTTGCAATATCTTCAAAGCTCCATGATGCAAGTGGCCCAATTTCCTGTGCCACAAATCGTCAACATCTCAGCTTTGCACCCTTTCTACTCTTGTGCTCAAACCAACACACTCCTCTACCTCCAAGTTATAAGATTCTTTACCTGACCCATGGTAATGTGTCGAAGGAATGCCTTTCCTTATGAGAAGATCACCTCATAGCCTCTATCCTCAAGCATGGAAACAAATACCAAGTTCTTCTTCAACTGTGAACATGCATAACATTCTTCAAGGTGAGTGGAGCCCCATGCTCCCTCTGAAAAGTAATCATGCCCAATCCAATAAAACTATACTTCTTGTCATCACCCATCTCGATATGCATATGGAGATCTTTCTCCTCCAGGTCACTGAATAACTCTTTGTCTCCAGTCATGTGGAATGAAGCCCCACTGCCTAAGTACCATACATTTACCATCATTGATGATACCATTCATGCAATGAGGGAAAATTCAAATTCAAATTGATAGGCCAAAACCTCACTCACCACTCCTCTTGAGGACTTCCTCTTGGACTTCTTGGGTGGACAATTCGTAGAAAAATGGCCCACCTAATGACAATGAAAGCACTTAAATTTCATCACTTCATTCTTCTTACCTCCATGGTAAGAATCCTATTTGAAATGGGAAGCTTTCCCTTTCCCCTTCTTCGCCTTAATCGCTAAGGCACAATTCTCATCATCATCAATCTTTGATGAAGAGCCATTGTTGGTGTTCCTCCTTATCTCCTCCTGCATCAAATCCGACCACAGTCGTTCCCAATCTGGTAGCTTCTCCTGACCCATGGGGGCTTCACTCAATGAACCTTTGTCCTATCACGTTCATTTGCGATATATTAAACAATACCCTTAATTTGACTACATATTGGAAAATACCCCTAAAATTCACTTTATTTAACCCCCTACCAATATGAACCCAATACACCTTTCTAATTTAAAAAACCCCTACTTCCACTAGATATTGTAGGTATCCATTTTTCATTAACATTTTTTATATCACTTTATATTTTTTCATTGACTTTGAACTCCATTTTTTATACCTTCCAATATAAAAACCCTTTATCCACTATATATCGCCCATTATATTATGTCATTTTTCCCTCAATATATATACCCCAATATGAACCCACGTGGTATGGTATTGCTCCCCCAGTGGAGCCCCCGTGTCCTGACCATTGATAAATTCCTGATAACTATGCCAACTCTTTGGGAGTCCTAGAAGAGAAGGACTCACCATATCATTGTTGGGTAGTAGAGGTCCCGCATAACAGTTTTGGGGCAGAAAGCCTAGAAATTAGGATTAAATTATTGTAAAACCTCCGAAGTATGCAGAGTGTGAAGTCTAAAAGGTCAAGTCAAAGGATTTTCTGCCCAAGAAATAATGTAAAATAATAGGAAGTAAGTCGGTCTACAGACCATAGGAAGGTATAAATAGAGCGCGACTCTATGAAGGAAAGGCAGTTCTTTTTTAGTATGATTTTGGATCTGAATTGTAATGGGTTTTTGAGGAGGATATTCTGAAAGTGTCTGTGAGTCTATGTTGAGGGTTTGGGTAGAGGATAGAGGCTCTACGGCTATGTGTGTATAGGCCTGAAAGAGTTCACAGCTGTGTGCACGGACCCCTACAGCTGAGTGCGGAGGGTGGATCTGGATGTAATGGTGAAGAAAGTAAAAAAAGATAAGTTTTGTTTGTGATTCTATGTTAAATTTGGATTATCATGAATATGGCTTGTTGTATGGTTATTGAATCTATGCACACCTATTTACATTTTGAATGCACATGAATCTGGGTTTAATCTAAGTACCCAAACTAGTTATCTCTGCTAAATGTTTGATTAAAGACCCTGCTCAGTAGATTAGATTTACAATACTTCATCCAATATATTATATATGTATATGGTGCGCTAATAAACCATAATAGTTAGTCTATATCTACATGGATACAACACAATGCGAAGCTATAGAATAGTGCAAAAGGCCTCTATACCACATCTAGACACCCGAAGGGTGTGGAAACCTGGTTCCAGCACCCTCCTCTGCTACCTTGGGTGAGACCTCAGTCCATGCTCCACGAGTTGTTGCGTTCAAGTCCCGACAACGAGAATCTCATGGGGCACTGGAGGAAAGGCTCGCACAGCTAGAAGAACTGGAGGAGGAAAGGTTTTTGGTTGGATTCCATCAGCAAGTATAGAAACAGTGCGAGAAAGCATGGCATGATCGCCATATCAAGGTGTGCACCTTCAAGGAGAATGATCTAGTATTCCTATACGATAGTAAGTTTGACAAGTTCCCAGGTAGACTCCGTATGCATTGGTTGGGACCCTATGTCGTCAAAGAAGTTACCAATGGGGGTGTGGTTCAACTAGCTAAACTCAATGGAGACCCCTTCACAGGGAGAGTGAATGGCAGTCACCTAAATCTCTACACGGGTGGGCCAATTGCCTGACTAACCATTCTGAGGATAGTCTCACCGCTCCAACTAGTTGAAAGAGGGCGAATGATGATAAAGTAGTCTGGGGGATAGGTGCATGAATACCAGGATGCACGTATGTTTGCCCAACCACGAGGGTCACGGTTGGGCATGAAGAATCACATGGAAGTGCTGATAAGAGGAACAATGACCATTGATGTCACTATTCACGACAAGATGTCTACATTATGGAAAAAGGGAGCGGGTGGCGGGCGATTAAGAGAAGCAGTACGAGCTAGATATGGAACGAGCTACTTCAGATCTTACATGAGGTTATTAAGACAGGCAGGAATCAGTGAATTTGAAATTCAAAATGCTTATAAAACACCAAGGAGCATCTACCAAGCGACCTACACTGCTAAAAAATTTCAGCTGAGTATCGATATGGAGATGTTCATTATCTTTGCACAAGGGGTAAGCTCGAGCATGGTAATATGGCTGATGAAGAAGCAAGACTCTCTAAGTAGCATGGTGTTGACAGCTGTGGGCATCCTGTAGGCTATAGCATCAACAGTATGGGATGTACCAGAAAAAGGGAAACATGAAGCAGAATTGGTCCAGATGTCATCGCCTCGCATGGGGGCACATCGGCATGCTACAACAGAAATGAAAAGGATGGACAGGTGGAGACCACGGGTAGATAAGCAATTAATAAATCATCTTGGATGTCCCGTAAGGAGTGGGATCCTGCGGACAACACCAAGGGTCTTTCAAAATTGCAACAAAAACTATAGTAGACAGTGCGAAGAGAAGATACAGAGGTCAGCAAGGGCTATGGTGGTACCAGGAGGTCCTGTATGCGGCTCCCCCGCTTGAACCAAAATCCTATGAGGGGGTGGTCTATGTTAACCAAGAATAGCAGAATGAGCATTATCGATTGGGAGAAGTAGAAACAATAAAGCAGGAGCCAGACGAAGCATTGCAGGAGACAATGAACGAGCAGCAAGATGACAAGCATCACTCAAAGGGAGGCGAACTGCGAAGCCAAGGCAAAGTGTCTAGCTGCACCAACGAGTGACTTGCGACGAGTCACGATGATTGTGTTGGGGGACTATTGGGTAGCAGAGGTCCCGCATAACGGTTTTGGGGAAGAAAGCCTAGAAATTAGGATTAAATTATTGTAAAACCTCCGAAGTATGCGGAGCGCGAAGTGTAAAAGGTCAAGTCAAAGGGTTGTCCACCCAAGAAATAATGTAAAATAATAGGAATTAGGTCAATCAGTGGACGATAGGAAGGTATAAATAGAGTGCGGCTCTATGAAGGAAACACAGTTCTTTTTTAGTATGATTTTGGATCTGAATTGTAATGGGTTTTTGAGGAGGGTAGTCTGAAAGTGTCTGTGAGTCCGAGTCGAGGGTTTGGGTAGAGGATAGAGGTTTTGCAGTTGTGTGTGCAGAGGCCTGAAATAGTCCACAGCTGTGTGCAAGAACCCCTATAGCTGAGTGCATAGGGCGGATTTGGATGTAATGGTGAAGAAAGTAAATAAAGATAAGTTTTGTTTGTGATTTTGTGTTAAATTTGGATTATTGCGAATATGGCTTGTTGTATGGTTATTGAATTTATGCGCACCTATTTACATTTTGAATGCACATGAATCTAGGTTTAATCTTAGTACATGAACTGGTTATCTCTGTTAAATGTTTGATTAAAGACCCTGCTCAGTAGATTTGATTTACAATACTTCATCCAATAGATTATATCTATATATGCCGCGCTAATAAACCATAACAATTAGTCTAGATCTGCGTGGATACAGCATAGTACAAAGTTGTAGAGCAGTGCACAAGGCCTCCGTACCACATCTAGACACCCCAAGTGTGTGGAAACCTAGTTTGAGCACCCTCCCCTACTACCTCGGGTGAGACTTCAATTCGCGCTCTGCGAGCTATTGCCAAAAGGCCCGGTAGCTACGGGATTTGTTTAGCTAAATAATTATTTTGAACCTGGGTCAGGCCCATATAAGCCAACAATCATCCTTCGCAAATGTGATTCCAACCCTTCCAATTTCATCACCACATTGAGTGAACTTGGTCAAGTATTTTGGAATAGTCTTGCCTTTCTCCATTTTGATTTTTTGAAGTTTTTCCATCAGTACTAATTTCCATTGGTCACTGTTGTTCTGATACAAGTCCATTGATTCTTTCCACATATCATATAGAGTTTCCTTTCCATGGAAACACGAGACAATGTGGTCTCGAACTCCTTCAAGGATTATCTGCCTTGCCTTCACCACACACTTCTTCCATTCGAAAAAATTTTGTGCATCTCGTATTGTTGGCTTGGAAATTTCTTGATCAAAGAATTCCTTAAAGCCATTATCCTCTAGCACAGCCTCCATTTTGTCCCTCTAGGCTATCAAATTCAAGTTGCCTTCCAAGGCATATTCAAGCCACAAACCATACAATGCCATATACCAATCCTGAAGTATGTATTGCAAATTCGAATTTCACCTATAACTCAAAACTCAAAACATTGAAATCTCCTCTAGTATATTGTTATCAGCTTTGATGCCATGTAGAAACTCCTGTAGATTCACAATATCATGCAATTTACTAGAACACGGGACAAGAATTTACTTCTACTTTCAACGAGCACAAGCCAAAAGATCGATGAAAACAATAATAGAAAGAAGAAGATAAATCAATGGCACATAAAACAAGATGTATCTCAGGACATCCACTACTCAAAAACCCACTATATATATTGCATATATCAGAAATATGAGTGAAGATACAAAGCTTGTTCTAACCATGGAAAATTTTAAGGATGGAAATTTATTGTGAAGTTTAGAAACCTTGGCAAATATTGTAGTGCATCATATGTAATCCATAAAATGTTTGACAATATTTTTGTAAAAATATTGCAATTTCTAATAATTATATATGTCTATATATATACTTTTGACAAATTTTAAGGTGAAATAATTTTATACTATAAAATTTGTGCGAATCATTTAAAAAAAAAGGGAAATGAACGAATCTTTTTTTTGGAAAAAGCATGGAAAATTAGCCCACCTGCGAATATTAGCCCCTAAAATTTTCCTTGGTTCTCACTAGAACAATTCCGCACAAGTATGCTCAACTCTCTCAACTCACAAGCAAGCACAAGCCAAATCCCTTAGCCTCTTCTGCTTCTCTCCAAACCCCTATTTCCTTGCACAATTCCTATGGCTGAATAGCCCATATTAATGGGAATCTAGTGCATCCAAAAATACACAATCCAAACAAGGTCCAGTTCTTGATTGCATGCATGATCTATAGTCTCAGTAAATCATACAACTGATAGTACATTGTCCCTGCACTCTAGTCTCAACTGGGTCTTTCTCAGAATCGACATGCATGAGTTTCTGATGAGGGAATCTTGTTGGCTTATTGGGGCCTGACCCAGGTTCAGAAGTGTTTTAGCCAAAAAAATCCTGAAACTACCGGCCCTTTCGGCAATAGTCCATGGAGCGCGGACTGAGGTCTCACCCGAGGTAGTATGGGAGGGTGATGGAACTAGGTTTCCACATGCTAGGGACGTCTTGATGAGGTCCGGAGAGTTCACGAACCGATATTTTGCACTTGTATTGTTTTGCGCAGCTATACGACCTTCACATAGCCCTTATACCAAGCACGAGGAGGCATTGTCTAGATCCCTTACCCTTAGTATGTTTTATTATAGATCTGACTTAATTCAGTAGCCTTTATCAATCATTCAATATTCATAACAAGAGCGCACAAACATAAACCTGAAAGAGATGCATAAAACCATAACAGAATAATAAACGCATATATCTATGAGCAGGTGCACAATATTTCAGAAACACTTATCTTTTATTAATCTTCTGTTCTGGTACAATCCAATTCCACCCTGTGCACTCAGCTGTAGGGGTCTGCGCACATAGCTATGGACTCTACCAGGCCTCTGTGCACACAACTGTAGAGCCTACTCTTACTACTACCACCTATGACTTGGACTTCCAGACTCAGTGAATATCGCTTTCAACAACTCATATCACTTGAGATCAAGACTAACAAAAGCTACCTTCTACACTTAGAGCCTTGCTCTATTTATACATTCCCATGGTCGCGACACCTTCTAGATTAAATTACAATATTTTAGGGTGGACTACGCTTTGACTTAACTTATTACAATTCGTGCTCTATGCACTTCGTGGAGCCTTTATGATACCATTACCTAAAATTGTGGGCTTTAAGCCCCAAAACCGTTATGCTACCCAATAGGCCCCCAACACAATCATCGTGACTCATCCCAAGTCACTCGTTGGTGTGGTGAGATGCGCCTTCTTTCAACTACATGGAGCACTGAGACTGTGCTTCACCCTGTTAGTCAGACAGTCGGCCCACTCATGTAGGGCTTCAGGTGACTGCTGTTTACTCTTCCTGGGAAGGGCTCTCCATTAAGCTTGACGAGCTAGACCGCACCTCCATATGTGACCTCTTTCACCACATATGGTACCAACCAATGCATTCGAGGTTTTCCAGGGAATTTTTCAAACTTATTGTCATACATCAATACTAAATCGTTTACTTTGAATGTGCACAACTTGATATGACAATCGTGTCAATCTTTCTCGCATTGTTTCTGTACCTACTGATGGAATCCCACCAGAAACTATTCTTCCTCGAGTTCTTCCAGTTGTGCAAGCCTCTCTTCCAAGGCATCCCGATCTACCATGCCTATCATCGCTGCTAATCGCAAATTGGGTACAATGTATTCCATTGGAATGACAACTTTCATGCCATAGACTAACCTGAAAGGTGTTTGACCCATAAATTTCTTGCATGTGGTTCTGTATGCCCATAAGACGACAGGTATGCACAAGTCCCAATATTTTCACTACGTGTTACATACTTTGGTCAGCGTAGTCTCCAGAATATTGTTGAATGCTTCTACTATCCCATTAGCTTGCGGGTGGTACGACATGCTTTGCTGATGATACACCTGGAACTCCTCAATGAGTGTGCTGATAGTTTCATTTAGGAAGTGCATTCCGTGGTCACTTGTTAGAATTTTTGAGAATCCAAACCACGTTAACACACAGTCAAATAAAAATTTCATAGTTATAGTAGCCATGAAGTCCTTAACTGACTATGCTTCCACCCATCGAGTCAGGTACTCTGACATGGTGATGATATAGCATGCACCCGTATTCCCTTGAGGTTTGATGGGCCCCACAAAGTCTATCGCCCATTTTTTGAATGGCTGCAGCGTCATCTGTGGATTGAGTGGCATCTCATCCCTTCATGATGGTTTCACATCACAGGCCTGATAGTACACTTTTGAATCTTGATGTAGAGTTGACCACCATAGTCTAGCGTGAAGAATCTTCTGTGCTATAGCCCGTCCCTTATAGTGTCCTCCTGCAGCCCCCCCATGTGCTTCTTCAAGGATCTGCCCTCATTCAAATTTAGGTACATATCTTCATAATATCTCATCGTTTCCCATTTTGTAGAGGTTCCCCGTGATAATAGAAAAATCTGCCACACGTACCACCAATTCTTTCTTCTGCTAGACTGAATATCCCTACGGCGCGGTCCATGTGGTTAAGAAATGGATTATATCATTGAAGTGGCTATCTAAGACGTGTACTACATAGGGATGTGCATCAGGTAGTCCTTCCTCCAAATTTGTTGGCTCCTCACCATTCTCAATTCATGATAGGTGATCTGGTCCTGCATTTAAGCATCCCGGCTTTACGATGACCTTGAAGTCATACTCTTGAAACAGTAACAGCCATCTGCATATGTGCCCCCCCAACACAGGCTTGTTCACCAGGTATTTCAACACGGAATGATCGGTATACATCTTGAAGTGCCCACCAAGTAGATAGTGGTGGTATTTCTAGAGTGCATATACCATCGTCAATCCCTCGCGCTCAGTAGTAGAGTAGTTCTTTTGGACTTTGGACAACTACTGACTTGCGAACGCGATCAGGTGATCAATGCCTTCCACACCTTCCTATGTGAGTACAACGCCCAATGCAATACACGACGCATCAACATGTACATGAAATTTGATGTCCCATTTTGAGAAAACCAAAATGGGAGTGAACGCCATTTTTTGCTTGAGAACCTCTAGAATTTTCTTACAATCATCATTCCAATAATATGTAGCATCATTTTTCAACAACTATTCCATTAGTGCCGCGATTTGTGCATAGCTTTTAATAAACTATCGATAGTAGCCAGTGTGCCCCAACATGGTGGGTAATTGTTTGACACTTTGCGGCGCTTCTAGATTGAGAATAACAACAATCTTTGCAGGGTCCACCATTAGGCCTTGTTTGCAAACCACATGGCCGAGAAAATTTCCAAATGGGATGAGGAAGATACACTTCTTAAGATTCAGTGCAATCTGGTGTCGTTGGCAAGTATCCAACATCAACCGTAAGCTTGCTATATGGTTTTTAACTAACCTAAATAAATTCCAATCATCGAAATAGACCTCCAAAAACTTGTGGATGAAATCCTTGAATGTGACCACCACTACGCATGAAAATATCATTGGCACGTTCTTCAGTCCAAAGGGAATAATAGTGTACTGAAAACAACCCCATTCGGTTGCGAAGGTTGTCTTGCTCCTATCTTCTAGCATGATCTTGATCTGATGGTACCCTGAGAATCCATCTGTCAATGAGTAAGCTTCCTATCTACCAACATTCTCCAATACTTCATCTGATCCAGGTGGATATTGGTGGCCACCTGCCAAGTCCACCTGGACCCCCACCATTGTCTTTCTCAGCATTTTCAGTTTCCTTAATTGTAGCACAACTTACTATTTTTAGTAGTTTTTCGGGTCCTGAACTTCCGGAGCTGTTTTGAGGCCCTAAACGACGTTTTTTGGGAAATCCAGGGGCAACATGGGTCCATGAAATGGACCGATGTTGCCTGTTCCAACAATGATAGTGCTCGGATAGATCTTTCTAATGAGCTATTGTACGCGTCAAACGGAGATCACATGCCAAAGTTACGACCCCGGGAAGTTGATGTACCAATTTACCCCCAAACGGGGCCCACAGTTTGGCGTTTCATCTCCTAGGGTTAGGTTTTGGAATGTTAAGGGTTTTCCATTGTTTCTCAACAATAAATAGGCCTTCGAGCCTCATTGTAAGATAGTTCAGAGGCATGTAGCCATCACATATCTTCTCAGAGATAAGCTACCATCGCCCTAGCTGGTTTATTTCCATTTCTGGTTGTAAGCATTATTTCAGTATTTTCCATTAATGAAATGAAGTATTATTTCCGCTGCATCTTTGTGTATATGGTTATCTCTGTGATTTGTTGCATTCTTGTTTAAATCTGGATCAGTGGTATCAGAGCGGTCTGCTTTTTCTCTGTTTTTCTTTGCATGTCCCCAACAAGGCCGGGATATAAGGAGTTAGGGCTTGAACTGGTTGAACCTTTGCAAGACTAGCCCCGCAAATCCCGACGGCCTCCCATGGCGGACGAGAAGAAAGACGAGGGGGCAGGAGATCCCATCAAAATCTTGCTCGAAGAAGCCCTCGAGCGACAACGGAACGCGATGATGGACATCTTTGCCCAGATCCTTCAGCGGCTACCTAGAAGAAACGCATCGGCTTCCAGCAGCTACTCTAGAAACGCCACACCCTTTAAGGTACAAGTTAATTTTGAAATCCCCATATTCGAGGGTCAGATAGACGCAGATGCCGTAGATAAATGGTTAAATCTGCTAGAGGGTTATTTTTCTGTTCATGAATTTTCGAGTCGGGAAAAGATTGTTTTTTCTCTTCTCAAAGCAGCCCCCCACGTCAAGGACTGGTGGGAAACCTACTGCGAGCAGAAGGATGAAAGTATTGGCTCACTATTTTCAGCCACACCCACCTGGGATTCGTTCCGAGATGCCATCAAGGAGCAGTACTACCCTGTCGGAATCTATGAGGATGAATACATAAAGTGGACCACGCTGCGGCAGGGAAGGGACCAAGACGTGCCGGAGTTCACCAATCTTTTCCATACCCTTCGCACAAAGTTGGGTATCAAGGATTCGGAACAACATTTGATACTCAAATACCGTGGCTGCCTGCACAAGTACATCCAGGAAGAAATACAATTCCTAAACATCCCCTCGCTCAGCGCAGCATACCGATATGCCGTCAAGGTCGTGCAGAAGTTTAAACAAAAGAAGCGAGACTTTGGATCTGCGAATCCAAAGCAGGGGAAAGGTGCCCCTAAACCACAGAACAAAGGACAAAGCCAAGGCGGGACAGCCCAAGACAACCAGCTGAAGCCGCAAGCAAAGAACAGCGCCGCGAAGCCGAGAAAGGACACTGGAAAATGGTGCGAGTTCCATAAGAGCTCCACTCACAACACAAGTGAGTGTCGGGCCAAGTAGTCACTGGTGGCTGAGCTAAAGGTTTCAGAATCAGATGCATGTTCCGACTCTGAGTTAGAACCCAATAAGGGGTATGAAAAAGGGAAGCAGATCATTGATGCAGATCCCAGCGCCACTGTTGCTACCGCAAAGATCTAGAAAAATGAACCCGAAGATCTAGAGGAGGAGGAGCATCTCTTCCACTCCCAGATGTGGGTAAAGGGCTCCCCGATACAGTTCATTGTTGATAGCAGGAGTCAAAAGAACCTCATTTCGGCAGAGGTCGTGAAGCGGTTGGGCTTACCGACCACAGCACATCCACAACCATACACCATTGGGTGGCTTCACCAAGGACGAGATCTTCGTGTGAGCTAGCAGTGTCGCCTTCCATACAACATCAAGCCCTTCAAGGATGAGGTATTGTGTGACATTGCTCCCCTTGAAGTTTGTGATGTATTACTAGGACAACCATACTTGTGGAAGCGACATGCTGTGTATGAATCAAGGCCCCGTGCTGTTATTATTACATTGGGAAATAACTTGTTCAGGATACCAGAGGTAGCACCACCTGCTGCCATCTCTTTGATTACTGCAAAACAATGCAGTAAGATCATTTCCAAAACCAGGAAATTTGTTTTCCTAATGATACGCCCTCAAGGAAAGAAGAAGACAGTGGCCGCGGCCTCCAAACGGCGTCCCTCTGCATGACAACTACAGATGGACAAGGTTGTGGAGGAGTACGAGGACATCTTCACCTCCCCGGCAGGGGTTCCTCTGCACTGTCAGGTCAAGCACTCCATCGATCTGACCCCAGGTGCGCCGCTACCCAATGGACCAATTTATTGGCGCTCCGTTCTGGAGAACAATGAAATCAAGAGGCAGATTCAGGAGCTCCTGCAGAAAGGTCACATCCATCCGAGTTCATCGCCCTGTGGGAGCCCGATCGTGTTGGTACAGAAGAAGGATGGGACGTGGAGACTCTGTATTGACTATCGGGCGCTGAACAAGATCACTGTTCGTAATAGGTACCTGATCCCGCGGATTGATGACCTCCTAGACCAACTAAAGGGGGCGAAATATTTCATCAAGATCGATCTGAAGTCAGGATATCACCAGGTACCAATCGAACCCTCCGATGTGTGGAAGACTGCCTTCAAATCCAAGGAGGGCCTCTTCGAATGGTTGGTCATGCCTTTCGGATTGACGAATGCTCCTGCAACCTTTATGAGGCTAATGGATGACATCTTGCGGCCATTCACCAACTCCTTTGTAGTAGTATACTTGGATGACATTCTGATCTTCAGCCAGAGTTGGGAAGAGCACCTCCACCACATCCGACAGGTTCTCCAAACACTGCGGCAACACAAGCTATGTGCCAATTTGGAGAAATGCACTTTTGGCATGACCCAGGTTCAGTATCTGGGATACATCATTGATGAACAGGGGGTGCATGTCGATCCGGCCAAGATCCAAGTCATTCAGGATTGGCCCTCTCCAACCACTCTAACAGAGCTCCGCAGCTTTCTAGGTCTTGCCAACTTCTACCGCAGGTTTGTGTTGGGGTTTTCTCATATTTCTTGGCCCTTGAGTCAAGTCACCAAGGGCGGGGCGAAAGCAAAATTCTTTTGGTCTGAATCTCAACAGAAGGCATTCAGGGAATTGAAGGATCGCCTCTGCACAGCACCAGTGCTCGCGTTACCAGATTTACAACAACCATTTGAGGTCAAGACAGATGCCTCTGACTATGTTATTGGGGCAGTCCTTACTCAACATGGACATCCAGTGGCATATCACAATGAAACACTTTCAGACACAGTCCGGAAGTACCCCACTTATGATAAAGAGATGTATTCCATTATACAGGCCTGCCGACAATGGAAGCATTACATTTTGGGGAAGGAAACGGTCATCCACACAGACCACCGACCTCTGCAGTTCATACAGACCCAAGGGAAATTGCAGAATGATCGCCATCAGAAGTGGTCTACATACCTGCAACAGTTTCACTTGAATATCAAGTATAAAAAGGGTAGCACCAATAATGTTGCAGATTGCCTCAGTCGGCCACCGATCATGGCACTAACCACTGTGCTCAACTCTTGTGGGCACGAGACTGCTGATTGGCCACTTCTCTACAAAAGCGACCCAGAATTCGGCCACACATACCAGACACTCTTGGAGGGTCGGCATGTTGCAGATTTTCACCTCCAGGACGCCCTATTATGCCACCTCGGTCACCTTTGTGTTCCTTCAAGCGAGCGTGCCAAGATGATTTGGGAAGCACACTACAGTCGGGCTGCTGGGCATTTTGGGGTCGAGAAAACAGTGGCAGTACTGCAAAATTATTTCTATTGGCCGAATCTTCGACAGGATGTTGGGAAGTACATCCGATCATGTACTACTTGTGCCATTGCCAAACCGACCATTAAGAAGCACGGCCTCTATACCCCGTTGCCTACCCCTAGTCGACCTTGGGAATCCATCTCCACGGATTACATGTCAGGCCTTCCTTCCACTAAGCATGGAAATGACTGTGTTTTTGTGGTCGTCGAAAGGTTCTCGAAGATGGCCATTATGATGGCCTGCAAGAAGAATATCACAGCAGAAGCCACTGCTAAACTCTTCTTTGAACGAGTGTGGGTGCACTTTGGGATCCCACAGTCTATCATCTCAGATTGGGACAGTCGGTTTCTCAGCACATTTTGGTCCAGTCTCTGGTCAATGCTGGACACCAAACTCACGAAGTCCACAGCCTTCCATCCTCAAACTAATGGCCAGACAGAGGTTGTCAACAGGATGATTGTGCACATTCTGCGCATGTATAACTCAAAGCATCCACGCACATGGGACGAGAGCCTCCCCTATGTTCAGCACAGCTACAAACGAGCTCTTCACAGCTCCACTGGCCATAGCCCTTTTCAGGTGGGTTTGGGATTCCAGCCACTATGCCCCATTGATGTGGCCATGCCCCTTGCAGCTACTCACATGAATTCAGCTCATGTCCAGTCCGAAACAGATAAGGCCACCAGCTTCATTGAGCGCATCCAACATATTCGCCAGCAGATCCATGACATTCTTGAGAAATCAAATGCCAAGTACAAGCAGCGACATGATCAACACCGGGTGCCACACAAGTTTCAGGTGGGCGACAAAGTCTGGTTGCATTTGCAAAAGGAACGCCTTACTGGAGCCTATCGGAAATTGAGACCACTCCGATATGGTCCTTACACCATTACTAAGGCTATGGGAGACAATGCATTTGAGCTCAGCATTCCCCCATTCCTTGGCCTGCACCCAGTGTTCAATGTGGACCGCCTTCGGCCATACTTTCCACCATTGCTAGACACATCCGACATTGCAGAACAACTCAAACCCACAGAATTAAATCCAGATTGCATGGAAAAAGCTGCAACTGATCGGATCATGGACACACAGATCAAGGACACTCGCCAACAGAATATCCAACTGTATCGAGTTGTCAAAGCAGGCCAACTCCTTCAGCAGGGCAAGTGGCTCACCAGGGAACAAGTTCAGCAGAAGTTTCCTCATCTCATGGAGGAGCTCAATGCAATGGGGACCATTGCTTCCTAAGGGGGGAGGAATGATCCAGGTGGATATTGGTGGCCACCTGCCAAGTCCACCTGGACCCCCACCATTGTCTTTCTCAGCATTTTTAGTTTCCTTAATTGTAGCACAACTTACTATTTTTAGCAGTTTTTCGGGTCCTGAACTTCCGGAGCCGTTTTGAGGCCCTAAACGACGTTTTTTGGGGAATCCAGGGGTCCATGGACCGATGTTGCCCGTTCCAACAATGATAGTGCTCGGATAGATCTTTCTAATGAGCTATTGTACGCGTCAAACAGAGATCACATGCCAAAGTTACGACCCCGGGAAGTTGATGTACCAATTTACCCCCAAACGGGACCCACAGTTTGGCGTTTCATCTCCTAGGGTTAGGTTTTGGAATGTTAAGGGTTTTCCATTGTTTCTCAACAATAAATAGGCGTTCGAGCCTCATTGTAAGACAGTTCAGAGGCATGTAGCCATCACATCTCTTCTCAGAGATAAGCTACTATCGCCCTAGCTGGTTTATTTCCATTTCTGGTTGTAAGCATTATTTCAGTATTTTCCATTAATGAAATGAAGTATTATTTCCGCTGCATCTTTGTGTATATGGTTATCTCTGTGATTTGTTGCGTTCTTGTTTAAATCCGGATCATCATCTCTAAATGGCGTTGGGAATGGATCATGAACACTAGCATCATCAAGCTTCCTAAGGTCCATGTAGATTCAAATTTCACCCTTCTATTTTTTCTGCTGCACTATCATAGGACTCACCCAGTCGGATTCTTCCACTAGTTCAATAATTCTTGCTGCAAGCATTTTTTCCAACTCTTCGCAGACCTTTTCCTTATACTTCATATTCAAATGGTAAGGACGCTGCTTAATTGGCTTCGCGGTCAGTTTTAGAGCAATCTTCATCATCCCTAAGTCACCAAGGATCCCCTTTAACTCTGTGATTTTGGTCGAGAACAAGTCTTGATATTCTCAAAGTAACTCAATGACCTTATCCACTGTGGCATCATCCCAATAGTACCCAAGCATTGCGTACTTTGGCTCCACATCTGTACCAATGTTTACCTACTTTGTTTTCAGTGGTGTAGTGATGTCGAGGTCCTCGATTGATGGTCCTGAAACTTCGCAACTCCCTTCATTTTCTGGAATATTAATATTTCGGGGGTCATCATCATCATCCTCCACTTGTACATTGTAACATTCTATGGCATGGCTTAACTGAGGTGACCATACTGGTTGGACTATTTCTTGTGGTTCTTGTGGTCTTTCGAAAATGGCAGCTTTCACAGCTTGCAACACATTGTCAATAGTATCCTCCCATGGGTCTTCAAATGAGAATGTTAACAAATATCCCTCGCGCAAGACATCCCATTCACCCGTACCATGTCAGAGTTCTATCTCGGTATACCAGTTCCTTGGGATGACATTCAGGGTATGATAGAATAAGTGTACCCATTCAGGTTTAGGTTCTTCTCCATAGGCCTTGGTCCATTTTGTGAGGTGCGTGTGTGGTCATCACGTCCATTGTGTTTCTCGATTATTTGTAGTTCCAGTTTCCCAAAATGTAGCCGCGTCATTCTCCTATAGCTGTGCTAGTTTTCAAAGTTTCCTTGATGTGTTCCCCACCAACACACGGGTGTCGCATGCAGTGCCCACTTCAATGCATCGAACCACTGGTGCTCTGGTACTGCGCTCTCAAACTTGTTCAAGAATTCATCTATCACTGTCAATCCATCATATGTCGGTAGATCTTGGACCTGGGTTGTTACACAATGCAGTGATTTAGTCATCATGTTGCAATTCAGCGTTGTCACTTCACTCAACCAATTGTGCCAGTGTTCATGTTCTTTGTCTGAATTTGAAGGGCAGGAACTTGAGCGCTCCCACGAAAACCTTCCATCTACAGTCGGATTTAGAAAATCTTGGTCTCGTGAAGTTATCTTGTAGATACAATCCAGCTCATCATCGCTTCCATCATCACACACAGGTTCAGTGTAGTGCTCTCCTTCAGCTGAATCCAGTGGAACTACTATGCGTGGGGACTTTTTCTCAAATATCATCTTCCTCTTTTTCAAGTTGATCACTCCATTCATTTCCATGGCCCAGTCTATTCCTAGCAACGTAGGGTAAGGGTTACTGTCATCCACAATCTCTATTACCCATGCTCACACCTTCGATATCCACTGTTACCCCTTGCAATCTCCCCATGGGTAAGATCTTTTCTTGGTTCACCATCCATAATTGAATAGGAGACCACTGTAATGCAGGCCTGCCCATGCGTTCCCATGTCTTCTTTGGTAACACATTCGCATCCGAACCCAAGTGTAAGATTACCTGATCCATTTCATACTCACCAATCTGCGCTGTTAATCTCATTTCCCTCCCGGTGTGCAGTGCATGCCTTCCTAGTTTCTAGACTACGCGTGGTTCATCGGACCCTCCACACCTAGCGATCAACCCTTGTAGTACTTTAACTACCTTATTGTCACGCAACAGTTTCATGCATGTCTCTACAAATGTAGTAAGCATAGAAGTATCCATTCCTAGCTCTAGTTTATCCTTACTACCTGAAGTAGAGGTCTCCGTGAAGCTCTTCTTAGCTTCCATAAATGTTTCCCTTGCATGCTGCAAGTCAATCTTAGGTTCCTTCGTAGGAGCTTTACAAACCCATGTATCATCCTCGGGTTGCTTTCGCTTATCTTCTCCTGTGGTTGGACCACTTCTAAGCACCATGTTCATGTCGGGGTCTTCTTTACGCAGTTTAGACCTCATCATTTGGATGTTCTAAGTCAGAGTAGGTTGTAGTACCCCTTTCTCATGCATCTGTGTGATCAACATTGGACAATCTACCGCTTCATGATCAAACTGATAACAATACAGACAACACATTTTGGTGAGATTCGTACAGTCACGCTCATAGTGCCCAGGTCCTCCACAATTATAGCAAATTAACTATCCGCGCCCTTGTCCGGGTCCCATTCCTCCTTGTCCTTGTTTGCATCCTTGGAATCCACTGTGTTCTATTGTTGTGGCTGGATCTTGACCTTGCGCCTTGATCTGCATCCTATAGACATGTGTTTGATCCATAAAAAATTCATAACTTTGACAATTTCGCTCATCGTGGCCCACTAATCTACAAAAGTTACAAAATAGTTGTTGCGGAGTTTGTGTATACTTCTGTAACAGGTGACAGTTTCTCGTAGTGTGCTTTCCTCCCACTTGACAAATCACACACCAGAGCATGAGTGCTGCACTTGGCCCTACCTATGCCTCTGGTCTCAATGGCATTGGTCCCCCTCCTGCCAAGTAGTTCACTAATATCGGACAATGATACTTATCATGGCCCTGGCCCTTACATTTTATGCACCACACTTCTTCGTGTGCTTTTGGACGAGGCGCCCTATCCTACTTCAGACTTTTCATCTCCAAGTAGAGGTTTTGTAGTTATGCATGGATATGTTGGACTCCCAACCCAAGATCATGTATCAGGGTTTCATGCAGCCTCATCGCCATTTCCAATGCTTCTGCCTTGATTGAAAGCTTCTGTTGTGACAGTGCCATCCTCAGGTGTGGTGTTAAAGATGCCACAAACCATGCGTGGTGCTGCGCATCCGTCAGTGTCATATTAACCTCATGGATCATACATTTTAGTCTCTGATCCAGATCCTAGGGGTTCTTACCTGGAAGCATCGCAATATCTTTAAGCTCGATGATCGACTGTGTTTCAGATTTTGACCAGCTAAATTTTCTGTTCAGCGCATTCTAAATCTTCGCTATTCCCGCATTTGGGTGATCATTCAAGTGCTTGATATACCATGTTAGCGCACAATCTTGCAGTGCGCTTACCAATGTGGCCTTCTTAATGTCGTCATCCATGACCCCATGTGATTCCCACACTGCTCTTGCTACGAACCAAAACAGATCTGGATCTTCATTCCCTACTCCTCTGAATACAGGTAGCTTGATTGCACTCTCCATGCTGAACTGCGGGTTTGGTGGAGGTGGAGTGGTTGACGATGGAGGTGAAGTAGGTGAAGTGGGTGATGGCATAAGGGGAGGCAATAACTGTGGAATGCACTGCCTTATCAAACTGACCACACTCCTTGGTGAAACCCGAGCACGCTCTTCCTCACTCTCTCATGAAGGTGAAATTAAAGGACTGTTCCCTAGCGCTTTGATCCCTTTGTAGATCTTTCCACTCCGCGTTAGTCCACTCATTAATGTATTTTTATAACCCACTTTTCACATAACAACATCTTAATCTAGGTATTCAGGGATTTTATGTACCTACCTCACGGTCCCTTGAGAAAACGTCATTCTGCTTCGCTATAACTCACAGTTGTGTATATCGCGAACTCAATGATAAACCATCCTATTATCCGGTCGAGCCAATTGTCCACAACCCACACGATTTTATCTTCTGATGCCTCTAGTCTACGTACTAACTCTCAAGTCCACACTATTGGTCAATCGAGCTTGCACTTTCCCTGGTTGTCGGATAACCTCACGATCCAATCATACAGCTCTTAAGAGAAGGTCATGAAGAAGATTTCGTAGATTTTCATATATATGCAACGATCCAAGCACCTATTTTCAAATATCTGCGAAGTTCTATTTTCCTGTATCGCGAACTCGTGAAGCTTCTGATCCAACCAATCTTCAATTTCCTTCTTCATATGGTTCTAGTGTTTCGACATCACACATCCCTTAGGCAGATCCCAGTCCCAACAACAAAAACATTTGTTAGCTTGTTGGGGCCTGACCTAGGTTCATAAGTGTTTTAGCCAAAAAAATCCTAAAACTACCAGCCCTTTCAGAAATAGTACGTGGAGCACAGACTGAGGTCTCACCCAAGGTAGTAAGGGAGGGTGTTGGAACCAGGTTTCCACACCCTAGGGACGTCTTGATGAGGTCTGGAGATTTCACGAACCGATCTTTCGCACTTGTACTATTTTGCACAGCTATCCGACCTTCGTGTATCCCTTGTATCGAGTGCGAGGAGGCATTGTCTAGATCCCTTACCCTTAGTATGTTTTATTATAGATCTGACTTAATTTATTAGTCTTTATCAATCATTCAATATTTGTAACAAGATCATGCAAACATAAACCTTAAAGAGATGAATAAAACCATAACAGAAGAATAAACACACAGATCTATGAGCAGATGAAAAATATTTCAAAAACACTTATCTTTTATTAATCTTCTGTTCTAGTAGAATCCAATTCCACCCTACACACTCAGTTGCAGGGGTCCACGCACACAGCTGCGGAAACTACTAGGCCTCTGTACACACAGTTGTAGAGCCTGCTCTTACTACTGCCACCTACAACTCAGAATTCCAGACTTAGAGAAAATATCACATTCAACAACCCATATCACTTGAGATAAAGACTAAAAAAATCTACCTCCTCCACTTAGATTCTTTCTCTATTTATACATTCCCATGGTCCGCGGACCATGGGTATCCTGAAACCTTCTAGATTAAATTACAATATTTTATGGCGGACTACCCTTTGACTTGACTTATTACAATTCACGCTCTACACACTTCGCGGAGCCTTTACAATACCATTACCCAAAATTGTGGGCTTTAAGCCCCAAAACCATTACGTAGGGGATCCGCTACCCAACAAATCTTCAGTTAACTGGAGTAGCACTAGTGGATGCACTAGTGCACCAACTGACGATTAACTCTCTATTAGTTCCACAAATATTTTGGAACTAATTTAACTGAACTTAATTCAGTAAAATGAGTTATGTAATTATAAACCACAATTAAACTCATACATGACTTCAGAAAGACTTCCAACTCGAAATTCCTAATAAACTTAATTAACTATTTAGAAGTTGCTATGAGAATAGAATTCGATTTTAATTCTCAGTTTAATTCAAGGAAGAATTAAACTGGAATTTCTTATTGGCATTTCTCAACATTTTGTATAAATAAACAAGCCAGGGAAAATTTTAAGAACCACCCTAAATTTATATGTATAATAAATGGGAGAATCCTCATGATACATAGGAAAAATGGGAGATGATTTTATCACTAATATATATATATATATATATATATATATATATATATATATATATATATATATATATATATATATATATATATATATATATATATATATATATATATATAGATATAGATATGTTGGAGAATCTCTCACCAGATTATATTATCTTGTAAAGTCATGGCGAATCTTTCACTGAATAATAAAACATTGTGAAGTCTTGGTGAATGTTTTGTTAAAGTATGAAACCATATATGATAATAATAAAACATATTCATTAAACTGTAATATACTAACATACATGTTTGGAAAAAAGAAACATAATTTTCACTTCCTACAAACAATGTTGCAAGTTTTAGTGGCCATGTTTGTCATGGTAGGAGAAGTTAATGTTTTCTCTACCACTTTTGTCAAGCTACTACCTTTTCCAAGCTATCAAATTTCTTTCTTATTCCATAGACTCCAATTGTGAGATAAAAAAAAACACGTCAAGTTTGTTTACCCCAACACGCCAACAAGTAGCAAGCCCCAACTATATAATATAATGAAGTAGTAGGTATCCCAAAGGCCCAAAGGGGATCTAATGGAAAGATGTGAGCATTGTCAGAAGCCTTCCAATCAATATATAAATATATAAATGTAGATTTATTATTATTTTAATTGGAAATGTTCAATTAAATAATAAAATTTAATTACGTCTCTCCCAATCTAAATTTTTTATTAGCATAATTTACTACCTTCATACCATTTTTAACAGCATTGTAACATGTGGATTAATTTCCTTTTTGGTGCACAATATCCACCTTTTAGGGCAATGTGGTGCATTGAACCAACCCCTACAGATCATTATGACAAAATAAGAATAGTAGAGAAGATGAAAGGTTGTACAAACCAGCATATTTTTCAAACAACTAATCCAAGATCAGTACCTTAACTTTTTCATGAAGATATCATATTGAGAATGTTTGAAAAATGGTGGGAAATCTAGGCAGTGAATATCTCTCTTTTGTGAGGGTGATGTGGAAAGAGTTAAGATTTCATTGTTTTGAATTTTTTTTTGTTAAATCAGAAAAACCAATATTAATGGAGATATTGGTATTTTTTTCTAAATTTTGTGAAGTGACTAAATTTAGCTTTAACCATTCACCTTAAGATTTCTTTTACAATATAATTTCCTAAGTCTATTTAATATCTTCATTATCATAAAAATTAACCTATATCCATCTTAACTCCACATCTACCACTCTTAGAGGGATGAAATCTATTTATCCCTCCCAGAACTTGGTAGACCCGGAATTAAGATGGATCTAAGCTGATAGAATTTCCCCTTTATATAGTCTATGCTCACAAGAATACCATGGTATTACCATGGGTCAATACCATGGGTTATCATAAACCTGGAGCTTAAAAACTACTATTAGTAATTTATAAAAATTAATAAAATTAATAATTGATTTTTATTTTATTTTTTTATTTTAACCAAGTTAAAATGTTTAAGTGACATTAAATTACGAAATCGATTTTTACTCTTGATCTACCAAACCCCAAGAGGGATCAAATATTTTTTCACTCTATGTTAGTTTGCATATCATGATATTTGATCGAGAGTAAAGATGGATCTATGCTAGTTTAATTCCCCACTTTAAATACGTTGCATTACATGTGAATACCATGGGTCAATACCATGTGGCATATTTATTTTTATTAATACTAATATTAGGGTTAATAATGTTTTTTTGCATGGTATTAATAATAGTTTGGCCCATGGTATTTCACCCATAGGCTTCACCTAAATATAACACATTTTTTGACTGTTTGTAAATATAAGGTGGCTTATGGAGTAAATATAAAAAATGTTTTATTTATTTACCATACCTCTCGTTTATTTATATTTTTATTAATTTACCATACCTCTTTTATAAATATGGTATTTGGCCCATCGGATTCAATTAAATAAAAGCTCTTTTTTGAGCCTTCTTAAATAGAAAGAGGGTTATGGACTAAATATAGAAAGAGGTTTTATTTATTTGCCATACCTCCACTTTATTTATATTTTTATTTATTTACACGCTTGCATGTTCATAAATATAAGGTGACATATGGAGTAAATATAAAAAATATTTTATTTATTTACCATACCTCTCGTTTATTTATATTTTTATTAGTTTGCCATACCTCTTTTATAAATGTGGTATTTGGCCCATAGGATTCACTTAAATGAAACCTCGTTTTTGAGCCTTCTTAAATAGAAAGAGGGTTATGGACTAAATATAAAAAGAAGGTTTTATTTATTTACCATACCTATAGTTTATTTGTATTTTTATTTATTTACCATACCTTTGGAGTAAGTATAAAAAGAGCTTTTATTTATTTACCATACCTCCACTATATTTATATTTTTATTTATAACTATCATAAATACATTTTCTTAAAAATTAGGGTGAATAGAATATTGTAACTCCTAATTTCAAGGGCTAAATTTACATTTTTTTTACCCTCTCCCTTAAAATAAGGTGGGCTAACGTCCATATCTAATTTTTTTATAAAATAAATTTGAGGTGATTTGTAACAATGTACTATGATACAAAATATTTTCCCAATAAAAATATAAAACCCATTAATTTAGCCCAAGGGCGAAAATTCCCCCCTAAAATTTTCCATGAAACAAGCTAAGGGACTCATTAGGATTCAAAGTTTTATTTTAGCCAAGAGGCCATTGAGCTAAAGCACATTTTACTATTATTTTGATGATGTATTTGACACTTTTTGAATGATAATGAGAAGTTTTGTTTTGATCTAGCACTAAGTTTATTCAGAGGGCTGAAGATCTTAGGTTAGGGCCCAACCCTAGCAAGAGAAGTTCCTCTCTTATGGAGTAATTTCTGAAGTTTATTCATGTTTCTTTTAGCCTAGAGGATTGATTAAGTTGTTTCTCATGCATGTTTCCTTTATCTTAGAGGGTAAATTAGTTGTTGCAGCTTAGTAGAGTAAAGTCCATAAAAAATCCTGTGACGGTGACCCCTATCTCATCTTCCTCATGGGATCATGATTAGAGGACCCCACTATCACAACCCAAAAACAGAGTGTGATTTCCTATTCATTGCATAGATCAAGTTTTAGCATTTGTTAGATAGTTGTTTATGATTTCTTGGAAATATTTATATTTTTTATTTTGCTTCTCATGATTGTTGTAGCTTAGGAGGTAGTTCATTTCATAGATCAAGTTCTTAGCATTAGTTAGATAAGTTTTTCCAAATTCAACTCATCTTTTCCACATTGACTTCTAATAATTTACAAATGAAAAGAGAAACAAGTGCATGTGTTATTGCAGGTTTGTTGGATCTGAAGGCAAGGAATTCTTTCACCAACCCCATTTAGGTCTTCTCCACCTTCTTTTGATGCATGCCAACCCATGTTCTAGAACTCTGTTTTCAATCACTGTGAGCAGCCATGTTAGCCCAAATCCGACCTTCTTGATGTACTGGGCTTGGCTAAGGGTGTTTATCACATTCCCTACACACCCCACAAACTTCATACCACCTTACAACACTTCATCTCACAATTCTTACCCTCCAAACCTCTCAGCCCACTTCCTGTATCATTTCAGGAGATCCTGTAGCAGTACAGGAATCCTATAACAACATCTTGTAGCACACCTGTAGCAACCTGTTGTGACCCTATTGTGACCTGCAATGATATCCTAGCTTAGTTTAGGAGTAGTTTGACCCCTCAGCTTTGGTTCCATGACCATAATTGCCACCTAGACCAGTCCATTAACTCCTTTTCCCTTCCTGCAAGATCAGATAGCATTAGTTCTTTCATTTCTAAATTTAGCAATTAGAACTTTATCTACTTTGCAAGTGTGAACTAGATAGTCAGTACATGCATTCTTGAATTATGAAATGGTAGATTAATCTTCTGTTTTCAAGAAACTGTGATAGCTAGATGATTGAGTGAAAGTTAACATAGTTTCCCTTCTGCAAATTAGCATAAGATTTGTGTCCTTTCATAGCATTTACAAGTTGACAACTTTCATTTTCTGAGTTGAAAAAAAATTACTTTCTTTGCACTAGAACTAACCTTTACATTCTGATTTCAGTAGTTAGACTCATTTCAGTTCAGTAGAGGAATGGTCTGGAACCCTAATGATCAAGAGACCTAGTTGAGGGTGGCATGAGTAGGATGATGCATTTACTATGTATACAACACTGCCACCTCTAAGTTTGTATGAAACCTCAGGTCGATAAAGTAAACTTGGTAGTCTTTGGAGTTGCAACATTATTTTTGCAATACTGAGGCTCATCACTTTTTGGCATTATTTTTTGTGAGGTGTCTAGGTAGATGTAATTTATGCTTTTCTTTCAGATTTTCATTCAGTAGATGGATGTTATTCTTGCTTTCCTTTTTGTTTTGAATTTGGTTTTGAAAACACACATAAAAAGAAATTTTATTTCATGCCTCGTAGGAGTAGAGAAACCTTTGGGAAATTCTTGCCAAATACCCCCACACCATCAAATAGTCAACCTTCACTCTTCTTCAGTGACTATCAACATCCCTTTCTGACTGCAGGGGAGTTAGAGGACCCCTTAGGTGAACAACCTAAGATCTTTGAAGAGCCTATTGGGGAAGAAGAAGAATAAACCATTCCACATACCTACACCATGGCTGAAAACAAAAATGAGGGTACTTTTCCCATCAGAGAGACTAATGGAGATGTTAGGATGAAAAATATAAGTCCTTTTGCCCTTCCTCACTTCCATGGCTTAACCTCAGAGGACCCTGATAGCTTTTTGTTTGAGTTTTTTTTTGTTTGTAGAACTTATGATTATACCTCTGATTACTAGAATTTGATGTTGTTCCCATCCACCCTTAAGGATGTAGCCTTGCACTACTTCATGGGTCTACCTGGGGATATCATCACTACCTAGGCTCAAATGAAAAAATACTTCAACAACAAGTACAAGTACTATTTTAGGTCCAAATATACCAAAGAGAAAATATTTAGAATGACTCTTGGACCAGATGAATCCCTGAAAGACTATGAGGAAAGATTCCAACTCAGGTGTAAAAGGGCCAAATGCACCCTTGATCCTGAATCACTCAAGTTAGCCCTTCTTAGAGGAATCAGGGAGGATATACTGGAAACCCTAAACATGTTGTCTGGAGGAGACATTTATCAACTACCATATGAAAACATCAAAATAGTATTCAAAAACCATTCTAGGGCTACTAGGAAGAAGGGTAGGTCTAGTCAAGCTTTGGCCAGTTCCTCTTCCTCCACCTCATCTATCAAGAATGAAATTGGAAACATGTTGGAGGAATTTAAAATTGAAATTTTGTACACAATTTCTCTACAAATGAACACCATGGAGATCAAGAGGAGACAAAAGGAAGCAGAGAGAATATTAGCTATATTTTTCCCTAAATGCACTAGAAGGCACCCCAGAAATGAATGTAAATTAAACGTCACAGAGGTATACATGATTTGTGAGGAAAACCATTCCACAGATAAATGTCCTTATTTTCCTAGATTGAAATTTGTATACCAAGGGGAAAAAGGTGGAGTTGAACAACTTGGTTACATCAATCAAAGGAGGCCTCAATGACCTCAGCCATACCATAGGGCATGTAAGGTGCATCATATTCATATTACCATCCCAGCTAGAATGCACCCCTGCCCTCTTATTATTTTCCTACTCATCCTTCATAGTCCACACCTTCTCCTTGGCCTTATGCACATTAGTATCCTCCCTAACCTATCAATCTAACATTCCAGTCATATGCTTTTACACATTCTCGGTTCAATATCTCATCACAAGGTTGGAGGCCTCAATTCAGCCAAACACTTGCTTTACTACCTCCATCTCCATCTCGACCAAAACTCATTCATTCTGATCCACCCAACCAACCTCAGTTGCCTACTGAAAAAAATCTAAACCCAAACAACAAGCATACACAACATGTCTATAATGGAGAGACATCTTACCCTGCCTATGCTATGGAGATTCAAGAAATCAACCTCAGGTCTGGAAGAGTGCTCCGAGATAACCAACCTCCATATCCACCTGAGTAGCTTGAAGAAAAAAAGGAAGAGAGTGTCCCTCAAGAAATTCCACCTCCTTTTCCTGAAATATTGATCCATCCTAATCAGCACACCCCAGAAGAGACTGAACTTCTAGTAGAATTGAAAAAAATATTTGTTAAAATCCCACTCCTCCAAGCTATCAATGATGTTCCCATATACAACAAGCTTATAAAATAAAAATTATTCAAGCATACTGGGAGGAGATAGAAAGACAACCCTACTATCAATTTCATTAGTCAATTGTCTGATCTAATGCTGGGAGAGTGATTTTCCCAAAGTGTCTAGACCGTGGAAGTCCTGTGGTAGATGTACACATTGATGGCATCATTGTCCCTCACACCTTGATTAATATTGGGTTGCCATCAATGTGATGACTAAGGAAACCATGATCAAACTAAACCTACAAGGATCTTTGATAAATACCACCACAGTGTTGCAACTTATAGATAGGTCCACAATGGCTCTTGAGGGAGTTGTTGAGGATGTATTGGTCTCTATTGATTCCTGGGAGTATCTTGTTGACTTCCTAGTTCTCCAGCCCAAGAACAAATTTAGTTGGATATCCTCTCATCCTTTGAATACCATGGCTAGCCACTGTTGATGCTTACATAAATTGCAGAGTGGGGAACATGCCCATTACAAATGGGAATTTATCCAAACAGTTTGTATTTTACCCTCCTACTCAACCATCCCTAGAGCATGACTTACCCTTATGGTTGGAAGAGGAGGAGGAAGATGAAGTGTATCATACCACATCCCATTCAATCTATACCCTAGATGCTATTATGGAAGGGGGGAAACCTGATGAAGATGATCTCATTGACCAAATCCTCCAGAACCAGCCCCCCAACACCATGCCTCTTGATGCGATTGTGAAGCAATCTCAGGGTAATCCTTGGACTGAGTTATTCCTAGTGGACCCAAGTCCTGCACATGTCAAAATAGTATAATTTGGTCCATCTAAAACCTTGAATATCAACCCCTCTCTCTCAACCAACCAAGAAGAGAAGTTGTGCAATATATTGAGAGAACACTTAGATGCCTTTTCTTGGAGCTATAAAGAAATGAAGGGAGTGCATCCCTTGTTGTGTACTCATCACATCTACATCAAGGAAGGATGAAAATTTGTGTGCCAACCTCAGAGGAGAATGAACCCATCCCTCAAAGACATAGTGAAGGAAGAGTTGTAGAAGTTGTTGGATGCAGGTTTCATCTACCCCATCTCATATAGTGAGTGGGTGTCCCCTCTAGTTTTGGTCCCAAATAAGAATGGAAAGTGGACGATCTCTGTGGATTACAGAGAGATGAAAAAAGCCACTAAAAATACCATTTCAATTTACCTTTCATTGATCAAATCTTGGATGGTCGATGAGCCCCATAAATAGGTAATTATATGGGCTCATTTTTCCTCCTAGCATAGTTAAATCAACCATTTTCTTAGCTTATTTCATGTTTTTTAATTATATTTATGCTTATGGAGTGAGTTGGGTTAGTTATGATGCCATGAGGTCTAATATGTGTTTAATGCAGATTGTTGTTGAATTTTGAAGACAAAGTCAAAGATTCATTGGACAATTGGCAGCAGTAATTCGAAGTGGACAAAGGAGAGTATTTATAGGAGGGAACCCCCCTCATTTATTACTCCCCACTTCAAATTCGCCTTCATGCAGCTCAGAGTACAAACAACCAAATCAATGCACTAGGAGGCAGCCGAGCATGTAGAGGATAACTTATGTTTATCTTGAGTTTTGGGAGCCAAGCCTCCTTGATTTTAAGGAAGCTGTTGGGAGATTTAGTTATATAAGTAGAGAGGACTAGGGCCTCATTAGGATTTAATTTTTGTTGAATTTTTGTTGCAGCTTTGCTCTGCTCAACTTCGAGCTTACTTTTGGTGACAATTTCATGTAATCCTATTAGTATTTTGATAATAAAGATGAGATCCTTTTTGAGCTAGTACTGAGTTACCTCAGAGGGCTGAAGCTCTTGGTTTAGGGCCTAATCCAAGTAGCCAATCTCCTCTTGTTTTTATTTATATGCTTTGTTTTAGTTTATGGATTAATTGTTGTTAGATGAATTTCTTTCTTGGTTAAGAATAGGTTGCTTTTGGTGATTTAGAAGGTTGTTTCCATTTGTGTTTTCTATTGTAGGTTAAACAGTGATAGAAAGAAGATACAAAATGCCATCAATAGTGCCTTGGCCTCCTTTCCTCCCTTTGGAACCATGAACTGAGGCCAAGACCCTTTTACTGCCACAAAACCATAGATTTTCATTCTCCATAGGATTTCTAATGTTGCGATTTGTTAGAAGGTTAATGATTTGCTTTAGATCTCTTTCATCATGCTCATTTTTGTCTTTTCAATAAGTATTCTTCCATGCTCTCTCTCATTATAGCATTTTTTAGCATTTCTTTCTATAACTCATAATTTAGATTAGCGTGATGCAAAATTCTATTTTTTTTTATGTATTTAATTTCCTTGCTTGCTTGATCTCCTTGTTTGATTTTTAGTTTTTTTGCAGCAAATCTCTTCTCATAGTATGACAACCTATTAGCCGTCACATTCTCTTGTTGATATGTGCCCCATAGGTCACCCAAAGTTCACCTCAAATCTGCCTTAGTTTTCTGCATTTTTCCATAGACTTTCCTCTCTTTTCTTTAGCAAATCCAATCATCTTTCTCTCTCTTAATGATTCTTGGTGGACCCTAGGCACCCTAACACATTATCCCAGCCTTCATCTACCCTTTCCGCCCATTCTCACACCTCCAAAACCTTCAAAACTGCTCTCAACATCCTCCTGTAGACCTCCTGTAGATCCCCTGCATCCTCTAGTAGATTTTCATCTAGGATTCCTTTTGAAGTCCGATTGCAGGAAAAGCCTCTAGACGGCCACCTAAGACCTCCCAGGACCCATCCACACCATCTTACATCCTCTCAGGTCCCAAAAATTCCCTCCATCACCACCTATTCGCTACCACATTTAGAAACAAATAAATTACATGCATGACAAATTCACATAAAAATACATAAAAATCCAAAAAGATGTTTTTTCTCATTTGTTTCTAGAAATAGCTTGAGTAGATTTTGTTTACTTCCTTGAGTAGGTAATGGAATTAATTTCATGGTTTTCATAGTGCTTTCTACAAAAGTAGGATTAGTTGGTTAAGTAAGGTTTTCTAGGTTTGCTTTACATTTAAGTCTTCATTTCTGCAAGTAGAATAGCATTAGTAGAGTAATCTCCTTTTTTCCTTCTATCACATATAGAGCTTCTTCTAGAATCCATAGAAGTTGGCTTGATCTCCTAGTGATTTTGCACCAGCTGAGCAATAGTAAGAACTAGTATTTGTGCATACAACACCATCACTTCCAAGTTTGTTATGAACTACCGGGTTGATAAAAGTAAAGTAGGAAGCCCAGGAGTTGTAGCATTATTGTTGCAATACTGGTCCTCACCACATTTTTGGTGTTGTTGCTAGCGAAGCATCAGAGTATTTTGTGATTACTTCTTTCTTCTATTTTCTATCGCAACATTCTGCGAAGTAGTTTATTGAAGCAAAAGTATAATAGTTGTTTCTTTCAGTTTTTTCATTTCATTGCTTTCCTTTTCAATTCTGCAAATTTCATTTTAGCAAAAGTAGAATAGTTGTTTCTTTCAGTTTCTACATTTCCTTGCTTTCCTTTTCAATTTTGCAAATTTCCATTTCAGCAAAAGTAGATTAGTCATTTCCTTGCTTTCAGTTCTGCATTTCATTTCAGCATGTTCATTTCAGTTAGTTGCAATTTGTTTGTTCAATCAATTTTAGTTTTGCAAGTACAATCAGTGGAAGAAACAAAAACAAACCAAAAATATTTCCTTTCATGCCTCATAGGAATAGAGATAATTTAGGAAAATTCTTGCCCAACACCCCCACTACATCACATAGCCAACCTTCTTTCTTCTTCGGTGGCAGTGACCAAGAAGAACCTTTAGGTGAACAACAAGATATATTTGAAGAACCTATAGGGGAAGAAGAAGAAGAAAACATACCTCCTGAGCCAATGGTTGAAAACAGAAATGCTAGGGGGATGGAGAAAGAATAGAGGGTACCTTTCCCATCTGGGAGACCAATGGGGACACCGAAATGAAGAATATAAGTCCTTCAGCCCTACCACACTTCCATGGTTTAACTATAGAAGATCCTGACACCTTCTTGTTTGAGTTTGTTGTTATCTGTCAAACCTATGATTATGAAAAATATGAGAAAAAGTTGAAACTATTCCCTTCTACTCTCAAGGATGCAGCATTGCACTGGATCATGGGGTTACCTGGCAATAGTATCACCACTTGGGCTCAAATGCAGCAAGCCTTTAACAACAAATATTGTGACTACTGTAGGTCAAAAGATACCAAAGAAGAAATCTTCCGAATGACCATGGGAAGTGATGAATCCTTGGAAGATTATGAAGAAAGGTTCCAGCTCAGTTACAAAAGGGCCAGGTGCACACTTGACCCTGAATCTCTGAACTTGGTCCTGCTCAGGGGAATTCTGAAAGATCTTCTAGACACCCTCCATCTATTGGCTGGGAGAGACATCTACCAACTACCTTATGAGGACATAAATAATGTTTTTAGAAACCATTCTAGAGAAGCCAGAAAGAGAGGTAGGGGGAGTCAACCCATAGCCAGTACCTCTTCATCAAATTCATTCATCAAAGGTGAACTTGGAAACATGCTAGAAGACTTCAAGAGTGAGATATTGTAGACTCTTGCCATACAAATGGATACCTTGCATATCAAAAGAAAACAAGAGGAGCAGAGAGGGCTTTGGCCATCTTCCATCCTAGATGCACCAGGAGGCATCCTAGGAACAAATGTCCATTGAACTCTATAAAGTTTTGTTCAGTCTGTGAAGAAGATCTTTCTACAGATAAGTGCCCTTCCTTGCCTAGACTTGAAGCTGTATACAAAGGGGCTGAAGGAGCCATTGAACCACTCTATTTTATGAACCAAAGGAGACCGCATGGACCTATACCATACCAGCGGGGGATGCAAGGGACATCACAGGCATACTACACCCCAAACCAAGTCACTTCCATACCTTCTTGGGGGCCCCCTGCTCATCCTTCCTGGTCCACACCTCCTCCTTGGTCCTTTCCATATAAATATCATGCCCAAATAACTGTTCATTCATTTCAATCATATGATCAGCCACAACCTTAGTGGAATGCATATCATCAAGAGTGGAGACCCCAATACAACTCTCCTCCAGCTCTATTGCCTCCACCACCTACTCAACTGCAACCATTACCGCCTGATCCACCAAGGCAACCCCAAATTCCTTCCCAGCCAAACCCAAACCCAAACAACAGACATGCTCAGTAAGTATATAGTGGGGAGCCATCATGCCCAAATTATTCTATGGAGATTTAGGAGAATAACTTGCAATCTAGGAAGTTTCTCCCAAATAGCTAGCCCCCACCTAGGGAGGTTGAGGAAGATAAAGAGGAAAGTGAACTTAAGGCAATTCCACCCTTTTCTGAGAGACTATTCAGGACAACACAGCCTACCCGAGAAGAAACTGAACTTCTGGGAGACTTGAAACAGTTATGTGTGAAGATACCACTTCTCCAAGCCAAATAGATGTGCCTATATACAATAGGTTGATCAAAGAGAAGTTCTTTAGGCATCCAGGAAGGCACAAGAGAGATGTCCCAACCATCAATGTCATAGGACAACTGTCTGACCTGATGTTGGGGTAGCTAATCTGTCCGAAGTATCTGGACCCTAGAAGCCCAACAGTTGATGTCCACATCAATGGCACCATGATCCCACATACCTTGATTGATTTAGGAGCTACCATTAATGTGATGACAAAGGACACAATGCTCAAACTCAACCTCTAGGGCTCCTTGAGGAAGACCACAACAGTACTGTAGCTAGCAGATTGCTCCACTGTGAACCCTGAAGGGATTGTGGAAGATGTGAAGGTCTCCATTGATTCTTGGGAGTACCCTACTGATTTCTTAGTTCTCCAGCCGAAGGCAAAGCCCACTGGGTATCCTCTCATCCTAGGAAGACCCTGGTTGGCTACTGTCAATACCTACATCAGTTGTCGAGCTGGGAACATGACCATCAAGAATGGGCATATGTCCAAACAGTTAATCGTATACCCTCTTGCCCAACCTTTTCTGGAACATGATCTACCTCTCTGGTTGGAGGAAGAGGATGAGGATCAAGTCTATTCTGCACCACTTTGTGCATTAGAAACCTCCATGGGTGGAAAACCACAAGATGAGGATGATATCATTGAAAATTTACTTCAGAATCCACCCCCCAATACCTTGCCATTAGAGGACATAGTGAAAGAAACCTAAACCAATCCCTTAATTGATCTCTGTATGGCTGACCCGACCTCTCTCCATGTTAAGAATGTAGAATTTGGCCCAGAAAGAACCTTGAAAATCAATCCATCCCTATCGACTTCCCAAGAGAAGGAGCTATGCAGCTTATTGAGAAAATATTTATATGCCTTCACCTAGAGTTATAAGGAGATGAAGGGAGTGCACCCTTCAGTATGTACTCATCATATATACATTAAGGAATATTGCAAACTAGTCAGGCAGCCTCAAAGGAGGATGAATCTAGCACTTAAGGACATTGTCAAGGAAGAGTTGTAAAAATTACTTGATGCAAGATTCATCTAACCCATCTCTAATAGTGAATGGGTCTCTCCTTTGGTGCTAGTGCCAAAGAAGAATGGCAAGTGGAGAATCTATGTTGACTATCAGGAACTAAACAAATCCACTAAAAGGGATCATTTTCCTTTGCCTTTCATAGATCAAGTGTTATATGGTTTGGCGGGGAAAAAGTTTTTCTCCTTCCTAGATGGGTTTAGCAGGTAAAATTAGATTCAAATCAGCTGGGAAGACCAAGATAAGACCACTTTCACTTGTCCTTGGGGTACCTTTTCATATTGGGTCCTTCCTTTTGGTTTGTGTAACACTCCAGCCAATTTCCACAAAGCAGTATTGAGTATATTTTCTGAACTGGTTCATGATGCAGTGGAAATCTATATGGATGATTTTACTCCTTATGGTTATGAATCTGGAAGCTTTATATAACCTGGGAAAACCTTTGGACAAGTGTATTGAAATGAACATGTCCCTTAGTATGGAAAAATTTGAATTTCTTATGACTAAAGAGACTGTGCTAGGTCATATAGTATTTCAACAAGGATTGCAGGTGGACCCCAACAAAATTGCCATTATCCAAAGGTTCCCACCTCCTCAAAAGGTGAGAGATTTTAGAAGTTTCCTAGGCTTAGTTGGGTATTACTGAAGATTCATTAAGGATTTTAGCAAGCTAGCCTCTCCATTGTTTGGTCTTTTGGGAAAAGATGTCGAATTTATTTAGTCGGAAAACTGTCAAGAAGCCCTAGATACCTTGAAAAGAAAACTTGTGACTGTCCCAATTTTGAGAGGCCCAAACTGGGCCCTACCTTTCCACATTCACATAGATGCCTCAGACAGAGGAATAGGAGCAACCTTAGGAAAAATTCATGAAAAGTTACCTTATGCCATATACTTTATATGAAAAAATTTGTCAAAGGCGGAGTTAAACTACATATTGACCGAGAAGGAAATCCTAGCTATTGTGCATTCTTTGAACAAATTTAGACATTATATCACAAGCTATCAAACCTTCATGCAAACTGATCATGTTGCAATTAGATATTTAATGAACAAATTGGATGTAAATTCTCGCATTATTAGATGGTTGCTTTTACTACAACAGTTTGATTTGACCATTGTTGATAAGCCTGGTAAAGAAAATGTTGTTGCTGACTTTTTGTCTAGAGTAAATTTGCTTATAGGTGAATAAGGAATGGTGGATGATCAAATTCCAGATGAACACTTTTTATCTATCTCAGTATTCTCTCCATGGTTTGCTGATATAGCAAATTACTTGGTTTCAGCACAGTTTCCACCACACTTGTCCTCAAAGGAGAAGAGAAAAATAGTGAGGAAAAGCATCCATTTCACCTGGATTGGGGGAATTCTCTTCAAACTTGGCCTAGATGAGATCTTGAGAAGATGTGTCAGGGAGGAGGAAGTCTTTGACATTCTCCTGACTTGTTATGACGGGGCTTGTGGAGGTCATTTTGCAACAAAGAGGACTGCCATCAAAATCTTGCAAGCAGTCTACTATTGGCCCACTCTTCATCAAGATGTGAGGAGATACACAAGCTAATGTGATCGGTGTCAAAGGATTGTGAAACCTACTCCAAAGGATGAGATTCCCATGAAACCTCAAATGACCTTTGAGCAATTTGAGAAGTGGAGCATGGACTTTTTGGGTCCTATCAACCCTCCTTCAAAACAGAAGCAATACATCATTGTGTGTATCGATTATCTGACAAAATGAGCAGAAGAAAAATCAATCAAAGCAACAACAGAGGAAAAAGTAGTTGAGTTTGTGAGAGAAAACACATTCTACAAGTTTGGGTACCCAAGAGAACTGGTCACAGATCAAGGCAGTCATTTCACTTCCAGTTTGATTGAAGACCTACCCACACATCATAAAATCAAGTACAGGACTTCTACCCCTTACCATCCACAAGCCAATGGGTAGGTGGAAGTCACTAACAGAGCTTTGGAAGGAATTCTGACCAAGGTAGTGAGCAGCAACAGAAAAGATTAGGTGGATAGATTAGTTGAGGCCACCTGGGCCTACAACACGACATGGAAGACCACCACAGGGTCCACACCCTATGAATCGGTCTATGGGAAGAAGGCTTTGCTGTCAATATAATTTGAATTCAATACACTAAGGATGGCAGCTCAGCTAGACCTAGACCTCAGCCATGCACAGAAGGAAAGATTACTCCAGCTCAATGGATTGGATGAACAAAGATTGCAGGCCCTTCTCCACACAGAGGTAGTTCAGCTTCAGAGGAAAATATGGCATGACAAAAATATCAAGGAGAAGCAATTCCAAGAGGGAGATTGGGCACTACTCTATGATTCAAGGTATAAAGACTTCAAAGGCAAGCTAAGGACAAGATGGCTGGGACCCTACACTGTGGAAAAATGAAATGACAATGGTTCAGTTCTGATCAGAACCATTGATGAGGAAGCCATCCCCATGCTTGTCAATGGATATAGGTTGAAAATTTACAAGAAGCCCCTCTCCAAGCGAGAGTTCATTGAAGATCTGAATAAAATAGTGATGGTAGTGGAGCATGTCTTAGCCTCCACTCACTAAAGAAAAAAAGGAAATAAAAAAATAAGGACTCAAGTGAAAACCTCCATGACGCACTTGAGTCCCATCATTAGGTTGAAAATCTCTTCTGAGGCGGCCCAGTGATGCCAAAAACCAAAAAAACAAAAAAAAGAGAGAGAAAAAAGAGAAAATAAAAAGAGAATAAGATCCCTAGGTGAAAACCTCCCTTGGAGGTGCTCAGGGCAGGAAATTAGGGTGAAAACCTCCTTGAGGTGTCCTAGTTGTTTTCAAAAAAAAAAAAGAGAAAAAGAGAAAAAGAAGAAAAAGAAAATTGAATTTTAATGTGCATTACAGGTTGCAGGAGGACCACAGGGAGTAAGAGAAGATTCCACATAGCCTATTTCATCTCCTCCTCACTCTTCTCCATCATTTCTAACTTTTCTTTCACCCTACTATGTTTTTTCCGAACACTGTGTGTTCTACATGAGGCCCTGTGTTTTCTACAAGAGGCTCCTATAGGAATCACAGAGAGCCAGAAATGGTTCCCAAAAGCAGTTTGAGGGGTTGGGAAGCTTTATGACGGACATATTAACCTTCCTATAGCTATCAACCCTCATGTCCATCCATTCCACAGATGCATCACATCATCACATCATTTTTCCCCCTTCCTGTCATAGAAAAACATAGAAAACCAGTTTTTAGAAAAAACAAAAAATAAAGGAAGTGTTGGGTTGTGTTATATTCTTTCCATGACTAGCCCATGTAATTAACCGGGGGTTAGAGGGGGGGGGCACAAGGGATTTGAGGTGTACTTGTAACCCCACTTTACGGGGTTTGGGGCAGCGCCTCGGAAAATTTTGGTTTTGGACCCTATGTTAGGTTGGGCGGACCCACCTATGGTTTTGTGCATGATTTTCGCACATGTTTTTTTGGATGTGATGCTTTTTGGTCCATGGTATTAGATGCGATGGTTTTCAGTCCATGGTATTGGATGCTTCGGCATGTATAAATATGTATTATAACATTGAAAGGAACATAATGAAAAATCAAGCTGGTAGTCTCGTTTTGGGATCCAAGGGAAAATCTCTGTGTATATGTTTTTTATGTGTTATGCTCTCGCATTATTTATTTTCTGTGTTTTAGAATTCATATGCAGGTAATTTCTGTATGGGGTTAAAACCTACATTTGGTATCAGAGCTATTTCGGCTTCAAGGGGACGCCTTTTTTGCTGAGGGGTTTCGCTCGGGCCTATGGTAGACTATGTTCACTGGGAAATCTGCAAGATCAATTCTATTGGTGAAAGAAGATGGCGAGCAAAGGAAAGATAAAGATTGAGAAATTTAATGGTCCGAGTTTTGAGTTGTGGAAACTCAAGATGGAGGATCTGTTGGTGGATAAAGATCAGTGGATTGTGGTAGATCCGGGTACTAAAGCAATGGGAGTGTCTGATGAAGAATGGAAGAAGTTGGATTAGAAGGCAAATTGCACAATACAATTGTGTGTCTTAGATTTAGTATTGCTGAATGTATCAAGGGAAGCTACAGCAAAGGCTTTGTGGGACAAGTTAGGGACTTTGTACCAATCTAAGTCTTTGGTGAATAAACTGTTCCTGCAGAAAAAGTTGTATAACCTGAGGATGAAAGATGGAGATTGGGTGACAGAGCATCTGAATGCATTTAATGTTGTGGTAAGTCAGTTAGCATCTATTGATATTAAAATTTTAGATGAAGATAAGTGCATCAGTTTGTTGTGTTCTCTAACAAATTCGTGGGATAGTCTGGTTATTGCAATAGGTAGCAATGCAACTGCCTTGCAGTTTGATGAAATAGTCTCAGCCTTGCTGACGGAGGAGATGAGACGGAAATATATGGAGAGCCAAAATGGTGATGCCTTGTCTGTATGAGGATGGTCCTAGAACAGAAACAAAAATAAGTCATCGAGTGGGAGATCTAAATCTTCAGGAAAACCTGTAAAGGTGGTGTGTTGGAAATGCGGAAAGGAAGGGCACTTCAAAAGGGACTGTAAATCTAAAGCTCCTAATAAAGGAAAGGGATCTGATGATGCTCCTTCCATAGAGCCAAAAACCACCTCAGATGAAGGTGGGGATGTGTACTTGGCTTCTTCAAGTACACACGTAGATCATGAGGCATGGTTGATTGACTCAGGTGCATCCTTTCACTTCACTCCCCATAGAGAGTGGTTTTGCAAGTATGAGAAACACAATGGTGGTGATGTCCTCTTAGGGGATAATAGGAAGGATAGAATCATTAATCGCAGAAAAGTAAAGTTGAAGTTGCAAGGTGGAAGGGTTAGAACACTTCCAAGTGTTCTACATATTCCTACATTCACTAGAAATCTGATTTCTATAAGCAAGCTGGATGATGCAGGTGTAAAAATAGTGTTCGAGAAAGATACCTGAAAAATGGTTCGGGGAACACTGGTATTGATGTGGGGAGTTTGAATTGGAACTCTGTACAAGCTACAAGGTAGCACTATTATTGATGGGTCAAACAATTCTGTGGTTCCTAAAAGTGGGGAAATAAATCTAGTGGTCTCTGGAGAAAAGACCATGTTGTGGCATCAAAGGCTTGGACATATTGGAGAGAAGGGCCTTTGAATAGTTCATGGTAAAGGTATGGTAGAAGGTATGAGTAATAGCTCTCTGGATTTTGATTTCTGTGAAAATTGAGTATATGGGAAGCAGAATCGGGTGAGTTTCCCCTTTGGTAGTAAGAGGGCGAAACAAATATTAGAGCTTATGCACAGTGATGTGTTTGGAGCTGTGAAGGTTCCATCACTGGGTAAGTCTGTGTACTATGTATCATTTATAGATGACTTCTCAAGGAATACATGGATATATTTTCTTAAGAAGAAATCTGAAGTCTTCGACAGGTTTAAAGAATTTAAGGGTCTTGTGGAAAATTAGATAGAGAAGAAGATAAAGATGTTCAGGATAGATAATGGTGGAGAGTTTCAAAGCAAGGAATTTGAAGAATTCTGTAAGAAGTGTGGTATATCACGGTAGAAGACTACTCCATATACACCTCAGCAAAATGGAGTAGTAGAAAAAATGAACAAGACGCTGATGGAAAGGGCAAGAAGCATGCTCAGTGGTGTCGAGTTAGCACAGGAATTTTGGGCAGAGGTGGTGGATACTGCACGTTACTTGGTCAACAGGTCACCTTCATCAACGTTGGAGGATAAGACTCCACAAGAGGTATGGATTGGTAAGAAACTCTCTCTTTCACATCTAAGGGTATTTGAATGTGATGCATATGTACATGTTCCAAAGGACAAACGAACCAAGTTGGATAGTAAATCTAAAAATATCATCTTTATTAGGTATAAGGATGGTTTAAAGGGTTATAAGCTTTGGAACCCAGTAACAAGGAAGGTTGTGTTTAGCCGAGATGTGGTGTTCAGAGAGGTGAAAGATGTTATTAAACATGAAGTCAAACCAAAGGAACCTGAGAAGATAGAGTTTGAGTTAAAGGAGGAAGAATCAGACTCTACAGTAGAGGAGGATTCAAAATATGAAGAGCCAAAAACTCCAGCTATGAGAAGATCAGTTCAAGAAAGAAAACAACCAAAAAGGTATACTCCATCTGCTTTCTGTTCAAATTTTTCCTTTTCTGTTATTGATGATGATCCTAGAACTATGAAGGAAGCAGTGGATTCAGAGGTTGGAAAACTCTGGAAAGAGGCCATGGTTGATGAAATGGCATCTTTGCACAAAAATGAGGCTTGGGATCTGGTGGAGTTGTCGGCTGGAAGGAAACCCTTTGGCAGCAAATGGGTGTTCAAAAATAAGACAAATGCAAAAGGAAAAGTGGAGAAATACAAAGTTGGGTTGGTAGCAAAAGGTTATTCCCAGGTGCGGGGAATTGATTTTGGTGATATTTTTTCTCCTGTTGCCAAGGTAACTTCTATTAGATTACTTTTATCTATTGCTACTACTTTTGATTTTGAGGTAGAACAGATGGATGTGAAGACAACATTTCTTCACGAGGATCTAGAAAAGGAAATCTACATGAAGCAACCTGAAGGCTTTGCAGTGAAGGGTAAGAAAGAACTGGTATGCAAGTTAAATAAGTCTCTGTGTGGGTTAAAACAGTCACCAAGAATGTGGTATCAGAAATTTGATACATTTATATGGGTACTTGGTTTCACTAGAAGCAAAGTAGATCACTATGTGTATTTTAAATTAATTGGTGACCGTGTTATTTATCTGGTCTTGTATGTGGATGATATGTTGCTGGTTGGAAATGACAAAGAAATTATCCAGGATTTGAAGACCCAATTGTCCTCCAAATTCGACATGAAAGATCTTGGTGCTGCAAATTATATTTTGGGCACGGAAATTAAAAGAGATTAGGCAAAGAGGAAGCTCTGGTTAAACTAGAGGAGGTATGTCAAGACAATACTGCAGAGGTTTAATATGCAGGATACTAAACCAGTGAAGGTTCCTATTCCTATAGGTGTGAGATTATTTCTTGAACAGTGTCCCAAGACAGAAGAAGAAGAAGAGGACATGTCCCATGTTCCATATGCAAGTGCAGTCGGTAGCCTAATGTATGTAATGGTCTGTACTAGACCAGACATTGCACATGTAGTGGGAGTATTGAGAAGGTTTATGTCAAAACCAGGAAAGGAGCATTGGATAGAAGTCAAGCGGGTTTTTAGGTATTTGCATGGCACTATTGATTATGGTTTGTGCTACCAAGGAAGACTATGATTGGACAGAGTGTTGGATATTTGTGGCTTTTTTGATGTAGACTGGGCTGGAGATCTAGATCAGAGAAGATCTACAAGTGGGTATGTGTTTAACCTATTTGGAGGTGTAGTCAGTTGGAGGAGTAAGAAACAATCTGTAGTGGCACTATCAATTACAGAGGCAGAATACATGGCAGCCACTCATGCAAGCAAGGAAGCGGTTTGGTTGCAAAGATTGTGTTCAAGTATGGGGTTAGTACAGAAAGCTATAAGGATAGACTATGACAGCCAAAGTGCAATTTTCTTGGCAAAGAACCCTGCATATCATTCAAAGATATAGCACATTGATGTTCAGTATCACTTTGTGAGGGATATGATAGAAGAAAAAAAGGTGTTGCTAGTAAAGGTGGACACTTTGAAGAATACTGCAAATGCAATGACAAAATCTGTGAGCTCTCGGAAGTTCTCTTGGTGTAGAGAAAAAATGGGTGTTGCAGGGCTAGATAAATGACTGAGCTCTCTTGTGGCCCCCTGTGGAAAGAAAACAACAAGTGGGAGAATGTTGGGTTGTGTTATATTCTTTCCACGACTAGCCCACGTAATTAACCGTGGGTTAGAGGGGGGGCACAGGGGGTTTGAGGCATACCTGTAACCCCACTTTTGGGGTTTGGACCCTATGTTAGGTTGAGCAGACCCACCTATGGTTTTATGCATTATTTTCGCACATGTTTTTTTTGGACGCGATGATTTTCGGTCCATGGTATTGGATGCTTCGGCATGTATAAATATGTATTATAACATTGAAAGGAACATAATGAAAAATCAAGCTGGTAGTCCTGGTTTTGGGATTCAGGGGAAAATCTCTGTGTATATGTGTTTTATGTGTTATGCTCTCACATTGTTTATTTTTTGTGTTTTAGAATTCGTATGCAGGTAATTTTTGTACGGGGTTAAAACCTACAGGAAGCAGCACCTAAAATCTCACCTGCAGCTTACCTAGGACCTCTCCATCTCCATCAGCATCCCTGGCATCATCCTCACAGCTCCTAGCACAACAAATCAGCTAAAATTTTAAAGGAAGAAGCAGCTACAGGAGCTCATGTAGGAATTGTTGTAGCAGCTAATCCCATTAAAATCAAGCCACAGTAGCAAAAGAAGTGCAACCATGAGGATTGAAGAAGACATCTGCAGCCTAGATCTAGTCAGAGGATACTTGTACAAGACAAACAACCACACATCAAAAATCAGATAGCATGCATCAAAGGAAATACAAGCGTGCGACAAAGGAAATACAAGCATGCAGTAGTAAAAGGAGACAAAATACCTCACAACACATCCATTCGACTCACAGGTAAGTGACTAACCCGCTCCTCTATTGCATTTGTTTAATTGAAATATATGCATAAGCAAATGAGATGGTTGGGGTTGAATGAGAAAAGGTGATCAGTTAATTGACCACCCTCAACCAGTTGATTGCACTCATCCGAAGATGTCACCACACGTGCACATGGTCAACTCAGAGAAAGATCCCAAGGACAGGGAGTGGAGGGTTTTCAAAATCTGATGCAATGATGAGAGGTGATTGTGGGAAGAAACCATGATGACAAGGCAGGTGGGGACCAATTTTCCAAATATGGAAACATACATTTTTTCCAGATCACCCCATCACCATAAATATCTAAAAGAAGAAATAAGTACTCCACCTCGAAACTCTTTCACCACCTTTTCTTTCACTCTATCCTCATCCACTTAGTTGTAGCAAGCTCTTTTTCACCACCATAGCCTCGAAACCATCATTCTCCATCAGTTTCATCCATCCTCCTACTATCGACGTTCTACAGGAGCACTTACAGGTTCTCCAGGAGCACCTACAGGCAGTTCTATAGGAGGGGCAATGAGTTGTTTTTAAGGAGAAAACACGGGTTTTTTGCTCGATTTTTGGCTTGAGGAGGTAGGTTTTATGCATAACCACCTTGATTATCAATATCTTCAAGGAATGATATCATTTTAAAGAGGAATTGAGTCCATGGATGAAGAGTAATTACATAAAAAAAATATGCCTATTTAAAAAAAAAAAAAAAACATAGTTTTCCTCTGTTTTCCTCAAAATTCTTGCCCCCATCTCTACATTTGGAGTTCAAAAGTGGTATAAAGCACAATGATAGGAGGATTCATGAGGAAGGAGCCCAATAATTCAACCAGGCTCCATGAACATCCCCAAGTAGTAGCCATATTCACCAGGGAAAATTGGATGCCATTTTTTGAGAAATTCCGAGGGTTTGATGAAGAAGTTGCTCAGGAATTTTCCCTTTCTTTAGTCCCTCACTCAAGGACCCATGCCACTATCACTTTTAGAGGTATTTCCATGGAAATCACCCTAGAATTTATCAGTAGGGTTACTACCCTTCCTCTTGGATTACCTTGGAGCAAAGATGAAAAACCAATTGGACAGGCTGCCAAGAAAAACTTCTTCCAAAACAATGAACATCTTGTAGAAGAAAAAAATGGCATTAGAAGGACAAGCATACCCTACCCTTGGGAAGAGGTCAGTTATCAAATCATCAAATATATTTCCTGTGAGGGGAGGTATAGCATAGTCTATGGCTACCATTTTAGACTTCTACATGAGCGGAGATATGGCATGGACACTCCACTACCCCAGAAACTCAGCATCCCCTATTTCCTCCCACAATCCCTCATAGAATCCAACATTAAGTTTAAGATAGGGAGTCTAGATCAGTTGGCTCACCATGGGCTAATCAAAATTTTGGTGGAAGAGGCCCTTCATACATTCACACTCCCTATAGCATGGGAAGTCTTCAAAAACATGACAACAAAAGATGACATAAAGGCCCTCACTTATGATATTAGTCCTTATGACAGTGAGGAAGAAGAGCAGAAAGGGGGAGAAGGTGAAGCAACTAATGACTCAGAAGAACAAGAGAAGGAGGGGGAAGAAAGCAAGATAGAAGAGGAGAAGGATCAAGAGACAGAAAAGGAAGAAACAAAGCAAACAGAGATAGAAGAAAAGATAGAAGGAGGGAAAGAAGAAGAAAAGACAAAAGTGTCTCCTGAGACCTTAGAAAGAGAGGCAGCAGTTTCCCTCACTGCCTTGAGCACTCCAATTAAACCAAAAGAGAAGAGAAAAAGGCAAGCCTCCATGTATTTCAAGGCCAAGAAAAGCACAAGGATAAAAACAGGAAAATCCTAGCCATATTCAACAATGCCCATTACAATTGAAGATTCAACCACTGTCAAAGGGGAAGAATCTCCCTCTAAAACCCCTATCACATATGAAAGAGGGACTCCTAGATCTTCCACCTGGAAGGAAAAAGTGCAACTACAGGACTCAAAAACAGTTCTACAGAAGGCACAGACTGTTCGATAAGAGACCTTGTCAAAGCTACAAGAGACCGAAAAACTTGAAAAAAGGGTAGAAGGACAGTCAAAGGGGAAGGAGGAAGCTACAGAGCCATAAGAATCTAATCCCTAGCCCAGAATTGCCTCCTATTATCACGTCCTTGAAGGAGGAAGGATAATTCCACAAAAATTTGCAATTCCACTATTCTTTGAGTTGGAGAAAGAAAGAATAAGGACCCACAGGTGGATGCAAATAGCCAAATCCAAGGGAGTTGAGGATATTAGCCATATGGAGAACAAGCATACAGAAATGGGCAAGGAGTTAAGTGTTGTAAGACATAGAGAATCAATCAAAAGAACTTACCTAGAAACAAAAAATGCATTGCTAAGAAGACAGCTACAAGAGAGGGAGACACAACTGGCATGCATGGCCAGCTGGTCCATGGAGGCACTGCAATGTAGAACACCAACAAAATCCTATGGATTATACCTCAAGGACCAATCGCTACAGTTTTAAATAAAGACTTTGGCATAGAGAGGTGCAATGTCTTTTCAAGATTACAAACATTTTATGGACCTGTGTGACCAAAGCTCATCAGAAAACAAGCCAAAAATAGCATAATTCTATTTGCATAACATGGCCCTCATAGACATGAATGTGTGGGACCCTAATGCTAGGCTAAGGGACCTACAACTAATGGCCATGGCCTAATGGATGAATCATGAAGAGTTAAGGGCAACAGAAATAAGAAATTTGATGATAAAAGAGCAGAATGAGCCTTAATGATTAGAGCTGAGCCATAAGATCCCATGGCACTCATCAACACACATAACCTTCTTGTAAACAATCCCCAAATTGCCCCTAAATATATCAATGATAAGGCTCAAGCCATTGCGCATTTTGAGGATATGGAAAGATTACTTGGGGATGACTGTATTCATGCTTGTATGAGGAGGTGGAACACCTTACCACACATTTTGCAGATTAGGGAGTAGCACTCCCCAACAAGGATGAAAGAAGCATTAAGGAGAGTGCCACTATACAAGCGCTCCATGCAAAATCTGAAGGTCAATTGAATTGGCCTCAAATTGAGTCCCCCGCTGCTGCTAGGCATGTTAGAAGGCATAACAAAGGAAGAAGAGAAACAACAGTGGGAAGAGGTAGATAGAAAGGTAGGATTTCATGACAAAGAAGAGGAGATCACATCAGAAGCATGGGATGTTAGGGAGGCCACCAGAGCCATCAAAGATGAGGAGATGGACTAAGTTGCTCAGAGGATGAGCAACACCTTCAGTAGGGGGTGATGATGAGCCCCATAAATGGGTAATTATATGGGCTCATTTTGCATCCTAACATAGTTAAATCAACCATTCTCTTAGCTTATTGCATGTTTTTTGGTCATATTTATGCTTATGGAGTGAATTGGGTTAGTTATGATGCCATGAGGTCTAATATGTGTTTAATGCAGATTTTTGTTGAATTTTGAAGACAAAGTCAAAGATTCATTGGACAATTGGTAGCAGTAATTTGAAGTGGAAAAATGAGAGAATTTATAGGAGGGAATCCCCCTCATTTATTACTCCCCACTTTTAATTCTCCTTCATGTAGCTCAGAGTACAAACAGCCAAATCAATGCACTAGGAGGCAACTGAGCGAGTGGAGGATAACTTATGTTTATCTCAAGTTTTGGGAGCCAAGCCTCCCTAATTTTAGGGAAGTTGTTGGGAGCTTTAGTTGTATAAATAGAGAGGCCTACAACCTCACTAGGGTCAAATTTTTGTTGAATTTTTGTTGCAACTTTGCTCTGCTCAACTTTGAGCTTACTTTTGGTGACAGTTTCATGTAATCCTATTACTGTTTTGATAATAAAGATGAGATCCTTTTTGAGCTAGTACTGAGTTACCTAAAAGGGTTGAACCTCTTGGGTTAGGGCCTAATCCAAGCAGCCAAGCTCCTCTTGTTTGTATTTATATGCTTTGTTTCAGTTTATGGATTAATTGATGTTAGATGAATTTCTTTGAAGAGCCTATTGGCGAAGAACAATAATAAACCATTCCACATACCTACACCATGGCTGAAAACAAAAATGAGGGTACTTTTCCCATCAGAGAGACTAATGGAGATGTTAGGATGAAAAATATAAGTCCTTCTGCCCTTCCTCACTTCCATGGCTTAACCTCAGAGGACCCTAATACCTTTTTGTTTGAGTTTTCTATTGTTTGTAGAACTTATGATTATACCTCTGATGACTAGAAGTTGAAGTTGTTCCCATCCACCCTTAAGGATGCAGCCTTGCACTGTTTCATGGGTCTACCTGGGGATATCATCACTACCTAGGCTCAAATGAAGAAATACTTCAACAACAAGTACAAGTACTATTGTAGGTCCAAATATACCAAAGAGAAAATATTTAGAATGACTCTTGGACCGGATGAATCCCTGAAAGACTATGAGGAAAGATTCCAACTCAGGTGTAAAAGGGCCAAATGCACCCTTGATCCTGAATCACTCAAGTTAGCCCTTCTGAGAGGAATTAGGGAAGATGTACTGGAAACCCTTAACATGTTTTCTGGAGGAGACATTTATCAATTACCATATGAAAACATCAAAATAGTATTCAAAAACCATTCTAGGGCTACTAGGAAGAAGGATAGGTCTAGTCAAGCTTTGGCTAGTTCCTCTTCCTCCACCTCATCTATCAAGAATGAAATTTGGAAACATGTTGGAGGAATTTAAAATTGAAATTTTGTACACAATTTCTCTACAAATGAACACCATGGAGATCAAGAGGAGACAAGAGGAAGCATAGAGAACCTTAGCTATCTTTTTCCCTAAATGCACTAGAAGGCACCCCAGAAATGAATGCCCATTAAATGTTACAGAGGTCTACACGATTTGTGAGGAAAACCATTCCACAGATAAATGTCCTTATTTTCCTAGATTGAAATTTGTATACCAAGGGGTAGAAGGTGGAGTTGAACAACTTTGTTACATCAATCAAAGGAGGCCTCAATGACCTCAGCCATACCATATGGCATGCAAGGTGCATCATATTCCTATTACCATCCCAGCTAGAATGCACCCCTGCCCCCTTGGTATTCTCCTACTCATCCTTCATAGTCCACACCTTCTCCTTAGCCTTATGCACATTAGTATCCTCCCTAACCTATCAATCAAACATTCCAATCATATGCTTTTACACATACTCAGTTGAATAACTCATCACAAGGTTGGAGACCTCAATTCAACCAAACACTTGCTTTACTACCTCCATCTCCATCTCAACCACAACTCATTCATTCTGCTCCACCCAACCAACCTCACTTGCCTACTCAAACAAATCTGAACCCAAACAACAAGCATACACAACATGTCTATAATGGAGAGACATCTTACCCTGCCTATGCTATGGAGATTCAAGAAATCAACCTCAGGTCTGGAAGAGTGCTCCGAGATAACCAACCTCCATCTCCAACTGATTAGCTTGAAGAAAAAAAGGAAGAGAGTGTCCCTCAAGAAATTCCACCTCCTTTTCCTGAAATATTGATCCATCCTAATCAGCACACCCCAGAAGAGACTGAACTTCTATTAGAATTGAAAAAATTATTTGTCAAATCCCACTCCTCCAAGCTGTCAACGATGTTCCCATATACAACAAGCTTATAAAATAGAAATTATTCAATCACACTCGAAGGAGATAGAAAGACAACCCTACTATCAATGTCATTAGTCAATTGGCTGATCTAATGCTGGGAGAGTGATTTTCCCAAAGTATCTAGACCGTCGAAGTCCGGTGGTAGATGTACACATTGATGGAATCATTGTCCCTCACACCTTGATTAATATTCGGTTGCCATCAATGTTATGACTAAGGAAACCATGCTCAAACTAAACCTACAAGGATATTTGAGAAATACCACCACAGTGTTGCAACTTATAGATAGGTCCACAATGGCTCTTGAGGGAGTTGTTGAGGATGTAATGGTCTCTATTGATTCCTGGGAGTATCTTGTTGACTTCCTAGTTCTCCAGCCCAAGACCAAATTCAGTGGATATCCTCTCATCCTTGGAATACCATGGCTAGCCACTGTTGATGCTTACATAAGTTGCAGAGTGGGGAACATGCCCATTAAGAATGGGAATTTGTCCAAACAGTTTGTATTTTACCCTCCTACTCAACCATCCCTAGAGCATGACTTACCCTTATGGTTGGAATAGGTGGAGGAAGATGAAGTGTATCATATCACATCCCATTCAATCTATACCCTAGATGCTATTATGGAAGGGGGGAAACCTGATGAAGATGATCTCATTGACCAAATCCTCCAGAACCAGACCCCCAACACCATGCCTCTTGATGAGATTGTGAAGCAATCTTAGTGTAATCATTGGACTAAGTTCTGCCTAGTGGACCCAAGTCCCGCACATGTCAAAATAGTAGAATTTGGTCCATCTAAAACCTTGAATATCAACCCCTCTCTCTCAACCAACCAAGAAGAGAAGTTGTGCAAGATATTGAGAGAACACTTAGATGCCTTTTCTTGGAGATATAAAGAAATGAAGGGAGTGCATCCCTTGTTGTGTACTCATCACATCTACATCAAGGAAGGATGAAAATTTGTGTGCCAACCTCAGAGGAGAATGAACCCATCTCTCAAAGACGTAGTGAAGGAATAGTTGTAGAAGTTGTTGGATGCATGTTTCATATACCCCATCTCATATAGTGAGTGGGTGTCCCCTCTATTTTTGGTCCAAAATAAGAATGGAAAGTGGATGATCTGTGTGGATTACAAAGAGATGAAAAAAGACACTAAAAAATACCATTTCCATTTACCTTTCATTAATCAAATCTTGGATGGTCGATGAGCCCCATAAATAGGTAATTATATGGGCTCATTTTTCCTCCTAGCATAGTTAAATCAACCATTTTCTTAGCTTATTTCATGTTTTTTAATTATATTTATGCTTATGGAGTGAGTTGGGTTAGTTATGATGCCATGAGGTCTAATATGTGTTTAATGCAGATTGTTGTTGAATTTTGAAGACAAAGTCAAAGATTCATTGGACAATTGGCAGCAGTAATTCGAAGTGGACAAAGGAGAGGATTTATAGGAGGGAACCCCCCTCATTTATTACTCCCCACTTCAAATTCGCCTTCATGCAACTCAGAGTACAAACAACCAAATCAATGCACTAGGAGGCAGCCGAGCATGTAGAGGATAACTTATGTTTATCTTGAGTTTTGGGAGCCAAGCCTCCCTGAATTTAAGGAAGCTGTTGGGAGATTTAGTTATATAAGTAGAGAGGACTAGGGCCTCATTAGGATTGAATTTTTGTTGAATTTTTGTTGCAGCTTTGCTCTGCTCAACTTCGAGCTTACTTTTGGTGACAATTTCATGTAATCCTATTACTATTTTGATAATAAAGATGAGATCCTTTTTGAGCTAGTACTGAGTTACTTCAGAGGGCTGAAGCTCTTGGTTTAGGGCCTAATCCAAGTAGCCAATCTCCTCTTGTTTTTATTTATATGCTTTGTTTTAGTTTATGGATTAATTGTTGTTAGATGAATTTCTTTCTTGGTTAAGAATAGGTTGCTTTTGGTGATTTAGAAGGTTGTTTCCATTTGTGTTTTCTATTGTAGGTTGAACAGTGATAGAAAGAAGATACAAAATGCCATCAATAGTGCCTTGGCCTCCTTTCCTCCCTTTGGAACCATGAACTGAGGCCAAGACCCTTTTACTGCCACAAAACCATAGATTTTCATTCTCCATAGGATTTCTAATGTTGCGGTTTGTTAGAAGGTTAATGATTTGCTTTAGATCTCTTTCATCATGCTCATTTTTGTCTTTTCAATAAGTATTCTTCCATGCTCTCTCTCATTATAGCATTTTTTAGCATTTCTTTCTATAACTCATAATTTAGATTAGCGTGATGCAAAATTCTGTTTTTTTTATGTATTTAATTTCCTTGCTTGCTTGATCTCCTTGTTTGATTTTTAGTTTTTTTGCAGCAAATATCTTCTCATAGTATGACAACCTATTAGCCGTCACATTCTCTTGTTGATATGTGCCCCATAGGTCACCCAAAGTTCACCTCAAATCTTCCTTAGTTTTCTGCATTTTTCCATAGACTTTCCTCTCTTTTCTTTAGCAAATCCAATCATCTTTCTCTCTCCTAATGATTCTTGGTGGACCCTAGGCACCCTAACACATTATCCCAGCCTTCATCTACCCTTTCCACCCACTCTCACACCTCCAAAACCTTCAAAACTGCTCTCAACATCCTCCTGTAGACCTCCTGTAGATCCCCTGCATCCTCTAGTAGATTTTCATCTAGGATTCCTTTTGAAGTCCGATTGCAGGAAAAGCCTCTAGACGGCCACCTAAGACCTCCCAGGACCCATCCACACCATCTTACATCCTCTCAGGTCCCAAAAATTCCCTCCATCACCACCTATTCGCTACCACATTTAGAAACAAATAAATTACATGCATGACAAATTCACATAAAAATACATAAAAATCCAAAAAGATGTTTTTTCTCATTTGTTTCTAGAAATAGCTTGAGTAGATGTTGTTTACTTCCTTGAGTAGGTAATGGAATTAATTTCATGGTTTTCATAGTGCTTTCTACAAAAGTAGGATTAGTTGGTTAAGTAAGGTTTTCTAGGTTTGCTTTACATTTAAGTCTTCATTTCTGCAAGTAGAATAGCATTAGTAGAGTAATCTCCTTTTTTCCTTCCATCACATATAGAGCTTCTTCTAGAATCCATAGAAGTTGGCTTGATCTCCTAGTGATTTTGCACCAGCTGACCAATAGTAAGAACTAGTATTTGTGCATACAACACCATCACTTCCAAGTTTGTTATGAACTACCGAGTTGATAAAAGTAAAGTAGGAAGCCCAGGAGTTGTAGCATTATTGCTGCAATACTGGTCCTCACCACCTTTTTGGTGTCGTTGCTAGCGAAGCGTCAGAGTATTTTGTGATTACTTCTTTCTTCTATTTTCTATCGCAACATTCTGCGAAGTAGTTTATTGAAGCAAAAGTATAATAGTTGTTTCTTTCAGTTTTTTCATTTCATTTCTTTCCTTTTCAATTCTGCAAATTTCATTTCAGCAAAAGTAGAATAGTTGTTTCTTTCAGTTTCTACATTTCCTTGCTTTCCTTTTCAATTTTGCAAATTTCCATTTCAGCAAAAGTAGATTAGTCATTTCCTTGCTTTCAGTTCTGCATTTCATTTCAGCATGTTCATTTCAGTTAGTTGCAATTTGTTTGTTCAATCAATTTTAGTTTTACAAGTACAATCAGTGGAAGAAACAAAAACAAACCAAAAATATTTCCTTTCATGCCTCATAGGAATAGAGATAATTTAGGAAAATTCTTGCCCAACACCCCCACTACATCACATAGCCAACCTTCTTTCTTCTTCGGTGGCAGTGACCAAGAAGAACCTTTAGGTGAACAACAAGATATATTTGAAGAACCTATAGGGGAAGAAGAAGAAGAAAACATACCTCCTGAGCCAATGGTTGAAAACATAAATGCTAGGGGGATGGAGAAAGAATAGAGGGTACCTTTCCCATTTGGGAGACCAATGGGGACACCAAAATGAAGAATATAAGTCCTTCAGCCCTACCACACTTCCATGGTTTAACTATAGAAGATCCTGACACCTTCTTGTTTGAGTTTGTTGTTATCTGTCAAACCCATGATTATGAAAAATATGAGAAAAAGTTGAAACTATTCCCTTCTACTCTCAAGGATGCAGCATTGCACTGGTTCATGGGGTTACCTGGCAATAGTATCACCACTTGGGCTCAGATGCAGCAAGCCTTTAACAACAAATATCGTGACTACTGTAGGTCAAAAGATACCAAAGAAGAAATCTTCCGAATGACCATGGGAAGTGATGAATCCTTGGAAGATTATGAAGAAAGGTTCCAGCTCAGTTACAAAAGGGCCAGGTGCACACTTGACCCTGAATCTCTGAACTTGGTCCTGCTCAGGGGAATTCTGAAATATCTTCTAGACACCCTCCATCTATTGGCTGGGAGAGACATCTACCAACTACCTTATGAGGACATAAATAATGTTTTTAGAAACCATTCTAGAGAAGCCAGAAAGAGAGGTAGGGGGAGTCAACCCATAGCCAGTACCTCTTCATCCAATTCATTCATCAAAGGTGAACTTGGAAACATGCTAGAAGACTTCAAGAGTGAGATATTGTAGACTCTTGCCATACAAATGGATACCTTGCATATCAAAAGAAAACAAGAGGAGCAGAGAGGGCTTTGGCCATCTTCCATCCTAGATGCACCAGGAGGCATCCTAGGAACAAATGTCCATTGAACTCTATAAAGTTTTGTTCAGTCTGTGAAGAAGATCATTCTACAGATAAGTGCCCTTCCTTGCCTAGACTTGAAGCTGTATACAAAGGGGCTGAAGGAGCCACTGAACCACTCTATTTTATGAACCAAAGGAGACCGCATGGACCTATACCATACCAGCGGGGGATGCAAGGGACATCACAGGCATACTACACCCCAAACCAAGTCACTTCCATACCTTCTTGGGGGCCCCCTGCTCATCCTTCCTGGTCCACACCTCCTCCTTGGTCCTTTCCATATAAATATCATGCCCAAATAACTGTTCATTCATTTCAATCATATGATCAGCCACAACCTTAGTGGAATGCATATCATCAAGAGTGGAGACCCCAATACAACTCTCCTCCAGCTCTATTGCCTCCACCACCTACTCAACTGCAACCATTACCGCCTGATCCACCAAGGCAACCCCAAATTCCTTCCCAGCCAAACCCAAACCCAAACAACAGACATGCTCAGTAAGTATATAGTGGGGAGCCATCATGCCCAAATTATTCTATGGAGATTTAGGAGAATAACTTGCAATCTAGGAAGTTTATCCCAAATAGCTAGCCCCCACCTAGGGAGGTTGAGGAAGATAAAGAGGAAAGTGAACTTAAGGCAATTCCACCCTTTTCTGAGAGACTATTCAGGACAACACAGCCTACCCGAGAAGAAACTGAACTTCTGGGAGACTTGAAACAGTTATGTGTGAAGATACCACTTCTCCAAGCCAAATAGATGTGCCTATATACAATAGGTTGATCAAAGAGAAGTTCTTTAGGCATCCAGGAAGGCACAAGAGAGATGTCCCAACCATCAATGTCATAGGACAACTGTCTGACCTGATGTTGGGGTAGCTAATCTGTCCGAAGTATCTGGACCCTAGAAGCCCAACAGTTGATGTCCACATCAATGGCACCATGATCCCACATACCTTGATTGATTTAGGAGCTACCATTAATGTGATGACAAAGGACACAATGCTCAAACTCAACCTCTAGGGCTCCTTAAGGAAGACCACAACAGTACTGTAGCTAGCAGATTGCTCCACCGTGAACCCTGAAGGGATTGTGGAAGGTGTGAAGGTCTCCATTGATTCTTGGGAGTACCCTACTGATTTCTTAGTTCTCCAGCCGAAGGCAAAGCCCACTGGGTATCCTCTCATCCTAGGAAGACCCTGGTTGGCTACTGTCGATACCTACATCAGTTGTCGAGCTGGGAACATGACCATCAAGAATGGGCATATGTCCAAACAGTTAATCGTATACCCTCTTGCCCAACCTTTTCTGGAACATGATCTACCTCTCTGGTTGGAGGAAGAGGATGAGGATCAAGTCTATTCTGCACCACTTTGTGCATTAGAAACCTCCATGGGTGGAAAACCGCAAGATGAGGATGATATCATTGAAAATTTACTTCAGAATCCACCCCCCAATACCTTGCCATTAGAGGACATAGTGAAAGAAACCTAAACCAATCCCTTAATTGATCTCTGTATGGCTGACCCGACCTCTCTCCATGTTAAGAATGTAGAATTTGGCCCAGAAAGAACCTTGAAAATCAATCCATCCCTATCCACTTCCCAAGAGAAGGAGCTATGCAACTTATTGAGAAAATATTTATATGCCTTCACCTAGAGTTATAAGGAGATGAAGGGAGTGAACCCTTCAGTATGTACTCATCATATATACAATAAGGAATATTGCAAACTAGTCAGGCAGCCTCAAAGGAGGATGAATCTAGCACTTAAGGACATTGTCAAGGAAGAGTTGTGAAAATTACTTGATGCAAGATTCATCTAACCCATCTCTAATAGTGAATGGGTCTCTCCTTTGGTGCTAGTGCCAAAGAAGAATGGCAAGTGGAGAATCTATGTTGACTATCAGGAACTAAACAAATCCACTAAAAGGGACCATTTTCCTTTGCCTTTCATAGATCAAGTGTTATATGGTTTGGCGGGGAAAAAGTTTTTCTCCTTCCTAGATGGGTTTAGCAGGTAAAATCAGATTCAAATCAGCTTGGAAGACCAAGATAAGACCACTTTCACTTGTCCTTGGGGTACCTTTTCATATTAGGTCCTTCCTTTTGGTTTGTGTAACACTCCAGCCAATTTCCACAAAGCAGTATTGAGTATATTTTCTGAACTGGTTCATGATGCAGTGGAAATCTATATGGATGATTTTACTCCTTATGGTTTTGACTTTCTGGAAGCTTTATATAACCTGGGAAAACCTTTGGACAAGTGTATTGAAATGAACCTGTCCCTTAGTATGGAAAAATTTGAATTTCTTATGACTAAAGGGACTGTGCTAGGTCATATAGTATTTCAACAAGGATTGCAGGTGGACCCCAACAAAATTGCCATTATCCAAAGGTTCCCACCTCCTCAAAAGGTGAGAGATTTTAGAAGTTTCCTAGGCTTAGTTGGGTATTACTGAAGATTCATTAAGGATTTTAGCAAGCTAGCCTCTCCATTATTTGGTCTTTTAGGAAAAGATGTCGAATTTATTTAGTCGGAAAACTGTCAAGAAGCCCTAGATACCTTGAAAAGAAAACTTGTGACTGTCCCAATTTTGAGAGGCCCAAACTGGGCCCTACCTTTCCACATTCACACAGATGCCTCAAACAGAGGAATAGGAGCAACCTTAGGAAAAATTCATGAAAAGTTACCTTATGCCATATACTTTATATGAAAAAATTTGTCAAAGGCGGAGTTAAACTACATATTGACCGAGAAGGAAATCCTAGCTATTGTGCATTCTTTGAACAAATTTAGACATTATATCACAAGCTATCAAACCTTCATGCAAACTGATCATGTTGCAATTAGATATTTAATGAACAAATTGGATGTAAATTCTCGCATTATTAGATGGTTGCTTTTACTACAACAGTTTGATTTGACCATTGTTGATAAGCCTGGTAAAGAAAATGTTGTTGCTGACTTTTTGTCTAGAGTAAATTTGCTTATAGGTGAATAAGGAATGGTGGATGATCAAATTCCAGATGAACACTTTTTATCTATCTCAGTATTCTCTCCATGGTTTGCTGATATAGCAAATTACTTGGTTTCAGCACAGTTTCCACCACACTTGTCCTCAAAGGAGAAGAGAAAAATAGTGAGGAAAAGCATCCATTTCACCTGGATTGGGGGAATTCTCTTCAAACTTGGCCTAGATGAGATCTTGAGAAGATGTGTCAGGGAGGAGGAAGTCTTTGACATTCTCCTGACTTGTTATGACGGGGCTTGTGGAGGTCATTTTGCAACAAAGAGGACTGCCTTCAAAATCTTGCAAGCAGTCTACTATTAGCCCACTCTTCACCAAGATGTGAGGAGATACACAAGCTAATGTGATCGGCGTCAAAGGATTGTGAAACCTACTCCAAAGGATGAGATTCCCATGAAACCTCAAATGACCTTTGAGCAATTTGAGAAGTGGAGCATGGACTTTTTGGGTCCTATCAACCCTCCTTCAAAACAGAAGCAATACATCATTGTGTGCATCGATTATCTGACAAAATGAGCAGAAGAAAAATCAATCAAAGCAACAACAGAGGAAAAAGTAGTTGAGTTTGTGAGAGAAAACACATTCTACAAGTTTGGGTACCCAAGAGAACTGGTCACAGATCAAGGCAGTCATTTCACTTCCAGTTTGATTGAAGACCTACCCACACATCATAAAATCAAGTACAGGACTTCCACCCCTTACCATCCACAAGCCAATGGGTAGGTGGAAGTCACTAACAGAGCTTTGGAAGGAATTCTGACCAAGGTAGTGAGCAGCAACAGAAAAGATTAGGTGGATAGATTAGTTGAGGCCACCTGGGCCTACAACACGACATGGAAGACCACCACAGGGTCCACACCCTATGAACTGGTCTATGGGAAGAAGGCTTTGCTGTCAATATTATTTGAATTCAATACACTAAGGATGGAAGCTCACCTAGACCTAGACCTCAGCCATGCACAGAAGGAAAGATTACTCCAGCTCAATGGATTGGATGAACAAAGATTGCAGGCCCTTCTCCACACAGAGGTAGTTCAGCTTCAGAGGAAAATATGGCATGACAAAAATATCAAGAAGAAGCAATTCCAAGAGGGAGATTGGGAACTACTCCATGATTCAAGGTATAAAGACTTCAAAGGCAAGCTAAGGACAAGATGGCTGGGACCCTACACTGTGGAAAAATGAAATGACAATGGTTCAGTTCTGATCAGAACCATTGATGAGGAAGCCATCCCCGTGCTTGTCAATGGACGTAGGTTGAAAATTTACAAGAAGCCCCTCTCCAAGCGAGAGTTCATTGAAGATCTGAATAAAATAGTGATGGTAGTGGAGCATGTCTTAGCCTCCACTCACTAAAGAAAAAAATGAAATAAAAAAATAAGGACTCAAGTGAAAACCTCCATGAGGCGCTTGAGTCCCATCATTAGGTTGAAAATCTCTTCTGAGGCGGCCCAGTGATGCCAAAAACAAAAAAAACAAAAAGAAGAGAGAGAAAAAAGAGAAAATAAAAAGAGAATAAGATCCCTAGGTGAAAACCTCCCTTGGAGGTGCTCAGAGCAGGCAATTAGGGTGAAAACCTCCTTGAGGTGCCCTAGTTGTTTTCAAAAAAAAAAAAGAGAAAAAGAGAAAAAGAAGAAAAAGAAAATTGAATTTTAATGTGCATTACAGGTTGCAGGAGGACCACAGGGAGTAAGAGAAGATTCCACATAGCCTATTTCATCTCCTCCTCACTCTTCTCCATCATTTCTAACTTTTCTTTCACCCTACTATGTTTTTTCCGAACACTGTGTGTTCTACATGAGGCCCTGTGTTTTCTACAAGAGGCTCCTATAGGAATCACAGAGAGCCAGAAATGGTTCCCCAAAGCAGTTTGAGGGGTTGGGAAGCTTTATGACGGACATATTAACCTTCCTATAGCTATCAACCCTCATGTCCATCCATTCCACAGATGCATCACATCATCACATCATTTTTCCCCCTTCCTGTCATAGAAAAACATAGAAAACCAGTTTTTAGAAAAAACAAAAAATAAAGGAAGTGTTGGGTTGTGTTATATTCTTTCCATGACTAGCCCATGTAATTAACCGGGGGTTAGAGGGGGGGGGCACAAGGGATTTGAGGTGTACTTGTAACCCCACTTTATGGGGTTTGTGGCAGCGCCTCGGAAAATTTTGGTTTTGGACCCTATGTTAGGTTGGGCGGACCCACCTATGGTTTTGTGCATGATTTTCGCACATGTTTTTTGGATGTGATGCTTTTTGGTCCATGGTATTAGATGTGATGGTTTTCAGTCCATGGTATTGGATGCTTCGGCATGTATAAATATGTATTATAACATTGAAAGGAACATAATGAAAAATCAAGCTGGTAGTCTCGTTTTGGGATCCAAGGGAAAATCTCTGTGTATATGTTTTTTATGTGTTATGCTCTCGCATTATTTATTTTCTGTGTTTTAGAATTCATATGCAGATAATTTCTGTATGGGGTTAAAACCTACATTTGGTATCAGAGCTATTTCGGCTTCAAGGGGATGCCTTTTTTGTTGAGGGGTTTCGCTCGGGCCTATGGTAGACTCTGTTCACTGGGAAATCTGCAAGATCAATTCTATTGGTGAAAGAAGATGGCGAGCAAAGGAAAGATAAAGATTGAGAAATTTAATGGTCCGAGTTTTGAGTTGTGGAAACTCAAGATGGAGGATCTGTTGGTGGATAAAGATCAGTGGATTGTGCTAGATCTGGGTACTAAAGCAATGGGAGTGTCTGATGAAGAATGGAAGAAGTTGGATTAGAAGGCAAATTGCACAATACAATTGTGTGTCTCAGATTTAGTATTGCTGAATGTATCAAGGGAAGCTACAGCAAAGGCTTTGTGGGACAAGTTAGGGACTTTGTACCAATCTAAGTCTTTGGTGAATAAACTGTTCCTGCAGAAAAAGCTGTATAACCTGAGGATGAAAGATGGAGACTGGGTGACAGAGCATCTGAATGCATTTAATGTTGTGGTAAGTCAGTTAGCATCTATTGATATTAAAATTTTAGATGAAGATAAGTGCATCAGTTTGTTGTGTTCTCTAACAAATTTGTGGGATAGTCTGGTTATTGCAATAGGTAGCAATGCAACTGCCTTGCAGTTTGATGAAATAGTCTCAGCCTTGCTGACGGAGGAGATGAGACGGAAAAATATGGAGAGCCAAAATGGTGATGCCTTGTCTGTATGAGGACGGTCCTAGAACAGAAACAAAAATAAGTCATCGAGTGGGAGATCTAAATCTTCAGGAAAACCTGTAAAGGTGGTGTGTTGGAAATGCGGAAAGGAAGGGCACTTCAAAAGGGACTGTAAATCTAAAGCTCCTAATAAAGGAAAGGGATCTGATGATGCTCCTTCCATAGAGCCAAAAACCACCTCAGATGAAGGTGGGGATGTGTACTTGGCTTCTTCAAGTACACACGTAGATCATGAGGCATGGTTGATTGACTCAGGTGCATCCTTTCACTTCACTCCCCATAGAGAGTGGTTTTGCAAGTATGAGAAACACAATGGTGGTGATGTCCTCTTAGGGGATAATAGGAAGGATAGAATCATTGATCACAGAAAAGTAAAGTTGAAGTTGCAAGGTGGAAGGGTTAGAACACTTCCAAGTGTTCTACATATTCCTACATTCACTAGAAATCTGATTTCTATAAGCAAGCTGGATGATGCAGGTGTAAAAATAGTGTTCGAGAAAGATACCTGAAAAATGGTTCGGGGAACACTGGTATTGATGTGGGGAGTTTGAATTGGAACTCTGTACAAGCTACAAGGTAGCACTATTATTGATGGGTCAAACAATTCTGTGGTTCCTAAAAGTGGGGAAAAAAATCTAGTGGTCTCTGGAGAAAAGACCATGTTGTGGCATCAAAGGCTTGGACATATTGGAGAGAAGGGCCTTTGAATAGTTCATGGTAAAGGTATGGTAGAAGGTATGAGTAATAGCTCTCTGGATTTTGATTTCTGTGAAAATTGAGTATATGGGAAGCAGAATCGGGTGAGTTTCCCCTTTGGTAGTAAGAGGGCGAAACAAATATTAGAGCTTATGCACAGTGATGTGTTTGGAGCTGTGAAGGTTCCATCACTGGGTAAGTCTGTGTACTATGTATCATTTATAGATGACTTCTCAAGGAATACATGGATATATTTTCTTAAGAAGAAATCTGAAGTCTTCGACAGGTTTAAAGAATTTAAGGGTCTTGTGGAAAATTAGATAGAGAAGAAGATAAAGATGTTCAGGATAGATAATGGTGGAGAGTTTCAAAGCAAGGAATTTGAAGAATTCTGTAAGAAGTGTGGTATATCACGGTAGAAGACTACTACATATACACCTCAGCAAAATGGAGTAGTAGAAAAAATGAACAAGACGCTGATGGAAAGGGCAAGAAGCATGCTCAGTGGTGTTGAGTTAGCACAGGAATTTTGGGCAGAGGTGGTGGATACTGCACGTTACTTGGTCAACAGGTCACCTTCATCAACGTTGGAGGATAAGACTCCACAAGAGGTATGGATTGGTAAGAAACTCTCTCTTTCACATCTAAGGGTATTTGAATGTGATGCATATGTATATGTTCCAAAGGACAAACGAACCAAGTTGGATAGTAAATCTAAAAATATCATCTTTATTAGGTATAAGGATGGTTTAAAGGGTTATAAGCTTTGGAACCTAGTAACAAGGAAGGTTGTGTTTAGCCGAGATGTGGTGTTCAGAGAGGTGAAAGATGTTATTAAACATGAAGTCAAACCAAAGGAACCTGAGAAGATAGAGTTTGAGTTAAAGGAGGAAGAATCAGACTCTACAGTAGAGGAGGATTCAAAATATGAAGAGCCAAAAACTCCAGCTGTGAGAAGATCAGTTCAAGAAAGAAAACAACCAAAAAGGTATACTCCATCTGCTTTCTGTTCAAATTTTTCCTTTTCTGTTATTGATGATGATCCTAGAACTATGAAGGAAGCAGTGGATTCAGAGGTTGGAAAACTCTGGAAAGAGGCCATGGTTGATGAAATGGCATCTTTGCACAAAAATGAGGCTTGGGATCTGGTGGAGTTGTCGGCTGGAAGGAAACCCTTTGGCAGCAAATGGGTGTTCAAAAATAAGACAAATGCAAAAGGAAAAGTGGAGAAATACAAAGTTGGGTTGGTAGCAAAAGGTTATTCCCAGGTGCGGGGAATTGATTTTGGTGATATTTTTTCTCCTGTTGCCAAGGTAACTTCTATTAGATTACTTTTATCTATTGCTACTACTTTTGATTTTGAGGTAGAACAGATGGATGTGAAGACAACATTTCTTCACGAGGATCTAGAAAAGGAAATCTACATGAAGCAACCTGAAGGCTTTGCAGTGAAGGGTAAGAAAGAACTGGTATGCAAGTTAAATAAGTCTCTGTGTGGGTTAAAACAGTCACCAAGAATGTGGTATCAGAAATTTGATACATTTATATGGGTACTTGGTTTCACTAGAAGCAAAGTAGATCACTATGTGTATTTTAAATTAATTGGCGACCGTGTTATTTATCTGGTCTTGTATGTGGATGATATGTTGCTGGTTGGAAATGACAAAGAAATTATCCAGGATTTGAAGACCCAATTGTCCTCCAAATTCGACATGAAAGATCTTAGTGCTGCAAATTATATTTTGGGCACGGAAATTAAAAGAGATTAGGCAAAGAGGAAGCTCTGGTTAAACTAGAGGAGGTATGTCAAGACAATACTGCAGAGGTTTAATATGCAGGATACTAAACCAGTGAAGGTTCCTATTCCTATAGGTGTGAGATTATTTCTTGAACAGTGTCCCAAGACAGAAGAAGAAGAAGAGGACATGTCCCATGTTCCATATGCAAGTGCAGTCGGTAGCCTAATGTATGTAATGGTCTGTACTAGACCAGACATTGCACATGTAGTGGGAGTATTGAGCAGGTTTATGTCAAAACCAGGAAAGGAGCATTGGATAGCAGTCAAGCGGGTTTTTAGGTATTTGCATGGCACTATTGATTATGGTTTGTGCTACCAAGGAAGACTATGATTGGACAGAGTGTTGGATATTTGTGGCTTTTTTGATGTAGACTGGGCTGGAGATCTAGATCAGAGAAGATCTACAAGTGGGTATGTGTTTAACCTATTTGGAGGTGTAGTCAGTTGGATGAGTAAGAAACAATCTGTAGTGGCACTATCAATTACAGAGGCAGAATACATGGCAGCCACTCATGCAAGCAAGGAAGCGGTTTGGTTGCAAAGATTGTGTTCAAGTATGGGGTTAGTACAGAAAGCTATAAGGATAGACTATGACAGCCAAAGTGCAATTTTCTTGGCAAAGAACCCTGCATATCATTCAAAGATATAGCACATTGATGTTCAGTATCACTTTGTGAGGGATATGATAGAAGACAAAAAGGTGTTGCTAGTAAAGGTGGAAACTTTGAAGAATACTGCAAATGCAATGACAAAATCTGTGAACTCTCGGAAGTTCTCTTGGTGTAGAGAAAAAATGGGTGTTGTAGGGCTAGATAAATGACTAAGCTCTCTTGTGGCCCCCTGTGGAAAGAAAACAACAAGTGGGAGAATGTTGGGTTGTGTTATATTCTTTCCACGACTAGCCCACGTAATTAACCGTGGGTTAGAGGGGGGGCACAGGGGGTTTGAGGCATACTTGTAACCCCACTTTTGGGGTTTGGACCCTATGTTAGGTTGAGCAGACCCACCTATGGTTTTATGCATTATTTTCGCACATGTTTTTTTTGGACGCGATGATTTTCGGTCCATGGTATTGGATGCTTCGGCATGTATAAATATGTATTATAACATTGAAAGGAACATAATGAAAAATCAAGCTGGTAGTCCTGGTTTTGGGATCCAGGGGAAAATCTTTGTGTATATGTGTTTTATGTGTTATGCTCTCACATTGTTTATTTTTTGTGTTTTAGAATTCGTATGCAGGTAATTTTTGTACGGGGTTAAAACCTACAGGAAGCAGCACCTAAAATCTCACCTGCAGCTTACCTAGGACCTCTCCATCTCCATCAGCATCCCTGGCATCATCCTCATAGCTCCTAGCACAACAAATCAGCTAAAATTTTAAAGGAAGAAGCAGCTACAGGAGCTCATGTAGGAATTGTTGTAGCAGCTAATCCCATTAAAATCAAGCCACAGTAGCAAAAGAAGTGCAACCATGAGGATTGAAGAAGACATCTGCAGCCTAGATCTAGTCAGAGGATACTTGCACAAGACAAACAACCACACATCAAAAATCAGATAGCATGCATCAAAGGAAATACAAGCGTGCAACAAAGGAAATACAAGCATGCAGCAGTAAAAGGAGACAAAATACCTCACAACACATCCATTCGACTCACAGGTAAGTGACTAACCCGCTCCTCTATTGCATTTGTTTAATTGAAATATATGCATAAGCAAATGAGATGGTTGGGGTTGAATGAGAAAAGGTAGTCAGTTAATTGACCACCCTCAACCAGTTGATTGCACTCATCCGAAGATGTCACCACACGTGCACATGGTCAACTCAGAGAAAGATCCCAAGGACAGGGAGTGGAGGGTTTGCAAAATCTGATGCAATGATGAGAGGTGATTGTGGGAAGAAACCATGATGACAAGGCAGGTGGGGACCAATTGTCCAAATATGGAAACATACATTTTTTCCAGATCACCCCATCACCATAAATATCTAAAAGAAGAAATAAGTACTCCACCTCGAAACTCTTTCACCACCTTTTCTTTCACTCTATCCTCATCCACTTAGTTGTAGCAAGCTCTTTTTCACCACCATAGCCTCGAAACCATCATTCTCCATCAGTTTCAACCATCCTCCTACTATCGACATTCTACAGGAGCACTTATAGGTTCTACAGGAGCACCTACAGGCAGTTCTATAGGAGGGGCAATGAGTTGTTTTTAAGGAGAAAACACGGGTTTTTTGCTCAATTTTTGGCTTGAGGAGGTAGGTTTTATGCATAACCACCTTGATTATCAATATGTTCAAGGAATGATATCATTTTAAAGAGGAATTGAGTCCATGGAAGAAGAGTAATTACATAAAAAAAAATTATGCCTATTTAAAAAAAAAAAAAAAACATAGTTTTCCTCTGTTTTCCTCAAAATTCTTGCCCCCATCTCTACATTTGGAGTTCAAAAGTGGTATAAAGCACAATGACAAGAGGATTCATGAGGAAGGAGCCCAATAATTCAACCAGGCTCCATGAACATCCCCAAGTAGTAGCCATATTCACCAGGGCAAATTGGATGCCATTTTTTGAGAAATTCCGAGGGTTTGATGAAGAAGTTGCTGAGGCATTTTCCCTTTCTTTAGTCTGTCACTCAAGGGCCCATGCCACTATCACTTTTAGAGGTATTTCCATGGAAATCACCCTAGAATTTATCAGTAGGGTTACTACCCTTCCTCTTGGATTACCTTGGAGCAAAGATGAAAAACCAATTGGACAGGCTGCCAAGAAAAACTTCTTCCAAAACAATGAACATCTTGTAGAAGAAAAAAATGGCATTAGAAGGACAAGCATACCCTACCCTTGGGAAGAGGTCAGTTATCAAATCATCAAATATATTTCCTGTGAGGGGAGGTATAGCATAGTCTATGGCTACCATTTTAGACTCCTACATGAGCGGAGATATGGCATGGACACTCCACTACCCCAGAAACTCAGCATCCCCTATTTCCTCCCACAATCCCTCATAGAATCCAACATTAAGTTTAAGATAGGGAGTCTAGATCAGTTGGCTCACCATGGGCTAATCAAAATTTTGGTGGAAGAGGCCCTTCATACATTCACACTCCCTATAGCATGGGAAGTCTTCAAAAACATGACAACAAAAGATGACATAAAGGCCCTCACTTATGATATTAGTCCTTATGACAGTGAGGAAGAAGAGAAGAAAGGGGGAGAAGGTGAAGCAACTAATGACTCAGAAGAACAAGAGAAGGAGGGGGAAGAAAGCAAGATAGAAGAGGAGAAGGATCAAGAGATAGAAAAGGAAGAAACAAAGCAAACAGAGATAGAAGAAAAGATAGAAGGAGGGAAAGAAGAAGAAAAGACAAAAGTGTCTCCTGAGACCTTAGAAAGAGAGGCAGCAGTTTCCCTCACTGCCTTGAGCACTCCAATTAAACCAAAAGAGAAGAGAAAAAGGCAAGCCTCCATGTATTTCAAGGCTAAGAAAAGCACAAGGATAAAAACAGGAAAATCCTAGCCATATTCAACAATGCCCATTACAATTGAAGATTCAACCACTGTCAAAGGGGAAGAATCTCCCTCTAAAACCCCTATCACATATGAAAGAGGGACTCCTAGATCTTCCACCTGGAAGGAAAAAGTGCAACTACAGGACTCAAAAACAGTTCTACAGAAGGCACAGACTGTTCTATAAGAAACCTTGTCAAAGCTACAAGAGACCGAAAAACTTGAAAAAAGGGTAGAAGGACAGTCAAAGGGGAAGGAGGAAGCTACAGAGCCATAAGAATCTAATCCCTAGCCCAGAATGGCCTCCTATTATCACGTCCTTGAAGGAGGAAGGATAATTCCACAAAAATTTGCAATTCCACTATTCTTTGAGTTGGAGAAAGAAAGAATAAGGACCCACAGGTGGATGCAAATAGCCAAATCCAAGGGAGTTGAGGATATTAGCCATATGGAGAACAAGCTTACAGAAATGGGCAAGGAGTTAAGTGTTGTAAGACATAGAGAATCAATCAAAAGAACTTACCTAGAAACAAAAAATGCATTGCTAAGAAGACAGCTACAAGAGAGGGAGACACAACTGGCATGCATGGCCAGCTGGTCCATGGAGGCACTGCAATGTAGAACACCAACAAAATCCTGTGGATTATACCTCAAGGACCAATCGCTACAGTTTTAAATAAAGACTTTGGCATAGAGAGGTGCAATGTCTTTTCAAGATTACAAACAGTTTATGGACCTGTGTGACCAAAGCTCATCAGAAAACAAGCCAAAAATAGCATAATTCTATTTGCATAACATGGCCCTCACAAACATGAATGTCTGGGACCCTAATGCTAGGCTAAGGGACCTACAACTAATGGCCATGGCCTAATGGATGAATCATGAAGAGTTAAGGGCAACAGAAATAAGAAATTTGATGATAAAAGAGCAGAATGAGCCTTAATGATTAGAGCTGAGCCATAAGATCCCATGGCACTCATCAACACACATAACCTGCTTGTAAACAATCCCCAAATTGCCCCTAAATATATCAATGATAAGGCTCAAGCCATTGCGCATTTTGAGGATATGGAAAGATTACTTGGGGATGACTGTATTCATGCTTGTATGAGGAGGTGGAACACCTTACCACACATTTTGCAGATTAGGGAGTAACACTCCCCAACAAGGATGAAAGAAGCATTAAGGAGAGTGCCACTGTACAAGCGCTCCATGCAAAATCTCAAGGTCAATTGAATTGGCCTCAAATTGAGTCCCCCGCTGCTGCTAGGCATGTTAGAAGGCATAACAAAGGAAGAAGAGAAACAACAGTGGGAAGAGGTAGATAGAAAGGTAGGATTTCATGACAAAGAAGAGGAGATCACATCAGAAGCATGGGATGTTAGGGAGGCCACCAGAGCCATCAAAGATGAGGAGATGGACTAAGTTGCTCAGAGGATGAGCAACACCTTCAGTAGGGGGTGATGATGAGCCCCATAAATGGGTAATTATATGGGCTCATTTTGCATCCTAACATAGTTAAATCAACCATTCTCTTAGCTTATTGCATGTTTTTTGGTCATATTTATGCTTATGGAGTGAATTGGGTTAGTTATGATGCCATGAGGTCTAATATGTGTTTAATGCAGATTTTTGTTGAATTTTGAAGACAAAGTCAAAGATTCATTGGACAATTGGTAGCAGTAATTTGAAGTGGAAAAATGAGAGAATTTATAGGAGGGAATCCCCCTCATTTATTACTCCCCACTTTTAATTCTCCTTCATGTAGCTCAGAGTACAAACAGCCAAATCAATGCACTAGGAGGCAACTGAGCGAGTGGAGGATAACTTATGTTTATCTCAAGTTTTGGGAGCCAAGCCTCCCTAATTTTAGGGAAGTTGTTGGGAGCTTTAGTTGTATAAATAGAGAGGCCTACAACCTCACTAGGGTCAAATTTTTGTTGAATTTTTGTTGCAACTTTGCTCTGCTCAACTTTGAGCTTACTTTTGGTGACAGTTTCATGTAATCCTATTACTATTTTGATAATAAAGATGAGATCCTTTTTGAGCTAGTACTGAGTTACCTAAAAGGGTTGAAGCTCTTGGGTTAGGGCCTAATCCAAGCAGCCAAGCTCCTCTTGTTTGTATTTATATGCTTTGTTTCAGTTTATGGATTAATTGATGTTAGATGAATTTCTTTCTTAGTTAAGAATAGGTTGCTTTTGGTGATTTAGAAGGTTGTTTCCATATGTGTTTTCTATAGTGGGTTGAAAAATGATAGAAAGAAGGTACAAAAGGCCATCAACAGTACCTTGGCCTCCTTTCCTCCCTTTGGGACCATGAATTGAGGTCAAGACCCTCTTGCTGCCACAAAAACACAGATTTTCCTTCTCCATAGGATTTCTAGTGTTGCAGTTTGTTAGAAATTTAATGATTTGCTTTAGATCTCTTTCACCATGCTCATTTTGTTATTTTCAATAAGCCTTCCATTATTTGTCTCATTATATCATTTTTTAGCATTTCTTTCCATAACTCATAATTTAGATTAGCGTGATGCAAAATTCTGTTTTTTTGATGTACTTAATTTCTTTGCTTGCTTGATCTCCTTGTTTGATTTTTAGTTCTTTTGCAGAAAATATCTTCTCATAGTAGGACAGCCTATCAACAATCACATTCTCTCCCTGATCTATGCCCCACAGGTTGCCCAAAGTTCACCTCAAATCTACCTTAGTTTTCTACATTTTTCCATAGACTTTCCTCTCTTTCCTTGAGCAAATCCAATCATCTTTATCTCTCCTAATGATTCTTGATGGACCCTAGGCACCCTAACACATCATCCCAGCTTTTAGCTATCCTTTCCACCCACTCTCACACCTCTAAAACCTTCAAAATTGCTCTCGGAATCCTCCTGTAGACATCCTATAGACCTCCGGTAAATCCCCTGCATCCTCTTGTAGATTTTCTTGTATGCTTCATTTTGAAGGTTGATTGTGGGAAAAGCCTCCAGAAGGCCACTTAAGACCTCCTAAGACCCATCCACACCATCCTACATTCTCTCAAGTCCCAAAACCACCCTCCATTGCCACCTATTCGCTGCCACATTCACAAACAAATAAATTACATGCATGACAAATTCACATAAAAATACATAAAAATCCAAAAAGATGTTTTTTCTCATTTTATTCTAGAAATAGATTGAGTAGATGTTGTTTACTTCCTTGAGTAGGTAATGGCATTCATTTCATGGTTTTCATAGTACTTTTTGCAAAATTAGGATTAGTTGGTTAAGTAGGGTTTGCTAGGTTTTCTTTACATTTCAGTTTTCCTTTCTGCAAGTAGAATAGCATCGGTAGAGTAATCTCCCCTTTTCCTTCCATCACATATATAGCTTCTTTTGGAATCCATAGAAGTTGGCTTGATCTCCTAGTGATCTTGCACCAGCTGACCAAGTGACAACCTGCAGTAAGAACTAGTACTTGTGCATACAGCACCGTTGCTTCCAAGTTTGTTACAAACTACCGGGTTGATAAAAGTAAAGTAGGAAGCCCAGGAGTTGTAGCATTATTGCTGCAATACTAGTGCTCACCAATGGCCTTATAGGGAAGATGTTCTTCTCTTTCCTAGATGGATTTAGTGGTTACAATCAGATCCAGATCAGCCTAGAGGACCAAGATAAAACTACATTCAATTTTTCTTGGGGTATCTTTTCTTATAGGGTCCTTCCTTTCGAATTATGTAATTCCCCTGCCACTTTTCAAAGGGTAGTTCTGATCATCTTTGTTGAGCTATTCCATGACTCTATAGATATATACAAGGATTATTTCACTCCATATGGGTGTGACTCCATGCAGGCTCTATCTAACTTGGGGAAAGTCCTAAATAAGTGCATTGAAATGAACCTCTCACTTAATCCTGAGAAGTGTGAATTCTTGATTAATGTAGGGACTATCCTTGGCCATTCAATATCTCAGGAGGGAATACAAGTGGACCCAAACAAAATTGACATCATAAAAAGGGTCTCTACTCCTCAAAAGCATAGGGATGTTAGGAGATTCTTGGGCTTAGCTAGATATTATAGGATTTTTATCAAAGACTTCAAAAAAGTAGCCTCACCATTGTTTGGATTGTTGGCCAAGGACTCTGAATTTTGCTAGACAAATAGTTTCTAAGAGGCCCTAAAGATCTTGAAAGACAAATTAACTACTGCACCCATACCTAGAGGCCAAAATTGGGCTCTTCCTTTTCACATCCATGTTGATGCATCTGAGAAAGTTGTAGGAGAAGCTCTAGGCTAGAAAGATGACAAGTTGCCTTATGCCATTTACTTCATTGGAAAAACTTTGTCTAAGGATGAATTGAATTACACTATGACTCAGAAGGAAGTCCTAGTTGTTATCCACTCTTTCAACAAGTTGAGACACTACATCATTGGATATCAAAATTTTGTGCATAATGACCATGTAGCTATCAAGTACTTAATTAACAAGCCTAATGTGAATGCTAGACTTATTAGATGCTTTCTTCTATTACAGCAGTTTGATTTAACTATCATTGATAAGGCAAGTAAAGAAAATGTAGTTGCATATTTTTTTTCTAGACTTTCTTTGCCTTTAGGTGATGAAGGGATGGTTGATGATCAACTACCCAATGAGAACTTATTTTCTATTTCAGTTCTCTCTCTGTGGTTTGTTGACATAGCCAAGTACCTAGTTTTTGTAGAGTTCCCTCCAAATCTATCATCCAGGGAGAAGAGAAGAATTGTAAGGAAGAGTGCCCCTTTCACTTGGATTGGGGGAAATCTATTCAAGATGGGACTAGATCAAATCTTGAGGAGATGTGTCAGGGAAGAGGAAGTCTTTGACATGCTCTCAGCCTATCACGATGGGCCTTCTAGAGGTCACTTTGATGCCAAGAGGACATCTTTCAAGGTTCTACAAGCTGGCTACTACTGGCCCACTCTCCACCAATATGCAAGAAGATACACCAGTTGATGTGATCAATGCCAGAGGATGGGGAAACCTACTTCCAAGGATGAAATTCCCTTGCAACCTCAGGTGGATTTAGATCCATTTGACAAGTGGGGCATGGATTTCATTGGGCCAATTGATCCACCATCAGGGTAGAAAAAGTACATCATTGTATCCACTGATTATTTGACAAAGTGGGCTGAGACAAAGCCTGTCAAGGTAGAAATAGAGGAGAAAGTGGTTGAGTTCTTAAGGTAGAATGTGTTCTACAAATTTGGGTACCCCAGAGAGCTAGTCACCAATCAGTGAGATCAATCCGCATCACATATGATCAAGAATTTGTTAAGGAAAAATCATAGCAAGCACAAACAATCTACCTCCTATCATCCTTAGGCCAATGGACAAGTATAGGTCACCAATAGGGCATTAGAAGGCATCCTCACCAAGTTTGTGAGAAACATCAGAAAATATTGGGCAGATAGATTAGTGGAGGCCACTTGGGCCTATAATACAACTCGGAAGACAACTACCAGTTTTACCCCTTATAACTTTGTCTATGGAAAGAAAGCTCTTCTCTCCATTGAGTTTGAGTACAATAATTTGAGAATGGAAAAACAACTGGATTTAGATGTTACAAAGGCACAATAGGAGAGGCTACTCCAGTTAAATGGCTTGGATGAATTCAGAATGCATGCCCTCCTACACACTGAAGTTATCCAATTGTAGAGGAAGGTCTACCATGATAGGAACATAAAGGACAAGGTTTTTCAAGAAGGGGATTGGGCTCCTCTATATGACTCTAGGTTCAAAGACTTCAAAGGAAAATTGATGACAATGTGGTTAGGCCCATACTTGATAGAGAAATTCCATGAAAATGGAGTTGTTCAAATCAGGACCATTGATGAGGAAGGGATTCCCTTACTTGTCAATGGCTATAGATTCAAAGTTTATAGAAATCCTATGTCCAAGGAAGATTTCATCGTCACCATCAACAGAGAAGTGAATGTGATTGGAAGTGTCCTAGCTTCCAAGTCACATCATTCCTAGATACTATTTTTGTTTGTGAAAAGAAAAATAGAAAAAAAAGAAAAAAAAATAATAGGCCCAGATGAAAACCTCCATGAGGCATCTGGGGCAAACCCTTGGGTTGAAAACCTCCTTGAGGCATCCCAAGAGCGAAAAAATAAAAAATAAAAAATAAAAAATAAAATATCCCTGGGTGAAAACCTCCATTGGGATGCCCAGGGAAGACATGCAGGTTGAAAACCTCTCTTGAGGCAGCTTGTGTGTCCCTCAAAAAGAATACATCAATAAAAAAGAGGAATAAAACAAAGGAGAATTCCATGACAAGGATCTACAACCTATCCATTAATAATTTCTGTCATTTTGCAGGTTTTTGAGGATAGTGGAAAATTGCAGAGCTATAGAGACATCATGCTTAAGTTTCATTCAATTTTTCCCTCCATCCACTCCATACCCTCCATGAAAACCATGTCCTCACCACTCTCACCCATCCTTGTGGCTCAAAAAACCTATTTTCAGGCCCTCTCTGGATTGCTACAAGATGTCTTGTAACTGCTACAGGAAGATCCTATAGCACTACAGGAAATTCCCGAAATTCTACACGAAAAGGATCTGATTTGGAAAATCATCATCCATGACCTATCAAAGGTTAATTAGGGTCCTCAAACCTTGATCCACCACTAACCCATCCTCCATGCATCCCTGATTCACAAAAATCATTGTTGTTCAAAACTAACCCTAAGCTCTGTCTCATCTAAAAAAATTCAAAAAAAAAAAACAAAGAGGACATTCCCTCCATTTCCACAACCCTTCACTACTCAATCAGGGCCTAACATCAACCTCCAACCCCCTACACTCTTTCTCATCCCTCCACTAAAGTTGAAATCCCTTGAAAAAGAAGAAAAAGGGTTGCTACAAGATTTCCTGTAGCATCCTGTGCCACTATTTCAATAAGCTTGAAACCTAGTTTTTCTTCCCATCAAGTTGAGGGGATGATACCATCATTCTGAAGCACCCTACCATTCCAAGAAGGACTCTACAGTAGTAGTAGCAGTACCTGAGATGCCAGCAAAGAACCTGCACAAATGAACAACACTAGTAGTCAAATACATAGGAGCAAAGAAATCATATGTAGGAGAAACAAAAGACAACAAGGTAATTCCTTGAGTAGTAGCACAGAGATCCAACACTCCAGCATGCATCGATCAAGCACAAGGTAGGCACATGTATGGTAACCTCTAAGCTCCTCCCTAGGTGTAAAATAATGAAAAATGTATGAATGTCGAGGTAAGGTATTTTTATAAGTTGGAGGTGGCTAGTTAACTTGACCACCCTCGGTCAGTGATTGAAAAGTGATTTATCAATCGTCATGCAATGTAGGAGTGTCAAATTAGTAAAAATCAGTTAAGAGGTACTGGGTGTTGATTATGAGGGATGAGAGAATGATAACTCCACATGGGCCAATGGTTCAAATGAGGAAAATGCGTACTTCTGCCAAGTCATCACAGTGCTTCGAGCTTAGCCAAAAATATCATATAACGTACCAAGGCCCAAAATCTCTTACATCTTCACTCATTTCAAGATCAACTAAGGTAAGTATGAGCCTATGAATCCATCAAGAGGTTTCAAACCCCAATATGTCATTCCTACAGGAGGCAGCTACAGGAAGCTATAGGAAGCATAAAAAATTGCTACAGGAAGCCTCCAAGGGTGAAAGAACGTTGTCAAATGTTGATTTGGTCTCCAATTATCATTATAGTGGGACTTATGGTGAAACATAAGTGGGCCCTCTCATTCTTTTGTCCATGATTTACATGCTGGTGCACCTTGAACTCTCTTAGTAATAACAATCATCTTGTGGATTAATATAGTTTTTATGGCCATAAAGTAGAAGGGATATACATAATTGTCATCAAATAGAGACTCCAATCCTTTGTTCCCTTTGAATTCATATCATAGCTATCACAAGAAGAAACCCTCCTATACTTAGTTGAAAACAGAGAAGAGGATGGGAGGGGGATTTAATAGGAGAGAGCCTACAGATACAAAGAGAATTCACCTTCATCCCCCTGTAGTAGATATTTTTAGAAGGCATCAGTGGTTAGGTTTCTTTGAACTGCTGAAGGGATATGATGATGATATCACTTATGAATTTTCCATGGACCTAAACCCTCAAGAAAGAGCCAGTGCCACCACTATGGTGAGGGGATTATCCATTACCATCAATCCTAAGCTGATTAGTAGGGTGACAACACTTCCCCTAGGGGTCCAATGGAGAAAAGAGGACAAGTCGAGTAGTGCCATTGCTAACAATAGTTTCTTCACTTCTGATGAGAAACCAATTGAAGATAAAAATGGAGTCAGAAGGGAGAGCCTACCCTATCCTTGGGATGAGGTGGTCTACCATATACTGAAGTTCATCTCTTGTGAAGGAAGACTAAGTGTAGTTTATGGCTACCAATTCAAACTGCTCCATGAACTAAGATTTCAAGCAAGATTTCCCATAGCCCAAAGACTTAGTGTGCCTTCTTTCCTCCTACAATCCATCATGGACTCGATCTAGAAGGTGAAAGAAGGAAACAAACAACACTTAGGCCACCATGGCCTCATCAAACTAATAATGGAAGATTCTTTGAACAAATTAAGGGCTCTTGTCCTCTGGTCCACATTCAGGGATATGGACAGAGAATACTTCCTTAACACTCAAGTCCTTGCACTTGGCGAGACCCCAGCCTCTAGTACTAAAGGAGAAGAGGTAGAGGAATAAGAAGAAGAAGAGGTAGAAGCAGAAGAGGAAGAAGAGGCAGAAGGAGAAGAGGAAGAAGAGGAAGAAGAGACACAGAAAGCAGAGGAGGAACTAGAGAAAAAGGAAGAAGTTGAGAAAGGGAAAAATGAAGAAGAAGAGGAGAAGTAGCAGGAAGAACCAACCCCTGAGAAAATCATTGCACCTAGAGAAGAAGAGGTATCCCCAGAGCAGAAAAGATTGTCTCCTGGACCCATTGAAAAGGAGGAAATTGTTGTCCTGGATGCCTTGATCACACTAATCAAACCTAAGAAGAAAAGGCAGAGTAAAACTCCCCTCTCCCTCAAAAGAAGGAAAATCACTAGGATTAAACAGGGGAAGCCTCAAACTCCCACAAAGACCCCTATTATAATTGAAGAATCACCAAGTAAAAGAGAGGAGATAGAACCCATTGAAAATAAAATTGAGGAAATCACATCTCCTGAAGCCATCTCAAAGACTCCCATAACCTATGTAAGAAGGCATGTTACTATATCAACCTCCTCTAAGTAGCCCAAGGCACCTACCACACTCCAACAAAAAGGAAAAGGGAAGCTACAGGAAAAAAAGATCCTGCAACAGGAAAAACATAAACTACTACAGGAAGAGCAGAAAATGATATAGGAAGAATAGAAGGGGTATGAAGAAGGGAAAGAGGAAACACAAAAGTTATAGGAGGGGGAAGCTTCTCCAAGAAAATTTGAAAAGGATCTTCCAGAGCTACATGAGCCTAGTCCACAGCCCATCCATAGCCCAATTTGAGCTCTTATTACAAGTTCATTGAAGGAGGCATAGTGATACCACAGAAATTTGAGTTCCCTCTCTTCTTTGAACTTGAAGCAGAAAGAGGAAGGACACATAGATGGATGCAGATTGCCAAATCCAAGAAGGTGGAAGATGTAGGCCTTATGGAAGAAAATCTCATAGAAATGGGCAATAAGTTGAGAGAGTTAAGGGATAGAGAGTACACAATGAGAACACATCTACAAGTAGAAAATAGATGGTTGAGGAAGAAATTGCAAGAGAAGGAAACCCAATTGGCCACAATGGAAAGCCTCTAAATGGAGGCACTACAATGCAGACTTCCATCCAAATCCTATGCACTTTTCCTCAAATACCAATGGATGCAATTCCAGATCAACACATTAGCACAACATGGGACCATGCCATTCCATGACTATAAGCAGTTCATTGAGTTGTGTGACAAGAGTAGCATTGAAGACACAGCCAAATTAGATGAATTCTACTTACACAACCTCACCTTAACTGATATGAATGTTTGGGATCCCAATGCAAAATTGGGAGACTTGCAGCTGATGGCCCTTGCATCTTGGATGGCACATGAAGAGGCCAAAGATGAGGAGGTGAGGAAAGTGTTAACCAAAGAAGAAAAAGAACCCCTCTACATCAGGGCAGAGTAGATAAGTTCCATGGTTGTAATCAACACTCACAACATCATTTCCAATGATGCTAAGCTAGCACCTAGATACCTTTCCACCGAAGAGAAGGTTATATCCCACTTTGAGGACACTCTCAGGTTGTTAGGGATAGATATCTAACAATCATGTCATAGAAGATGGAATAATCTACCACACAGTCTCCAGATGAGGGAGTATCACTCTCCTGAAAGGTTGTGGAATGCATTGCATAGAACACCTTTGTATAAAAGGGCCATGCAAATATTGAAGATCAACTTGATTGGACTTAAGCTTAGTCCACCTTTTCTTTTGGGTTTACAGGAAGGAAGGAATGAATAAGAGGAAAGGAAGCAGTGGGCAGACAGAGGAAAATGCAGGCTTCTATCCTCAGGAAGGCACACCATCTATAGAACCTTGGGATGTCAGAGGGGCCATCAGGGCCATTAAGGACATGGACATAGATGACTAGGTTGCTAAGAGGATGAGAAATAGTTTTGGTAGGGGGGTGATGATGAGGCTCATCAATAGGCATATTATATGGGTCACAATGGCATCCTCTAGCTTATTAAATTATCTTTTTCTCACATTTATCTACAAATTTCATTATATTATGCTTAATGTGAGAGTGTTATCACTCAGGTTGTTCCCAAAAGTTGTAAGAAAGGGAATACGGCCGAGGTAACCATAGACCAATCTTTTAGATGTAGATTCTAGCCAATCTGCATCTAGAGAGGGCTCTCTCTTTATGATTTAGCTTTGTTTTAAGGTATATTAGGCTAGTTATGAAGATTAGGGGTTTAGCTTAAGGTTTTGGTTGGAAGGATGGGGACTCAATAGAACAGTGAGGTAAAAGTGAAGAGCTTCAGTCCATTGGGCATGATGGAGTCAAAAAGGATGGCTTCCTGGGTTAAGTTTTTTATCAGAGAATTTATCACATAGCAAGGTACTCGACAATGGAACAATTTATAGGCTGAAATCTGATGGAATGAAGCCAATGGGTGAAGGGCAATTAAGAATCCTTCATCATGTTGACAGAGGGACAACGGATGATTATTACATGGAGCAATTAAGAATTCCTTAGCTAATATTCAAGATGAAAGAACCAAGGGAAACAGGAGCAAGTGAGAATTCACTGTTTATGCTATTTCTGAAGAAAACATTGATAATAACAGAGACTGAACACAGAGTGAAAACAAGCAAATTCTAAGCTATTCTTTTTCTCTATTATTTGGATCATGAAATATAGATGATATAACAGACACAGAAAGTATAAAACACAAGTTAGAAAAGACTTATTGATCCATAAATGATTCAAGAATTCTACAACATGGTCCTTAGCATCAATTGTTCATCCAGTGAGCAAGACAAGATGGTTCCAACAGCCTTTTTATTCCAAAAATTGTTCAGTATTACAGTCACATCTACGAACATCCACCATCAACCAACACAAAATACCTTGTTTGGGGGGGTATTTTTACAAAAATGCTAAGACATTGTGCAAAATATCTGATAGAAACAAATATCTGTTGACAATTAATGTTTCATTTACATTGATAGAGATAGGCAATCTCAAAAACAGGGAGCCAATAAATGATGCAATAAATTCATGCTGCGCTGGTTGATCCGAATTAAAGAGAAGTACTGGAGGTAGATGCTGTAAGTCGGTCTTCCAGCTATTTTCCACTGATCCTATGTGCTGATTTTCTAAGATGGCTGGGCCTTGCTTTAATGCTGATGTGATACGCTTTAACTTGCAAGACTGTGGTTTTTTTTTCTTTGTTATGTGCATTTACAGCAGATGGTGCGCAATTTTGGTTTGACCAATGATAAGTCTACAGGATTTCTAGCATGCTTTGCCACCACTCTGGTCCTGGTATTTGATGTCTCTATATCTTCCTTAAAGTCTCATCAGCGTCTGTGTACCTGAAGAAATTAGGAGGGGTGGTGAACAGATGTTTCACCTCATGCTCTATGTAAAAAAGATTTTCCAGGCTGTCATACAGGGACTGGCCAGATGGAAGTGCTTTTTCTGTTGAAGTACTTGAAGATGCACTAGCTTGATTTACAGAAAATGTGTTTAATTTGTGTATATAGTCCTTGTGCTTCATCAAATGATCATTATCTCCCACAGGACTTGGCAAACCCTTTTGATTCAGGACTGTAAATTTGTCTGTGAAAGAATCAATTTCTACCTGCATGTCCTGGCATTTTCTGTCCAAGTTTTGCATTAGAGTTCTCATGGTTAGAACTCTCTTGATGTCCAAAATGGTACCTATTCTGTCTCTAATATCAATTGCTGCTAGTTCTTCACTGGTCTGACTATTCAAAAAACAGATCAGCCTGTTAGCTTGCTCAGGCATTTGCCCCAATAAGGCTCTTGTTTTTTGAACTTCCACTTGGGCTACTTTTATCAGATCAATCTATTCATAAATGATCTGAATGGACCTCCATACACCACTAAGTGATTGAATGATGTTGTTCCATAGGATTCCTCTGATTTCTACTAGAGGCTTATGTAGAGAAAGATATTTTTCTAAAGATCTTACCTTATTTTCTAATGCTTTGACTTCTCTTGTATTTTCTGCCACAGTCATTTTAGATTTATCAGAGTTCTGCTCAATCTTAGCAAATTTTTCTTTGACTTGGTTTAATTCAGATACTTGGAGTTTTAACCCCTCCATGGCTTTGATTAACTGCTCTGTGGTCATGGTTGTACTGCTGCTTGGTGCTGTTGCTGTTGACGTTGTTGTTGATGTTGCTCCTATGATGATTTCTGCAGTTGATGATGGGATAGTGGAGGGCACTACAGTTGTAACTGTGGGAGGGGCAATTGTGGTTGTTGGAGTCACTAGAGGTGGCTGGGAGGTCGACACTCCCTGCTTTTCTTGTAATGCTTTCTCCAATTTCTGCTCTGTCTCAGTTAATATTTCATTTAACCTCATGAGAAGGTCCATCATATCCTCCTAAGATTTCTTCTACACAACATTTGCTGTCTATGGATGCATGGAAGGAGGCATCTTGAGCTGTTTTTTGAGGGTAGCAATGTCCTCTTCTTTCTTCCTCATTAATGCTTTTATGCGCTTGGCATCTTTGGGATCATGTCCCAGGTCAATGATAATATCTTCCAAGGACTTAATCCTGTTGTCCTTTACCAAAGAGGAACCTTTCTATAACTCTAGCTGAGCAGAGGTGTTCTCCAATGAATTTTGCAATTTATGAGCCAACATTGCCTTGTAAGCTAGTGTAGAATACACCATTTCTCGTGTCTATTTGTGCAGCTCAATCTAATCTATTGGGTGAATGTCCTTGGCTAGGACCTCCAGATTTATCCTTATATAGTCAGCTGCCAATTGTGGTTGCTGTAACTTGGGTTTGAAGTAGCTCATGATCATTTTTCCCTCCTTTATATCATATGTAGACATCAATCTTTGCTGTTTTGTGGGGACCATCTTGAGATATTGGTCATAAATTTGCAGCCTCAATGGATCATTTCTAGCCTTAATCTCTGTGAATTTTCTTTTGACATCAGAGGTCTACTTGCTTGGTGGCCTTGTGGATGAAACTTCCACACTATGCTGCCTTTCTAGCTCTTGCCTGTGTGAGCTGGTTGATGTGTCTATTACTGGGGATTTCTATGGGCTGGTTGCCCTCTCACCTCTCAGGCTCTCTAATGTTTCTTCAATAATTTCCTCTTCAGGTAGAGAGTTCAGTCTTTGCCTTTTAGCACCTGGCTATTTTGCAGGCCCACTGATGGGTGTTGCCTCTTCTCTATCCCTTTTCTTACCTTTTTCCTCATTTAGAGGAGTCTGCAATGCTGGTATCTCTAGTGCTTTGGTCTGTGCTGGACAAATTTGCTCTTGCTGATCTATCATACTTTGCTGCTCTGTGCCTACCACTTCCTTTCCTTTTGAAGAACCTGAAATTGGTGTGTTGGCCCCTTGTATAGGTTGCTATGAAGTCCCAACAGAAGATGTACCCACTCCCACTTGCTGAGGCAACTTGAAAGATACCTGTCCAAAAGAGTCCAGGTCAAGGGTCTTTTCTAAATCTTTCATAGCTTGTTCCATTTTTTGTTGCCGAGTAAGTTCTTCTACTAATGTACCTTCTATCCATTCATCCTGATTGGCATATAGTTCTACTTCAGGGATCCTATGATGATTGTAAGCGGACAACTGGTTTTTTACTTTTCTTTCACTTATAAAGCCATTAGAGTCATATGGTACCCACCAGAAGCTTCTCTTCAATTTAAGCTCTTCCCTTAATATTTTATCAGCATCTTCCCATGCTTCTCTTTTGTTAATAATAAAGGGGTCTAATTGGTTTCTTATCCTCAGCTGAGATTTCTTTTTGACATTGCAAAAATGAGTCAAATTTTCATTAATAAGTTGTCTGAAATATTCCAAAGCAAACAGTCACATAGGCACATATTTGGGCAGCCTATAAGGGCACAGCTCATAGCCATATATCCTGATCTCAGTGTGATCTTGGTAGAAGTACCAGTCACCTACCCTGTAGTTCTTGGAGAGCTGTAGAATCTTTCTTATGTCACCAGAGAGACTAGGAGGAGGAGCTCCTATTAATAGAGTGGAAGCTGGATGTATGAACAGGTCAATGAATTCACAGTTAGTATAAGGGGACTCAGCAATTTTGTGGAAGACAGAGGTCCAAAAGATTACAGACCTCCTCTCTCCTTTGGCATCCAATTTTCTGATGGGAAATATAAAAATTTCTGGGTGGTAATACAACATTAGATGATTTATGAAACTTGTGTATTTAAACACTCCTTCTCTTTCCAAATTCATAAATTGACCATGGATTTTGTCAGCAATGAAAGAGGCATAGTCATACTTAATAGCAGGGGGCTGCCCAGGAGTGAAGGTGGACAACAGAACCAAGACCATTTCATCCACAAATTCACTAAACCCAAAACCCAAGATTATTGATATCATGTCAAGAAGAATTCTTCCAGTCTCATTGAAGGAGACATATGAATAAGGAGGTGGGCCCTCGGGCTCGCATTCTGGCTTCATGAATAACTTGGCAATCCGGGCTATTTCTGCACTGGATAGTTCGGAGCCTTACTCAAGTAGAAATCCCATGGAGGGGCAAGAGGCTGAACTGGATGGAATTGTAGCATTTCATTGATAGACTCAGCAGTTATGTAGAAAAGGACAGCTTGTGACAGAGAGATGACTGCCTTACTGACAGGGTCATAATTGGCACGGAAGTGGCGAAAAATATCTTAGAACATATTGACTGAGGGGAGTTAGTACCTGGGGATATTGGATTCCCATATTCCATAGATGTCAGAATTGTCCAGATGACTCTTTCTAATTAGGCAGAAATTTTGCAGATGATTTTGGCAACCAATTGGGTCTCTTATTTGGAAATCTCTGTCGGCCAAGGGTAGATGATGCTAGTCTGTATGGGGTGCATTGAGAGGCGCAACATTGAGAGCGACTGGGGCTGCCATAATTCAATTTTCTGTGTTTTTGACTGCAATTTGAAATTTTGTGGAAAAAAGGGCAACATAGCATTTTTGGTGTAGTTCTATGAGAGTTATAGATGGAATTCAGCTTGAAATTCAGCTCCTTGGGTATAATTTATAGAGGAAAACCAAAAATATAGTTTTAGAAGGTAAGACAAGGTAAATACCTGTTTTCTGGAGGCGACCGAGTGTATTTTTTAGATTGGACAATGAATTGCAGAGCGGGATTCTGGATTATGCTGGTCGGGGTGGCGGACTGGAGCTATGGTAGCTGTTGGACGTTAATTTGCATGCACCCGGACGTATTTTACATGAAAGTAGTGCTCAGCAGAATGGACGAAAATGACACTTTTTCACGTTTTTAATGAAATTTTAGCTTTGGCGGGCTTTTGGCGCTTTTTGGTTAGATAACATCAGCATGACAGGATAATTTGTTGCGTAGCGGGGTACGGAAGGATGACGTAGCGGTGACATGGTGTGATGTCAGCATGATGGGTCAGTGGGAGTGGTAAGTGGTTTGGGCCTGCACCGCTTATGGGCCACAGCGGTTTTGGTGGGGAGGGCCGCGAGCATGCCGGGAGGGCGCCGCGTGTCCCCAGTACGGTGGTAATACCGCCGGCTCCCCGGGTGGTAATCTTCAGAAGGGAAGGGCTGTGCGATATAATCATGGGCCGTTGGATGAGAGGGCCTGGATCCAACGACTGGTGGTCAACGGTATATGGCGGAGGTTCAAATAGCATGGGCCCAACATAATTAAATAATGTTTTTACTGTGGGTGGGTATGATTGGTTCGTGGGACCTTTGGTTAAGTTATTAATCAACCAGATGTTGATTAATTCTTTAAATGGCGCGGTAATGGGTTATTAAAAGGTTTGCAAGGTTGTTTGTTAATCAAATAACGTGGGGTTAATTGACTCCAAAACCATGCGCGGGGATGGTTATTATATGGTTCCTGATGAACCTATAATTCCAAAAAACAATGATGTATTTTTATAGTTAGCAGGGGCGGGATATTAAATTTTTCGGGATTTTTTCATATATTTATATAATACGGGGGGGAACAAATTATATAGGAATTATATAATAAAGTCAAGGTTAATATAAAAATTGATATATGTAACAGAATGATCACTAAGTTATAATGTTTTTACAACTTAGGCTTAGGAGGAAACAGGGATTTTTACACAAGAAATGTGGTTTCTTTGCTTTGAGCAGGAATGTTATTTTCCTCAGGCTTTTTTCATGAAATGGAGTGATTTAAGAGTACTGAGCATATCTCAATATCCTTGGGGTGCGGGGGGGGGGCCTTAGCAAGTGTTTTTTGGGAGAAGTGTGAGGGGAAGTTAGACATGCGTCACTTGACTTGTAGCCAAACCATTGCCATTGTACTTATGATATCAAATGAGATGAACATCTTTGAAAGACAAAATTACTCATAAACCTGCTTTTGCAACACCAAAACTACCTACCCAGCCTATAGTACCTGACATTTTTTCTTCTTTTTACATGGGTGCACTTGGACTAGCAAACCCTTGCTCTCTTCTTTTCTTTTGACTACAATCCTATCTAAATCTGCCCTTATTTCTTCCAAGGGCTTAGATTTAGCTGTTGAGCACCTTTGCTTCTCTACCTAACTACTTATCTGTCAAGATTGAACTGTTTGGACAGATTTTATTCTCTATCTCTAAAACAATAAATTTAAACATGAAGTGGCCAAGATTTAAGATGTTTGGCCATCCATCAACTGTGGCAAGAGTCAACCAATTGTACTCAATGAGATTCTTTACAAAAATAAAATAGCAGAGGCATTTGGGACTAGCACATTTTCCCGGTCTTCTTTGGGGTTCACTTCTTTTCTTTTTTCTCTCAACCATTTCATTCTTTTTTCCCTTTGATTTTTCTTTTAGGGCATACCCTCTTTACATTTTTTAAGTTTTTTGATCTTTTCAAAATATGGAACCTTTGCAGCAGGGAAAGGATGTACATATTTTGGATTTTACCAGTCAATCATGAAATATGACACCTATTGGTATAGGAACATAACACTGACTCCACTTGGGGATAGCTTTTCCTGGTGAAAAGCCAAGAATAGCAGGTCAGAGGGCCTTATGTACAATTCTTGCTATATTCTTGAAATTTTCCTTTGTTGTAGGTAAACAAAAATGTACAGTGGATGATGTAAAATGTACACCTCTCATATGAGTTGATCCAAACAATTGCATTTCTGTTTTTTGGATAATTTGTTTGAATGTTTGTTCTCATATTATCAGCTCCCAAGTCTTCTTTTTTTAACTTCTGTTTGAACTAAAAAAGGTGACACAAATAGGTGGTAAAGTTCCTTGACTGTTTCTCAAAATTTCCTACATTCCTTTACATTCTTATTGCTGTAATAAACTACACAAACTAAGCATAGTTATGTACAAGTTAGAGTCCTGATATATCAACAAACTAGATCAAAATAATGCTTCAGCATCCGACCATTGACTAGTCCATCTTCTGCTTCTATAACATCTAGGCTTTTCAAAAAGTAGGTGTTGTTTCCTTGTGAGGCCTGAATAACAAAAGGTCCCTTCCACAGCAAGTCAAACTTCCCATGTTTTCCTTTATCTTCCCTTCTGGAATCCCATTTCAGTACTTTGTCTCCTATGAAAAAATCCTTTGCCTTGGTCCTCTTGTCAAATATCTTCTTAAGTTTTTCTTGTAACACCTGAGATCTGTGAAATACCTCTTCTCTAGTTTGCTGCAAATGTATAGTCTGATTTATCCTTCTTTGAATGTCATTGGGCTATATTTGGACTTCTTGCAATAATTTCATTATAGGTATTCCCAGGTAAGAAGGAAATACAACATCCATACCATATACAAGCTCATATGGACTAATCCCAATGGATTTTTTGGTAGTTAACTTGTCTGCCCATAATGCATTTATGAGCTTCTTATGCCAATTTTTCTTGTTTTCTTCCAACACTTTCTTAATGATATTCATGAGGCTTTTATTGGAAGAATCAGCTAGACCATTACCCTGGGGGTAATAGGCTGTGGAGTGGCCTAAGGTAATGTGGTATTTGTGACAGAAATTGATCATTCTCTTGGATTTAAAAGCAGCAGTATTGTCTGTAATAATCTTTTCAGGACAGCCAAATCTAGATAGGGTGTTGCTCTCTAAGAATTGCATAATCACTGAATCATTGGCCTGTCTACAAGGGATGGCTTCTATCCACTTGGTAAAATAATCTGTAGCAATCAAAATCCATTTATGCTGGCCAGAAGAGGGAGGGTGAATTTCCCCAATGAAATCTAAACCCCATTGCTAAAATGGTCTTTTAGTGGAAACTGGTCTAAGGAGTAGAGGCAGAAGTTTTCTCTTGCCTTCAAAGATTTGACATTTATGGCAAGCAGTAACAAACTTTTTGACATCAACAAACAAAGTGGGCCATTAAAATCCAGCCCTTAAGATTTTATTAGCAGTTGATTTCCAATACAAATGCCCACCACAGTCCCCTGCATGAAATTATTTGAGAACTTTGTCAGTTTCATCTTTAATTAAACAATTTAGTAGGATACCTTCATGATTTTTCCAAAAGAGAGAACCATCTAGAATACAAAACTTTAAAGCTTTCATTTTTATAAATCTTTTCTTTATCCTGGATAACCCTCGAGGATCCTGCAAGTTTAACAATACATAACAAATATCAGCATACCAAGGTGATTCAAGGAAGGTCTGGTTGATTTGTGGAGTCGCCATCTCCTGTTTGTTATCCAGTTCATTAATATCTAGGGCTTGGCAATTGGTTTCAGTCAAGAGTTTAGCCAATCCCTGTCCTTTTATGAGCTTTGTAGGTTTTATCTCAATATCATACTCTAATATAGTAGCAATCCATTTACCTCTTTTGCCTTCAATCCCTTCCTGGGTCAGGATATCTTTGACAACAGTGTTTGGTACATAAGCTATTATATGAGAGTATAGTACATAGACTCTGAAATCTTTGATGGCTTTCACAAGTGCATAAGCTTGTTTTTCCATGATTGGGTATTTTAGAGGTGCATCCCTCAGTGCTTTGCTAAAGAAGGCTATGGGTTTTTCACATCCTTGATCATCTTTCTGTAGCAAAACAACAGCAATAGTGTGTTCATATGCAAATGAAAATATAATGAAGTCTCTGTCAAATTTTGGGCTTGTGAGGACCAGAGTTTTCGTTAAAGCTGCCTTGATTTATTCAAATGCCTGTTTGGCTTCTAATGTCCATTTGACCTTGGAATCCTTTTTTAGAATATTATTCAAAAATCTTATTAATTCAACCAAGTTGGGTATGAATCTTCTTAGAAAATTAATTTTCCCCAGGAAAGCTTGGAGTTCCTTGACATTTCTAGGATGTGGTATTTGTAAGATAGCTTGTATTCTGTCAGGGTCAATCTTGATGCCATCTTTTGAAATTATGTCACCTAACAGTTTGCCTTATTCTAGGCCAAATAATGACTTCTTTGGATTCAGTGATATACCATATTTTCTACAGGTTAAAAACACTTGCCTTAGATGCTCTAGGCGCTATTGATCTGATTTAGAAAACACAGTGAGATCATCTAAGTATATGACTAGAAAATCATGAATTTCTATAGCAAAATCTATGTCCATTGCACATTGGAAGGTTTCCCCTGCATTCATGAATCCAAATGGCATTTTCACATATTTGAAAGTCCGCCATGGCGTTGTAAAAGCAGTTTTTTCTTGATCATCAGGATGAACTAAAATCTGGTTGAAGCCTGAAAACCCATCTAGTAGTGAAATTCTAAAGGCTCCTACTACCCTTTGTAAAATGTGGTCCATCTTGGGTAAGGGGTAGTGATCTTTTAAAGAGACTTTGTTTAGATTCCTCAATTCAACACACAATCTGATTTCTCCTGTTTTCTTTCTAGTGGGCACTAAATTGTAGACCCATTCTGAAAATTTGATGGGTCCAATTATCCCAGCTTCATACATTCTTCTGAATTCTTTTTCAATTAGAGGAAGGAGTACAGAGTTGAACCTTCTAAGTTTTTTCTTGAAAGGTTTTTTATTTTCTTTGAGGGGTATTGTATGCTGAATTACAGAAGTATCATAGGACTTGAGATCTTCATAACTCCACGCAAAAACATCCTGAAATTCTTTAAACAGTTCAATATATTTTAGCTTTTGGTCAGGGGGCAAAGTTTTGGACAATTTTATCATTTCAGGATTTTGTTCGGTCCCTATGTTACAGTCCTCAATTTCTAAGTTTAATGGCTGCAGTTTGGGTTTCCTTGGAATATCATTAGAATCAAAAACGTCTTCCAAAGGAGTCAATCCTGTGGGTAAAAATTTGTCCTTTAAATCAATAACTTCATACTCTCCTCCAATAGTTTCATCAAAGTCTATTTCTTTCAGCTCTTGCAACTCTTTCCTGGTAAATTTTGTTGGATGTAGTATTTTAGTTGTTGTTTCAGCTGAAATGCATGTTTAAACTTTGTCTATTTTATCAACTTCACAAACGGTGCCTGTGTCTATATTGGTGCTGGAAAATTCTTCTTTCAAGGTCAGGAAATTATTAATCTGAGTGTCATTGTCAAACACCTGCCAATTTTTTATATTGTCTGGTACAGTTGGCCTGTGTTTAATTTTAGTTGTAAAATGATGATTAGGCTCAAATGGAAGTTTACAAGTGCTGGAAAATGTTGCCAAGCTATGAGCATTCAAATTGTGTTTCCTTGGAATTTTAGCAAGCTGAGTTTCAAGGAAGGTATTTGAGTATTTCAATGGATGCTCCTCTATAAGACCTTAATCTAAGATCATTTGTGAGGAAGTTTCCTTTCATTTGTTGAATAACTAAATCAAATTCCCCTAAAATTGATACCCTAACTACCCCTAAGCTTTTGATCACTTTGAGTCCTAGCAGGAGTGCTTCATATTCAGCCATGTTATTAGTGCATCTGAAATTCAGCCCGTATGCATATCCTTCAACATGATCGTTTTCCATGTTATGTATCCAAATTCTTGCTCCAGCCCCTAGTTTATTGACAGATCCATCAAATTCTAAATACCAAAGGATTTCTTGGTTACAACTAGTATCAAGGATCTTAGAATTTTTCTTACTAGGCAGATTTGGATCTTCAGTTTCATGTGGTTATCCTTGAGTGTCTAATATAACAATTTTTTGAGAAATTTCTTTGGTTTGGGCAATAGGTTTTTTATTTATGATCTCTTCTTGTTCAAGTGGTAAAACCTTGCCATGAGTTGGAGGGTAAATTTCAGCATTGTATAGGATAAAGGAGTCCATATCAGAATGCCTAGAATAGATGGGAAAATTTTGGGGTTTCTCCTGGATGCTGACCATGTATTTCATCAAAGTTTCTTGGTAAAATCTCTTTGGCTGGCCAAATACTGAAATTGTGGCATAGGACATGTCTAGCTATAAAGATCCCTGGAGCTTTGCACCCCAAGATCTAGACAACAACATGCCATATTTTGGTGGAATATCAACTACCACTACATCCATTAAAATTGTCTTAGCAGGGTATTGAACTAGTGATACACATAAATCTTTGATCAATCCTAGACATCTGACCTGGCTTGAATCAAAAGAGAACAAGTCTTTGTATGGCCTAGTGATATCTAGGTCCAACTTTTCCATTACAGATTTGGGCATTAAATTATGGGAAGCTCCAGAATCAAACATTGCATTGTGCAGTATTTTGTCATGAATATTCAGACTAACATAGAAAGGAGGGACCCCTCCCTCTGCTGATTTACCATTTACTTCAGGGCCAAAAATTAATTCTGGTTGATCATCAAGGACATTTACTACATCTCTGTTTTCAAAAATTTGAAGTGATCTGCTGATTTGTTCTCTATAGACAGCCTGCCTAGCCAATTCTGATAATCGGATTGCTATTTTTAACATGCCTATTTCGGTCTCAAGGTTAAAAGGTTTTTCTGCTTGAGTTTTCTCATTTTGGACATCAAAATATTCTTTTTCAGCTGCTTTTTCAGTGTTTTTTCCTTTATCAGGAGCAGTGTTATGGGCTGAAGCTGCTTCTATGTCAACTTCTGCAGGTTCTCCCACAATTTCTTTGGAAGGAATGGAAGCTGAAGACTGTTTATTAGTTTGTTGATTATCTGAAATATCTTCAACTGTTGGACTGTTTGGGTTAGGAACTATTTTAGGAGGAGTTTGCATAGGAGGGTTCTTGACTTTAGGTCTACTAGATTGTTTAGTTTCTTTCTGTTTATTGTCATCGGAGACATCTATTTTCCTACTTCTGAGATTATATTGCTTATGAATTTCATAAATGGCAGTGTCATGTCCTTCTCTAAAATCAAATGATTCACCTGATTGGATTTGAAACTGATTAAGAGTGTGAACTTCTTCGTCTTCTTGGGTTAGGAAAATTTGTTGTTCACTACTAAGCCCCATTAAGTTAATATGGGTGTCTTCTGTTGGTTCACTAGAAGTTGAAGCTTCAGCATAGTTTTCTTGGAATGGAGGTCTAATGTTTTGGTCAGGACCAGCCTTTCTAGTATTGAGATTCTGATTCTTTCTGAAATTTTGGTTTCTTCCTGCGTTGTTCTATTGACCATCCCAAGGGGACTTTCTCTCAATTATTTCTACCCTATCACCAAGTCTGTCCATTCCTTTAATGATAACATCTAATTTTTGCTCAAGTGTAGAAGATTCTTCTTTGATGGGTATCCTTCTTTCAGCCCTAGCTCAAGCTCGTTTGGAAATCAGGTTGGCCTCAACACTGACAGCTATGCTCTGCATGTCTTCTGGCTGTGAGGAGCTCTTTATCTAAGCTGATATGCCATGTCAGCATCAAATCCATCAGGGAATTTGATCAAGGCCAAGTCTAGTGGAGGCCTAAGATTCTGAGGAATAGAATTGTATATATTGTTAAATCTCGTGCAATAATCTTGAACAGTCTCATGTGGACCTCTCTTTAAGTTTTCATATTCTGATAAAATATGGAGAGGATCCTTTTTCTTTTCCCATCTATTTAAGAAGGTCTGAAAAAGAGCTTCAGGATCAGCAATAGTGTTTGCAGGGAGTGCTCTAAACCAGACTCTAACATCTCCAATTAAGCTTTGGACAAAGACTTTCATTCTTACATCATCATCATCAATCTCATAGTTCTTAAAATAATCCATCATTTTCTTGGTGTGTTGTTGAGCTGTGTAAGTGCCAGTGCCATCAAAATAGGTGATTTTTCTTTGATAATCTTGAGGCATAGCCCCTGGATTAGCAGGTAATTGCAAGGGAGCATATCGGTTTGCCATATTTGCAGGGATAAGTGTAATAGCTGGAAGAACAAGGATACCAGTTGAAATATGTGCTATGGATGGGGGAGTAGAAAAGATGGTTTGAGGCACTGATGGTGAACTAGGGGAAGCAACAGTAATGGCGCAAAATATTGAGGCTTTTGTAGGAGTAAGCTCAGATTGGGTAAGGCTCTGCTGGCTTTTAAGGTGTTTAGGAATCAGATTATGATTTTGGAACACAGGTGTGGGATTTGGATCTAGATTTGATCTAGTGTAACAGATCTTCTTCTTTGGAGCCAGCTTTTGAATATAGTTTTGGTTTTTCTTGAAATATTTTGAAGCATATAACTTTAACAATGTCTTGTAGGAAGTTTTTAAAATATGGGAGTTTTGAATTTTCCCAAAGATCTTTTGAAAAAGGGAACTGATCAAGTATTTGAGACAGCTGTTCAAAGCCTAAACTAAACTGGAGATAGATTGAAGAAGATTTTATTTACTCCTGTAATTGCATAGCAAAAACAGTTTCAAAGGCTACCTGGCTAACTTAAGGCTCCATTTGTAGCTTTAAAAAACAAACAACAGTTACAAACAATTATTCAGAATCCCTAGTGGAGTCGCCAATGATGTTATCACTTAGGCTGTTCCCAAAAGTTGTAAGAAAGGGAATACAACTGAGGTAACAACAGAACAATCTTTCAGATGCAGATTCTAGCCAATCTACATCCATAGAGGGCTCTCTCTTTATGATTTAGCTTTGTTTTAAGGTATATTAGGCTAGTTATGAAGAGTAAGGGTTTGGCTTAAGGTTTTGGTTGGAAGGATGGGGACTCAATAGAACAGTGAGGTAAAAGTGAAGAGTTTCAGTCCATTGGGCATGATGGAGTCAAGAAGGATGGCTTCCTAGGTTAAGTTTTTTATCAGAGAATTTATCACAGAGCAAGGTAGTCGACAATGGAACAATTTATAGGATGAAATCTGATGGAATGAAGCCAATGGGTGAAGGGCAATTAAGAATCCTTCATCATGTTGAAAGACGGACAATGGATGATTATTGCTATGGAGAAATTAAGAATTCCTTAGCTAATATTCAAGATGAAAGAACCAGGGGAAACAGGAGCAATTGAGAACTCACTGTTTATTCTAATTCTGAAGAAAACATTGATAATAACAGAGACTGAACATAGAGTGCAAACAAGCAAATTCTGGGCTATTCTTTTTCTCTATTATTTGGATCATGAAATATAGATGATATAACAGACACAGAAAGTATAAAACATGAGTTAGAAAAGACTTATTGATCCATAAATGATTCAAGAATTCTGCAACATGGTCCTTAGCATCAATTCTTCATCGAGTGAGCAAGACAAGATGGTTCCAACAACCTTTTTATTCCAAAAATTGTTTAGTATTACAGTCACAGCTACAAACATCCACCATCAACCAACCCCAAATACCTTGTCTGGGGGGTATTCATACAAAAATGCTAAGACATTGTGAAAAATATCTGATAGAAACAAATATCTGTTGACAATTAATGTTTCATTTACATTGATAGAGATAGGCAGTCTCGAAAATAGGGAGACAATAATGATGCAATAAATTCATGCTGCATTGGTTGATCCGAATTAAAGAGAAGCACTGGAGGTAGATGCTGTAAGTTGGTCTTCCAGCTATTTTCCACTGATCCTATGTGCTAATTTTCTGCTATAGCTGGGCCTTGCTTTAATGCTGATGTGATATGCTTTAACTTGCAAGATCGTGGTTTATTTTTTTTTTGTTCTGTGCATTTACAACAGATGGTGTGCAATTTTGGTTTAACCCATGATACATCTACAAGAATTCTAAGATGCTTTACCACCACTCTGGTCCTGGTATTTGATGTCTCTGTATATTCCTTAAAGTCTCATTAGGGTTTGTGTACCTAAAGAAATTAGGAGGGGTGGTGAACAGATGTTTAACCTCATGCTCTATGTAAAAAAGATTTTCGAGGCTGTCATATAGGGACTGGCCAGATGGAAGTGCTTTTTCTGTTGAAGTACTTGAAGATGCACTAGCTTGATTTATAGAAAATGTGTTTAATTTGTGTATATAATCCTTGTGCTTCATCAAATGATCATTATCTCCCATAGGAGTTGGCAAACCCTTTTGATTCAGGACTGTAAGTTTGTCTGTGAAAGAATCAATTTCTACCTGCATGTCCTGGCATTTTCTGTCCAAGTTTTGCATTAGAGTTCTCATGGTTAGAACTCTCTTGATGTCCAAAATGGTACCTGTTCTGTCTCTAATATCAAGTGCTGCTAGTTCTTCACTGGTCTGGGTATTCAAAAAATGGATTAGCCTGTTAGCTTGCTCAGGCATTTGCCCCAATAAGGCTCTTGTTTTCTGAACTTCCACTTGGGCTACTTTTATCAGATCAATCTGTTCATAAATGATCTGAATGGACCTCCATACACCACTAAGTGATTGAATGATGTTGTTCCACAAGATTCCTCTGATTTCTGCCAGAGGCTTATGCAGAGAGAGATCTTTTTCTAAATATCTTACCTTATTTTCCAATGCTTTGACTTCTCTTGTCTTTTCTGCCACAATCATTTTAGATTTATCATAGTTCTGCTCAATCTTAGCCAGTTTTTCTTTGACTTGCTTTAATTCAGATACTTGGAGTTTTAACTCCTCCATGGCTTTGATTAACTGCTCTGTGGTCATGGCTGTACTGCTACCTGGTGCTGTTGCTGTTGATGTTGCTGCTGATGTTGCTCTTGTGATGATTTCTGCAGTTGATGCTGGAATAGTGGAGGGCACTGCAGTTGTAACTATGGGAGGGGCAGTTGTGGCCGTTGGAGTCACTTGAGGTGGCCAGGAGGTCGACACTCCCTACTTTTCCTATAATGCTTTCTCCAATTCCTGCTATGTCTCAGTTAATCTTTCATTTAACCTCATGAGCAGGTCCATTATATCCTCCTCAGATTTCTTCTACACAACATCTGTTGTCTATGGATGCATGGAAGGAGGCATCTTGAGCTGTTTTCTGAGGGAAGAAATGTCCTCTTCTTTCTTCCTCATTAATGCTTTTATGCCCTTGGCATCTTTGGGATCATGTCCCAGCTCAATGATAATATCTTCCAAGGACTTAATCCTGTTTTCCTTTTCTAGAGAGGAACCTTTCTCTAACTCTAGCTGAGCAGAGGTGTTCTCCAATGAATTTTGCAAGTTATGAGCCAACATTGCCTTGTCAGCTAGTGTAGAATACACCATTTCTCCTATCTGTTTGTGCAGCTCAATGTGATCTATTAGGGGAATGTCCTTGGCCACGACCTCCAGAATTGTCCTTATATAGTCAGCTGCCAATTGTGGTTGTTGTACCTTGGGTTTGAAGTAGCTCATGATTATTTTTTCCTCCTTTATATCATATGCAGACATCAATCTTTGTTGTTTTGTGGGGGCCATCTTGAGATATTGGTCATAAATTTGCAGCCTCAATGGATCATTTCTAGCCTTAATCTTTGTGAATGTTCTTTTGACTTCAGAGGTCTACTTGTTTGGTGGCCTTGTCGATGAAATTTCCACACTATGCTGCCTTTCCAGCTCTTGCCTGTGTGAGCTGGTTGATGTGTCTATCAGTGGGGATGTCTATGGGCTGGTTGCCCTCTCACCTCTTAGTCTCTCTAATGTTTCTTCAATAATTTCCTCTTCATGTAGAAGGTTCAGTATTTTCCTTTTAGTAACTGGCTGTTCTGCAGGCCCACTGATGGGTGTGGCCTCTTCTCTATCCCTTTTCTTACCTTTTTCCTCATTTAGAGGAGTCTACAATGTTGGTATCTCTGGTGCTTTGGTCTGTGCTGGAGGAATTTTCTCTTGCTGATCTGTCATACTTTGCTGCTCTGTGCCTACCACTTCCTTTCCTTTTGAAGAACCTGAAATTGGTGTGCTGGCCCCTTGTATAAGTTGCTGTGAAGTCCCAGCAGAAGATGTAGCCACTCCCGTTTGCTGAGGCAACTTGAAAGATACCTGTCCAAAAGAGTCCAGTTCAAGGGTGTTTTCTAAATCTTTCATAGCCTGTTCCATTTTTTGTTGCCGAGTAAGTTCTTCTACTAATGTACCTTCTATCCATTCATCCTGATTGGCATATTGTTCTACTTCAGGGATCCTATGATGATTGTAAGCGGACAGCCAGTTTTTTACTTTTTTTTCATTTATAAAGCCATTAGGGTCATATGGTACCCACCAGAAGCTTTTCTTCAATTTAAGCTCTTCCCCTAATATTTTATCAGCATCTTCCCATGCTTCTCTTTTGTTAATAATAAAGGGGCCTAATTGGTTTCTTATCCTCAGCTGAGCTTTCTTTTTGAAATTGCAAAAATGAGTCAAATCTACATTAATAAATAGTCTGAAATATTCCAGAGCAAACAGTCTCATAGGCACATATTTGGGCAGCCTATAAGGGCACAACTCACAGCCATATATCTTGATCTCAGTGTGATCCTGGTAGAAGTACCAGTCACCTATCCTGTAGTTCTTGGAGAGCTGTAGAATCTTTCTTATGTCACCAGAGAGCCTAGGAGGAGGAGCTCCTATTAATAGAGTGGAGGTTGGATGTATGAATAGGTCAATGAATTCACAGTAAGTATAAGGGGACTCAACAATTCTGTGGAAAACAAAGGTCCAAAAGATTACAGACCTCCTCTCTCCTTTGGCATCCAATTTTCTAATGCGAAATATATAAATGTCTAGGTGGTAATACAACAGCAGATGATATATGAAACTTTTGTAATTAAACACTCCTTCTCTTTCCAAATTCATAAATTGACCATGGATTTTGTCAGCAATGAAAGAGGCATAGTCATACTTAATAGCAGGGGGTTGCCCAGGAGTGAAGGTGGACAACAGAACCAGGACCATTTCATCCACAAATTCACTGGACCTGAAACCCAAGATTATTGATATCATGTCAAGAAGAATTCTTCCAGTCTCATTGAAGGAGACATATGAATAAGGAGGTGGGCCTTGGGGCTGGCATTCTGGCTTCATGAATAACTTGGCAATCCTGGCTATTTCTGCACTGGACAGTTGGGAGCCTTGCTCAAGTAGAAATCCCATGGAGAGAGGGGCAAGAGGTTGAACTGGATGGAATTGTAGCATTTCATTGATAGACTCAGCAGTTATGTAGAAAAGGATAGCTTGTGACAGACAGATGACTACCTTACTGACAAGGTCATAATTGGCACAGCAGTGGTGAACAATATCTGGGAATATATTGACTGAGGGGAGGTAATACCTGGGGATATTGGATTCCCATATTCCATAGATGTCAAAATTGTCTAGATGATTGTTTCTAACTAGGCAGAAAGTTTGCAGATGATTTTGGCAACCAGTTGGGACTCTTATTTGGAAATCTATGTCGGCCAAGGGTAGATTATGCTGGTCTGTATGGGGTGCATTGAGAGGTGCAACATTGAGAGTGGCTGGGGCTGCCATAATTCAATTGTCTGTGTTTTTTACTGGAAGTTGAATTTCTGTGGAAAAAAGGGCAACATAGTAGTTTTGGTGTAGTTATATGAGAGTTATAGACGGAATTCATCTTGAAATTCAGCTCCTTGGGTATAATTTACAGAGGAAAACGCAAAATATAGTTTTGGAAGGTAAGACGAGGTAAATACTTGTTTTCTGGAGGCGACTGAGTGTATTTTTCAGATTGGACGATGAATTGCAGAGCGGGATGCTGGATTATGCTGGTTGGGGTGGTGGACTGGAGCTCTGGTAACTGCTGGACGTTAATTTGCATGCACCCAGACATATTTTACATGAAAACAGTGTTCAACAGAATGGACGAAAATGGCACGTTTTCGCGTTTTTAACGAAATTTTGGCTTTGGTGGGCTTTTGGCGCTTCTTGGTCGGATGACGTCAACGTGACGGGATAATTTGTCGCGTAGCGGGGTACGGATGTGTGACGTGGCGGTGACATGGCGTAACATCAGCATGACAGGTCAGCGGGAGCGGTAAGTGGTTTGGGCCCGCACCGCGTGTCCCCGGTACGGTGATAATACCGCCGACTCCCTAGGCGGTATTCTTCGGAAGGGAAGGGCTACACGATATAATCGTGGGCCATTGGATGAGAGGGCCCGGATCCAACGGCTGGAGGTCAATGGTATATGGCAGTGGTTCAAATAATGTTTTTACCGTGGGCTGGTATATGGGCGTAACATAATTAAATAATGTTTTTACCGTGGGCTGGTATGATTGGTTCGTGGGACCTTTGGTTAAGTTATTAATCAACCAGATGTTGATTAATTCTTTAAATAGCATGGTAATGGGTTATTAAAAGGTTTGCAAGGTTGTTTGTTAATCAAATAATGTGGGGTTAATTGACTCCAAAACCATGCGTGAGGATGGTTATTATATGGTTCCTGATGAACCTATAATTCTGAAAAACAATGATGTATTGCTATAGTTAGCAGGGGCGGGATATTAAATTTTTCGGGATTTTTTCATATATTTATATAATATGGGGGGGAACAAATTATATAGGAATTATATAATAAAGTTAGGGTTAATATGAAAATTGATATATGTAACAGAATAAGCGCTAAGTTATAATGTTTTTACAACTTAGGCTTAGGAGAAAACAGGGATTTTTACACAAGAAATGTGGTTTCTTTGCTTTGAGCAAGAATGTTATTTTCCTCAAGCTTTTTTCTTGAAATGGAGTGATTTAAGAGTACTGAGCATATCTCAATATCCTTGGGGGGGTTAGTAAGTGTTTTTTGGGAGAAGTGTGAGGGGAAGTTAGACATGCATCACTTGACTTGTAGCCAAACCATTTCCATTATACTTATGATATCAAATGATGAACATCTTTTGAAAGACAGAATTACTCATAAGCTTGCTTTTGCAACACCAAAACTACCTACCCAGCCTACAGTACCTAACATTTTTTCTTCCTTTTACATGGGTGCACTTGGACTAGCAAACCCTTGCTCTCTTCTTTTCTTTTGACTGCAATCCTATCTAAGTCTGCCCTTATTTCTTCCAAGGGCTCAGATTTAGCTGTTGAGCACCTTTGCTTCTCTACCTAACTACTTATCTGCCAAGATTGAACTATTTGGACAGATTTTATTCTCTATCTCTAAAACAAGAAATTTAAACATGAAGTGGCCAAGATTAAGTTGTTTGGCCATCCATCAACTGTGGCAAGAGTCAACCAACTGTACTCAATGAGATTCTTTGCAAAAATAGAATAGCAGAGGCATTTGGGACTAGCACACTTTCCTGGTCTTCTTTGGGGTTCATTTCTTTTCTTTTTTCTCTCGACCATTTCATTCTTTTTTCCCTTTGATTTTTCTTTTAGGGCATACCCTCTTTACATTTTTTAAGTTTTTTGATCTTTTCAAAATATGGAACCTTTGCAGCAGGGAAAGGATGAACATATTTGGGATTTTACCAGTCAATCATGAAATATGACACCTATTGGTATAGGAGCATAACAGAGAGTAAAAGATATGTTCCTATGTCTTGTGGCCTAATGTGTGTTAAATGTGGAATTGGAGCAATTTTGAGTTGATTTGAGTGCAAGAACTCGGAGTAGAAAATAAAGAGAGATTCTAGGAGGTGGTCCACCTCCTTAACTCCTCCAATCATTCGAATATACCCCACTTTATCTCATCAACTCGGTGTCATTGATAGCCAAGCATACCGAGTTCATTGACAGTCAAGCCAGTGCAAGTCAAAGAAGAGTTATATTCACCTATTCTTGAGTTAGGGAGTCAAATATTCCTATTTTATAGGGAGATGTTGGTAGCTCCACTTTTCTATAAATAGATAAGCTAAGGGACTCATTAGGATTCAAAGTTTTATTACAACCAAGAGGCCATTGAGCTAAAACACATTTTACTGTTATTTTGATGATGTATTTGACATTTTTTGAATTATAATGAGAAGTTCTATTTTGATCCAACATTGAGTTGACTCAGAGGGTTCAAGCTCTTGGGTTAGGGCCCAACCCTAGCAGTAGAAGTTCCCCTAGCAGTAGAAGTTCCTCTCTTGTATCTATATTTTGCATCTAGAATGTGGAGCAATTGCTGAAGTTTATTCATGTTTCTTTTAGCTTATAAGATTGATTAAGTTGTTTCTCATGCATGTTTCCTTTAGCTTAGAGGGTAAATTAGTTGTTGTAGTTCAATAGAGTAAAGTCCATCAAAAAACTTGTGACAATGACCCCTATCTCATCTCCCTCATGGGATCATGATTAGAGGACGCCACTATCACAACCCAAAAATAGAGTGTGATTTCCTGTTCATTGCATAGATCAAGTTTTAGCATTAGTTAGATAGTTGTTTATGATTTATTGGAAATATTTACATTTTTTATTTTTCTTCTCATGATTTTTGTAGCTTAGGAGGTAGTTCATTTCATAGATCAAGTTCTTAGCATTAGTTAGATAAGCTTTTCCAAATTCAACTCATCTTTTCCTCATTGACTTCTAATAATTTGAAAATGAAAAGATAATCAGGTGCATGTGTTATTACAGGGATATTGGATCTGCAGGCAAGGACCCCTTTCACAAACCCCATTTAGGTCATCTCCACCTTCTTTTGATGCATGGCAACCCATGTTCTATAACTCTATTTTTCAGTCACCGTGAATAACCATCTGATCCCAAATATGGCCTTCTTGAAGTACTTGTCTTGGATACCACCTTCCAACACTTCATCTCACCATTCTTACCCTCCAAACCCTCTCAACCCACTTCTTGTAGCATTTCAGGACATCCTGTAGCAGTACAGGAATCTTGTAACAACATCCTGTAGCACACCTGTAGCAGCTTGTTTTGACCTACAATGATAGCCTAGCTTAGTTTAGGAGTGGTTTGACCCCTCAGCCTAGATTCCATGACCATAAGTGCTACCTAGAACAATCCCTTCACTCCTTTTCCCTTCTTGCAAGATGAGATATCATTATTTCTTTCATTTCTGAATTTAGCATTTAGAACTTTATCTACTCTGCAAGTGTGAACTAGATAGTCAGTGCATGCATTCTTGAATTATGAAATGGTAGATTAATATTATGTTTTCAAAAAACCTAATGGCTAGATGATTGAGTGCAATTTAGCATAATATTTGTGTCCTTTCATAGCATTTACAAGTTGATAGCTTTCATTTTCTGAGTTGAAAAACATTTAATTTCTCTGCACTAGAACTAGCCTTTATATTCTGATTTCAGTAGTTAGACTCCTTTCATTTTAGTAGAGGAATGGTCTGGAAACCTAATGATCAAGTGAACCAGTTGAGGGTGGCATGAGTACGATGATGCATCTACTGTGTATATAGAACTTCCACCTCTAAGTTTTTACGAAACCCCAGGTTGATAAAGTAAAGTTGGTAGCCTTGGGAGTTGTAGAATTATTGTTGAAATATTGTGGTTCATCACTAGAGGCCTATTGTGTACGTCAAAAAATGTTTTCTAGGCAGTCGAAACTGCTTCGGAACTTCAGGAGCTGAAAAACTACTAAAAATAGTAAATGATGAAATAAACAAGGAAACAGAGGAAATTGGCTGGAAGTCTATATGGAATAGGCAGGTGGCCACCAATATCCACCTGGATCAGTCCTCTCCCCTTAGGAGGAAATGGTCCCCATTACATGCAAAGCCTCTATGAGGTGAGGAAATTTCTATTAAACCCGGTCCCTAGTGAACCACTTTCCCCGATGAAGAAGTTGGCCTACTTTGACAAATCGATATAGTTTCATCCTTTGTTGGCAAGTGTTCTTGACCTGCGTGTCGATGAGCTAATCAATTGTGGCCTATTCCATGTAGTCCATCTTGAGCTCTATTGGTGTGAGTTGTTCTGCAATGTCGAATGTGTCCAAAAATGGTGGAAAGTATGCCTGAAGGCAGTCTACATTGAACACTGGGTGCAGACCAAGGAACGATGGGATGCTAAGATCAAAGGCATTATAACCTAAAACCTTGGTGATGGTGTATGGCCCATATCGAAGTGAGTGAAGCTTATAGTGGGGTCCAACAAGGCACTCCTTCTGCAAATGTAGTCAAACTTTGTCGCCCACCTAGAACTTGTGTGACACTTGTTGCTGATTATGGCGTTGCTTGTACTTAGCATTGGCTCTGTCCAATATATCATGGACCTATTGGTAGACATGTTGAATGTGCTCAATGAAGTTGTTATCCCTGTCAGCTTCAGACTGAATGTGAGTCAAATCTTATTGAGTAGCTGCAAATGGTATTGCAACATCAATGGGACATAATGGCTGAAATCCTAGCACTACCTTAAAGGGGCTATGGTCGTTGAGTTATGGAGAGTTCTACTGTAGCTGTGCCAGACATAGGGGAGGCTTTCATCCCAAGTGCATGGATGATTTGAGTTGTGCATGTGCATAATGTGCACGATCATCCTGTTGACGACCTCTATTTGGCCATTAGTTTGGGGGTGGAACACCATGGACATAGTAAGTTTGGTATCCAACATTGACCAGAGACTTGACCAAAATTCACTTAGGAATTGGTTGTCCCGATCTGAGATAATGGACTATGGGATCCCAAAGTGTACCCACACTCGCTCAAATAAGGGCTTAGCAAATTCCCTCTACTGTGATACTCTTCTTACAAGACGCCATGATGGCCATCTTAGATAATTTGTTGACAACCATGAAAATGCAATCATTGCCATGCTTAGTAAAAGGAAGGATCGACATGTAATACATGGAGATAGATTCTCAAGGTTGACTAGTGGTATATAGGCCTTGATTCTTGATGGTTGGTTTGGAAATGGTGTAGGTGGTGCAAGATCTGATGTACTTCCCAACATCCTAACGAAGTTTAAGCCAATAAAAATACTTCTGCAGTACCACCACTATTTTCTCTACTCTGAAATGTCCAACGACCCGACTATAGTACACCTCCCAAATCATCTTGGCAAGCTCACTTGAAGGAACATAGATGTGTCCCAAGTGGCATAGAAATGCAACTTGAAGGTGAAAAATTGGAACTTTCCTCCCTTTTAGGAGTGCCTGGCATGTGCTGCCAAATTATGGATCACTCTAGTAAAGATGTGACCAATCTAAAGTCTCGTTCCCACAAGAGTCAAGCACAGTGATCAATGCCATAACTGGTGGTCGCCTGAGGTAGTCTGCAACATTATTGGTGTTTACCTTATTGTACTTAATGTTCAAATGGAACTATTGCAGGTAGGTGGACCATTTCTGATGGCAATCATTCTACAACTTCCCTTGTGTCTGTATGAACTACATGGGTCGATGGTCTATGTGGATGATCGTTTCCTTCCCCAAAATGTAATGCTTCCATTGATGACAGGCTTACATAATGGAATACATTTCTTTGTTTTAAGTGGGATACTTTTAGACTGTGCCTTAAAGTGTCTCACTGTGGCAAGCCACAGGATGCCCCTTCTGAGTAAGAATTGCACCAATAGAAAAGTCGGAGGCATCTGTTTCAATCTCAAATGGTTGTTGCAGGTATGGTAATGTGAGCACTAGTACAAAGTAAAGGCAGTGCTTCAACTCGGCAAACACCTTCTGTTGGGTTTTAGACCAATTATTTTGCTCCACTCTTGCTGACTTGACTTAAAGGCCAAGTGATATAAGAGAACCCCAATGCGAACCTGTAGTAGAAATTGGCAAGACCCAGAAAGCTACGAAGCTCTGTTAGAGTGGTTGGGGCTGGCCAATCCTGAATGACTTGTATCTTGGCCCGGTCCACATGCACACCGTACTCATCAATGATGTACCCCAAATATTGAACTTGGGTCATGCCAAAACTGAATTTCTCCAAATTAGCACACAACTTGTGTTGTCGCAGGGTTTTTAAGGTGGAGGTTCTCTTCCCAACTCTGGCTAAATATCAAGATGTCATCTAAATACACCACCACTAATTCATTGGTGAAGAGTCACAGGATGTCGTCCATAAATCAAATGAAGGTTGCTGGGGCATATGTCAACCCGAAAGGAATGACCAACCATTCAAAATGGCCCTCCTTGGATTTGAAGGCAATCTTCCACACATCGAAGGGTTCGATAGGCACTAGTGATAACTAGAATTCAAGTCAATATTGCTGAAATATTTGGCCCCCTTGAGATGATCTAGAAGGTCATCAATCAGTGGGATTGGGTACCTATTCTAGACAGTGATCTTGTTCAGTGCCCGATAGTCAATATAGAGTCTCCAGGCCCCATTCTTCTTCTGTACCAATACAATTGGGCCCCCACAGGGTGATGAGCTTGACCTTATGTGCCCTTTCACAACAGTTCCTGAATCTTCCTCTTGATCTCATCGTTCTCGAGAAAAGAACGCCCCTAGATTTGTCCATTTGGTAGAGGCACACCCAAGGGTAAAATCGATGGAGAGCTTGACCTGACAATACAGAGGTACCCTAGTGGGTGAGGTGAAAATGTCCCTCTACTCCTCCATGAACTTGTCCATCTGCTGTTGCTATGCGGAGGAGCCCTCTCTAGAAGTCGTGGCCACAACCTTCTTCTTGCCCTAAGGGAAAATCATAAGGAAAATAAATTTCCTAGTATGGGAAATTATCTTACTGCATTTGTTTGCAGTGATCAAAGAGATGGCGATAGGCGGGGCTACCTCCAGTATCCTATACAACTTATTTCCGAAAGTAATAATCATAGAGCGAGGTATAGACTCATATACAACATGTCTCTTCCACAAGTATGGTTGTCCTAATAGTACATCACAAACTTCAAGAGGAGCAACATCACACTACCTCATCCATGAAGGGCTTGATACTATAGGGAAGGTGACATTACTGGCTGACGTAGAGATTTCCTCCTTGGTGAAGCCAACCAATGGTGTACGGATGTGGATGTGTTGTTCTCAGTAGGCCCAACTGATTCACGACCTCTGCTGAAATGAGGTTCTTTTAGCTCCCGCTATTGACAATGAGATGCAACCGAGAACCCTTCACCCACATCTATGAGTGGAAGAGGCATTCCCCCCTCCTCTAGATCTTCGAGATCCTTCATCTAGATCTTGGTGGTGGCCACGGTGGCACTGGGCTCTGTATCAATGTTCTACTTCCCTTTATCATTCCCCTTGTGAGGTTCTGACTCAGAGTCGGAACATGCATCTGAATCAGAAGCCTTCAACTCACCCACTAGTGACTGCTTGGCCCAACACTCACTTGTGTTGTGAGTGGAGCTCTTATGGAACTCACACCATTTTCCTATGTCCTTATTTGTCTTTGTGGTGTTTTTATTTTCTTGTGGCTTTGGTGGGTTATCTTGGGTCATCCCACCTTTCCTTTGTCCTTTAATCTATGGTTTGGGGCCGCCTTTTCCTTCCTTCAAATTCGCAGATCCAAAGTCTCACTTCTTCTGTTTAAACTTCTACTCAATCTTGATAGTGTATCAAGATGTCGTACCGAGCAAGGAGATGTCCAGGAACTCCATCTCATCCTAGATGCACTTGTGTAGACATTCGCGATACTTGAGTACCAAATGCTGCTCAGAATCATTGATACCCAACCTTGTGTGGAGGGTATGGAAAACATTTGTGAACTTTGATACATCTTGGTCCCTTCCCTACCGTAGCGTGGTCCACTTTATGTATTTATCTTCATAGCTATAGATAGGCTAATATTTTTCTTTGATGGTGTCTCGGAAAGAATACCAAGTGGGTGTGGCTGAAAAAAGTGAGGATTCCCTCTCCTCCTTTTGTTCGCAGTAGGTTTCCCACCAGTCCTTGACCTGTGGGGTGGCTTTGAGAAGTGAAAAAGTAAATTCCTGATTGGAAAATTCATTAACTGAAAAATATCCTTCCAACAGATTCAACCATTTATCTATGACATCTGCATCTATCTGGTCCTCAAATATTGGAATATCAAAGTTAAATTGTACCTTAAAAGGGGTGGTGCCTCCATAGTGGTTGATGGATGAAGATGTGTCACCTATGGGTAGCCATTGGAGGATCTGAGAAAATTTATCCATCATTGAGTTCCTCTGTCACTCAAGAGCTTCCTCGAGCAATATTTTGAAAGGATCTCTGACCCCCTCTTCTTTGTTTTCTTCTACCATGGGAGGTCATCTGGGTTTGCGAGGCTAGTCTTTAAAAGGTTCAACCAATTCGAGCCCTGACTCCTTACCCTGACCTCATTAGGGACATGCAAAGAAAAAAAGAGAAAGAGAAGACTTCTCTAATACCACTGATGCAAACATAAATAGGAATGCAACAAAGTATAGATATAACCATAAATATAGAGATGCAGTAGAAATAACACTTCATTTCATTAATATCAAAATACTGAAATATGGTTACAAACATAATTGAAATAAACTAGCTCGGGTGATGGTAGCTTATGTTTGAGAAGAGATGTGGTGGCTACATTCCTCTGAACTGTGTTACAATGAGGCTCAGGGGACTATTTATTATTGAACAACAAGGGAAAACACAAAACAACCAAAACCCTAACCCCATGAGATGTAACACCAAGAGTCTATGGGCCCCATTGGGGTTAGTTGGGCATCCAACTTCCCGAGGTCGTAAATTGGTCATATTATCTCTGTTTGGCGCGTACGATACCTTGTTGGAAAGGTCTGTCTAAGTACTATAGGATTTTCTGCAAGCCTGTAGCGGACCTCAAAAAAATGTCATTTGGGGGTCAAAATTGCTCTGGAAGTTCAAGACCCAAAAAACTGGTAAAAATAGTAAATACTAAAATAAACAAGGAAATAGATGAAATCGAATGGAGGTCTAGGTGGAATAGGTGAGTGGCCACCAATATCCACCTGCATCAGACTAAAAACCTATTAGAACCAGATGGATAAGCTCCCTGAGTACCAAACACCACACACTAAAACTGGACAAGGAAAATAAATCCCTGCAAGATCCAAATTTTCAAGAGACATCGAGGTAGGATGACGACAAGCTCAATGGAGGGTCCATAGCCCGAATTGTGTAAGAAAAGGACAAAAAACATTGACCCAAGGACATAATAACCATTGAATATTGAGATAGGAGATGGCCCGAGGAGCGAAAAACTAGTAGTAAATTAGACCCTGCAAGCCACACTTTTAAAATCCATCCCATAGCTAAATAGGGAAACCCTAGCAGACCAGTATGCCACGCTAGTAAAATCATCCTCAACAAGAAGAACCCAAGACAAACAGTATCAGAACTTTTATACCTCAAAAATATATTGAGAGAACTATACAGACACCATGAGGAAAGACAAGACTTACAATATTTCTTGCTATCAAACAAGATTTCAATAATGTGATACAACAGAGACCTAAATTTGAAAGTAAAACAAATAGAACAATAAGTGATACCTCCTCCTCATTGCCCATGAAGCTGAAGAGGTATGCCCTTAAGACCATAGCACTTGAGAGTGTCACTGTAAAGGGAATGAAGGGAGATTCGAGGGGTGGCGCTCCATACCAAAACACTTCGCCACCCTCAGGTCTTGGCCATGTAGATATAATGCACCTGAAACATGAGGGAGGTAGCATAGAAATCCTTTACAGGTCAAGTGTAAATTATACAACCACACAAACTGGCTTGGATCTTGAGAGCCATAATTTTCTCATTAATGACCATAACTTCGATGTCAAACTGAGAGGAAAACATATCCAATCCACCGGGAGCTGGGCATGCCATCTCCAAGCTGGTAGAGAGGAGGTAGTGTATAAACATTATACCACACGCAGCAGTTGATGCACCATGCTATGGACATTTATGATGCATCGAATTACTAAGGTTAATACATTCATACAATAGGCACTCCTGCCACACATTCAATTTATTCCACCAAATGTTATGCTCATCTCCGTTCTCGAGAGTCGCCACCTTGTTGGCCATCCAAGTTTTACACATGTCCATGATTGTCTTACCGGTCATAGATACTTGGCAATGGCGTGTGTTACTAGAAGTTGTCGTCAAAAAGAGACATTTTTCTGGGAGACACCACCATCGAGGAGGTTCATCACATTTGTTATTAGTGATAGTCTTTTGATCTTGGCCTTTGGCCACCAGACCTTTGTTCAAAATTTATGATCTTCCCATTGACAACATAAAGTTTTAGAGTTTCTCTTATCTATCAATCTTTGACCAAAAGAAACCAAAAACCACTAAACACTTGGCCATTTTCTTAAGAAACATGCCTAATAAAATTAGGCCATTAAAAGAAAATTCGAAGAAACATAGAATTAGATATCAAGAAAAGTAGAAAAGGCACACACTTAGTTATACCTCTATATGCAATTGTCATACTATCAAGATATTTACTATCATATTTTTTTTATACAATTCATCATACATTTTCGTATTGTTTCCATTTCACGTTGGTCACATATGCTTCCTCCGACGGAGAATGAAGTTTGCAGATATGTATGATTCTTGATTGTGTTACACAAACTCTTACACAAACTTGTAGACAAACCTTCAGACAAATCCAATGAAAAATGAGCTCTTTTAACGACCTCCTGCCTATACGAACAAAGTTGCACTTCAAGATCCTAAGCAAACCTCTAATGAATCTCAGGCGAACTTCACACAGTCAAAATATATCACGGAGAGCTAACATAGCCATAAATGATACATAATCCTTCTTTTATTAATTTGTTGAATAATTGGATATTACAATCATAGAGTCTTGGTTTTTATCAAAGATTGACTGCTAAGGCATTTATTAGTTATACTAGCTCAGAACAAGCTAGAAATTGAAGGCTTCCTGGCATGTTGCAGACTCTACCTATGAACCAAAGAACTCAAACTGAAAGACTCTTCCTTAAGAAAGTCTGGCCACTTTAGGTTCTCACCAGGCTCATAGGTCTTGATGCATAGGCTTCTCATACATTTAGACTCTCTATGACTCAGACTTAAGAATTTCTCCATGATGCAAGCAAATCGTCTTCAAGATGCAGATGTAGAGCAGGGATAATTCTTGACTCTCAGGCCCTAAATTTCTCTAACTCTTGATGCCTCAAATGGTTCTCCTCCCCCTTATTTATAATAAGTTGGGGGAGACAAAAGGCATCCTATGGTACTATTGAGACTGACTAATGTATTTTTTGTAGATGTTATGATAAATGTGTCAAACTGCACCAATCGTCACAGAAGTGCTCTGAGTCAAAGAGAATCGTCTGGTAAAGTTTTATAATAATGAATTTTGGGACAGGGAATCATCTTAAAAGTATACAAAGTGGATATGTAAGGCATCCCACGATACCTGTATTTACATAGTGGAGATATTATTGGAATCCCATGATACCAATCACACTCATCGTCAAGTGACTAGAATTTTACATTATTTTACACAGTGGATGCTTTTATTGTGAAAATCCCACGAGAAATGAATATATTTACATAATTATGTTCCCAACATATGTATTCTAGAGAATATTTGTTTGGCATATTTTCCACTAGTGTCCCATGCTTTATAAAAGATGCATCGAACTATCATGGGCTTCCCTAGTACTATTTGATGTTTTACTTTTGTCATGACTAGCCATTGGTGATGTTTAGCCATAAAATCAAAAATAATCCCATCATCTGTGAATATATTCAAATCTGGTACAATTTTACAAGGTTGGTGAAAGCATTCCATACATTCGTCACATGCTTGTTTGTAATATGATTGGAAATAAATGGGGTCCATAGTAGTCTTGTTGATGTCGAACCATGTCCACCATTATTTTAACCAGTTGGTCGATGTAGTAGCTAAGTGAAAAATAGTGATCCAAATTTTAAGAGAGTATAATAGGTACAATCCAGTTTGTCTCTACAAAGTAGGTTCGACCATAGCTTTTTATATCTAGATAAATCATAAACAAAATCAGGGAAAATAAGTTATGGATTATGTTGACGCCACAGGAGTGTATGGAATTTTGGATCTCTAGCTCTATTTATCACATAATATTTGTGGAAAATATTAAATATTTTATTTTCCTCTTCCCAAATTATGTTTAAGTATTTGAAATGAAGGTTTAAGGCATCTTCTGCCAAGTTTTCCAGATGTCTAGAATGGTCAAAAACCATATCATGGATCCATTTTCTTGATTTTATATAAACCTCACGTTCTAGGACCAAATGTTGTAGATCTCTATGAGGTTGGAGATTTGCATCTAAGACCTGAGTTTTTCGAAACTGCCAAGTTGGTTTCCAAATATTCATATAATCTTTCCAATTCATGGAGTCTAGAATTTCTCTCAAAGTTTCATGACTAAGAGAAGAATCCCATTCAATTACTATAACCATTAGATGGGACTGTTCTTCAAGATTTTTTCTACCTAGAAAATTAGGAATACATTTTTTACTGACCTTGATGTGTCCAATTTCAAAATCAAAGTTTGTGAAGAGGGCTTTCCATCATGCAAACTTTGACTCTCCTAGTTTCTTGATGTCTTTTGTTAACACCTTCTTCATGGCTGAAGCATCAGTTCTAAGAAGAAATATTTTGTTTATTAGGTGTATATCAAATTTATCAATGCAATTCCAGACTACTTTCACTTCCTTTTCAATGGTTGAATAGTTTTTCTCTGCAAGATTCCAAACACCTAAGGAAAATTGGATAATTTTCTCTTGATATTCTTTGAGTTGTTTGAGAACTACACCCCAACCTATATAACTAGCATTTGATTCAACAATTTTATACAGATTTTCATCTGAAACATACAATATGGGAAGCATTCTTACCTTTTCTTTAATATTTTTGATAGCAGTTGCATATGTTGTGGTCCAAGGCTCTGGATTATTCTATAGTCTCTGGTTCAAAAATTTTATGTCTTGTGCACAATCCTTATAAAAATTACAAACGTAGTTCACACAACCCAGGAACCTCTGCAAATGAGTCTCATCTTTTATTTCATTTGGGAATTTGTATGAAAATGCAACATCATTTTGTTGGAGAGAAATATGGTCCTTTTATATGATATGTCCGAGGAATTTGACCTTGGTTTGAAAAATATCCATCTTTTTCTTGCTTAGGACTAGTCCACTATCCTTGACTATATACATGAATTTATATACTTGCTTAAAATGCTCATTTATGGACTTGGAAAAGATTAAGACATCATCAATATACACAATTAACCAATCAAAATATGGCCTAAAAACTTGTTCCATGACTTTTTGGAACTTAGAAGGAGCGTGCTTGGGTCCAAAAGGAATAACATTCCATTCATAATTCCCAAAGGGGACATTGAATGTTGTTTTGAACCAATCTTCTTCCTTGATTGATACTTTCCAAAACCTAACTTCATGTCGAATTTTGAAAATATCTTTTCTCCTATAATTCTGGCTCTTAGATTTCCTTTGTGGGGAATGGGATAAGTATTGTTAGCCAGAACATTATTAAGTGGTCTATAGTTTATTACCAATCTACGTACTCCTATAATTTGTTCAGAAAGCTTATTCATATAGAATCTGTAATAGTTCCAAGGACTGTTAAATTCTCTTATTAGCTATCTTTTCAAAAAATCTTGTATTTCTCTTTGGAAAAGATTTCTATATTCTTCATTCATTGGGATGGCTATGCTCCTACAGGGTTTTCTTGTATATTCAATTTTGTAAGGTAGTTCTACAAAATACTATTTTTTGTGCCAAAAAGCATTGGGTTCTTCTACACAACATTCTGCCTCTAATTGTTTCCTCAAATATTCTATTTTTCTTATGACTCTAGCTTTTCTCAATCCTTCATGAATATTAAGATGGTATTTCAATTCTTTGATCTCTTCCAGATGCTTTTTGAACTGACCCAATTCTTGCATGGCCTGGACCATAGTTGAAATCCTTGGAGTTGAGACAAAAGGTAGTGTGATGGCTTGTAAATACCCTTTTTGATTTGGGACAAAGATATAACATCTAGATTGGCCATCATCTAATATTGTTGAACCATGGGGTTCAACGACTGCTAAGAATGGATTTCCCAAAATACATTCTACTGGGATGCTTCCTACTGCAAATTTAATATTTATGCAGTAATTTTCTAGACAAATGGTGGCTTTAGGAACTTCATACTGAAAGTTGTATTATTGTGTTCATATCCCTATGACTTCTCTTCTTGCCTTAGCCCAATATTTAGCAGGAATTGATTTTTTATTTAATACATTTATGTATGCCCCTGTGTGCAATAGAGTCTTTAGAGTAAATACTTCACCTTGAATTTTAAATTTGATCATAACATGATATTGTTGGTGTTGGACTGCCATAATTTTCATATTGTTTAGCCTTGAGAAGTCATCTGATTTAACCTCATAAATTTCTATATTTGAATTCTTTCTTGAAGAGGGATTTTGTTCTGATACCCAATGATGTTCTTGGATATTATCTTCTTTTTCTTTATTCATTTTTCCCTTTTCTAATATGGCAACTTGCGCTTTAATTTCATTGATTTCCTTTTTCATATTTTTTTATCTCTTTACTAACTTCATTGATTGTAAGAACTCTTTGTTTATCTTGCTGATGGTTTCTTTGAAATGACTTATTATTCCTCTCATATGAAGCATCAACAAAGAGGGCTCTTGAGGTAGTACCTTTGCTTGTAGGGGTTGACATAGAACCTTGGTTATTAAGCATGGTCTCGAGGAATGTTTCCATCAACTTTTCTTTCATCTCTCCTTCAGGAAGAATTTTGATTCCTGCTAAGGCCTTGGCTTCTTCGTTGTCAGAAATATGAGCCATACATATTTTTAATTTCTGTTGTAAGACAAGCTCTTCCTCATAACTATATTCAGAATCTGGCTTTGAGCTACTGCAATGACAATTTTCTGAATCTGTGCATCTACAATAGTCAACAAGAAAAATTGCATCATGATCATCTGTGGATTCTGAATCAGAAATACTGAAACTGAAAGTTTTTGTAGAGTCACAATAATTTTGTCCCAAAACATGTACTTCTTCTTTGATGTGAATATTAGGACAATTTTCAGTTTCATGGAATTTAGAACCACATTTGTAACATTGAATTTGGACTAGTGGTTTCCTTTCTTCTCTTCTTTGCATATCCTATTGGTATTTCTGAGTGATTTGTTGTGATTTTTTCCCTCTATGTAATTTTGATTCTTCTCCTTGTGGGAAATTATTTGAAGTATTCCCCTTTTTTCCACATAATCAATAGGTGAGTCTATTCAAAGACTCTTTCTTATGTGTCCTAAGATGAATACCTTGAGGACCATAATAGTGGGATCTGGGAATCCTTTTGTAATATCCTTTTGGTTTTCTGGATCTTTGGGGCTTGGTATAATAGTTCATTTTTCTTTTTGAAATTTTCGTTATGGCCTTTTCATTATTTTCCTATGTACAACTAGATCATCTATTGATAGACCATATTTATTACAAATAGATCTACTATCAGGCAACTTAGACAGTTTTTGTATGGATTTTTTCACTTCCATGCTTGTACAAAGTCCTACCAAATCTTTAGTTATGAGGCTGTATATTTCTTCCCAAGTATAAGATTCATATGGATTTTCAAAAATTTCTTGAATCTTCAAGTAATCTACAAAATTGGAAGAAAAAGCGGCAAGATATTCTTGTTTCCACAAAATATTTTTTTCTATCTTGTACTTCATAAATTCTTCGGACCCAATACCTATGAAAATGTTCATATTGGGACATCTTTTTGCATTTGAGATACATTGGTACCAAGGAGTGCTTATCTGAAATCTATGTCTATGCAGCACACCAGTTCTCATGAATGAATGATGTTAGAGAACCTATCATGTTATTTTGTGGATTCCCATCTTCATTATGTACAATATCTCCTGCTTCCTCTTTGACTGTTTCTTCTGCCATTTTGTCTACAAGTACTGGAGAGGATTCTGCTTCCCACCATCTCTGAAGGGTACCAGTAAAATATTGAATCAATGTCTTATAGGCTTCTACTTCACTTTGTCCCCTCATGCACATCAATTGTATTATGTGAACATTTGATCAATCATTTGCCTTATTTGACCTGAGCTTAAGTTGTCAATGTTCCATTATTTATGGGCATTAGTGAAAAATGTGTGGGACTCAAGCAACTTTCCTTAACCACTCAAATCAGGGGCAGAATACTAGGAGTATTGGCTAGGTAGAGGTTTATAAACTGACAAAAGATGAGAATCATATGAAGATTATGCTTTTTCTACTTTTTATTTTGAGAACAAACTGGGAAATTTATCTACAAACTTTTGGATAGAATGTACTGGCACATGATGGCTAAATAATAGTGAAGAAGGGATCACTTTGTCTTTATTTGTCAGAGACGTTTTTTCAAATTGTGAGGAAAGGTCTTCAATTTTTGCATGGGTTAAAACAAATCCCTTGTGAACTTCACTTTCTATTTCTCCAAATTGACTATCTATTTTTGATAACAATGTCTTTGCTTCTTTATAACTTTCTCGAACAAAGCCTTCTATAGTAGAAACAAAAAACTGAAACTCATCCATGATTTTATTTACACTATTTATAGAAACTTGCAAAGAGTATACTTGTTCCTTTTGTGCATTGGTTGATGGTGAATGTACTACTAATCCTTTCAGGGCAGTATTAGTCCAATTTATTTGCTCACTAGATTTTTGTATTCTTCCATCAATCCCTAAAAAGGAGTCATCTATTAGGACTAAAGGTACCACTCTAGAAACCTTTCCTGTGTCTTCACAGATGATTCATTTATATGGAGGAAAAGTAGAAGAGGATCCAATATTTGTGCCATCACTGGCTTTCCACTGATGTCTTGAAGAGGAGGAGGAGTATTCTACAAATATCATCTATACATCCATATTTTCTTCTTGCTTCTTCCATTCATAGAAAGAAATCCATGAATCTGTTTGATCCATATATTCTTTCCATCTTAATGAGATATTTGTCTTCTCTTCTCGGGATGTGGTCATATTGAATATTTTGGCATCTAGATGAGTGAATAAATCCCAATTTAACATTCTTTTCATCCATTTTGTGTCCATTTTGTGCTTTGGACAACCTTCCATAATAGTAAAGAATTTATACATATCTAGCTTGGATGGCTTTTTGCAGTCATTTGGAACAAGGTTTTGAAACTGACAGGATGGAATGAGATCATCCATTTGTTCTAGATATCCAAGTCCATATTTGGGCATGTCAGGTGGCCTCATTGTGCTAAACATTTATGTCAGCCTTGGGTCCTCATTTTCAAGAGATGAAAGTTCATGGATTATGTTATCACTCAGATTTTCCCTTAGAAGTTATCTAAAGAAGGGACACTTATAGGTAACCACAAACCAATATTTTAAGTATAGGTTCTAGCCAACCTACTCTCACAGAGGGCTCTCTCTTTATAAATTTATCTTTGTTTTATGAGATATTAGGCTAGTTATTAATGCTTAAGAAATTTGTTTTGTTTGGGTGGTGGAATTCTGGGAACAGATGGACAGAGCAAGGCCTTCAAGCCATTGGGCTATGGAGTCAATCAAAGGATGGCTTAACTGGATCAAATCAATCAATAAAGGGGAAAACTCAGAGGGCAAGATAGCAAAACAAAAGGAAAATCTTTGGATTCATATGAATGAAGTAATCCTAACCAGGGAGAAAGGGCAATGAAGAATCCTTAAACCAAGATCAAGATGAGGAATAGAGATGTGATCATCAACAAATAGCAATTAAGAATTCTTTGCTACATAGGCCACAGGGAGAAACTACAGAAGTGAGGGAGAATTTAAGAATTACCTAACTAAGATAGTTTAGCATAAAACATTAAGAAGGTAAACAATCAAGACAGAGTGCATTAAAGCAATTTCTGAAATATCATTCCTAGTTTACCATTCAGATTTCATAGAAACATATATGATTACTAATAAACATAAGGAAAAACAATAATACACATGAGAGAGAGAATACTTATTCGATTTCCTCTTTACACAAGAATCCTGTGAAATGTCTTTACTTTATTCCTTGATCCAGCAAGCCATACAAGTCTTGATACAATAGCACTCTAACTTGAGAAGAAAATTGTCTGTGGAAATGTCTTTGAATCCACCCCTAATACTTCGAATGGAGAAGTATTGATACAAAAATTTACATCAAAAATATCTCATAGCTATATGAGATTTATTCTAGGAGTACAAAATATATTTTACAAAAATATAGAGACAAATGGTCTCAAATATAGAAACATATAGTAAACTGATTGTTGCTATCCCTTTTTTAGTTAAAGGAGCTGGAGGCTGCTACATGGATTTGGCTTTTGTTGTTGCTTCAGTAATTCTATGTTGGACTCTGATTGATCTTTTCCCTATTGATACTCTTTCACCTGTCTCTGATGCACTTTACCTATTCACCAAATTTCACCCTTCTTACCAAACTTTACTGTGGTAAATATTTCTATTTACCTCAATGTTACCATGGTAATTCAAACGATGTCTATCATGTTAGTCCACCATTTTCACTTGGTATTTTCATCCTAATTAATTTCCTGTAAATCTAATAAGCCTCAGTATATTTTACAAAATCTGGTTGTACTGTGAATAAGTTCTTTATTTCATGCTCAATGAAGAAGAGGTTCTCCAAAACATCGTAAAGAACTTTCCCTATGGGTAGTTCTTTTGCTGACAATGAAATAGCCTAAGTTTTAGTTTTCTGATGTAATTTGTTGATGTAGTCTATCTGAGTCATTAGTCTATCGTTGATAACTAAAGGGCTTGGGAGTCCTTTACTTCTTAAGATGACAAATTTCCTCATGAAATCATCTATATCCTTTTGCATACAATGACATCTTTTCTCTAGGCCTTGCATTAAGTTCCTTTTGGTTAGAACTTTCTTTAGTTCGAAGATAGTAGTAGTTCAATCCTCAATATCCAATTGCTCTAGTTGCTGCCTACTTTTATTGTTCAGAAAATTTATTAACTGGATTGCTTCTTCAGGTTTTCCACCCAATTCTTCTCTAGTTTTCTGAATTGCCTCAAGAGCAAGCTTAACCAAATTAATTTGTTCAAAAATAATTTGAATGGATGACCAAATATCATTGATAGAATCAATAATATTGGTCCACAATATTTTCCTGATATCTGTTAAAGGCCTTTCAAATGTTAGGTCCTTCTCCAATGTCTTAATCTATTCAGCCATGCCTTTGTTTTTCCTTTTCTCTTCTGCATAATTGATTTTTGATAGATCATACTTTTGCTCCAAGGTAGTAAATTTCTCTTTTACCTTTTGTAATTTTGTTATTTGCAGCTTCATTTCTTCCATTGACTTAATCAAGTCCTCTGTAAGCTGTGTTGATGTACCTGCCTGTGATGTACCTGTTGTTTCCACTGGAATGGCTATTGTGAGAGGAATGCTTGGTGCCAGAGAAACTGCCATAGTGGAAGGGACTGCTATAGAAACTATTAGCACTACAGTCTAAGGTTGGGTGGTTAACTCACTTTGCCTGGAATGTAATGCTTTCTCCAATTCTTGCTCAGTTTCTTTAAGTTGTTCACTCAACTTAAGGACCAAGTCCATAAGTTCATCCTCATTCTTTTTCTCGATGACCTCAGCTGTTTGACGGTGTATGAGGGGAGGCAATTTCAATTGTTTTCTAAGTGCAGCAATATCCTTGTTCTTCTTTTTTATTAAGCTTTTAGCTACCTTAACATCCTTTGGATCATGACCCAACTCAATTACTAGTTCCTCCATGTTAGGATATTCCGACACATAGGAAATAGTTAAGTATAACTTGGTCTAGTATAGAGTTAGGTAAAGTGTGTTTCTTTACTATGTACATTTTGTAACTTACAATCCGACGGTCACGATATGTAGTGATCCGACGGTTCATTCTCTCCTCGGTATTACCGACACTTGATCCGTGGCTTGACACCTGATTGGTCCATGATTTCTATTTAAAGAACATGGAGGGTCATTTGTAGGGTAACCTGTCTATGAGAGAAGCTTATGTAAATTTTCATTCTTTTATTAATAAATTTCCTGAAGTGGCCGCGTTGGCTCAGGCCGTGGACTGTTTCCCTCTTTGAGGGCTTTAACCACGTCAAAAATACTGGGGTATTGATCTGTGATCTAGTTGTGAGCAGTGTCCTTTGGTGTTCTGTCTGAGGAACTTACCCTGTAAATTCCTACATGGTATCAGAGCTATTTGAGGGCCGCGTCCGTTGGTGATCCAAATCTAAAGCCGGTAGAACTGCATGCGACTGTCGTTTCCCAGATCTACTGTTTCTGACTACTTTTGGGCCGAGAGGACTGCTCTATTGTGTTGGGAGCATTTGTTCCAGTGAGGAACCCCTTTCGTTTCACGTGAAAAGGTTTCCGGTAGCCCTAGCTGCGTCATTTTTAAGTTCTGGAGGTATACAGTGTTTATTTGCAGTTTACAGTTATTTTCTCTCTGTTTATTTCGGTTTCGGTTTATTTAGCTTTTTTATTACTGTATCTATACCTTTCATTTCTGCGTATGCTCTTTGCCCTGCGACTCTGTGCGATCTGGGCAAATCAGAAACAGAAAGGAAGGATTTTTCTCATGCGTATGCTCTTTTCCCTGCGCCTTAGTGTGATCTCAGAAAATCAGAAACATTGAGGAAAATATTTAGTTTCCGGCTAAAGCTAACTTCGAGCCGTAAGGTTTGTTTTCTTTGCATGTCCGTGTTGGGTTTTTTGTTTTTTGTTTTGTAGGGAAAAAGAGCTTTCTCAAAGCAAGCACGCAACCCAAAGCTTCAACCCCTCTCTCTCTCTCTCTCTCTCTCTCTCTCTCTCTCTCTCTCTCTCTCTCTCTCAAATTTTTTGTATAGCTCAATTGGTTCAAAGCTAGTTTAAGAGAGTAGAGGTCTTGGGTTCAAATATCCTTTTTGTGGGGGCGGATTTTTCATTTCCGCACATTCCCGCACTTCGTCGGCATCTTCAACAACTTTTTTTCAAAAAGCCATAACTTCTTCATCCGGAAGTCATTTTCAGAGCCGTTTTTTTAAACCAGCCTAATTTTTCAAGATTTATCCATTGGAACACTTAGTTTCAGCACCTTTAGCTTCAGTTTCCATTGAAATGGAAAGTCAATACCAAGTTACTCTTGACAGCACCAACTACTTCCAATGGTTGTCCTACATTGAGGATTTACTTAGAAGTAAAGGTCTCTACAGAATAGCCTCAGGCCAAGAAACCAAACCGAAAGATGAAGAGAAGGCTGCTAAATGGGAAAATAGGCAAGATCAAGCACGTGGATTGATAGGGATGTCTATTTCTCCAGATCTTAGATTCCATATTGCAGAACTTGATACTCCTGATGAAGCAATGAAACAGATCAATAAAGTTTTTGGAATTAAAAATGAACTTAGAGCCCATCAACTTGAAAATGAGTTGCTTACATTGGACCCCAATAATTTTTCTTGCATTGAAGATTTCTTGTCCAAGTTCAAGACCCTTAGATATCTCTTGGAAGGTGTTAAGGTTAAGAAACAAGATAGTAACCTTATCTACTCCATCCTTACTAAGTTGGGACCAGCCAACTCTGTTTTTGTTTCCACCTTCCATTCTACAAGAGAAGCCTTCATTTCTCAAGGACAAGACTACAAGTCCCATTCCTTTGATTCTTTTTGTGATTCTTTAATAAGAGAACAAGAAAAACTCTTACACCTTGGTCTTCTTAATCTTGGAAACTCTTCCAAGAAAGCGTTAGCCGCCCAGCAGCAACCAAATTCAAAGAATCCTAAGAAGTCATATCCTAAAAAGAATGGTCCTAAACCAAACAAGGGTCCTAAGCAATCTAAGCCTCAAAATGAAAAATCATTTCAACAAAATGATAAGACAAATAAAAACAAATGGAAGAAGACTGATAGACATTGCAACTTTTGTAATCGAGATGGCCACTTAGAATCCAAATGCTTTAAGAAGATGGAAGCCTTGGAAGAAACAATGAAGAAACATAACATCCATTTGGAGCACTCTTCAACTTCAACTTCATCTTCGGGAATGGCACTTTCTGCATGTGCTTGTCAATCATCTCGGTCTGGTTATGCACTAAATGTATCTTCTTCTTCTAATTCTCATGAGTGGCTCATTGATTCTGGAGCTTCTTATCACATGGCCAAAAACAAAGCCATGTTTTCTTCTTTAAATGATTGTAACACCAAAAATATATATGTTGGTGATGATAGATCTCTTAATGTTGTAGGGACTGGAACTGTTCATCTAGACAATGGTCAATTTAATGATGTATTATGTGTTCCAACCTTATCCTGCAACCTTCTATCTGTATATCAGATAACTCATTCAGGTGAAGGTAAAATCGTTGAATTTTCACCTCATGATGTTGTAATCAAGGACCTAAGAGATCCTAAACAGATTTTAGCTACTGGCATTGCTGATGATTCTACAAGGTTGTATAAGTTTCACAACTTTGGGTCATCAAATCTTCCCTCAGTATTTGTTGCTCATAACGATGAAGTGAGCAAACTTTGGCATGAGCGATTTGGTCACTTAAACTATCGCTCCCTTCAGCATCTATGTAAAGAAAATATGGTGACAGGTCTTCCAATGGTATCTTGCAGAGATGGTGTTTGTTCCGGATGTGTACTCAGAAAACATCATCGGGACAGCTTTGAAAACATGCCTCTTGGCACACCTCAACCCATTTACAGCTTGTGCATAGTGATTTATGTGGTCCACTTCCAGTTGTTTCATTCTCTGGTTGCAAGTATTTCTTAACTTTCATTGATGATTTCTCCAGACGCACTTGGGTATACTTCTTAAAACTCAAGAGTGAAGTATTTAACACATTTTTGGCCTTCAAGGCCTTTGTTGAAAAACAATCTGGACATCAAATTCTTAAGCTAAGATCTGATAATGGCAGAGAATATGTTAAAAACACATTCATCAACTTTTGCACTGAGAATGGAATTCAAATGCAACATACTGTTCCATATACTCCACAACAAAATGGTGTAGCTGAAAGGAAGAATCACACCTTAAAGGAAATGGCTAATTGTATGCTGCAATCTAAAGGACTTGGTCTTAGTTTTTGGGCAGAAGCAATTAACTGTGCAAATTACCTAATAAATCGCACTCCTACTAAGGTTTTAAAGAATATAACTCCAGAAGAAGCATGGAGCTCAATTAAACCATATGTAAGTCACTTTCGTGTTTTTGGAAGTGAAGCATGGGCCCATATTCCAGATGAAAAGCATAAAGCTTTAGAACCTAAGAGTGAAAAATGTACTTTTGTTGGATATTCTGAAGATGTCAAAGGCTATAGACTTATTCCACTTAAGTCCAAAAATGTTATCATTAGAAGAGATGTAAAATTTGCTGAAAATATATCGGCCTGCGAGCCTAGTCCGGTAGATGTGCCACCTCTCCCTATCTCTTCTACTTTTGAAAACATTTCTTCTTCAGAAGATGAAAGTGAGGATGACAATCCTCGCCCACCATCTAAGGATCCTCCTTCAGCTCCTCAGCTTCCAAAATGGGTCCGTGCTACTCAGGATGCAACAGGTGATCTTGCCGATGATCCTACAGATCAGCGACGTACACGTTCTCAGTTTGATAGAGCCTCTTCTTTACTAGCTCAAGCTCCAGTGAATTATGATCCTGACACCTTTGCAGAAGCTTCAGGCCATCTAGATTGGGAAGCAGCTATGAATGAAGAATATCATTCATTATTGGCAAATGATACATGGGATCTTGTTCCTCTACCAAAGGGACGAAAACTTGTTAGATGCAAATGGGTTTACAGAACCAAGTATGGACCAGATGCAAAAGTTGATAAACATAAAGCTCGTCTTGTTGCTAAGGGTTTTTCACAGGTTGAAGGCATTGACTACACTGAAACCTTCTCCCCTGTTGCCAAAATGAACTCTATCCGCCTTGTTCTTTCCCTTGCTGCCTCCTTCAAATGGGAAGTCCTTCAGATGGATGTTAAATCTGCCTTCTTGCATGGGGACTTGCATGAAGAAATCTATATGGAACAACCCATTGGCTTCATAAAAACAGACTCCAACCTTGTATGTCGGCTTAAGAAATCCCTTTATGGTCTCAAGCAAGCTCCTCGGGCTTGGTATGCCAAAATGGATAGCTTTCTTTTAGAATCTGGCTTTTCTAGGTGTCATTCTGACAATACTATCTACACCAAGAAAATGGGCAAGTCCCTTATCATTCTTGTTCTTTATGTTGATGATCTTATCCTTACTGGTAGTGATCCCAACCTTATAAACCATGTGAAGTCCAGCCTTAAAAAGAAATTTGAAATGACAGACTTAGGACACTTACATTATTTTCTCTATCTTCAAGTCTTGCAATCCAAGGAGGGTATTTCCCTTTCCTAGTCCAAGTATGCCTGTGATATTCTACGCCATTTTCACATGGAAGACTGTAAGCCAGCCCCTTCTCACTTTCAGTCTAGAGTCAAACTTTCAGTCACTTGTACTTCTCCTGAAGTTGATGCTACCTGATACTGTCAACTTGTAGGAAAACTTTTGTATCTAACCCATACTCGTCCTGACCTTTCCTTTGTTGTTGGCCTTGTTGCTCGGTTTATGCAAAAACCACATGAAAGTCATCGGAACGCAGCTAAAAGAATACTTCGTTATGTTCAAGGTACAGTTCAGTTTGGGATTCATTACAGTGCAGAAGCAGCTCCTCTATTAGTTGGTTTCACTGATTCTGATTGGGCTGGTGACCCTGATGATCGGAAGTCTACTGTCGGTTATGTGTTCACTCTTGGTTCAGGACCTATTACATGGGCTTGCAAGAAACAGGGTGCCATTTCTCTTTCTTCAGCAGAAGCAGAGTATCGTGGTGCCGTAGAAGCTAGTAAGGAAGCCTTGTGGCTTCGTCAGATCCTGTCAGAGTTTGGCTTTCAGCAGCAGCATTCTACTACACTTTGGTGTGATAATCAAAGTGCCATTCAACTATGCAAAGATCCAGTCCAACATCAGTGCAGCAAACACATTGAACTGCATATGCACTTCATCAGAAAGCTCATTCATGACCATGTTCTTGAAGTGCAATATTGTTCAACAGATGATCAAGTTGCAGACATCTTTACAAAGTCTCTGAAAGAGGCGAAGTTCACTAAACTTCGATTTATGCTTGGAGTTCAGGAAGTTGTCACTAAGGGGGGATAGGCTCTAGTGCCTCCTTCCTTCTCCTATTGTGTCATATTTGTAAATCCTTCAATCCTATCCCAAGTTGTTCTTAAGGGGGGATGTTAGGATATTCCGACACATAGGAAATAGTTAAGTATAACTTGGTCTAATATAGAGTTAGGTAAAGTGTGTTTCTTTACTATGTACGTTTTGTAACTTACAATCCGACGGTCACGATATGTAGTGATCCGACGGTTCATTCTCTCCTCGGTATTACCGACACTTGATCCGTGGCTTGACACCTGATTGGTCCATGATTTCTATTTAAAGCGCATGGAGAGTCATTTGTAGGGTAATCCGTCTATGAGAGAAGCTTATGTAAATTTTCATTCTTTTATTAATAAATTGCCTGAAGTGGTCGCATTGGCTCAGGCCGTGGACTGTTTCCCTCTTTGAGGGTTTTAACCACGTCAAAAATACTGGGGTATTGATCTGTGATCTGGTTGTGAGCAGTGTCCTTTGGTGTTCTATCTGAGGAACTTACCCTGTAAATTCCTACACTCCAATGATTTTATTATGTTATCTTTAGCATGTAAAGAGGCTTTTTCCAGCTACAATTGAGGTGTAGTGTTGCTCAATGAATTTTGCAGCCTATGAGCCATCATGGCTTTGCTGGTCAATGTTGAGTAGGCCATCTCACCTATTTGCTTATGAAACTCAATTTGGTCAATTGGGTGGATGTCCTTAGCTAGGACTTCAAATTCTGTTTTGAGATAATTAGCCAAGGATTTTGGCTGCTGCACCGTTGGTTTTAGGAAACTCATCTATATTTTACCTTCTTTGATGTAAAAATCTTAAATCAGTCTAGTTTGGTTTGTGGGGGCCATTTTTAAGTATTGAGCATATGCTTGTGCCTTTAATTGCTCATTCTTTGTCTTGATCTCCTTATATTTCACCTTTACATCTATGATCTTTTCAGAAGAGGACCTGAAGGATGATACTTCGGTACGAGAGGGTGTCCCAGCTGTTGGGAAAGTCTGTAAGTTGATTCTTCCTTCCTTCCTTATGCTCTTTGTTGTCTCTCCAATGAACTCTTCTTCAGAATAAGGATTCAACCTTTGCCTTTCAGCAAAGGGTTGATCTATGGGTTTGCTAGAAGGGGTAGCTACTTCCCTATCTCTTTTCATGTTTCTTTCCTCATTGAGAGGAGTCTATAACACTGGAGGATTTCCCATATTTGGTTGAGAAGGGAGGGGTTGGGGTGGAGCCAATTCTTGTGAGATTTCAAGTTGTTCTAATTCCTCTGGTTGTTCTGTTGTAGGGGCACTTGGTCCTTATGTTTAACTCTATGAAGGCTCTGATGTAGGAGCACTAGGTTCCTGTGTTTGCCTCTGTGAAGGCTCTGCAGGCACCTATACAAAGGAGTCTAGATCAAGCCTTTTTTCCAATTCTTTCATCACACTTTCAACTTCCACTTCATCACTATCCTGTTCTACCAATGTCCCTTCCACCACTTCATTTAGATTGGCATATTGTTCTATTTCAGGAATTCTATGATGGATGTAGGGTGATAACTTGTGTTTTATCCTTATATCACAGATGAAACTGTGAGGATCATAGGCCGAAACAAATCTCTTCTTTAATCTCATCCTCTCTAATATCTCTTCTGCTTCTTGCCCAACTTTCCTATTGTTACACACAAATGGGCCTAAGTGGTCTTTAGTCCTTAGATGTGCTTTCTTCTTTGCTTTCATAAAATGGATTTCATCAAAGTTGATCATTTGCATGTAGTACTCCAGGGCAAATAATCTCATGGGGACATATTTAGGAAATTTGAATGGAGAGAGTTCACACCCATAGATTATGATCTCAGTATGATTCTGGTACAAGTACTAGTCACCTATCTTGTATTGCTTAGACAACTGAAGGATTCTTTTGATTTCATCATTGACCCTAGGAGGAGAACTTCCTATCAACATAGTGGTTATGGGATGAAGAAACTAATCAATAAACTCTGTGTAGGAATAAGGAGAAGTAGAGTAATGATGGAAAATTGAAGTCCAAAAGACAACGGACCTGGGATTCCCTTTGGTGTCAAGTTTTTGGATAGAGAAATGGAACTTATTAGACTAGTAGTAAAGAAAAAGATGGTACAAGACTGAAGAATACTTAAAGACTCTCTTATTCTCTAATCTCATGAATTGGTCATGTATTTTGTCAACAATGAAGGTGGCATAGTCATATTTAGCTGTAGGAGGCTGAGCAGGGGTAAAAATAGTCATGAAAGCTAAGTTTAATTCATCTACAAACTCACTGGTGGTGAAACCCATGATGCCAGCAACCATGGTAACAGTATCTCTACCCAAATCAGTGAAAAAGCATGCCAGGTAGGGAGGGGGGTCTTTGGGTATGTGCTTCTTATCCATAAAAGTATGAAAATTTCTACTAAGATTAGAACTGGACATTTTTGTGGATTTCTCAAGTAATTCTGTAGTGGAAAGGGGAGTAAGGTTCTAGCTGGGTTGTAGTTGTAACATTTCGTTGATTGAATCAGCCATGATGGTAAACAGGACTGATTGATCTGGGTGCATTACAGCTCCTAGATTAGGATTATAGTTGGCATGGCACTGATGGACAATGTCTGGGAAAATGTGAACAGAAGGGAATTGGTACTTTGGTAGATTTTATTCCCAAATACCTATGTTATTAGAATTGTTCAGGTAATTGTCTTGATATCTGCAGTATAATTTCCGGAGGAAATCACCAAATACAAGGTCTTTAATTTGGAAATCTTTATCAGCTAAGGGAAGGTAGTCCAAGTCCCTGTGAGGAGAAGAAATTGGAGCAATTTTTAGGGAAATAGGGTTTTCCATCCCTAGTTCTTGTGTATTCAGGGAAGAAAGTATGGATTTTCCAAGAAATTTTTGGAACAGGGGTGCCTCGGAAGTCTTACGACTAAGTGAACAGCTCAATTGTACTGAAATATTTTAGGTTTAGTGGAAGTTTACTACAAACAGGGTTTCTGGGAAGAAAATATGGTAAATACCTGTTTCTAGGGCAAATGACTATGGTGTTGATTTTGCAGGGTGCGCACAGTAGACTAGAGTAGCTTTGAAGGTCAATAGCCGAGGGTGGCTGACCATTGGGAAACAAGCTTGCTCGTCTTGTACATACTACGTGCATGCATGCAACTGTTTTTGGATAAAGGAGAAATAATGGATTACATTTGTTTTTTATACAAAGTCAATATTTTGGCAGGTTAATGCTAATGACAGTTGGTGTCAACTGAATGATGGGACATTTTGTCATTTTATGGGAGGCGGTAAGTGGGTTTCATCACACTGATTTTGGGAGGTGAGTGGTTTTGGAGGAGGGTAGCGCAATGCCATTGATTGAATGACACGTAGCATCGGTGAGATTTAGGAAACTACTCATATTGCACGTTTAATGTTCGACCAAAGGGCCTGCGTGATATGAGCGATAGCCATTGGATCTGGGAGATCTGATTGGATGGTAGTCAGCGATGGGAAGTGGCAGAAGGTTAACGAAGGGGCCCGATGGTAACTAAAAGGTCTTTAATTACATCGGGGGAAATGTGATTAGATGGGAAGGTTATTAATTAATCCAGATGATTAATTAATTCCTTTATTAATATGACGGGGGGTTGGGTTCTTAATTAATCACGATTTGACTAATTAATCCCACTTATCAAACTTTATTGTGGTTTATTTTGCAAACCATGGGGTGGGATATGTAATTTTTGGGATTTTTTAATAATAATACGGGAAAGGGGTAATTTTGTTTTGGGGGGTTAAATAATAATACAAGTTAAAAGTTAATATGACTTTATGGAATATGAAATGGCTAAGTAAATAGTGTATTCATCATACAACATTTATAGCTTAGGCTAATTAAATATGAGGGTTTTGGTATATAGAGTGTTTTAATTTTCCTAAGTAAAATAGGGATTTTACTTAGGAAAAGCATTATAAAGGGGATGAATGAATTTATGAAGGGGTAAATATTGATAAAGGGATTTAAGCACTTAGGCATTACAAATTATTGGGCCGAGGGTCTGGTCCCTCCAGAAGTCAAAGAAATGCTCTGAGCCCCTCTAACTTGTTGTAGGTGCCTTTAGTACTTAGGGGAAATTAGTAAAAATTTAGGGGAAAATGAGTGAGGAAGTTAATTAATTTGACTTTGATTTTCTGATCTACTGTCTTCAATGCCATCCATTCTTTATCCAAGTGAAGAAAGCAAAAAGATTTAAGCTTTTAACTTAACCAATCATCTACTTACCCTACCTAATTATCCTAGCATTTTTACTTCTTTATTAGTTTGCACTTACACTAGCAAACCCTTGTCAAACTTTCTTTTCTTTTACATATAGATATCTATCTAAGTCTAGCCTTATTACTTCCAGGGGCTTAGATTAAACTGTCGAGCTCCTTTTATTCACTCTACCTATCTACTTATCAACCAAGATTAAACTGTTTGGTCGGATCTTTATTCTCTATTTCTAAACATGAAATTGAAATTATGAACTAGCCAAGCTTAAAATGTTTGACTACTCATCAATTGTGGTATAGGTGACAAGCTACACACAATCTTTTATTTCTCACCAAAGTAAATGCTAGTGGCATTTATACTTGCATACTTTCATGGACTTTTCTTTTTGTTGTGGTTCATTTTATTTTATTTTTTGACCTTTTATTCTTTTTCTAGGACATACCCTCTTTACATTTTTTGATTTTTAATTTTATTTTTCACAAATATGGAAAACATTTGCAACAAGCAAAGGTATGAACATATTTCTGAGCTCAACCAAGTCAATCATGATATATGACACCTATTGGTATAGGAGCATAATAGTGGCTCCACTTGGGGATGGCTTTCCCTAGTGGGAAGTCAAGAACAGTAGATCAATGGCCTTTGAAAGACTTTGATTGTCCTCTGCAAATCTCCTTTTCTTGTTGCTTTATTTGTATGTATGACAGTAATACTTCTGAAGCTTAGGGCCTTCCCTTCGGGCTTCAACTTCACAATTTTACCATCTAATCAACACTAAACATTATAAAGGATATAGTATGTACAGTTAGAAACGTGGTAATTTTAGTAACTAGGATCAAGGTAATGCTTTAACATTCGACCATTGACTGGTCCTCCTTCAATTTCTACACCATCTAACTCTTTAAGAAAATATGCATTGTTTCCTCTGAAAGCATATATTATATATGGTCCTTTCCATAAGAAGTCAAACTTCCCATGTTTTCCTTTGTCCTCTCTTCTTGAATCCCACTTTAACACTTTGTCTCATAGATAGAAGTCTTCTGCTTTGGTCCTTCTGTCAAAAATCTTCTTGAGTTTTTCTTGCAGTAGTTGGGTTCTTTGATACTTCCTCCCTGGTTTGTTGTAAATGGATGGTTTGGTTTATTATTCTTTATATATCATTTGGTTCCACTTGATCTTCTTGAAGTAATTTCATGACAGGAACCCCTAAAGATGAGGGAAAAACTGCCTCCATACCATATACTAGTTCATAGGGACTGGTTCCAATGGATTTCCTAGTTGTAAGCATGGTTTCCCACAAAGCACTAGTCAATTTTTTGTTCCAAGTTTTCTTATTTTCTTCCAATAGTTTTTTGATAATATTAATTAGAATTTTATTGGAAGATTCTGCAAGTCCATGCCCTTAAGGATAGTAGGCTGTAGAATGACCTAGTGTGATATGATATTTGTTACAAAAATTGATCATTTTCTTTGACTTGAAGGCTATAGCATTGTCTGTACTAATTTTATTGGGGCAACCAAATCTAGACAGAATATTGGCCTATAAAAATCCTATAATGACAGTGCTTGTGACTTGTCTAGAAGGAATGGCTTCTATCCATTTGGTAAAGTAATCAGTTGCAATGAGTATCCATTTGTGTTGACTAGATGAGGGTGGATGAATTCCCCAATGAAGTCAAGACACCATTGTTGAAAAGGTTTCTCGGTGGAAATAGGTTTCAAGGGTAAAGGTAATAATTTTCTTTTGCCTTCAAAGATTTGGCATTTATGGCAAGAAGTTACAAATTTCTTCACATCTGCAAACAAGGTTGGCCAGGTAAATCCAACTCTTAAATTTTATTAGCAGTTGACTTCCAATAGAGTTTTCCACCACAGTCTCCTGCATTAAATTCTTGGAGAGCCTTGTCAGCTTCTTCTTTTAATAAACAAATTTAACAAAATGCCTTCATGATTTTTCCAAAACAAAGAATTATCTAAGATGCAAAATTTTGAAGCTTTCATTTTCAAAAATATTTTCTTAGTCCTGGATAACCCTTGAGGAGCCTGCAGGTTTTGTAAAACATATATTATATCAGCACACCATGGTGAATCTGAAAAGGCCTGGCTGATTGGTGGAGTCGCCATCTCGGATTCGTTATCCAGCTCTGCAATAAGATCTATGTCTAGGGCTTGGCAATTAGTTTCTGCCATGAGTTTGGCCAATCCCTGACCTTTAATTAACTTGGTAGCTTTTATCTCTATATCGTATTCTAAAATAGTAGCTATCCATTTTCCTCTTTCACCATCAACTCCATCCTGAGTTAGGATGTCTTTGACTATTGCATTAGGAACATAAGCTATTACATGAGAATACAAAATATAGACCCTGAAATCCTTAATAGCTTTTATCAATGAAAAAGCTTGTTTCTCCATTATTTTGTACTTTAATGATGCATCTCTAAGAGCTTTACTAAAAAAGGCTATTGGTTTTTCACATCCTTGATCATCCTTTTGTAATAAAACTACAACTATATTGTGTTCTGATGCAAAAGAAAAAATAATGAAGTCTCGGTCAAATTTTGGGCTTGTGAGGACCGGTGTTCTAGTTAAGGGTATTTTAATTTCTTCAAATGATTGTTTAGCCTCTATTGTCCAATTGATGGTCGAATCCTTCTTCAATATGTTATTTAATGATCTAATGAGTTCAACTAGGTTTGATATGAATCTCCTTAAAAAGTTAATCTTTCCAAAAAATGCCTACAATTCTTTGATGTTTCTAGGATGGGAATTTGTAAAATGGCTTCAATCTTGGAGGGGTCAATTCGGATTCCATCTTTCGAAATGATGTGACCTAACAACTTTCATTATTCTAAACCGAATAAAGATTTCTTTGGATTTAAGGAAACACCATATTTTCTGTACTTTAGAAAAACTTGCCTGAGATGATCCAGGAATTGTTGATCTGATTTAGAAAAAACAATGATATCCTCAAGATATATAACCAGGAGATCATGAATTTCCTTTGCAAAGGAAATATCCATTGCCCTTTGAAAGGTGGCTCCTGCATTTTTCAGTCCAAAAGGCATTTTAATGTACATGAAGGTACCCCAGGGTGTTGTGAATACAGTTTTCTCTTGGTCATCAGGGTGTACTAAGATTTGATTATAACCTAAAAACCCATCTAAAAGTGAAATTCTGGTACAACCTACTACCCTTTACAGAATATGGTCCATTTTGGGTAAAGGATAGTTATCTTTAAGCGAGACCTTGTTCACATTTCTCAAGTCCACACATAATTTGATTTCCCTCGTTTTCTTCCTAGTGGGTACCAGGTTAGATACCCATTCTGAAAATCTAATAAGGGAAATAATTCCTACTTTGTATATGCGTTTGATTTCTTTCTCAATGGAAGGTAATACACAAGATTAATTCTTCTGATTTTTTGCCTAAAGGGATTCTGATTTTCCCTCAAAGGGATAGTGTGTTGAATGATAGAGGTGTCATAGGACTTCAAATCTTCATAACTCCAGGCAAAGACATCCTAGAATTCTCTCATAAGTTCAACATATTTCAGCTTTTGATCATGAGGTAATGATTTTGATAATTTTATCAATTTAGGATAATCCTGCGTTCCTATGTTATGTTCCTTAATGTCTACTTTTAAAGGCTCCATTTTGGGTTTCTTCAAAATGTCATTAGAGTAAAAAAAAACCTCCAAAGGAGTTAATCCTTTGGGTAAATGATTATCCTTCAAGTTTATAACCTCTGTTTCCTCTTCAAATATCTCATCTAGGTCCATTTGTTTCAGGTCTTGAATTTCTGTTTGTGATAACTTAGTAGGGTGAAGCATGTTTATTGAATTCTCTTCCAAGTTGTTAATATCTAACTCAATTGTTTGATTAAATTGTGTAACCATGTCAACATCTATATTAATGTTAGAAAATTCCTTATCTAAAGTTAGAAAATTATTGATCTGCTTATCATTCTCAAAGACCTGCCAGTTCTTAAGATTATCAGGTATGGCTGGCCAATGCCTAACCTCAACAGTATACTAATGATTAGGTTGAAAAGGCAATTTGTAGTTGCTGGCAAACATAGCCAGACTATGGGCTTGCATATTATGTTTCCCGAGAATTGTGGCAAGCTTAGTTTCTAAAAAGGTGTTAAGTATTTCTATGGCTGTACCTCTATAGAATCCTATTCTATGATCTCTTGTTGTGTAAGTGCCATTTATCTATTTAACTATCAGTTCTGAGTCTCCCATTATTGACACTCTTACTGCTCCTAGGCTCTTGACCAGTTTGAGACCTAACAAAAGGGCTTCGTACTCTGCCACATTATTTTGGCATCTAAAATTTAATCTGTAGGCATGGCCTTCAGCATGATCATTTTCTAAATTGTACACCCAAACTCCTGCTCCTACCCCTACTTTATTAACTGATCCATCAAACTCTAAGTGCCATAGGATTTCATGTTCATAGTTTTCATCCGGTGGGGTGGAAACTTTCTTAACCAAGGCATTTGAGTTTTCTTTGTCATCAGTAATCTCTTGAAGGTGGACATTTGATTTTTCTTTTTTAATTTCTTTTGGTTTTGTTGCTAGAATTTTTTTCTTTTTCAATTTCTTTTGGTTATTTTGCTACTTTGTTTTGAGTGTTTAATGGACTGGCTTCTACATTGTACAGGATGAAAGAATCCATATCAGAGTGCACTAAGTAGATAGGGAAGTTTTGGGGCCTCTCCTGACTACTTACTACATATTTCAGTAATTTTTCTCTGTATAATTTCTTGGGTTGTCCGAAGACTGATATAGTGGCATATGACATATCTAGTTGTAGAGATCCCTAAAGTTTAGCACCCAAAGACCTAGATAATAGAATGCCATATATAGGTGGTATGTCAACTACCACTATGTCCATTAATATTTATTTTGTAATATATTTCACCAATGAAACACACAAATATTTTATTAATCCTAAACATCTCACTTGACGGGAATCAAAAGAAAACAAATCTTTGTATGGTCTAGTGATGTCTAGGTCTAGCTTTTCCATGACAAATTTGGGCATGAGATTATGGGATGCACTAGAGTCAAACATGGCATTGTGCAAAATCTTATCATGTATGTTTAGGCTAACATAGAAGGGAGGAATTCCTCCTTCTAATGGTTTTCCATTCACTTCTAGGCCAAAGATTAAGTCGGGCTGATCATCAAAAAGATTAACTGAGTCTTCAGTTCCAATAATTTTTAGTGATCTATTGATTTGAGTTTGATAAACATCATGTTTGGCTAATTTAGTTAGTGGAACAGAAATTTTCAACTTGCCTACTTCTGCTTCCAAATTAAAGGGCTTTTCTATTTGAGCTTTTGGATTTTGAGCAACAGTGTTTTCTATGTTTTCTGTGTTTTCTATGTCTTTTTCTTTTTCAAGATTAGGGTCATGATTTGCTAATTTTCCTAAATCAATCTTTGGAGGTTCTTCCACTATTTTCTTAGAAGGAAGGGAAGTGGAAGGCTGTTCATTGTTTGGTTGATTGTCAGAGATATCTTCAATTGTGGGGCTAGGAGGATTAGTGTTTGGTTTAGAAAGAATTTGCAGGGGTTTGGTTACTGCCTTACCTTTTTTGGGCTGATTTGGGACTGTCTTCTTGTTTGGTTCAGGGGCATCAGTGATTTTCCTACCTCTTAGATTGTATTGCTTGTGTACCTCAAAAATGGCTGAGTCATATCCCTGTCTAAAGTCGAATGATTCCCCTGATTGAGTTTGGAACTGTTGGAGTATGTGGGCTTCCTGATCATCCCGGGTTAAGAAAACATCTTCTTCATCATCAAGACCCATTAAATTGATTTAAGTATGCTCTTCAGGGTCTTCAGAGTGTGAAGCTTTTACATAATTCTCCGGGAAATGGGGTCTAATGTTTTGGTAAGGACCATTCTTTCCAATGTTTTGGTTTTTTCTAAAATTAGGATCTCTGCCTGTGTTAGATTGTTGATTATCCCAAGGAGATTTCCTTTCAACAACTTCTAACCTGCCTCCCAATCCTCTCATTTCTTTCATTAATTCAATAATTTTTGGATCAAATGGGCAAATTTCTTCTTTTAAAGGTATCCTTCTTTCACTCCTAGCTTTGGATCTTTTGGAGAGCAGGTTGGCTTTGACACTTACTGCTATACTTTTCATATCTTCCAAAGTAGGGGGGTTTCGCTCTCTCAACTAGAAAGCCATATCAGAATCAAATCCATTTGGAAATTTGATTAAGGCTAAGCCAGATTAGGGTCAAGAGTAACGATGGGAAATTGAAGTCCAGAAGACAACAGACATGGGATTCCCTTTGGTGTCAAGTTTTTGGACAGAGAAAGGGAACTTATCAGACTAGTAGTAAAGAAAAAGATGGTACAAGACTAAAGAATACTTAAAGACTCTCTCATTCTCTAATCTCATGAATTGGTCATGTATTTTGTCTGCAATGAAGGTGGCATAGTCATATTTGGCTGCAGGAGGCTGACCAAGGGTAAAAATAGTCATGAAATCTAAGGTTAATTCATCTACAAACTTGCTAGTGGTGAAACCCATGATGTCAGCAACCATGGTAACAATATTTCTACCCAAATCAGTGAAAAAGCATGTCAGGTAGGGAGGGGGGTCTTTGGGTATGTGCTTCTTATCCATAAAAGTATGAAAAATTCTATTAAGCTCAGAACTGGACATTTTTGTGGATTTCTCAAGTAATTCTGTAGTGGAAAGGGGAGTAAGGTTCTTGAGCCTTGAGCCTTCAGCCCACCTTAATGGGACACCCATCCTTGATGGGGCCTGTAGTTGTAACATTTCATTGATTGAATCGGCTGTGATGGTAAACAGGACTGACTAGTCTGAGGACATTATGACTTTTAGATTAGGATTATAGTTGGCATGGCACTAATGGACAATGTCTGGGAAAATGTGAATAGAACGAAATTGGTACTTTGTTAGATTTGATTCCCACATACCTGTGTTATCAGAATTGTTTAGGTAATTTTCTCGATATCTGTAGTATAATTTCTGGGGGCAATCACAAAATACAAGGTCTTTAATTTGGAAATCTTTATCAGCTAAGGGAAGGTAGTCCAAATCCCTATGAGGAGTAGTAATTGGAGCAATGTTTAGGGCAACGGGGGTTTCCATCCCTGGTTGTTGTGAATTCAGGGAAGAAAGTATGGATTTTCCAAGAAATTATTGGAATAGAGGTGCCTGGGAAGTCTTGGGACTAAGCAAATAGCTCAATTGTACTGAAATATTTTAGGCTTAAAGCAATTTAGCGAAAGTTCAATACAAATAGGGTTTCTAGGAAGAAAATATGGTAAATACCTGTTTCTGGGGCAAATGGCTATGGTGTTGATGTTGCAGGGTGCGCACAGTAGACTGGAGTAGCTTTGAAGGTCAGCAGCCGAGGGTGGCTGACTGTTGGGAAAGAAGCTTGCTCGTCTTGGATGTACTGCGTGCATGCATGGAACTATTTTTGGATAAAGGAAAAATAATGGATTACATTTGTTTTTTATAGAGAGTCAATATTTTGGTGGGTTAACGACAATGACAGTTGGTGTCAGCTGAATGATGGGACATTTTGTCGTTTTATGGGAGGCGGTAAGTGGGTTTCATCGCACTGCTTCTGGAAAGTGAGTGGTTTTGGAAGGGAAGGTTATTAATTAATCCAGATGATTAATTAATTCCTTTATTAATATGGTGGGGGGTTGGGTTCTTAATTAATCACGATTTAACTAATTAATCCCACTTATCGAACGTTATTGTGGTTTATTTCAGAAACCATGGGACAAGATATGTAAATTTTGGGATTTTCTAATAATCATACGAGAAAGGGGTAATTTGTTTTTTGGGGGTTAAATAATAATACAAGTTAAAAGTTAATATGACTTTACAGAATATGAAATGCGCTAAGTAAACAGTGTATTCATCATACAACATTTATAACTTAGGCTAATTAAATATGAGGCTTTTGGTATATAGAGTGTTTTAATTTTCCAAAGTAAAATAGTTATTTTACTTAGGAAAAACATTATAAAGGGGATGAATGAATTTATGAAGTGGTAAATATTGATCAAGGGATTTAAGCACTTAGGAATTACAAATTATTGGGCTGAGGGTCCAGTCCCTCTAGAAGTCAGAGAAACGCTTTGAGCCCCTCTAACTTGTTGTAGGTGCCTTTAGTACTTAGGGGAAATTAGTAAAAATTTAGGGGAAAATGAGTGAGGAAGTTAATTAATTTGACTTTGATTTTTTGATGTACTGTCTTCAATTCCATCCATTATTTATCCAAGTGATGAAAGAAAAAAGATTTAAGATTTTAACTTAACCAATCATCACACATTATTCTGCAACCAATCATCTACTTACCCTACCTACTTATCCTAGCATTTTTACTTCTTATTAGGGTGCACTTAAACTGGAAAACCCTTGTCAAACTTTCTTTCCTTTTACATATAGATATCTATCTAAGTCTAACCTTATTACATCCAAGGGCTCAGATTAAACTATTGAGCTCCTTGTGTTCACTCTATCTATCTACTTATCTGCCAAGATTAAACTATGTGGTCAGATCTTTATTCTCTATTTCTAAACATGAAATTGAGATTATGAACTAGCCAAGCTTAAACTGTTTGACTACTCATGAATTGTGGCATAGGTGACAAGCTACACACAATATTTTATTTCTCACCAAAGTAAATGGTAGTGGCATTTATACTTGCACATTTTCATGGTCTTTTCCTTTTGTTGGGGTTCATTTTCTTTCATTTTTTTTAACCTTTTCCTTATTTCTTTTTGTCCTTTTATTCTTTTTCTAGGACATACCCTCTTTACAATTTTTAATTTTTTTATTTTATTTTTCACAAATATGGAAAACATTTGCAACAAGCAAAGGTATGAACATATTTCCAAGCTCAACCAAGTCAATCATGATATATGACACCTATTGGTATAGGAGCATAACAGATTACTAAGACAATGTCATGATGGAATGAGATGTCACTGCATTTGGGATTTGGACAAGAATTTTTCAACATGGTTGATGATGCTTCACCCATTCTTGGATTGTGGTTCTCATGAATGCCAATATGTACAAGAGACTTTAAATCAACCAATGATTGATAGGAAGAACATTTGACAACTAACTTAGAAAAATTTAAAACTTGAGCAAGCTCAAACAACTCGGTATAAACACAATTTGTACAAACAAATAATAAGTACAAATTTTCTTACCATACAACACATGTAATTAAATTCTGATCCATGCAATTAATTATTGTTTTATATTTATATAATTAATTATGATCTATAAACCATTATATAATACCATACATAACCATTCTTTAATTCCATAGAAAAAATTCCTTACACAATCGTTCTTCACCACCATAAATAATTGCTTAACAAAGAAAATCATGTAAAAGAATCTACTTAAGGACTAGGTCATGTGAGTACAAATTATAGAGGAATTTGAGTTAATTTGGATTGTAGTGATATTGTTGATATTGTTGTCAAAAGTCACAACCAAAAAAAATTACGACTATACATAACTATTATATTAGCTATATAGAAATATTATATTGACTAAGATAATATAAGGATTATACTACCTAGGTAGTATAAAGTAACAATGATATATCTATAAGATGTTTTAAGGGAAAAAAAATGTGTATGTGTTTAGATAAAAGAGAAGGTATTAAAAATGAAATTTAAAAGAAACGTTATAGAGGAAGAACCTATTAAAAAATAAATAAAAAATAAAAAATTATATATATATATATATATTAAAAATGGAAAAAAATATATTCTTTGATACATTCATAAAATTGGTTAATGTTTTGGAAATATTTAATTATTTAAAATTTTAAAATAAGTTATAATAAAATAGGAAAATATAATATTTTAAAATTTCAAAAAAAAATGTTTTTCTAGGTTATTTAAATTCAAAAAGATATTTATATGGGAAAATATTGTTATTTCTATTTCTTCTTTTCTATTTTTGGAATGAAAGCACTAAAAACTTTGGTGTACTTCCCCAAATTTTGTAGATGGTAAATTGGGTAAATCATCAGTCCTAATTATGGGCTCTCACCCTAAGGGAATCAAAGATATTCAAATCTGTGATTAACAACAACTAGCAACAATATTGATCCAGGTGGATATTGGTGGCCACCTGCCAAGTCCACCTGGACCCCCACCATTGTCTTTCTCAGCATTTTCAGTTTCCTTAATTGTAGCACAACTTACTATTTTTAGCAGTTTTTCGGGTCCTGAACTTCCGGAGCCGTTTTGAGGCCCTAAACGACGTTTTTTGGGGAATCTGGGGGCAACACGAGTCCATAGAATGGATTGGTGTTTCCCGTTCCAACAATGATAGTGCTCGGATATATCTTTCTAATGAGCTATTGTACGCGTCAAACGGAGATCATATGCCAAAGTTACGACCCCGGGAAGTTGATGTACCAACTTACCCCTAAACGGGGCCCACAGTTTGGCGTTTCATCTCCTATGGTTAGGTTTTGGAATGTTAAGGGCTTTTCCATTGTTTCTCAACAATAAATAGGCCTTCGAGCCTCATTGTAACACAGTTCAGAGGCATGTAGCCATCGCATCTCTTCTCAGAGATAAGCTACCATCGCCCTAGCTAGTTTATTTCCATTTCTGTTTGTAAGCATATTTCAGTATTTTCCATTAATGAAATGAAGTATTGTTTCCACTGCATCTTTGTGTATATGGTTATCTCTGTAATTTGTTGCGTTCCTGTTTAAATCCGGATCAAATATCAAAGAACTTCATGCCTAGCTCTAGACCACTTGAGCTAACCCTTGGGGTTATATAAAATATTGGGCATTGGATACTACACATGAAGAATGTTTCTCCCCCTCTTGTTTCAAAGGAAAGAGAGAGGTTGTTGGTAATGGTTTGGCTCTTAATATATACTCACTTAAGAGTGCAACATAGTTTCTCTATTCTAGAGAGTAAATATATTAACTTACGAGACTTGAACCTAGGTGGGGAGATAACAACTATTTCGCCCAACCACTTAGGCCATACTTAATTGACAATTTTCTATTGCTCCTATGGTTGATAATAATTATATCAATGTCAAACATGTTAACCAACTAGTAATTCATGAGTCAAATATAATTGAAAAGGTAGGCTCATCAAATGAAAAACTATATGAAATAATTAGTTTATTACTTAACATTAGAGAAAAATATTTTTATATCACAATTCACTGTTACAACCTCTCTTTTATGAAAATGACATAATTCTAGGTTCACCATCAGTCGAATCACTAGAGTCCATCTTAAATACGAAGAAATTTTATTTTAGATTCTCATACAAGGAAAAAAAGATAACATTATGGGATGTTACATTTGTCAAATTTAGTAATATTAGAATACATCATAGATTAAAAAAAAAAAAAAATTATTGCCTTGAAAATCATAGTCAAAAATTTATCACACAAATTAAGAAGTTAAAAGGTGAAAATAAATTGTTGGAAGACAAGTTAGAACAACTTATCAAGAATAAAGCATCAAAGCCTTCCAGTGAAAAAATCCAAGTTGAGGAAAAGGGAACAAATATAGATCCAATTCACATCATGACTCAAGAAAACATAGTTTAGATAAAGACATACTCACATGTTGGAGTACAAATAATGGCTAATGTAAAATCAATGTAGGAGGAAAATAAAGCCCCATAATTAAATCAAGAAACTATTTCAAACAAACTACATTAAATTCAAGGTATAATGACACATAATCAAAATTAAAATCCCAAGAACATGTATCTTAACTAGTCAATGTGTCAACATCTCTCAAATGGAAAGAGTTAATGTATCTTCTAATGAATATTAATATTGGTATCATTAAGACCATTAATAACAACTAATCTTGGGAATATTATAAGCATAATGTTCTGCAAATAACCAAATTATGATGGTTAGATCCTCTTACAATTTGATAATTCTGCTCAGTAATCAGAGGTTCATGTCATTTCATTTCATCAACTATGACAACTTAGGAATAGATTCATACAAAGACATTATAACTACCAAAAAAACAAACATAAAACCTTTTCATAAATATCTTTTAAATATAAATAATTTCTAAAAGAAAGGCGATATAAAAGACATAATTGTATAAATATAAATAACAATAACAATAATTAATTAAGAGGCACCTTAAATGGGACAAGCGTTTCATAAGTACTTGAGGAAGTGACTAGGGTTTGGAACATAGGGCGACAGAAGTGAGCTTTTAACTATGGAAGGGCATGGGGGAGGGAGCTCTACTCCCTCCTACAGTAACATGGTTTCAAACAGAGGTAGAGAGACGAGTTGGAACAAGCTCCAAAATTCAACGGAGAATGAGACAAAAACAACTGGTACCCAAAATCTGAAAGGCAACAAACCCCATGAAAAGGAAGGGACCCATGAGGAGGTTCGAAAGGAAACGAAAGCTGGAGACAGTGGTCAGAGAATGGAGGGTAGAGCTACAATGGGACCCTGCAAGCCCAAGTCTAATATTAAACCACGAGTGGTCCTAAATGATCCTGCTCTGTAGGTGCACAGAGATCACATGGAAACCTATGCGATCATATGCAAGTTTATGGGTATCTGGCCCACGGAGAAAGCACTATACACTTGGATAAGAAACAACTAGAAACCAAAAGGAGAAATAAATATACATCTTGGGTCCAAGGGTTTTTTTACCATGGTTTTCACGAACCTGGAGGATAAAGACATAATTTTTGAAGGAGGACCATACTTCTATGCTGCTGTAGGCCTCTACATGCGACCTTGGATGATGAACTTTGTTCCAGAGCAAGAAACGTTCACATAGGTCCCAATATGGATTATATTATATTCCTTATCTTTAGATTACTAGCTATCGGAATCCTTAAAAGCTATAGGTAATAAATTAGGACATTTTATAAAGATATTAGAGGCGACTCTGTGAGGTAAATACACATCCTTCGCCTACATATGTGTAGAAATGGACTTATTGGGAGCACTCTTGGATGAAGTCATCCTGGAAGTATATGATGAGGAATGGGTACAGGTGGTCGACTATGAACACATCCCATTCAGATGCCGCAAATGTCATGAACATGGGCACCTCTTCAGAGAATGCCCACTCAACAAAAGAGAGGACAACCTGAAAAGCAACATCGGAAAAGACCCTGAAGGTTACACCAAAGTGGCAGGTAGGGGGAAAGGAGGGGGGAAAAAGCACCAAAAGAAACCTAGTGAGAACAAGCTACCAAGTCACAATAGTTTTGAGATTTTAGAAGAAGAGGGGGAAGAAAATGGAAAGAGTAAGGACTTGGAGAACATTCCAATAGAGAGAGAAAAAGAGGACAGCATGGACATCATACAGGCAGATAATGAACTAAAGGAGGACCCACTAAGCACTATAGGACTTGGAAGGGACCAGGAGATGACCCCAAGCGAAGGAGGAATGGAGGACCAAGACCTACAGGAGATTCTTGATAGGGAGAACCTTGAACTAGAACAGTTTCTAGAATAAGGAACCAGAAAAGGGATTGACTCTCTACCTCTGAAAGAGGAGTTTGATAGAGTGCAAAAACTATTCATCGGAAGGTCTCAAACAAAGTTTGCAGGAGTAAAAAGGAACTATGATAGCCAGGAGAATAAATGGGTCAAACAAATTGAGATTACATCAAGATACTCCACCAAAAACCCAGATAAGAAAATAAGAAGAAGGAGACAGAACGATCTCCTGTCAGAATGTGGGAAACTCCTGATTAATTCAGTTAAGATGAAACATATTACCAGTTACTCTTTCACAAACACATCATTATGAAGCTCACAACCTAGAACATTAGGGGGCTAGGTAGCAAAAGAAAGAAAAGAATTCTCAGTAACAGAATAAAAGAAGAAAAACTAGACATGGTGTTTATACAGGAAACAAAATGCTCAGTAGAAAAGATCAGAGAACTTCATAGCAAATGGCTCAACAACTATGAGTACCTTGAAGTCAAAGCAAATAATACAGCGGGAGGAATTCTCACCCTATGGAATCCTCAAAAATTTGAGATCATAGATGCAGAAGCATCCAGAAATCACCTTTCAATGGTAATACAACCTTTGGGGGACAAAGAGTGTTACTTGATCACAAATGTCTATGGTCCTCAACTACTAGAAGACAAACTAAAGATCCTCACCTCTCTGGAGGAGCTAAGAGAGAGACACTCAATTATCCCTTGGATTATGGGAGGGGACTTCAACATGATCAGATCCCTCTCAAAGGACGAGACTCACTTGCCTTCCAGAACTTCTTAGACAACATGAGACTGGTGAGTATGGAAACAATAAATGGAACCTTCACATGGAATAATAGGAGAGGAGGAACTGCCCAAGTTGCCTCGAAATTAGATAGATTCATAATCTCAGAGGATCTCCTTCTCTTCGGTCACACTATGACAGCTTGGATCCTTCCTTTTGGAGGCTCGGACCACTGGCCCATCCAGTTGGAAGCTTCTTTTATTGGAACCCTGAGAAACAGACCTTTCAGGTTCGAAAATGCATGGCTCACTCACCCTAACTTCATCACTAATATTAGAAATTGGTGGGTGGAAGACATGCCCACCCAGGGCACAAAAATGTTCCTCTTGCATCAAAGACTCAAACATATCAAAAAAAGGCTCAAAGAATGGAACAAAAATGAGTTTGGCAACATTTTTGAAGCCAAAAGAGAAGTGGAAAGGAAATTACAAGAAATTAATCAAATTCTCATCACAAAAGGATTCACAGAGGAAAGGAAAATATAGGTGGACTCTCTACAACAAGAATGGGACAATAGATGTCAACAGGAAGAAATCTACTAGAGATAGAAATCTAGAGTACAATGGATTAAAGAAGGGGAGAGAAATACTAGATTCTTTCACAAGTCCACCATGAAACACAGGGCTCATAATAGGATCACAAAACTCTTAGATCCGCAAGGGAAAGAGTTAAATACTCACAAGGAAATGGAATCTATTCTAGTACAACATTTTCAAAGCATAGCAGAGGAACCATTGTAGACAAATCTCAATTCATTAAGAGCTTCACAAAGAATATTCCAAAATTGGTGACCAGGGAAGATAACTATAATCTCAACAGGCCAATAATGGAGGAAGACGCCAATGAAGTAATCAAAGAGATGCACAATGAGAAAGCTCCAGGCCTTGATGGTTTCAATGTAGACTTCTTCAAAACATGCTGGGAAATAGTCAAATATGACATTCTAGATGTGGTGGAGGACTCGAGAAAATCAAGAACAGTTCTTAGAGCGATTAATGAATCTTTCATAGCATTAATCCCTAAACAAGAAAAAGCCATGACACCAGAAAGATTTAGACCCATAGCTTTATGCAATGTGGTGTACAAAATCATTTCCAAAGTTATTGCTAATAGACTCAAACCTCTACTTCCATCGCTCATGTCAGAGGAGCAAACCAGATATGTGGAAGGTGGACAAATTCTCAACAATATCATCCAAGCTCATGAAGTGGTTCATTCCCTCAAGACCAATAAGCAAGCAGGTATGATAATACAGCTGGACATAGCGAAAGCTTATGATAAGCTAAGTTGGCCCTACATAAAGGAAATTCTTAAAGCTTATGGCTTTGACTACAACTGGATAAAGTGGGTCATGGCCCTGGTTACCACAGCAAGTTGCTCTATCCTTCTCAATGGCTCTCCTTCAAGAACCTTCAGGCCTTCAAGGGGCCTTAGGCAAGGTGATCCTCTCTCCCCATTCCTCTTCATTCTCATGATGGAAGGATTGGGCAGAATGATCAATACAGCCAAGGAGGAAGGAAGAATCAAGGGGCTAAAACTCACTCAGAATGGGGACACATTGACTCATCAACAATTTGTGGATGATACTATGTTGCAGGGCACACCCACTATCAAGGAAGCCAAAGCCTTCAAACAAATCCTGCATGATTTTGCAAAGGCTGTTGGCACAGAGGTAAGCCTCACAAAATCAAAAGTTTTCTTTTTCAATACAAATATTTCCATCCAAAGACATCTCTCCAGAATTCTTGGATTTCAAAGAGAGAATCTTCCCTCTAAATATCTGGGAATGCCTCTCACTGAAAAACCTATGAATAAGGAAGTATGGGAGTCAGTTACAAATAAACTGAAGGACAAAGTCAATAACTAGACTAGTAGATCTTTGAATTTAGTAGGAAGACTAATTCTTACAAAGGCTATTCTACAAACCATTCTAGTTTTCATGTTCTCAACCCTTCTTGTCCCAAAAGGAGTTTTACAACAGATCAGGAATATTCAAAGAAACTTTCTTTGGGGTAAAGAGGAAGAGAAAAAGAAATGGGCCCTAGTAGCATGGGACAAGCTCTGCAAACCCAAAACCCATGGTGGTTTAGGTCTCCATGACCCGGACACCCTAAGCAAAGTCTTGGGGGAATTTGGTGGAGATGGCTAAAGGAAACTAACAATCCATGGACCAAGCTATGGAAACAAAAGTATGCAATGGATTGGCAGGAAAAGGACCACATTCAGATGACAGGGCACATCAGGGGATCTCATATTTGGAACAAGGCTTGGGAGAACAGAGCCTTAGTTCAGAATCATAGTTTCTGGGAGATAAGAAATGGGAATCTTGCCTGGTTCTGGGAGGACAACTGGCAGTAGGAACAAAATCTCTGCAGAGAAGGTCTAGACATCATCAAAAATGACACCCTTAACAAAGGACTAAAAAGGGTAAGTGACTTTTGGGATCAGTCAAGAGAGGAAGGGAAATGGAGAATCTGGAAGGTACCAGAATACAGTGCAGAGACCCCTTTGAAAGCCCAAGCTAAAGTTCTTGAAGAGATTCTGGAAAAGAGGCAAATTTTATCTTCAACCTCGAATGATCTACTAAGGTGGGGTAGAAACAATGAGGGAAACTTCAACCTCAAAGAAGCCAAAAGAATAGTCACCAGATTTGACCATCCAAATCCTGACAAGACTTGGAAAAACCTTTGGAGCAACCCACACTGGATGAAGATCAAACTGTTCATGTGGCTAGTTCAGCATAAAAAGATTCTGACCTGGGAAAATCTTAGAAAAAGAGGTTTTGCAGGTCCTTCTAAATGCCATTTATGTGGTCTGCAGGAGGAGACCATGGATCACCTTCTCAACCTTTGCGCGTTCACCTCCTCCATATGGAATTGGGTAGCCTCTATCTTCAACCAAACTGTCAGGAGTGAAGATCACATTACTGTAACTCTAAAGAATTGGAGGAAAGACTTCTCGGATAATGAGATAGTCAATGCAGCCTGGACACTGATTCCAGGTTTTTTGATCTGGGATGTGTGGAAAGAATGCAACAATAGGATCTTCAAAGATAAATCTGGTTCAACTCAAGGCATCATGGCTCAGATCCTAAAACAGCTCAAAGAAACAATTAATGTCTTTCTAAAGCAACCTCCTGAGAAACCCCCTGGTCAAAGGGACACTCACATCCTTGAACAGTTGGGACTTCAGTCTTATGGCCCTTCAGGCACCAAAAAGAAAGCAAGGCACATATCAGATGGAAAGGCTTTCTAGCAACCCCCTCCTCATGGCTTCCTAAAACTCAACATAGATGGAGCCTCAAAAGGGAACCTAGGGGATGCTGGTTACGGAGGAGTCATAAGAGATGCCGAGGGAAATATCAAAGTCATTTTTCACAGTCATTTGGGGAGGGCTACCAACAATATGGCAGAACTCATGGCCATTGAGCAAGGCTTAGAAATCCTGATGAACTACAATTTACATAATACAATCATAGAGGTAGACTTAGAATTAACGATTAATTCGGTCAAAAGGATAAGCATTGGCACAACACCAGACAAAGTTTCAAATCACTGGAGACTTTCGCAAGTATTTCATCGAGTTCAATCTCACCTCAGAACACTTAGAACTCTGAGCTTTGTTCACGTACGCAGAGATGCCAACAGAGTGGTGGACAGGCTAGCTAATGAAGGGGTGATTTGCACAAGAGAAAACAAGTGCTGCTTGTGGGAGTTTGTTCAGGCAGGACAACTGCGTGAGGATTGCAACACTCTGGCGCACGAAGATAGGGAGCATTATCATCACTCCAAGGGGAAACAACCAGCAGAAAACTAAGATGACGGATGTCAAGGGTTTAACTAACAGGCAGCCCAAGTTTTGGATCTTGCAGAGGAATGGAAGGCAGAGGAGAAAGAGCGCAAAACCAGAAAGTGGTTCTAAAGCTTCACTTCAGAAAAGGGTGGTTTTGCAATAGTTACCAGGGTTATCGGACATCCGATTGTACCAAAAGTGGTTTTACCGAAAAGTCTCTGATGCCACAAACGGAGTTACACGTGGCTCTAGGAAGAAAGAGAATACCGCCTTCATCGGGTGGGTATCTCTCGCTCTTCTCTTCAGCCCAATATCCTTCACAGTCATCAGATCTGGTGGCAGCAGATCTAGGGCTGAGGTTTGTCGGGCTTGTTGTTAGTGGGACCGTAGCCGCTTTGCTATAGTTTCCCTGGTTATCAGGCGTCCGCATTACCATAAGCGGGTTTTTGGAAAAGCCTCCGATGCCACTGACCATGTAACATGTGGCTCCAAGTAGAATGTGAATACTGCCCTCATCGGGCAAGTAATCCTAGTGCATCTTGTCTGCCCGATATCCCTCTCAGTTGTTGGATATTGCGGATGCAGATCGATGGCTCAGATTTGTCATGCATGTTTTTCACCATTAGGTCGGCTCATGGGTCTCTTTATCACTATTGGGTCCGCTCTTTGGCTTTGTTGGTTGTAAGGTTTTGTGGGCCCTTAGCCGCGTTCTTGAGCATGTGGCTCAGTTCCCTAACTTAGGGCGTTTGTCAAATCTTTGACAGCCTGTATATTATGTATCCTCTTTGTTGCTTCATTTGAATAGAAGGTTTGATTCTTGCTTGAGCAAAAAAAGAAGAGGCACTTTAAATGAAAGGATATGTCTCTTAGTGGAAAGGCACCCCGTGTAGGCATATATATATATATATATATATACATATGTGTATATATATATATATACATATGTGTATATATATATATATACATATACATATACATGTATATATATATATATATATATATATATATATATATATATGGCTCTCATTTGTAATCATTCATCCTATCATATATCATACATTTTAGTCAATATATTATTGTATCCACATGAATTTCTTTACATCGTTCCAAATATTTTAATCTTTTTTTTTTTTTTTTATCTAGATTAGCTTGGTTCATCACATCCCTCTCCTTCTCTTTCATGTGGGATATCTACCCATTCTTTCTCTTATAATTCTTACCTTATGTTGCAATACATATCATCTTCCTTAAGGTAATTCCAACACACTCCTTGTCCATTTGATGGCTCTCTCTAAGTTTTCTAACCACACTTTTTTCTTTATTATCACATTGAATATAGACAAAACCTTTAAGGTACATTAATACCATCAATTTCTCTTTAAGGAATTGGGCAACACCATTGATTACTCTTTATGGAAGCAAACACTCCATAAGTCATGCTTTATAGAATATAATTCTCAATATATCTCTATATAATTATACTCATGTGTATATATACTATTAATCTTAACAATAATAGTGCATGAAGATGAGAAATGAAAATACATGAAAGTCAAAATAGAAATATGTAATACAATATCAACATTACTTTGTTGCATTAATTATCTTTTGGAAAAGAACAACTTATTCATAATATTTAATTCATATTGAAGATAGGAAATAAACATGAGTGCATCTAAAAGAAACTATGATGAACGCTCGTAGTATTATTTTTCTTCCCCTCTCCAAAAAGTGATGTTCACAAAGCAAAGTTAAGTAATTATTTATTATGACATAAACTATATATTTTTAAAATATTAATCAAGAGATTTAATCTCTTTTGGTACTTCATAGATTCATAATTAAAATAGATTCAAGCCTATTAAATTATTAAAAATTAATAACATAATTATTAACTTTATTATTTTATTTTATTTTATTTAGTTAAGTGAAAATATTTTAATTAATAATTATAATTATTAATCTTTTACTTTATTTTTTTTAATTTTATTTTATTTAATTTTTATGTAATTTAACTAAATCAAAATATTTATATAATATAACTAGATGTATTCCATATTAAAATAAAAATACCTCTTCAAACAATAGTTTTGTTAATTTTCTCTTTTAATAATTATATAAGAAAATTATATATAATAATAATATAAAAATGCATGTGTACTCTATCAACCAACATAATAATGCAAACAATTATATTAATAACGAAAAGTTACAATAAATATTTACATTGTGATAAAATTACACACAATCCCATAGAAACGAAAGTGCTATCGAACAATAATGACCGAATTAGAGTACAATGATTTTTTAATAGATTTTTCCTAATAATAAAGAAATTATTTGAGTATAATAAAATACAATCATTATGATTTGAACATTTTTTTATATTTCTATATATTTTAGCAGTTTATAATTTTCATTTAATACATTTATTTTTTAAATTAATAAATAAAATTAGAAATAAATTTCATTCTCAACTAATTTTATTATTCATTTATTTGGGTTGAAGGATGGAGCACGCCGGTCTAGGGTAAAGTTTAGGGTTTTTTCTACATAATCTTGCAGGCCATTGCTTGTACTGTTCCCGTTTTCACTGACTCTCCAGTGCCGTTTTTCACCGTTACTAAACCCGTCGCCATCCGAGTCCGACCGCTGGCTGTTATGGAGGGGAATATGGAGACAGAACTCGTGGACTACACCGCGGACCCTTTTCCGGATCAAGTAATCTTCGGTAACCCTAATTTCACTATGTCGGTTTCTGATCCATTTCCGATTTCGGACCTTACCTCGCAAGCCGTTACGCCCGTGGTCACTTTGCCCGGATATAACTCTGCCCCCTCCTCCTCTGAGCCGCCTCCTGTGGACTCGCCGGGTCTTGAAGCTCCTCCCCTATCTCCGGGTACTCTGCACATTCTATCTACCTACACGCCTCACTCGCTCTCGTTCGATCCTCATCCGCCCCTCTCCACTGTTCTCCCGACGCCCCCGGTTGATATTCCCGCGGTTGGATCATTCATTCCCCCTGTGCCTGGGCTACGGCCTTCCGGATGCTTCGAAACCCCAGCGGTAAACGTTAAACCTGCTAAGAACATCTCTCCTGAGGGGGTCCAAAACCCCTTTGTTGAACACCCTTCGGCTCCCCGAACCAAGAAGAGGAAATCAAGGTGCATTAAGGCGACTGCTAAGGATATCACCATCAGGTTTGGCGAGACCTCGGCCATAGGGGAAGCTGCGGTCATGGCACGCACGGTGCTGGTCGGACATGTGCGAGGTCGTGCATACTCTGCTAACAGGCTGACGCAATGGGTAAAGGAAATTTGGGGTGCCCTACTTAAAGAATTACCGGATGTTCATGTCCTTCCCCGTGGATGGTTCTCCCTCCATTTTGCAAAGGAAGTTTACACGGATCTGGTACTGGCAAAGTACTGGCATATTGAGATGGCTCCAGTTCTCCTCAAGAGGTGGAGCCCCCTTTTTGACCCGAAGCGCGAATAGATTGGGGCAGGACCCCTGTGGGTTCGACTGCCAGGGCTACAACTGCAGTACTGGAGTGAGGATGTACTCATAAGGATTGGAAATGCTCTTGGCACTTACCTAGATCACAATCGCACCTTTTTGGAATCGAAGAATCGAACCCTTGCTCATGTGCTGGTACACTTGGACACCCGGGAAGGACTAGAGGAAAAGATTACTTTACAGTGGGGGAAATACAGCAGGACTCAGATTCTGGATTATGAAGGCGTCCCATTTCGATGCAGATGGTGTCATCAGGTGCGACACCTCTAGAAAGATTGTCCGCTCAACAAAAAACCAGAGGACTCCCCCAAGGCCACTCCCATCCCATCAAGAGGAGTTTCTCCGGTCATCTCTCGTCCACCTCAGGGGTCTTCACCTGCTGCTCAAGCTACTCCTCAAAAATACGGGACGATGGGACTCGGCTCTTTCTCTCCGTCGATGACCAGGGCTCGTGCTGCAGCAGAAGCCGCACATGCCTCAGGTATCGCTCTTAACCCTACCTCCATTATTCTTGATAGCTCCTCATCTATGGTTGTATCTACTGCACAGATCACTATGGCACATTGCAATTTGTCGACCCCCGACCCCCATCGTCACTGATGTTCCATCTTCTTTTCCTCACTCATCTACCTCCACCTCGCCGTCTTCCTCGGGGAAATCTACCTCCCACCCATATTTTCTCCGTCCTCATTCCCACTCCATGGATACGCCAAGCCATCAGGTCGAGTTAGGGTTAGTTTCTCCGGGCCCGGGACCTGTGACCTCCAAAGGCAGAAAGACTGAACTTTCCAAAGCTATTCTGCGGGCTGGGGTGGAGGTCGCCTCCGGTCGACAATCCACTCTTGATGGGGTCCTTAGAGAAAATTTTACCCCGCGAAGCGTTCCCCCATGAAATGTTTATCCTTTAATTGCAGGGGCATGGCTAGTGCCCCCAAGAAACTAGCCCTTCGGAGACTCTTTGAGGTTGAGCCGTCTGATATTATTTTGCTTCAAGAGACTCTAGGTCTGGCCGAGAATATCACACACTCTCTGCAAGCTCTGGCCCCGAGATGGAAGTTTTTGGCTCTTGATGCTGTTGGGAGATCAGGGGGATTGGCTATCAGATACAACCCTAGAACTATCAGGGTTGATGCATCCTAGGGAGGAACTGGATTCATGGGTATCGATGTTTTCTCTGCTGAACTCGGCAAAACCCTCCAAATTGTGAATGTATATGGCCCTTGCCACTAGAGGGAAACGTTTTGGTCTCACCTCTTAAACCTCTCTTTATTGACCCCTGACCACACCATTCTGGGTGGGGATTTAAATTTTTCATTGGGCTTTAGTGAATCCTGGGGATCTTCGGCTGAGGTTGATGCCATTAATGAGTTCATGACAAACATCTTGGAACAGACCAATTTTATGGACGTCCCCATGAAAAAGCCTCTGCCCACTTGGAGGAACAGGAGAGTGGGTACAATGGCATTAGCTCGTAGACTTGATAGATTCTTGTTGAAGGGCCCGCTTTTACAGCATCTTCATCATTACAAGCAATGGGTCGGTTCGGGGGGTATATCTGACCACTCCCCTATTTATCTGGAAATCCTTGGCCCTCTCCAGAAGCCGAAAGCTCCTTTCAAATTCAACCATACATGGTTACAGGACTCGGGCTTCATAAAATTGGTTACTGACTATTGGGTTGCAAACCCCATCGATAGAGAGGCATCCCTGGCAAAAGGTTTTTGTAAAAACCTCACCATGTTGAAGCATCTGGCTATCAATTGGGCAAAGGAGAAGCATAGTAGGGAAAATGCTCAGCTCACCTTCATTGAAGCTGAGCTATGCTCCCTTCTGGATGATCAGAATTTGGGTTTCATCTCAGGAGAAGAAAAGGCACGTTTGATCGAGCTAGAAAACCAAAAGGCTAATATTCTCAGATTAAGGGAGGAAACTCAAAGACTGAGAAGCAGAGCTATTTGGTTAAAAGCTGGCAATGAAAACTCAAAATTCTTTCAAAATTATGCAAAGGGAAGGAAAGTCACAAATACTATATGGAATCTCCCTCTCCCAGAGGGAGGACATGTGGACTCTTTCAACAAGCTCTCCCAACTCGGTACATCTCACTTCAGGAGCATTTACAGGAGTCCACTTGGCACTTATCTGGCTGAGATCATCAATGTGGCAAATCATTTTCCCAGATTTGTGAATGGGGAGGATACTGATGATCTCACGGCTCCTATCACCACAGGGGAATTGGAAAGCACATTAAAGTGGTTCAAGAAAGATAAAAGCCCAGGCCCAGATGGTTGGACAATTGAATTCTATCTAGCTTTCTATGACCTATTGGGTCAGGACCTGCTGAGGGTGGTGGAGGAGAGCAGATCATCTGGTTGTCTATATCATGCTATTAACTCTACTTTCATTGCCCCCATTCCTAAGTCTGACACCCCATCCTCCTTTGATGACTATAGCCCCATTTCTTTGTGCAATTGCCTCTACAAGATCATCTCCAAGATTATTGCAAATCACCTCAAACCCATCCTATCTAAGCATATTGCCCCCCAGCAATTTGCATTTCTTGAAGATAGACAGATCCATGAAGCCATCGGTTCTGCCCAAGAAGCCCTTCATTCCATTTGGTCCAAACATCTCAAAAGCATCCTTCTTAAGATTGACCTGTCTAAAGCTTTTGACCGGGTCAGCTGGCTTTACATTAAAATGCTCCTCATCCATCTGGGTTTCCCCCTACCCCTCATCAACTGGATCATGGCTTGTGTCACTACCCCCTCTTTCAGTGTTCTCATTAATGGATCGGCCTCCCATTTCTTCCACTCTGAAAGGGGGCTCCGACAAGGATGCCCCCTATCTCCTCTTTTATTCCTTATTGTTATGGAGGGATTGAGTCGTTTAATCATTTCTGCAAAAAGAGATGGATCTCTCAGTGGTCTCAAGATCACTGATGATTGTTATCTCACACATCTGTTATTTGTGGATGATGTTCTTATCTTGCTGGATGGCAGCATCAGAGACTCACTGGCTTTCTCCCAAATACTTAAGCTATTCTCGAGTGCTACTGGCATGCTTGTAAATGAGCAAAAATCCACTATTACTTTTGCCCGCACCTCAGTCAATGAATCGCAGTATGCTCATCAGGTTTTCCCTTATAGCATCCATCCTATGGAAAGAGGACTTAAATATCTGGGGTTCTGGTTAAAGCCCTCATGTCAAAGGATAGCAGATTGGGTCTAGCTTGTCACCAAATTGGAGAAAAGGCTCACCTATTGGAGTCACAGATACCTATCCAGGGCAGGTCGGTTAGTGCTTATCAAAACTGTCTTGGAAGCAACCCCAGTCTTCTGGATGGCTCTTGCTTGGATACCCAGACATATTCTAGCTCGCCTTCAGAAATTATGCAACAGATATCTCTGGGCTGGAAGCCAGGACAAACGCATCTTTGCCTGGATTGGCTGGCAAAAGATAGCACTCCCAAAGAGGTGGGGGGGTTGGGGCCTAAAAGATCTTCCACTATTTGCACAAGCACTGGCGGCCAAAATGAGCTGGTCCCTACTGACTAGTCAGAACCTATAGTCTTGACTATCATATCATAAATATATCTGGCCCCTAGATCTGTTGGAATGGGTCAGGCTCCCTAGCTGGCAAAAATCAGGCATTTCATATGTACGGAAGGTGTTGCTACATTCATTACCTCTAATCAGAGACAACCTGGTATGGAGGATCAATGATGGATCCCTAGCTCGAATAGGATTGGATCCTTGGATTGGCAGTGGAGGTAGGCATATCCTCTCTTGAGATCTCATTAGATATCTTCACTCTCAAGAGATCAAAGTATTTGCACATATTGCAAACCAGCAAAACACAGGGGTTTTTAATCAGGCATGGAGGATGGCGCATCAGATGGACCTTCCACACAGATGGCATCAGGAATGGCGGGATTTCAGAGATGCCTTAATTGAATCCCATATCAGAATTAAAGAGGGTCCGGACGAACTTATATGGAGTCAGGCTGAGAATGGTATATACACCCCAAAAGTCGGATACACTATTCTAAACATACATAAAAAACCGGATATCATCCCGTCTTGGTGGTACAGCATCTGGAAGCTTACGGTGCCGCCAAGAACCAAGCTGTTTTTCTGGTGTATGCTGAGGAACAAGGTACCTACTAGGGAGCAAGTCTTGCATAGAGCTTATCAAGGACCAACCTGGTGCGTACTATGCAAAGGAGCATCAGAATCCACAGAGCACCTCTTCCTGCGTTGCAGAGCTATACTGGACCTGTGGAGCTCTCTATCAAATTCAATTACATTCAACGGGCATTGGGAAGGAGCAGACCTGAATTCTGCATGGGAAGTATGGACGCAGAAGCACAAAGGATCGAAGAGCATAAACCTTCCGATTCTGATCAATTGGCATATTTGGAAAGCCCATAATTGCCATATTTTTGACAACAGGCCTGTTCACTGGCCTATGATCGAGGCTGGGATTATTGCTACATTTAGGGAGCTTCCAGACCCCCCGCCACCCAAAGAACGCCATCCTCATCCACCTCCATGCATTGACACAAATACACCTTAGGCCTTCTTTGATGGAGCTGCTAACCAATAGGGTTGCGGTGGTGGTTTCATCTTATACATAAATGCTCAACATTACTACAAAGTTAAATTGGGCCTGGGTGCCGGAACCAACAACTATGCTGAGCTCATAACCTTGCGCCACTTACTACATTTCTCTCTAGGTCACCATTGCACCAGCATAAACATCTTCGGGGATTCAAAAATTATAATAAATTGGTTCAATGGCATAACTGATTGTCACATACACACACTCGGCATCATTCTAAATGAAGTTTTTATTTTCAAAGCAGCTTTTAACAACATCACTTGCTCTCATATCTACAGGGAGCATAACAGCCATGCTGACAAATTATCCAAGGAGGCCGCGCTGATGAACAGGGGTGTGTGGGAGATTACCGAGCTGCAAGGGACAAATGAATACCAGTACTATCACCGGCCATACATAGATCAAAGATATCAGCGTGACCCTAGTCACTGAACAGGGTGCATTTTGTCTTGTTTTTTTTGCTATCTATCTGAACAACACAAATGATATTTTTTGAAATGTCACAGAAAAAACATGTGAGCCTAGAAAGGCTAAATGTATGGACACAGTTTTGACAGTATATAACAGCGAACTATAGTAGATTTCCCTGCATGGTATATCTGACTGATAGACACACATAGCTTATCATATGTATTTTTCTCTTATAGATCATTGTCCAGAGTGGCAAACAACGTATGCGTAAAGCATCTACAATATGTAATTTTTCCAATCTAATGAAAACTTACAGATTTTTCCAGAGGAAAAAAAAAAATTATTATTCATTTATCATAAATAAATAAAAATATTTTCTTTAAAAGAATTATATATATTATCTAAAAAGTTATTGATTTGTATTGGTCTACTTCTAAAATATTTTGGAAAAAAAGGATCTGTTTCTTTTGCGATATTAAAAAAGATGAAAAGCATCTCTCTTGCATTGTCATTTCTTTACTCACATTGTTGTCATTTTAAAAAGATTTTCCACACTAACAATCTTTTTGACTTGTTAAATCGCAAAATTACAATTTTTTCGAAATATTTATTTCCCTTCTTTTTTATCATAAAAATAAAATATTAAAAAAAATCTTATTTTATCCCTACTTTATTAAAATATAATAAACCATATTAATCTTAATAAAAATTAACCATCAACATCATCAGTGATTAATAATTCTAAAATCTTAAATATAAGATCGTTTTTCACCAATTTCATATGCCAACCATTATACTTGTCAATCTGATATCTTTCACAATTAAGATGCTTAAATACTTATCATATTCCTATATCCAAAACTCTCACATTATATATAATTCTTTATAAAGTTCTCTTTTGCTTTGCATTCATAATTATATATATTGTCCTTATTGTTTGTATAGCTATTATTTCTGATATGTATTACTTCTTAATAAATAGTTTGGATATTACAAAAATTCTTATATTTAAGATTTATTAATATGTACTTGGAATTGTATTTATCGATCAAAAAAATTTACGCATTAAAGATATGTTTTTATATTTATAATAATTTATATTTATGTTTATATGCAATTTCTTTTATTTTACTATTAGATATTTCATTTAAAAATCTTTTATATACATAAAATCATATATTTAAGTTAGAGATATTTACTCAAATTTATCTTTGGTTTAATATTTAATATTTATCATTATAAGTAACCATTACATGAATTATTTGTCTATATTATTTTAATGATTGTTTGTTAGTTAATTATTTAAAATTAGCACAACTAAAATAATTTCTAAATTATTGTGTGGTTGAGATTATTTCTCAATTAATTTTTTTACATAAAGTATGTAATATATCTTAATGAATAAATTGTTGTATAGATATGTGAAATTGTACGATGATAATAACATATGCATAATAGTTTGTGTGCGCAATATTTTTATCATAGTATTATATCTAGTCTAGGTGCCACACCCTCACAAGAGACCCTAAGCCTATATAAGAAAATTGTCAGACTCCTCTATTTTAGGTGTAGATTAGATTAACAAAGGTGTGTGAAGAGTTTCTTGTTCCTATGCCATGCATTTACTAAAGTGTGGGAAGTTTTCATCCTTAATAGAAGTTGCACATGAACTTACATTTAGAGAAATAATTGTGTGGATTGTGGAGAGTTGCACATGGAATATTACCCATCAAAACAATAAATAAAGAAGGATTGTGTCTTCGCACAACTTCTAGTGAATAATTGTGTGGATTGTGGAGAGTTGCACATGGAATATTACCCATCAAAGCAATAAATAAATAAGGATTGTGTCTTGGCATAACTTCTAGTGAATCTTTGACACAACTATTTACACTTACCCTACTTACTAGTGGAACCTTAAGAAGTATCTTGGCTCGCTGCACTCCTACACATTAACAGGTGGATAAGTGACAGTCATGTGAGCTTACAAAAGGAGGATTGGTTGGATTAGTTGAACATTCATATGGATGGAATTATGTCACAAGTTTTCAATAGGTAAAGTAATCCGATAGCTAGTTGGCCTCACTAAAATATTACACTGAAGAAAATGGTGATGCCTATGCTACATCATGTTAATTACACATTTTTGTAATGATTCAGTCTCTAGTTTTTAATAGTTTGATTAGTGGCTATAAAGAGGCTACATGACATAATATCTAAGGTCAAATGTTATTCATTTATCATTTTAGAAACATGTCATACTATTGTGCTATAAAATAGTCTAGAGCCTCTTCTTATTTTCAATCCTTAGTGTGAAAATTATAGCTATAAAAGTATATAAAGATGTGGGCCTACTCTCTTAGTGATTCCTCATTGTTCCCATGAGATGAATCAAGTTACATGGATTTGAAAAATATCTCTTAGTCTTTATTGCAATATTGATTTTTGAAGAATACGATGGTACAGTGTGATGAATATGCTAACTTGCTCTACCATGTGGAAGGAAGGTCAATTAAAAATTTCTTGGTTGTTGTGTAGTTATATTGTTTTTTTAGTAAAAAAAATTTGTTACATTTATCTTTTTCTTGCAAAATAAATAATGATCAATCCTTGAAAAGAGATGAAATAGGTTATAGTGTAATAATGACTCTGATACATTCAAAATTTATACTCTTTTCCTAGATAAAGTAAAAGTATAGCAGATGGTACCCATGTATCTCAGTAAATGGAAGTATGTATATAAAATGACTAATAGTTCAGTCATTACAAATAATTGATTTAATGGTCTGAAGCATTTGTGTCTTCAAGGAATCAAATGGAAGTAAGACTTAGTAGGATTGTTTTTCAGTGAGTTTGTAAGAAGTGTATCTAGGGAAGTGTTATCACTCAGATTTTCCTTGAAGTTGTTAGAAGAAGGAAAGGGGTCTGAGGTAACGACAAACCAACTTTTAAGTACAGAATCTAGCCAATCTATACTCAAAGAGGGCTCTCTCTTTAAGATTTAGCTTTGTTTTATGAAATATTTGGCTAGTTATAAAAGATTGAGGGTTTTGATTGTGTTTGGTGGTGGAATTCAGGAGCAGATAGATAGAACAGAGTATTTCAAGCCATTGGGCTATGGAGTCAACTGAGGATGGCTTAACTGGATCAGGTTTATTCAACAAAGGAGGGCTTCACAGGGCAAGATAGCTAAACAAGGGACAAATGGTAACTTGAAAAGGTGAAATGGACTTAAAAGGGAAGAAGGGAAATTAAGAATCCTTCAACAAGTTTTAAGAGGAGGGAAATTGGGTGATCACTAATAAAAAGCAATTAAGAATTTCTTATTAAATGACCACAATGATAAACTAAGAAGCAAGGAGCAGTTAAGAATTCCCTGCCTATGATAGCTTAGAAGAAAACATTTAGAATAAAAAATATTTTAAAGACATAATGCAATAAAGCACTTTCTGAAATATAATTTTCCATTTATTGTTCAGATATGAAACACATGTGAAATATTAAACCAAAAAACAATAACACATAAGATATAGAATATTTATTTGTCCAATGTTTGACACATGAATCCTGTAAAAAGTCCTTTTCTTTATTTCTTCATCCAGCCAGCCATACAAGAATTTTCCAACACTTTTATTCCAAAATAATAAGTCTACAAAAATGTCAAAGAATCCACCCTAAGCACTTCGAATGAGGAAGTACTTATACAGAAGTTTACAACAAAATATCTCATAACTGAGAGAGATATAATCTAGCAAAATTAACTATATGTTACATAAAAGTAGAGACAGATGGTCTCGAGGATAGAAGCTAAAAGTGAACTAATGACTTGTTGTCCCTGTTTTTGTGAATGCGCTGGAGGTAGGCCCTATGTTTGAGCATCTTGTTTTCTTGCCCATAATTTTGTGCTAGTTGTTTGCTTTTCATCTTCTTACTAATACTCTTTGACCTATTCTGATACTCTTTACCTGTTTTATCCCTATTCACCTTCTTTTACCAAAATTGACCATGGTGAACATTTCAAGTTTACTTTTTACCAAGGTATATTATAAAATGTCTGTCATATTTGTCCACCAATCATCCCTTGGTATCCTAGTCCTTTGTAGCTTCCTGAAAATTTCATCTGCCTCAGTATATTTTACAAAATTAGGCTGCACAGGAAACAAATGTTTTAATTCATGTTCAACATAGCAGATGTTCTCCAGACTGTTATAGAGAACTCTACCTATAGGAAGTGCCTTAGGTGCAGATGAACTAGCTTGGTTATTTGCATACTAACCCAACTTGTCAATATAATCCTCGTGCCTCATTAACTTATCATTTATCACTAAAGGACTGGGAAGTCCTTTACTCTGTAAAATGCCAAACTTTTCCATAAATTCATCAATGTCCTCCTGCATAAACTGACATTTTCTTTCCAAGTTCTGCATCAGAGACCTTTTGGTTAAGACCTTCTTGATCTCAAGCATGGTTGTAGTTCTATCTTCAATATTTAGTTGTTCTAATTGGTCCCTGCTTCTGCTGTTAAAAAATTTTATTAGCCTGATCACTTCCTCAGGCTTCCCTCCTAGCTCTTCCTTAGTTTTCTGAATTTCTTGAAGAGCAACTTTCATCAGGTCAATCTGCTAAAAAATGATCTGTATTGATGACCGAACATCATTGATTTCTTGAGTGATATTGGTCCAAAGAATCTTCCTAATATCTATTAAAGGCTTCTCAAATGTAAGGTCCTTCTCTAATGTTTTTACCTGTTGAGCTAAGCCTTTATTCTTTCTTACCTCTTTAGCAAAATTGATGTTGGACACATCATATTTCTGCTCTAAGGTGAAAAAATTTTCCTTTACTTTTTGGAGTTTAGAAACTTGGAGTTTCATTTCCTCCATTGACTTGATTAATTCTTCAGTGCTTTGGACTGAAGTTCCCACCTGTGATGTACCTTTTCTTGTACCTGTGATAGCTTCTACTATGGCCAAAGGGACATTCAGTGCAAGGGTTGTAGCCAATGTTGAAGGAACTACTATGGAGACTACGGGTACTGCATTTTGAGGCTGAGAGGCTGACTCACTCAGCTTGCTTTTTACTGATTTCTCCAATTCCTACTTAGTCTCCTTCAACTGTTCATTTAGCTTGAGGACTAGGTCCATAAGCTCTTCTTCAGCCTTCTTTTCAATAACTCCAGCAGTTTGTGGATGCCTTGATGGAGGCAACTTTAACTGCTTTCTCAAGGCAGCTATGTCTTCATCTTTCTTCTTTATCAAGGCCTCTGCAGCTTTTACATCTTTTGGGTTATGATCCAATCCAATAATCAACTCCTCTAGTGATTTAATTATGTTGTCCTTAACCTGTGAGGAGGCTCTTTCTAACTGTAATTGAGCAGTAGTATTGTTCAATGAATTTTCCAATCTATGGGCCATCATGGCTTTACTTGTCAAGGTGGAATACACCATTTCCCATGTCTGCTTATGTAATTCAATCTGATCTAGGGGGTGAATATCCTTGGCCATGACCTCAAAATCAGTTTTGAGGTAATCTGCAAGTGATTGGAGTTGTTGTACTTTGGGCTTCAAGAAGCTCATTTGCATCTTGCCTTCCTTGATGTCATAAGTTGACGTCAACCTAGTTTGACTTGTGGGAGCCATCTTCATATATTGATTATAGACTTGGGCCCTTAATGGTTCATTTATGGCCTTTATCTCTTTGAACTTTTCTTTGATGTCTAGAGACTTGTTAGCTGAAGGCCTGAAGGATGATACTTCAGCACTTTGTTGTCTTTCTAGCTCCTATCTTTGTGAACTAGAAGGTGTCTCTCCTGCTGGGAATGTGTGTTGGCTGTCTGCACCTTCTTTCCTCAAGCTGCCTATTGTTTCTTCAAAAAATTCCTCCTCTGAATGAGGATTTAGCCTATGCCTCTTAACACTAGGTTGGTCTGAGGGACCACTGGCAGGGGTAGTTACTTCCTTGTCTCTCTTTAAGCTCCTTTCCTCATTCAGAGGAGTCTGTAAAATTGGTGGATCTCCCATGTTAATCTGAGTTGGAAGGGACTGTGTTTGAGCCTGCTCTTGAGAAGTTTCAAGCTGCTTTGACATGCTTGACTACCTTGTTGCTGGAGTGTTGGTTTCTTGTTCTTTTCCCTATGATGGTTCTGCAAGTGGTACACTAGTCTCCTATGAGTGCCTTTGAGAGGTATCAGCTGTTGAGGCACTAGTCCCTGATGCTGGCTTGTGAGAAGTCTCAACTGGCACCTGTTCAAAAGAATCTAGGTCAAGTGTCTTTTCTAAATCTTTCATTACATATTCTACGTTGACCTGATCACTATCCATCTCTACAAGAATTCTTTCCCTCCACTCATCCATGTTAGCATATTGCTCAATCTCTAGGGTCGTGTGATGAAAATATGGTGATAGTCTATTTTTCATTCTTCTATCACAAATGAAACTGTGTGGGTCATATTTCAAACTAAAACATTTGTTTAATTACATGTGGCAGAAAAATGGGCCTAAGTGGTCCTTGAACCTCAATTGTGCTTTCTTCTTAGCCTTGTTAAAGTGGATCAGATCTGAGTATATCATTTGTCTATAATATTTCAATGCAAACAACTTCATTGGAACATACTTTGGTAGCTTGAATGGGGGAAGTTCACAACCATATATCCTGATCTCTATGTGATTCTGCTACAAGTACCAATCACCTACCTTGTACTATTTGGAGAGTTGAAGGATTCTTTTGATGTCATCATTAATCCTAGAAGGAGGATTTCCTGTCAGCATGGTGGTCACTGGGTGGAAAAATTGGTCAATGAACTCATTATATGAATAGGAACAAGCAAAAGAATGGTGGAAGATTGAAGTCCAAAAAATAATTGACCTTGGGTTACCCTTTGTATCAAGTTTATTGACAAAAAATGGGAATTTGTCAAAATGATAGTAGAGGATAAGGTGATAGATGAATGTGGAGTATTTGAATACTTTCTCATTTTCCAGCCTCATGAACTGGTCATGGATTTTCTCAGCAATAAAGGCAGCATAATTGTACTTGACAGTAGGGGGCTGACCAGGGGTAAAGATGGACATCAAAACTAAGGTCAATTCATCTACATATTCACTAGTATTAAATCCCATGACTGCAGATATCATATCAACTATAATTCTGCCTATTTCTATGAAGAAAACTGACATATAGGGAGGGGGATTATTGGTTTGATACTCCTTAAGGATGAAAGTCTGGGACAGGCAACTAAGTTCAGACTGGGAGAACTTGGATGATTTCTCAAGAAATTCTCCAAGGGAAATGGGGGTGAGGGCTTGACTAGGTTGAAATTGAAGCATCTCATTGATGGAGTCTGCAGTAATAGTAAAGAGGACTGTTTGATTGGGAGACATCACTGCTCTAAGATTGGGGTCATAATTTGCATGGCACTGATGGATAATGTCAGGAAAAATGTGCACAGAGGGGAGAAAATACATTGGGAGATTGGATTCCCACAGTCCAATGGTATCATTGCCATTCAAGTGATTGTCTTAGCATTGGCAAAAGACTTTTAGGTGGTATTTATCAGTGCTCAAGTCTTTTATTTGAAAATCCTTATCTGCAAGGGTCAACTAATCTAAGTCATGGTGAGGGGTGGTAATGGGTGCAATATTCAAGGCAATGGGGGTTTCCATTCTGGTTCTTGTGGATTCAAATAGGAAACTGGGGTCTTTAGGGTAAATCGGTGAAAATAGAGGGTCTGGGGAACTTGAATTTCAAGTGTAGTAACTGAATTATGGTGAATTGGGGTTCTTTTTAATTAATTTGGAGAGAAAGAAAGTATTTAGAGGGTTTCTTAACGGGAATTTGATAAATACCTGCTTTTAGGGATGAGCAATGGAATGCAGGTACATTGGGTGTGATTGGAGGACTCTGAGTGGCATCGACTGCAAATTTTGAAGTTGCTTGGCGGCTGGGAGCATGAGTTGGTTGATCTCGTTGTTAATTTTGCATGGAGGTATATATTCGCAGGATAGAACAATGAAATGATTTGTTTTGTTTTTTATACAAAGTCAAGAATTTGGCAGGTTTCGGGATTTGAATGGGTGGTGTAAGCAGGAGGATTTGATGTTTTGTCACTAGTGGGAGGCGGTAAGTGGTTTTTATCGCACCGCCAATGGAGGGGGGTGGTATTCGAGCTCATCCACGCGATGCCATACGATAAGCGATGCATGGTGAGGGTATTGTTCGCAAAACCACTCGCGATAGCGCACTATCGTTCGGTCGTGGAGGGCTATGCACTATTCACAACAGTCATCGAATCTGGGAGGCTTGATCAGACGACTATCAGGGAGGTGAGGTGGTGGAAGTTTAATGAGGGTGGGCCCAACATAATTAAGGGTTTTTTAATTATATCAGGAGTAGCGAGATTGGTCATTTAAGTTATTAATTAACCGTGAGGGTTAATTAATCCTTTTTTAATGTGGCAGGGGTCGAGGTTCTTAACTAGTTACGGATTAACTAATTAATCCCAATTAAAAGTGTATTATGGTTATATTTTAACCTAGAGGTGGGGTATATAAGATTTTGGGGTTTTTACATAGTTAAAGCAATACGGCAACGGGTAATTTGCATAGGGGAATTACTTAATAATATAAGTTAGTAGTTAATATGACATTGAATGGAAAAAGTGCTAAGTCTAAAATATTTTCATGTGTATATTTAAAGTTTAAGCTAAATGAAAAGTGGGGTTTTTTTTGGAAAATATTTTAATTTCCCTAAGAAAAATAAGATTTTACTTAGGAAAAATTTTGTAAAGGGGGTGAGTGACTTATGAAGGTGGATGAATGTTGATAAAAGGGTTTCAAGTACTTAGGCATTATAAACTATTGGGTCGAGGGTCCAGTCCCTCCAATAGTCAGAGAAATGTTTTGAGCCCCTCTAACTTGATGAATGCCTTGGCACTTAGGGGAAATTAGTGAAAATTCAGGGAAAATGAGTAGAGAAGTTAATTATTTTTGACTTTACTTTCTTGATGTGCCTTTTATGTGATACATGCATTTGCCTTGTGATGGAAGTAAAATATTTACACATTTAAACTTATTATTCACCACACATTTTTCTGCAACCATCATTTACCTACCCTATCTACTTAACCTAGCATTTTCACTTCTTTATTAGGGCACACTTAGACTGGAAAACACTTATCAAACTTTCTTTTCTTTTACATGGTAATATCTATCTAAATCTACACTTATTACATCCAAGGGCTCAGATTAAACTATTGAGCTCCTTTTTCACTCTACCTATCTACTTATCTACCAAGATTACATTGTTTGGTTAGATATTTATTCTCTATCTACAACATGAAATTGAAAAATGAACTAGCCAAGCTTAAATTGTTTGACTATACATGAATTGTGGCATAGGTGACAAGCTGCACACAATTTTTTACTACACAAAAGTAAAAAGTAGTGGCATTTAGACTTGCACACTTTCCTGGTATTTTCTTTTTGTTGGGGTTCATTTTCTTTCATTTTTTGACCATCTTTTTATTCTTTTCACCCTTTGATTTTTCTTTTAGGGTATACCCTCTTTACATTTTTTAAATTTTTTGATTTTTTTTACACAAATATGGAAAACCTTTGCAACAAGAAAATGTATGAACACATTACATAGCTCATCAAGTCAATCATGATATATGACACCTATTGGTATAGGGGCATAACAGTGGCTCCACTTGGGGATGGATTTCCCTGGTGGAAAGTCAAGAACAGTAGATTAGAGGCCTCTGAATGACTTTGACTCTGTTCTGCAATCTTCTTCTACTTGCTGCTTTATTGTATGTATGACAGTGATACTTCTGAAGCTTAGGGCCTTCTCTTCGAGCTTCAACTTCAAAATGTTACTGTCCAATCAACACTTTGACATTACAAAGGATATAATATGTACATAAAGAACCTGGTGACATTAGTATGTAGGATCAAAGTAATGCTTTAACATCCAACCATTGACTGGTCCTTCTTCTTCTTTTATACCATCTAAGTTTTTAATAAAATATGTATTGTTTCCTTTGAAAGCATAGATGATGTATGGTCCTTTCCATAGGAAGTCAAACTTCCCATGTTTCCCCTTATCCTCTCTTCCGAAATCCCATTTTAACACTTTATCTCCAAGGTAGAAATATTTTTCCTTGGTTCTTCTGTCGAATATCTTCTTCAGCTTCTCCTGCAACACTTGGGATCTTTGGTACAACTCCTCCCTTGTCTGTTGCAAATTGATAGTCTGGTTTATCCTTCTTTGAATATCATTAGGTTCCACTTGAGCTTCTTGGAGTATTTTCATAATACGAACACCTAGTGATGAAGGAAATACAACTTCCATGCCATATACTAACTCGTAAGGACTAGTTCAAGTGAATTTTTTTGTTGTAAGCCTGTCTGCCCATAATGCATTTATCAGTTTTTGTTCCAATTTTTCTTGTTACCTTCCAACAGTTTTTTGATGATATTAATAAGACTCTTGTTGGAAGATTCAATCAGTCCATTCCCTTGAGGGTAGTAGGCTGTGGAATGGCCCAGTGTAATGTGGTACTTGTTACAAAAACTGATTATCTTGTTTGATTTGAAAGCTGCAGCATTATCAGTAATGATTTTAGTGGGACAACCAAACCTTGACAATATATTGGTCTCTAGGAAACCTATGATCACAGTGTCATTGGCTTGTCTGGAGGGGATGGCCTCTATCCATTTAGTAAAATAGTTAGTGGCAGTGAGTATCCATTTGTGTTGGCCTGAGGAGGGAGGATGGATTTCTCCAATGAAGTCAAGACCCCATTATTGAAAGGGTTTCTCAGTAGAAATGGGTTTCAGGGGTAAAGGTAGTAACTTTCTCTTGCCTTAAAAAATTTGACATTTATGGCAAGAAGTCACAAATTTCTTCACATCGGAAAACAAGGTTGGCCAATAGAATCTAGCCCTCAGGATCTTATCTGCAGTTGATTTCCAATAGAGGTGTCCACCACAGTCTCCTGCATGAAATTATTGGAGAGCCTTGTTAGCTTCATCTTTTAATAAACAATTCAATCAAATTCCTTCATGATTTTTCCAAAAAAGAGTATTATCTAAGATACAAAACTTTGAAGCTTTCATTTTTAGAAATCTATTCTTTTTTCTGGATAACCCTGCTGGAGCCTGCAGGTTTTGTAAAACATAAATTACATCAGCATACCAAGGTGAGTCTGAAAAGGCCTGGCTAATTTGTGGAGTCTCCATCTCCTGCTCGTTATCCAGTTCATTTATGTCCAGGGCTTGACAATTAGTTTCTACCATGACTTTGGCCAATACCTGACCTTTTATCAGTTTTATAGCTTTTATCTCTATATCATACTCTAAGATGGTAGCAATCCACTTACCCCTTTTGCAATCAATTCCACCCTGAGTGAAGATGTCCTTGAAAACTACATTAGACAAATAAGCTATCACATGGGAGTATAATATGTAGACTCTGAAGTCTTTAATGGCTTTTACAAGTGCAAAAGCTTGTTTCTCCACGATTTTGTATTTTAATGATGCATCTCTGAGTGATTTACTAAAAAAGGCTATAGGTTTTTCACATCCCTGATCATCCTTTTGTAATAAAACAACTGAAATAGTGTGTTCTGATGCAAAAGAAAAAATTATGAAGTCTCTATCAAATTGAGGGCTGATGAGGACCGGTGTTCTGGTTAAGGCCATTTTGATTTCTTCAAATGATTGTTTGGATTTTACTGTCCATTTTATACTTGAATCTTTTTTTAGCATGTTATTTAGTAATCTAATGAGTTCAGCTAGGTTAGATATGAATCTTCTCAAAAAATTTATCTTCCCTAGGAAAGCTTGAAGTTCTTTAATACTTCTTGGATGAGGTATCTATAGTATAGCTTCGATCCTAGCAGGGTCAATTCGAATGCCATCCTTGGAAATGATATGACCTAAAAGCTTACCTTCCTCCATACCGAACAAGGACTTCTTTGGATTCAAAGAAATACCATATTTCCTGCATTTTAAAAAAACTTGTCTGAGATGGTCTAAGTGCTGTTGATCATATTTAGAAAAAACAATTAAATCATCCAGATATATAACAAGAAAATCATGAATTTCTTTGGCAAAGGCAATTTCCATTGCCCTTTGGAAGGTTGCTCCTGTGTTTTTAAGTCCAAATGGCATCTTGATGTACATAAAAGTGCCCCATGGTTTTGTAAATGAAGTTTTTTCTTGGTCATCAGGATGAAACAGGATTTGGTTATATCTTGAAAACCCATCTAAAAGTGATATTCTAGAAGAACCCACTATCCTTTGCAAAATATGATCCATTTTGGGTAAAGGATAGTTATCTTTGAGAGAGACCTTATTTACATTTCTCAGATCAACACATAACCTTGTTTCCCCAGTCTTCTTCCTAGTAGGTACTATGTTAGATACCTACTCTAAAAATCTAATAGGGGCAATAATCCCTACTTCATACATACATTTAATTTCTTTTTCAATCAATGGTAATAGAACAGGGTTAATTCTTCTAAGTTTTTGTTTGAAGGGCTTTTGATTTTCCTTCAGAGGTATAGTATGCTAGATAATGGAGGTGTCATATGACTTCAAATCTTCATAACTCCAGGAAAAAACATCCTAGAATTCCCTCATAATTTCAACATACTTTAGCTTCTGGTTAGGAGGTAAAGACTTTGACAATTTTATCAATTTTGGATTGTCTTGAGTTCCTAAGTTGTACTCTTCGATATCTGCCTTTAATGGTTCCATTTTAGGTTTCTTGGGAATGTCATTGGAATCAAACAAGTCTTCTAGAGGAGTCAATCCTTTAGGCAGATGATTGTCTTTTAGGTTAATAACCTTAGTTTCCTCATCAATTATTTCATCTAGGTCCATTTGTTTCAGATCTTGAACTTCTTTTTGTGTGAATTTGGTGGAACGAAGCATACTAATTGGACTTTCCTCTAAAATGTTTATTTCTACCTCATATATCTGATTAGATTTAATAACTGCGTCAACATTTATGTAACTGTTAGAAAACTCTTCATCTAAAGTTAAAAAGTTATTGATCTGCTCATCACTATCAAAAACCGGCCAATTCTTCAGATTATCAGGTATGGCTGGTCTATGCCTAATTTCAGTAGTAAACTGATGATTATGTTCGAAAGGTAATTTGCAGGTGCTGGCAAACATGGCTAGACTATGGGCTTGCAAGTTGTGTTTTCTAGGGATTGTAGCAAACTGAGTTTCCAGAAAAGTGTTGAGAATTTCTATGACTATTCCTCTATAATACCCAAATCTAGGATCCCTAGTTAAATATTTTCCTTTGATCTGTTTAATGATTAATTCTGAATCTCCTACGAATGACACTCTGATTGCTCTTAATCTTTTAACAAGTTTAAGACCCAGAAAGAGAGCCTCATACTCTAACATATTGTTGGTGCACTTAAAATTTAATCTGTAGGCATGGCCTTCAGCATGATCTTTTTCTAAATTGTACACCCAAACTCTTGCCCCTGCCCCTAGTTTATTGACTGAGCCATCAAATTCTAAATGCCAAAGAATTTCATGTTCATAATTAGTGTCGAGGGTGGTAGGAATTTGTTTAACAGTGGGATTTGGTTTTTTGTTCTCATCTGATTTTTCTTTGTTATTTGATATTTCCTGGATGTGAACACTTGATTTTTCTTTTTTAATTTCTTTTGGTTCAGCTGCTAAAACTTCTAAGGTGTTGGGAGGATTGGTTTCTGCATTGTAAAGAATAAATGAGTCCATATCAGAGTGTACTGAGTAGATGGGGAAATTTTGGGGTTTTTCCTAACTACTTACTACATATTTCATCAATTTTTCTTTGTATAGTTTCTTTGGTTGGCTAAAAACTGAGATAGTAGCATATGACATATCTAGTTGAAGAGATCCCTAAAGCTTAGCACCCTAGGACCTGGACAATAACATACCATATTTTGGTGGTATATCTACTACCACTATATCCATTAAAATTGTTTTTGCAGAGTATTGAACCAATGAGACACACAAGTCTTTTATCAATCCTAAACATTTCACCTAACTAGAGTCAAAAGGAAAAAGATCTTTGTATGGTCTAGTGACGTTTAGGTCTAGCTTTTCCATTACAGACTTGGGCATGAGGTTGTGAGATTCCCTAGAGTCAAACATGGCATTGTGAAGGATTTTATCATGTATGTTTAGAATCACATAGAAGGGAGGAATTCCTCCTTCCAAATGTTCTCCATTCACTTTTGGACGAAATATTAATTCGAGCTGGTCATCAAAAGCATTAACTGAGTCTTCAGTTCCAGTAATTTTCAGTGATCTATTGATTTGATTTCAGTAAGCATCATGTTTAGCTAATTCAGATAATGGGACAACAATTTTCAGCTTACCTACTTCAGTTTCCAGATTAAAGGGTTTTTTAGTTTGGGTTTTTGGATTTTGAACAGTAGTATTCTCTTTGTTTTCTGTGTTTTTCTCCTTTTTAGGAGTGGGATCATTATATGCTGGTTCTCCTAAATCAACTTCTGGAGGTTCTTCCACACTTCCCTTGGAAGGAAGAGAAGTGGAGGGCTATTTATCGTTTGGTTGATTATCAGAGACATCTTCAATTATGGGGTTAGGAGGATTAGTGTTTGATCTAGAAAGAATATGTACAAGTGTAGTAACTGTCTTACCTTTTATGGGCTGTTTTGGATCCTTTTGTTTATTTGCTTCAGGAACATCAATTCTCCTACTTCTTAAGTTGTATTTCTTATGCACCTCAAAGATGGCTATGTCATATCCTTCCCTAAAGTCGAATAATTCACCTAATTGAGTTTGAAACTGTTTAAGAATGTGGGCCTCTTGATCTTCTTGGGTCAAGAAAACTTCTCCTTTGTTACTGAGTCCCATAAAATTTATTTGAGTATCTTCTTGTGGACCTTCAGAGCTGGAATTCTCCTGGAAAGGGGGTCTAATGTTTTGGTCTGGACCAGTCTTCCCAATGTTCGGATTTTGGTGTTTTCTAAAATTAGGATTTCTCCCTGTGTTGGTTGTCTAACCATCCCAAGGGGCTTTCCTTTCAATTGTCTCCACTCTGTCTCCTAGTCTATCCATCCCTCTAATTATAACATCTAGTTTCTGTTCCAAGGGTGAGGCTTCTTCCTTTAATGGTATTCTCCTTTCACTCCTAGCCTTGGCTCTTTTAGACATCAGGTTGGCTTCAACACTGACTGCAATGCTTTGCATATCTTCCAAAGTATGAGGGATCATTCTCTCAGCTGGAAGGCCATATCAGAATCAAATCCATTTGGGAATTTGATTAAGGCCAAATCAGGTGGGGGTCTGAGGTTTTGAGGAATGGCTTTATAGACATTGTTGAATCTAGTGCAATAATCTTGCATAGTTTCTTGTGTTCCTCTATTTAGGTTTTCATACTCTGATAGAATATGAAGAGGATCTTTCTTTTTCTCCCATCAGTTTAGGAATTATCTATAGAGAGTTTCTAGGATATTTATACTATTTGCTGCTAAACCTCTGAACCAAGTTCTAACTTCCCCAGTTAAACTCTGAACAAATATTCTCATTTGCACATCATCAGCATCTATTTCATAAATTTCAAAATAATCAATCATCACTTTGGTGTGTTGTTGGGCTGTATAGGTACTAGTTCCATCAAATTGAGTGATCTTACTTTGGTAATCCTGGGGCATGACACCTATGTTTGCTAGTAACACCGGGGGGGTATACCTATTTTCCATTGCTCTAGGTAATGTTGAAACAACAGTTTGGGTTGGTGTAACAGTGGGTGTTTGAGTTGTGGATGGAGGGTTAGAAGGAGTGGTCTGATGTGGAGTGGTTTGAGGTTGAGATGTATGAGGAAATGGTGATGAGAATGCAGAGGCAAAAGTGATTATAGAGGGATTAGGTGTTCCTTTAGAGGTAAGATCATATTCTAGTGAGTTCTGCAAATGTCTATCAATTGACGAATTGACAGCTTGAAGCTGTAATTCTTCGATGAATACTGGGTCTGGGACTAAGTCAATTAATTCAGAATTAGATGAAGTCCTAAACAAAGAGGTCTCAAAATATTCATCAAAGGATTGATCTTCAAGGTAAATCCACCTAACAGGACAGGATGTTGATCTGAAGGTGGGCCAAGGACTAACAGAACTTTCTTGACTTTCTTGTCTCCTAAGAATTCTGGGGATCAGATTGGGGTTCTCAAACACTTGTGGTGGATTGGGATCAAGATTAGTTCTAGTGTAATGAGTCCTTTCTGAATCCAGGTTTTTGGTTTTCTTAACTGATATTAAACAAACAACTTCTATTGTTTCTTTAAGATAATTTGGATTTGGATTTCAAATATTCTTAAAGATTTGTTTTGACTAAGGAACTAGTCTACGAAACCAGATATTCTGGGTTTGATCTCCAGCGGAGTCACCACTATGTTATCACTTAGATTTTCCTTAAATTTGTTAGAAGAAGGAAATGGGTCCGAGGTAACCACAAACCAACTTTTAAGTACATAATCTAGCCAATATGTACTCAGAGAGGGCTCTCTCTTTAAGATTTAGCTTTGTTTTATGAAAGATTAGACTAGTTATGAAAGCTTGAGGGTTTTGATTGTGTTTGGTGGTGGAATTCAGGAGCAGATGGATAGAACAAAGTATTTCAAGCCATTGGGCTATGGAATAAACTAAGGATGGCTTAACTAGATCAAGTTTATTCAACAAAGGAGGGCTTCATATGGCAATATAGCTAAACAAGGGACAAATGGTAACTTGAAAGGGCGAAATGGAAGTAAAAGGGAAGAAGGGCAACTATGAATCCTTCAACAAGTTTTAAGAGTGAAATTGGGTAATCACTAATAAAAAGAAATTAAGAATTTCTTATTAAATGACCACAATGATAAACTAAGAAGCAAGGAGTAGTTAAGAATTCCCTGCCTATGATAGCTTAGAAGAAAACATTTAGAATAAAAATGATTTAAAGACAGAATGCAATAAAGCACTTTCTGAAATATACTTTTTCATGTATTATTCAGATATGAAACACATGTGAAATATTAAACCAGAAAATAATAACACATAAGATATAGAATACTTATTTGTCCGATGTTTGACACATGAATCCTGTAAAAAGTCATTTGCTTTATTTCTTCATCTAGCCAATCATACAAGAATTGTCCAACAACACTTTTATTCCAAAATAATAAGTCTACAAAAATGTCAAAGAATCCACCCTAAGTACTTCAAATGAGGAAGTACTTATACAAAAGTTTACAACAAAATATCTCATAACTGAGAGAGATATAATCTAGGAAAATTACATAAAAGTAGAGATAGATGGTCTCGAAGATAGAAGCTAAAAGTGAACTGATGACTTGCTGTCCCTATTTTTGTGAATGAGCTAGAGGCAAGCCCTACATTTGAGCATCTTGTTGTCTTGCCCGTAATTCTGTGTTGGTTGTTTGCTTTTCATCTTCTTACTGATACTCTTTGACCTGTTCTGATACTCTTTACCTGTTTTATCCCTATTCACCTTCTTTTACCAAAATTGACCATGGTGAATATTTCAAGTTTACTTTTTACCAAGGTAGATTATAAAATGTCTGTCATATCCATCCACCAATCATCCCTTGGTATCCTAGTCCTTTGTAGCTTCCTGAAGATTTCACCTACTTCGGTATATTTTAAAAAATTAGGTTGCATAGGAAACAAATGTTTTAACTCATGTTCAACATAGAATAGGTTCTCCAGACAGTCATAGAGAACTCTGCCTGTAGGAAGTGCCTTGGGTGCAGATGAACTAGTAGATGAACTAGCTTGGTTATTTGCATACTGAACCAACTTGTCAGCATAATCCTCATGCCTCATTAACTTGTCATTTATCACTAAAGGACTGGGAAGTCCTTTACTCTGTAAAATGCCAAACTTTTCCATAAATTGATCAATGTCCTCCTACATAAAATGAAATTTTCTTTCCAAGTTTTGCATCAGAGACCTTTTGGTGAAGACCTGCTTGATCTCAAGGATGGTTGCAATTCTATCTTCAATATTTAGCTATTCTAATTGGTGCCTGCTTCTGTTGTTCAAAAAGTTTATTAGCCTGTTAACTTCCTCAGGCTTCCCTCCTAGCTCTTCCTTAGTTTTCTGAATTTCTTGAAGAGCAACCTTCACCAGGTCAATCTGTTCAAAAATAATCTATATTGATGACCAAACATCATTGATTGACTGAGTGATGTTGGTCCAAAGAATCTTCCTAATATCTGTTAAAGGCTTCTCAAATGTAAGGTCCTTCTCTAATGTTTTTACCTGTTGAGCTAAGCCTTTATTCTTCCTTAGCTCTTCAGCAAAATTGATCTTGGACACATCATATTTCTGCTCTAAAGTGACAAATTTTTCCTTTACTTTTTAGAGTTCAGAAACTTGGAGTTTCATTTCCTCCATTGACTTGATTAATTCTTTAGTGCTCTGGACTAAAGTTCCCACCTGTGATGTACCTGTGATAGCTTCTGCTATGGCCAAAGGGACATTCAGTGCAAGGTTGTAGCCAATGTTGAAGGAACTATTGTGGAGACTACTGGTACTACATTTTGAGGTTGAGAGGTTGACTCACTCTGCCTACTTTTTATTGATTTCTCCAATTCTTTCTTAGTCTCCTTCAACTATTCATTTATCTTGAGGACTAGGTCCATAAGCTCTTCTTCAGCCTTCTTTTCAATAACTCCAATAGTTTGTGGATGCCTTGATGGAGGAAACTTTAACTGCTTTCTCAAGGCAGCTATGTCTTCATCTTTATTCTTTATCAAGGCCTTTGCAACTTTTACATCTTTTGGGTTTTGACCCAATCCAATAATCAACTCCTCTAGTGATTTAATTCTGTTGTCCTTAGCCTGTGAAGAGGCTCTTTCTAACTGTAACTAAGCAGTAGTGTTGTTTAATGAATTTTCTAATCTATGGGCCATCATGGCTTTACTTGTCAAGGTGGAATACACCATTTCCCCTGTCTGCTTATGTAATTCAATCTGATCTAGGGGGTGAATGTCCTTGGCCATGACCTCAAAATCAGTTTTGAGGTAATCTGCAAGTGATTGGGGTTGTTGTATTTTGGGCTTCAAGAAGCTCATCTGCATCTTGCCTTCCTTGATGTCATAAGCTGACATCAACCTAGTTTGATTTGTGGGGGCCATCTTCATATATTGATTGTAGACTTGGGCCCTTAATGGTTCATTTCTGGCCTTTATCTCTTTGAACTTTTCTTTGATGTCTAGAGACTTGTTAGTTGAAGGCTTGAAAGATAATACTTTAGCAATTTGATGTATTTCTAGCTCCTGTCTTTGCGAACTAGAAGGTGTCTCTACTACTGGGAATGTGTGTTGGTTGTCTGCACCTTCTTTCCTCAAGTTGCCTGTTGTTTATTCAAAAACTTCCTCCTCTGAACGAGGATTTAGCCTCTGCCTTTTATCACCAAGCTAGTCTAAGGGACCACTGGCAGGGGTAGCTACTTTCCTGTCTCTCTTTAAGCTCTTTTCATCATTCATAGGAGTTTGTAAAACTGGTGGATCTCCCATGTTAATCTGAGTTGAAAGGGACTATGTTTGAGCCTGCTCTTGAGAAGTTTCAGGCTACTTTGATATGCTTGACTGCCCTCTTGCTAGAGTGTTGGTTTCTTGTTCTTTTCCCTGTGATGGTTCTGTAAGTGGTGCACTAGTCTCCTGTGAGTGCCTTTGAGAGGTATCAGCTATTGAGGCACTAGTCCCTGATGCTGGCTTGTGAGAAGTCTCAACTGGCACCTGTTCAAAAGAATCTAGGTCAAGTATCTTTTCTAGATCTTTCATTACATTTTCTACGTTGGACTTATCACTATCCATCTCTACAATAGGTCCTTCCCTCCACTCATCCATGTTAGCATATTTCTCAATCTCTGGGATCCTGTGATGAAAATATGGTGACAGTCTATTTTTCATTCTTCTATCACAAATGAAACTGTGTGGGTCATATTTCCAACTAAAACTTTTGTTTAATTTCATGTGGTCTTCTAGGATTTGTTCTGCTACTTTCCATGCTTCCCTATTGTTGCAGAAAAATGGGCCTAAGTGGTCCTTGATCCTCAACTGTGCTTTCTTCTTGGCCTTGGTAAAGTGGATCAGATCTTAGTATATCATCTGTCTATAATATTCCAATGCAAACAACGTCTTTGGAACATACTTTGGTAGCTTGAATGGGGTAAGTTCACAACCATATATCATGTTCTCTATGTGATTTTGGTACAAGTACCATTCACCTACCTTGCACCATTTGGAGAGCTGAATGATCCTTTTGATGTCATCATTAATCCTAGGAGGAGGATTTCCTATCAGCATGGTGGTCACCTAGTGGACAAATTGGTCAATGAACTCATTATATGAATAGGGACAGGCAAAAGAATGGTGGAAGATTGAAGTCCAAAAAATAACTGACCTTGGGTTACCCTTTGTATCAAGTTTATTGACAAAAAATGGGAATTTGTCAGATTGATAGTAGAGGATAAGGTGATAGATGAATGTGGAGTTTTTAAATACTTTCTCATTTTCCAACCTCATGAACTCGTCATGGATTTTCTCAGCAATAAAGGCAACATAATTGTACTTAACAACAGGGGGCTGACCAGGGGTAAAGATGGACATCAAAACTAAGGTCAATTCATCTACATATTCACTGGTATTAAATCCCATGACTGTAGGTATCATATCAACTATAATTATGCCTTTTTTTGTTACGAAAACTAACATATAGGGAGGGGGATTATTGGTTTGATACTCAATAAGGATGAAAGTCTGGGACAGGCGACTAAGCTCAAATTGGGAGAACTTAGATGATCTCTCAAGCAATTCTCCAAGGGAAATAAGGGGTGAGGGTTTGAATGGGTTGAAATTGAAGCATCTCATTGATGGAGTCTGCAGTAATAGTACAGAGGATTATTTGATTGGGAGAAATCACTGCTCTGAGATTGGGGTCATAATTTGCATGGCACTGGTGGATAATGTTAGGAAAAATGTGCAGAGAGGGGAGAAAATATATCGGGAGATTGGATTCCCACAGTCTAATGGTATCATTTCCATTCAAGTGATTGTCTCGACATTGGAAAAATACTTTTAGGTGGTCTTTATTAGTGCTCAAGTCTTTTATTTGAAAATCCTTATTTGAAAGGGGTAGATAATCTAAGTCACAATGAGGGGTTGTAATGGGTGTAACATTCAGGGCAACGGGGGTTTCCATTCTGGTTCTTGTGGATTTAGATAGGAAACTGGGGTTTTTAGGGGAAATCGGTGAAAACAGAGGGTCTGGGGTACTTGAATTTCAAGTGTGGTAACTGAATTATCGTGAATTGGGGTTCTTTTTAATTAATTTGGAGAGAAAGAAAGTATTTAGAGGGTTTCTTAATGGAAATTTGGTAAATACCTGCTTTTAGGGACGAGCAATGAAATGAAGGTACACTGGGTGTGATTGGAGGACTTTGAGCAGTGTCGACTGCAAATTTTGAAGTTGGTTGGCGGCTGGGAGCACAAGCTGGTTGATCTCATCGTTAAGTTTGCATGGAGGTATATATTTGCAAAATAGAACAATGAAATTATTTGTTTGTTTTTTATACAAAGTCAAAAATTTGGCGAGCTTCGGGATCTGGATGGGTGGCGTTAGTGGGAGGATTTGATGTTTTGTCACTAGCGGGAGGCGGTAAGTGGTTTTTATTTCACCGCCAATGTGGGGGGGGGTAGTATTCGGGCTCATCCGCGTGATACCATATGATGAGCGATGCATGGCGAAGGTACTGTTTTCAAAACCGCTCGCGATCAGCACTATCGTTCGGTCACGGAGGGCTGTGCGATATGCACAACAGTTGTCAGATCTGAGAGGCTTGATCAGATGGCTATTGGGGAGGTGAGGTGGCAGAAGTTTAATGAGGGCGGGCTCAACATAATTAAGGGTTTTTTAATTATATCGGGAGCAGCAAGATTGGTCATTTAAGTTATTAAATAACCGTGAGGGTTAATTAATCTTTTTTTAATGTGGCGGGGTCAAGGTTCTTAACTAGTTACAGATTAACTAATTAATCCCAATTAAAAGTGTATTATGGTTATATTTTAACCGAGGGGTGGGATATATGAGATTTTGGGGTTTCTACATAGTTAATGTAATAGGGAAGCGGGTAATTTGCATAGGGGAATTACTTAATAATATAAGTTAGTAGTTAATATGACATTGAATGGAAAAAACGCTAAGTCTAAAATATTTTCATGTGTATATTTAAAGCTTAGGCTAAATGAAAAGTGGGGTTTTTTTTGGAAAATATTTTAATTCCCCTAAGCAAAATAAGATTTTACTTAGGAAAAACTTTGTAAAGGGGATGAATGACTTATGAAGGGGGATGAATGTTGATAAAAGGGTTTCAAGTACTTCGGCATTATAAATTATTGGGCCGAAGGTCTGGTCCCTCCAATAGTCAGAGAAATGCTCTGAGCCCCTCTAACTTGATGAATGCCTTGGCACTTAGGGGAAATTAGTGAAAATGCAGGGAAAATGAGTAGGGAAGTTAATTATTTTTGACTTTGCTTGGTTGATGTGCCTTTTATGCGATACATGCCTTTGCCTTTTGATGAAAGTAAAAGATTTACACATTTAGACTTATTAAATTATTGAGCTCCTTTTTCACTCTACCTATCTACTTATCTACCAAGATTACACTGTTTGGTCAGATCTTTATTCTCTATTTCTACAATATGAAATTGAAAAATGAACTAGCCAAGCTTAAACTATTTGACTATTCATGAATTGTGTCATAGGTGACAAGCTGCACATATTTTTTTATTACACAAAAGTAAAAAGTAGTGGCATTTAGACTTGCACACTTTCCTGGTCCTTTCTTTTTGTTGGGGTTCATTTTCTTTCATTTTTTGACCATCTTTTTATTCTTTTCACCCTTTGATTTTTATTTTAGGGTATACCCTTTTTACATTTTTTAAATTTTTTTATTTTTTTACACAAATATGGAAAACCTTTGCAATAAGAAAAGGTATGAACATATTACATAGCTCATCAAGTCAATCATGATATATGACACCTATTGGTATAGGGGCATAACATGAAGGATCCCTCATTAGTTGTAAAGACTTGCATGTGGATTATACTATACTATTGAAGATATGAGATAACTTGTGGAACAATATTCAGTAATTGAATTTGGGATATCATTGATTTGGGAATTCGGGGAGATGGAAATTCGAGAACTTGGGAATTCAACTTGGGAGGTACACCTTTATGAGGTTAGGAGACAACTTGATGAAATTCAATCTATAATATTTCAAAACGATTAGAGACATTGACAAAGATTTTACCAAACTAAGATCAATGACAAGTATCGTTAAGAGAGAGTGTTGGAGATATGAACTCCTACTTGTTTTATTTTTAATGTGTGATCATCTTCATCATTTGCAATATTTATGTGAGTAGTTTTCTTCTATTTCTTAGGATATTGTTTATTATTTGGATTTAAGAGATTTGGTCCAACTAATATAGCTCCTAAATTAGTTAATGGTGGAGATATTCTCTCAATTAACTAGATTGTTTTTCTAATATAAATAATCTATATTGATGCATAGCTTGTTATATAAAAATGTAATATTGTATAATGATAATAATATATGTAGAATAACTTGTATATATAATAATTTATCTATTTGTATTCATATGTATTATATCACATCTTTCCATTATAATTGTACTGAATTTTAAAACTTATTTCCATACTCTATTGCAAGGAAAAATATTTTAAAAGAAAGGCTAAGGACATAGGCTCATTTCCACTGGCATATATTGTGCATAGGTAACAATACTTTATATATAAAATTAAAGAAACCATGTGGTATGAAAACCCAAAGAAGCGGTGATGTCCCCAAGCGTCAAACTTGTATTCCCTAATACGTAAAAAAAACATCCCAAAATAACCCAAAAAACATTGGATTTGCACTTTTATTATTTTCATTGGATTCAAAAAGTGAATGGTAAAAATTACGTTTTCAAAAAGAATATTGATAAGGGGATAATTCAAAGGAACTACTTTTCCTCTACCTAGATATATAAAACTAATCATTCCTATGTTTAGGTGATGAATCAAAAAAATTGTCCCCGTGCACAATTGGGTCGATATGAATAGTACTTGGTGAAACACACACCATCCTTTTATGGGGAATTATGGTTATAACACAATGAATAGGCTCCCATCTTTAGTCCTGATAGATTTATTGTAATATTGAGCAAATAAAATGATGAATTCAAGCAATAGATACATAGATGAAACAAGTACCTTAACTATACAACATCCCTCAGTTTTAGCCTAATTTTTCTTTATTCCATATATGTTGAAGAGTGTAATAATTTTTATTTTTCAACACTAAGTTGAACATACGATACAAGTTAACATAAAATTATTTCCAACCAACTTTGAGAGATTCATTAACATTATATTAAGATGAAAATGATGCAGGTGAGAAGGGCTTGTGGAACTTTAGTCTTTATTAGTTTTTTTAATAATCTGAGTAAGTACACTAAACAGAAATACACAAGCAATTTAGGCTGAGTGAAGATGAGGTACTCCTTGATCGTGAAATTAAAGTCTAGACCCGTGGTGAATGGTTCAATAATATGGGGATTAGATCAAATCGAGATTCTGTGGCTAAACAAGGGCTGAAACTGTAATCTTTCTTAGGAAGGATTATAGGCCTTAAAGGGTAAGAAGGATTATAGGCCTTAAAGGGTTAGAATCAAAAGCTTTGCTTATTTTTTTCTTTTTCTTTTTTTTGGGTAAATAAACAAAGATTATGTTACTCGAGAAAAATTAAATCATACACTATATTTTATTTCCACTAGTACGTCACTTAGGAAACTAGACTAATAGGATAATAATGGATATTTTTCCCATTTATACTATCCGAAATAAATATGAAAACTGAAAAGATAATATAGACTAAAACCATTTAACATTTTACAAGGTAAATTTGAACTTACAATATATATTATTGCAACTAAGTTGTTACTATCATATGTAAGAAAACATTAGTAAGAAGCCATATATTTCAATGGAGAATTGACTTGAATCTTGTCAAGTATATCACCCTCCTCCTTAGAGGTGGATAACTTGAGGTCTATTAGCATTTTAGCAAGGATCAAGACTTTGTTCATAAACCTCTCAGTATGTCGTTGCATTTTGTCAATGCATTGGATAATTTCTTATCGTTCCACTAAGATTTCCCCATTATAGTTTTCAACTGCCAATAGATATTCATTGTTTGCATATACCTTATCTATCAAGTTTTCGTATTTCCAATATTTGGTACCCAACTCGTTACCTCTTCTTTGAATTCTGTGTCAGCGATAAAGAGTCATTTAATTTTGACTTCTCACCCTCCTTTTTCAATTTCCTTGTCGATTAAAGGAGGGGTAAGCCAAACATAAATAATAGTAGATTTCTCTGCCACAAGTTGGGCCCTTGAATTGCAAGGGGGATACAACATTTATTCCCTATGTGATTATTAATATGACTATGATGAACCATTGTGACTAATTGACCAACATAAGGTAAGGGAAGTGAAAAGGGAGAGAGACTAAAGCCTAGAACACCGAAGGAATGATAAAACGAATGTCCTTGAGAGGATATAGGGTGTAAAGAACATAACAAAAAGAGTAAAGGAAAAATTCTCATTCGAGGGAAATCCAAGAAGAGACTCCAAGGAGAAAATCCTAACAAGTAAAAGAGAGAGGCCTTGACCAAGCCAAAATCAAAGGAAATAGAAAGATAATTGAGAGAACTGAACACAGTAACACAGAAGCACTTTTAGATTAAAGAAATCCTAGAAGAAAGACTAAAACAAAAGATAAACAAATGAAGAAAAGTATGATGGTCAGAGAGAAAATAGAGGGAACCACCTGGTTTTAGATGAGCGAGTTAAATTTCTTTGAAACTAAAACCATGGCCTCTGTGCCAACCTCTCATACCCTGATCCTAAATTGACCTCTTGGGGAACAACATTTGATGCCTTGGAGAAGGCCAAAGTGCCCATCCCTTGATTTTTATATTTGCTACTTTGATATCTATGGTATCAATATAGAGAGACTCCTTCTTAGATAACCCTTTCACCCATGAAGTTATGCTTGGAAAGAAAGAAAAAATAACATTAAACTATCAATCTTCAACAAGAATCCAATTAATATACAAATGACACTAAACATCTCAATGTGTGGGTTGTGTTTCTTCTCAATATTTTTGTGTTCTTGCTCTAAATTTCCAATCCATGCCATGAAAATAGTTTGGATGAGCACCTTCTCAACAAAATGATGTTTTAAAATGGAGCTAAGCAACATATCAAAAAATAAAACATCAAACATTATGTTGTGATGAAGTTCCTAGTGCACATTGAAGAGAATTGAATACATGCGCCAAGTAGTTGGCTACCTAAACCCCCATCACCTTTTCCCATCACATCCCTTTAAATCTCCATTACTACTTATGACTATCCCTCGGTGTGGGGAGGTTATCCTCCACCACAATTCATGGGCATTGTGATTTGAATGGCTCAATGATATTGTCATTCCACTAAGTGTGTAGAGAGAGATTGGTATATTTACTGTCTTCATTTTCTGATTTATTGATAAGTTTGTTTTCAATCCTTTTCACTTGTTTAACTGTTGAAGTATAAATGTCTTTTAGAAGTGTGTGAATTTTCTCTAGGCCTCCTTCTAGCCTCCATCTGACCTCCAACATATTGAAACTTTTGATGGGGACAAGCCATTCTGTAATGTTTTTGTCATCCCTATTATTAATTGAGAATCCCCTTCAATAATAAGATTTCCAAAGTGACTCTTGATGGCTACCTATACGCAAACTCTAGAGAAAATAACTCTCCATCATCCTTGTTGTCAATTCTTAAGAAGCTTGCATAGATTTTGAGCAGTGATCTATGCACTCCCTAAACACCCACTAAAACTAGTTGGATTAGGGTTTGATTTAGATTTCTTTCAAAATTATTTTTAAGGAATCCCCTAGGAGGAGACTGTTAGGATATTCCGACACATAGGAAATAGTTAAGTACAACTTGGTCTAGTGTAGAGTTAGGTATAGAGTTAGGTAAAGTGTGCTTCTTTACCATTGTACATTTTGTAACTTACAATCCGACGGTCATGATATGTAGTGATCCGATGGTTCATTCTCTCCTCGGTATTATCGACACTTGATCCGTGGCTTGACACCCGATTGGTCCATGAATTCTATTTAAAGCGCATGGAGGGTCATTTGTAGGGTAATCCATGCATGTGAGAAACATATGTAAATTTTCATTCTTTTATTAATAAATTGCCTGAAGTGGCCGCGTTGGCTCAGGCCGTGGACTGTTTCCCTCTTTGAGGGCTTTAACCACGTCAAAATACTGGTGTATTGATCTGCGATCTAGTTGTGAGCGGTGTCCTTTTGGTGTTCTGTCTGAGGAACTTACCTTGTAAATTCCTACATGGTATCAGAGCTATTTGAGGGCCGCGTCCGTTGGTGATCCAAATCTGAAGCCGGTAGAACTGCATCCAACTGCCGTTTCCTAGATTTGCTTTTTCTGACTGCTTTCGGGCCGAGAGGACTGCTCTGTTGTGTTGGGAGCATCTGTTCCAGTGAGGAACCCCTTTCGTTTCACGCGAAAAGGTTTCTGGTAGCCCTAGCTGCGTCATTTTTAAGATCTGGAGGTATACAATGTTTATTTGCAGTTTACTGTTATTTTCTCTCAGCTTATTTCAGTTTCGGTTTATTTAGCTTTTTTTTAATCGGATCTATACCTTTCATTTCTGCGTATGCTCTTTGCCCTGTGACTCTGTGCGATCTGGGCAAATCAAAAACAGAAAGGAAGGATTTTTCTCATGCGTATGCTCTTTTCCCTGCACCTTAGTGTGATCTCGGAAAATCAGAAACATTGAGAAAAATATTTAGTTTTTCGGCCAAAGCTAACTTTGAGCTACAAGGTTCATTTTTGAAAATATTTAGTTTTTTTTCTAAAGCTAACTTCGAGCCATAAGTTTCATTTTCTTTGCATGTCCGTGTTGGGTTTTGTGTTTTTTGTTTTGTAGGGAAAAAGAGCTTTCTCAAAGCAAGCACGCAACCCAAAGCACCCCCCCCCTCTCTCTCTCTCTCTCTCTCAAATTTTTTGTATAGATCAATTGGTTCAAAGCTATTTTAAGAGAGTAGAGGTCTTGGGTTCAAGTCTCCATTTTGTGGGGGCAGACTTTTTCATTTCCGCACATTCCCGCACTTCGTCGGCAACTTCAACAACTTTTTTTCAAAAAGCCATAACTTCTTCATCCGGAAGCCGTTTTCAGAGCTGTTTTTTTTAAAATAGCCTAATTTTTCGAGATCTATCCATTGGAACACTTATTTTTAGCATCTTTAGCTTCAGTTTCCTTTGAAATGGAAATTCAATACCAAGTTACCCTTGACAGCACCAACTACTTCCAATGGTTGGCTTACATTGAGGATTTACTTAGAAGTAAAGGTCTCTACAGAATAGCCTCAGGCCAAGAAAAGAAACCGAAGGATGAAGATAAGGCTGCTAAATGGGAAAATAGGCAAGATCAAGCACGTGGATTGATAGGGATGTCTATTTCTCCAGATCTTAGATTCCATATTGCAGAAATTGATGCTCCTGATGAAGCAATGAAACAAATCAATAAATTTTTTGGGATTAAAAATGAAATTAGAGCCCATCAACTTGAAAATGAGTTGCTTACATTGGACCCTAATAATTTTTCTTGCATTGAATATTTCTTGTCCAAGTTCAAGACCCTTAGATATCTTTTGGAAGGTGTTAAAGTTAAGAAAGAAGATAGTAACCTTATCTATTCCATTCTTACAAAGTTGGGACCAACCTACTCTGTGTTTGTTTCCACCTTCCATTCTACAAGAGAAGCCTTCATTTCTCAAGGAACAGACTACAAGTCCCCTTCCTTTGACTCTTTTTGTGATTCTTTAATAAGAGAACAAGAAAAACTCTTACACCTTGGTCTTCTTAATCTTGGAAACTCTTCCAAGAAAGCGTTAGCCGCCCAGCAGCAACCAAATTCAAAGAATCCTAAGAAGTCATATCCTAAAAAGAATGGGCCTAAACCAAACAAGGGTCCTAAGCAATTCCAGCCCCAAAATGAAAAATCATTTCAACAAAATGATAAGACAAATAAAAACAAAGGGAAGAAGACTGATATACATTGCAATTTTTGTAATCGAGATGGCCACTTAGAATCAAAATGCTTTAAGAAGATGGAAGCCTTGGAAGCAGCAATGAAGAAGCATAACATCCATTTGGGGCAATCTTCAACTTCAACTTCATCTTCAGGAATGGCACTTTCTACATGTGGTTGTCAAGCATCTCGGTCTGGCTATGCATTAAATGTATCTTCTTCTTCTCATTCTCATGAGTGGCTCATTGATTCTGGAGCTTCTTATCACATGGCCAAAAACAAAGCCATGTTTTCTTCTTTAAATGATTGTAACACCAAAAATATATATGTTGGTGATGATAGATCTCTTAATGTTGTAGGGACTGGAACTGTTCATCTAGACAATGGTTAGTTTAATGATGTATTATGTGTTCCAACCTTATCCTGCAACCTTCTATCTTTATATCAGATAACTCATTCAGGTGAAGGTAAAATCGTTGAATTTTCACCTCATGATGTTGTAATCAAGGACTTAAGAGATCCTAAACAGATTTTGGCTACTGGCATTGCTGATGATTCTACAAGGTTGTATAAGTTTCACAACTTTGGGTCATCAAATCTTCCCTCAATATTTGTTGCTCATAATGATGAAGTGAGCAAACTTTGGCATGAGCGATTTGGTCACTTAAACTATCGCTCCCTTCAACATCTATGTAAAGAAAATATGGTGACAAGTCTTCCTATGGTAACTTGCAGAGATGGTGTTTGTTCCAGATGTGTACTCGGAAAACATCATCGGGACAGTTTTGAAAAATGTGCCTCTTGGCACGCCTTAGCCCCTTTACAGCTTGTGCATAGTGATTTATGTGGTCCACTTCCAGTTGTGTCATTCTCTGGCTGCAAGTATTTCTTAACTTTCATTGATGATTTCTCCAGACGCACTTGGGTATACTTTTTAAAACTCAAGAGTGAAGTATTTAACACTTTTTTGGCCTTCAAGGCCTTTGTTGAAAAACAATTTGGACATCATATTCTTAAGTTAAGATCTGATAATGGCGGAGAATATGTTAAAAACACATTCATCAACTATTGCACTGAGAATGGAATTCAAATGCAACATACTATTCCATATACTCCACAACAAAATGGTGTAGCTGAAAGGAAGAATCGCACCTTAAAGGAAATGGCTAGTTGTATGCTACAATCTAAAGGACTTGGTCTTAGTTTTTGGGCAGAAGCAATTAACTGTGCAAATTACATAATAAATCGCACTCCTACTAAGGCTTTAAAGAATATCACTCCAGAAGAAGCATGGAGCTCAATCAAACCAGATGTAAGTCACTTTCGTGTTTTTGGAAGTGAAGCGTGGGCCCATATTCCAGATGAAAATCATAAAGCTTTAGAACCTAAGAGTGAAAAATCTACTTTTGTTGGATATTCTGAAGATGTCAAAGGCTATAGACTTATTCCATTTAAGTCCAAAAATGTTATCATTAGAAGAGATGTAAAATTTGATGAAAATATATCGGCCTGCGAGCCTAGTCCGACAGATGTGCCACCTCTCCCTATCTCTTCTACCTTTGAAAACATTTCTTCTTCAGATGATGAAAGTGAGGATGACAATCCTCCCCCACCATCTCAGGATCCTCCTTCAGCTCCTGAGCTTCCAAAATGGGTTCGTGCTACTCGAGATGCAGCAGGTGATCTTGCCGGTGATCCTACAGATCAGCGATGCACACGTTCTCAGTTCAAGAGAGCCTCTTCTTTACTGGCTCAAGCTCCAGTAAATTATGATCCTGACACCTTTGCAGAAGTTTCTAGCCATCCAGATTGGGAAGCAGCTATGAATGAAGAATATCATTCATTGTTGGCAAATGATACATGGGATCTTGTTCCTCTACCAAAGGGACGAAAACTTGTTAGATGCAAGTGGGTTTATAGAACCAAGTATGGACCAGATGGGAAAGTTGATAAACATAAAGCTCGTCTTGTTGCTAAAGGCTTTTCACAGGTTGAAGGCATTGACTACACTGAAACCTTCTCCCCTGTTGCCAAAATGAACTCTATCCGCCTTGTTCTTTCCCTTGCTGCCTCTTTCAAATGGGAAGTCCATCAGATGGATGTTAAATCTGCCTTCTTGCATGGAGACTTGCATGAGGAAATCTATATGGAACAACCCATTGGCTTCATACAAACAGACTTCAGCCTTGTATGTCGACTTAAGAAATCACTTTATGGTCTCAAGCAAGCTCCTCGGGCTTGGTATGCCAAAATGGATAGCTTTCTTTTAGAATCTGGCTTTTCTAGGTGTCATTCTGACAATACTGTCTACACCAAGAAAGTGGGCAACTCTCTTATCATCCTTGTTCTTTATGTTGATGATCTTATCCTTACTGGTAGTGATCCCAACCTTATAAACCATGTGAAGTCTAGCCTTAAAAGGAAATTTGAAATGACAGACTTAGGACACTTACACTATTTTCTCGGTCTTCAAGTCTTGCAATCCAAGGATGGTATTTCCCTTTCCCAGTCCAAGTATGCTTGTGATATTCTACGTCATTTTCACATGGAAGACTGTAAGCCAGCCCCTTCTCCCTTTCAGTCTGGAGTCAAACTTTCAGTCACTTGCAATTCTCCTGAAGTTGATGCTACCTTATACCGTCAACTTGTAGGAAAACTTTTGTATCTAACCCATACTCGTCCTGACCTTTCCTTTGCTGTTGGCCTTGTTGCTCGGTTCATGCAAAACCCCCGTGAAAGTCATTGGAAAGCAGCTAAAATAATACTTCGTTATGTTCGAGGTACAGTTCAGTTTGGGATTCATTACAGTGCCGAAGCAGCTCCTCTATTGGTTGGTTTCACTGATTCCGATTGGGCTGGTGACCCTGATGATCGGAAGTCTACTGCCGGTTATGTGTTCACTCTTGGTTCAGGACCTATTACATGGGCTTGTAAGAAACAAGCTGCCATTTCTCTTTCATCAGCAGAAGCAGAGTATCGTGGTGCCGTAGAAGCTAGTAAGGAAGCCTTGTGGCTTCGTCAGATCCTGTCAGAGTTTGGCTTTTAGCAGCAGCATCCGACTACACTTTGGTGTGATAATCAAAGTGCCATTCAGCTATGCAAAGATCCAGTCCAACATCAGCGCAGCAAACACATTGAACTGCACATGCACTTCATCAGAAAGCTCATTCATGACCATGTTCTTGAAGTGCAACATTGTTCAACAGATGATCAAGTGGCAGACGTCTTTACAAAGGCTCTCACAGAGGCAAAGTTCACTAAACTTCGATTTCTGGTTGGAGTTCAGGAAGTTGTCACTAAGGGGGGATAGGCTCTAGTGCCTCCTTCCTTCTCCTATTGTGTCATATTTGTAAATCCTTCAATCCTATCCCAAGTTGTTCTTAAGGGGGGATGTTAGGATATTCTGACACATAGGAAATAGTTAAGTACAACTTGGTCTAGTGTAGAGTTAGGTAAAGTGTGCTTCTTTACCATTGTACATTGTGTAACTTACAATCCGACGGTCACGATATGTAGTGATCCGATGGTTCATTCTCTCCTCGGTATTATCGACACTTGATCCGTGGCTTGACACCCGATTGGTCCATGAATTCTATTTAAAGCGCATGGAGGGTCATTTGTAGGGTAATCCGTGCATGTGAGAAACATATGTAAATTTTCATTCTTTTATTAATAAATTGCCTGAAGTGGCCACGTTGGCTCAGGCCGTGGACTATTTCCCTCTTTGAGGGTTTTAACCACGTTAAAATACTGGTGTATTGATCTGCGATCTGGTTGTCAGCGGTGTCCTTTTGGTGTTCTGTCTGATGAACTTACCCTGTAAATTCCTACAGAGACATCCAATGGTTTGGGCGGGAGCATTGAGGGAGGTAAGGAGTAGAAATTAGAGTAGAAAATGCCAAGGGCTTGAAGAAGTGAGGCCTCTTGTGCATTGCAAGTCTAGTCCTAGGTAGACTAGTTTTGTGCAAGAACTAATTCTTTTATATTTTCTCAATTCTTTTCCAAATGAAATCTTTTGAGGTTGAAAGGTGTTCAATGATTCTTCTATTTCTCTCCTACCAATCTCCCATACAATAAATCCTAGAAGCAATTCCCAGTCCTTGTTGATGATTGTATGAGAAAATGTTGTACTCAATTGATTTGATTGTAAAAATATTAGCAGCTTCGCAAAAAAGACTAGAGAAAAACAACAATTGAGTAAAAAATTAGCATCTTTTAAATTATTTTTTTTATATATGAGCAAAGACCCAATACTTAAAATCCCCTTCTTTGTAAATGGTCCCAACTTAAAAATTTTCCATAAGTTAATAGCCATAGAAATAAAAAAACCTTATAGAATTGGCATAAATATAAAGATTGTAAACTTCTAAAGATATACTTAGCAATAGATTTAGGGTTATATTTACCAGTATGTTTGTACCCTCAACACAACTTGTTAAACTCACAAAAACTTTCAAACTTTAAATTTAAACTCGCAAATACTTCCAAACCTTAAACTTCTAAAGATATACTTAAAATCCCCTTCTTTGTAAATGGTCCCAACTTAAAATTTTTCCATAAGTTAATAGCCATAGAAATCAAAAAAACCTTATAAAATTGGCATAAATATAAAGATTGTAAACTTCTAACAATATACTTATTAATAAATTTCAGATTATATTTACCAATATGTTTGTACCCTCACCCCCAAATTGTTAAACTCACAAAAACTTTCAAACTTTAAATTTAAACTCGCAAATACTTCCAAACCTTAAACTTCTAAAGATATACTTAGCAATAGGTACTCGCACATACTTCCAAAACTTAATATTTACATCGTATAAATATTATTAAACTCATACAAACTTTCAAATTTTAAATTTGAACGGGCACATACTTCCAAAACCTTAAAATTTACATCCTATAAAGATTAAAATGTAAAATATTACTCTATTCTAAATATAGATGATGATAAATACAGTCATGTACATTCATCTTTCCTCAATTTTCTCATTTTTGCTAGTATTGTTGCAGGGATGGATTTCATGGCTGATTAATATTTAAAACATCACTATAGATTTTATTTCTAATTCATAAAATGCTTAAATATCCGTAAAAGAGGTTCATTTTTCATTCTTTTAAACTATGATTTATAAACTCACTCATTCATTTTTTTAAAATCATCTTACCTGGAAGCGATTTCCTATTGCTGGGATTAGTAACTTTCCGTTTCCAAAATACAACCAACCCAAGCAAGGCCACCGCAACAACCGCACCACCGATGCTCAATCCCAACACTTTGGGGAGACTTTTTCCTGCAGCGAACAATAATTGGCATCACTATACTGAATTAGCAAAGGCTTTTCAGATTTTCCTAGTGATCTAAATATGTATGACAATATTACCTTGTGTTGGCCTCGATGCTGGTATAGAAGGACCACTTTTATTTCCACTTCCATTTACGGCTTTGAACAGAGGCACACCATCATTGTAAAACTTGTAGCTGTCATAACGAATTAGACAGTTATCGAAGAAGGCGAATCCTTGGCTGGTACCAGCTGGGCAGGAGCCCAAATAATCGAACGTAATGTTTAGGCACTGACTACACCGAGTCATATTAGGTATTCTCCAACATTCAGCCAGAGAATAAACCCCATGATCACTCAGTACACTGTAACCCAGAGAACTGGACACAGCATTATCGATAAGCCTCTGCAAAAGAGAGGCAGTTTCCAATCCATGACACCCTTTGCCTCTGTGCCGTTTACTTTAATGTTATTGCACAACGCAAAGATCCAAAACGCATCCAGTGAGAAGCTGGACGTGGCATATTCCAAAATGCATCCACTGAGAAGAACTCTTCCGTAACTGAGACTTCCATTACAATAAAAATCTAAATACTCTGTAGCTTTTGAAACGCATCCCCGACAAGTAGAGGCATTCAGATCTCCCCTGCACTGAGCAAAACCAAACATCTTATCTCCATTCTCTCCATAACTGAAATCACTGTAGCCCGTCTTGTTAACATTGTCAAGCACTGAATTGATAACCACCTTCAAGTTCCTTTGCAGAGCACTTCCATTCGTGATACTATCGTTACTGCAATGGTGTGCCCGGTAAACTGTAGGACTATCGGGCGGAGGTAATGAGTGTATGAAATCGAAAGTTAATGGTAATGTTAGTAGAAAGAGCATTAAGGAGACAGAGAATTTGGGTTTCGCAGTGAAAATGAAGTGAATCATTTCCGCTGTGTAATTACAGACCATGTTGGAGGAAGTGGCCATTCTGTAATTGGAATCAATCTGCGGAAAACTTGAAAGATTGTCAGAGCCGCCTTTCTTTTATGAAGATGGGTCCGGTCGAAAGGGAAGAGAAGATTGGAGTACCGTGTTGAAACGGTTACGGTTTCTTTTACGAAGAAGGGTAAGGCTCGGCAGGCCCATGGGCTCTTTGCTGGTTCGATCAAACAATTTTCGAGGAGATCAGGTTCAAATGGAAGAGAAGATTAGACTGCCGTGTTGAAGCGGTTAACCCTAGATGAGAGTTTCTTGAAGGTTCGATGTGGATAAGATATTGGGACATGTTTGAAAAGAATATTTCAATGTGAGGTTGACAATTTTTGTTCATTTGTAATTCATAACTTTGAATGATCAAAGAACGCGGTTTCTTTCAGTCCTGATGGAGCTAGGTGAGGTTGATCTTTTTTGTTGATAATTTTGAATGATCAAATAACGTTCCCTTCAATCCTTATGGACCTAGGTTTAACGTAGTGTAAGTTAAGAATGGGTGAAGCTTATTTATTTATAAGCAAATATAAATATAATAATTGGGTTGATAATTTTTGTTCATGTGTGGTAGATGTTTTTGAATGATGAAAGAACGTTCCTTTCAATCCTTATGGACGTAGGTTTACCGTACTGTAAGTTAAGATTGGTTTAAATATATTTATTTATAAGTAAATATAAATATAATAATTGGGATTTTTTAAAATCTTTATTCATAAGGTTAAAAAATGAGAATAAATATTAGTTTGTTGAATATATAATGATAATGTGTTTATATAAAAAAATATAAGTAAAATAGTGTAGTTATATAAATTAAATGATTGGTAAATGTTAATAGATATATATTTATGATAGGGATCAAAATACTTATTTATGATATATATAGTTAATAGGCATGTTATTTTAGAATAGGGATGCCTGAATTTTAGTTGACAATATTTGCTATAATTAGAAACAAAAATAAATATGAAGATGTGGTAAAAATATTTCACTTTCACTACTAGACATAAATACAATATCTATATTTTCATATGAAGTAACATAATTTTATACCAACATTAAAGAGACATAAGATAATTAAAAATAAAGATAAAAAATATTATATTTTCACTTTTGAGAATGATGATGCATAATTACTATGCTTTCTATAAATGTTTGACTAATATTTATGTTAACTAATTTATTTCAATACCAATTTAGAGAGAAAAAATTATATATATCCCAAGGGATAATTCGAGGTTGTGTGTACCAGGCTAGTTCCACATGTATATCCTCTTAAGAGTTTACAAAGCTCGAAGTCAATACAACAATATGTATCAAGATATTATAACTCAACATGTCGCTAGCGGGGTTTTGAGCTAAAGATAACAATAATTCCACTAAACCACCCAAGATAACCCCAATTAACTATCTATATATATATAGATATAGATATAGATATATATTCAAAGAAAAGAAGTAATTGAAACTAAAAACAATTAATTAGTTTATAATAAGAAAGAGATGTGTAATTCAATAAAATGAATATTTGACATAATAATAATAATAATAATGCTATAGGTTATAAATAAAATATTTAAAAATATATTAATAACTGAAAAACATTTTAATGTGAACAATGTGATCCATAAATAAAATATTTCAATAAACATGTTAATAAAATATTTGAATGTTATCTGTATATTATATATGGTTAAAAAAGAAAACGGATATTGTATAAAGCAACTCAAAAAATAACCTCTTAATAGGCAGATTTTATAGCCAAATATGAGAGTTGTGTATTTCCTTGTTTTCCAAACTTTGAGTTGACACATGTTCTTTTTAAAATTAAAATAAAATATTCTCTAAATGAAAACACAATGTCGGCCATAATAAAAAAATGAAAATCATATTTGATTAGTTTTAATTAAAAGCATAAAAGACAATAATCTCACTCTTATCCTCTTATATGAGTTCATTGTTGATATTACAACCAAGTATAAAGGATATGTAATAAGAATATTTCACTCTCATTGTCTGCCATAAATAAAATATTTTGATGTTTATGTTAAGTAACATAATTTATATCAATTTTACATGGAGATTAGTATAGATTGATCTTACTATGATTTTATGAAGGGCTAAAAGGATCAAATCTCAAAATGCACACCTCAAGAGATTTGATCCCTCTTTTCTCTTGGTAAAACTATCAATAAGATAGATATACTCTTTCTCTCGTTATGAAATTGCACTTTTGAACAATTAAATAGATACAACTCCTTGAAACTCAAAATGCCAAAAAAAACTTTATTAAATTTTAAACAAAATTATCCCAAAAAATATACATCAAAAAAAAAGCTAAAATGTAAACTAGCACTAACAATTAGGTTTCACGAGTATATATATTTAGCTACAAATACCATTCCTAACCTTTAATCTATAAATTTCCATATAACATAAATAGTTTTGGATCCTTTTATTTCTTTCTAGTATTTTTTTAGACAAAGTTCACAACCAAGTTTACATAAATGTGGATATCATCAACAGGTTGGAACAAAGGAATCTTACGACACATTCCTAAGTTGTCGTAAAAAAAATCAGAGTGTGGTGTTGAAATAGCTCTTTCTATACATAGTCTTTGGATGGGGGGTTTGAGATTGAGGATTGAAAGTAAAGTATTGCACATTAAGTATTATTGACCTACAATTTTTGGGATGCAAGGAAATACGTCAAAAGTTGTGGCAAATGTTAGAGAATGGGCCGACTTATACATAATTACAATAGGTCACTTCAACCTCATATTTTGGTATGCAAAGAAATACGTCAAAAGTTGTGGCAAATGTTAGAGAATGGGCCGACTTATACATAATTACAATATGTCACTTCAACCTCATATTTTGGTGGATCCATTCGAAAAGTGGATCTTTAATTTGGTAGGGCCATAATTACAATATGTCACTTCCATTCGAAAAATATGTGGATCCATTCAAAAAGTGGATCTTTAATTTGGTAGGGAAAGAGCTAACCAGCCATATATTGGGTATTTAATGCCCTCAGAGCAGCACGAGACTTAACGCGATAACACGGGAGCGGGCAAATTCGGCATTAAATAATATTTGCCCGCTCGCGTGTTATCGGGCTAAGTGGCGTGCTGCTCTGAGGGCATTAAATACCCAATATATGGCTGGTTAGCTCCAACCATTTGGTAGGGCCAATGTATGTGACTTCAACCTCATATTTTGGTGGATCCATTCGAAAAGTGGATCTTTAATTTGGTAGAGCCAATCAATTCCCCATAAAAGTAGAAGGTGTAAGTTCTACTGTGCACAAACTATATAACAAAGTGGGTTGAACTAAAGACTCTTCATAAAGATACAAAGGAAGCAATGGTTAATTTCCTATACTCGTCTTTTCTTTTTTTTTATTATTTATGGAGTCCTTAAGAAGTCATTACCCATCAAGGACATTGTTCACTTCTCAACTCATCTACTAGCTTATTTTCTCTAGAAATAAAAATACAATTTTCTTTTCTAATTATTTTATCATAACTTATTTTCTCTAGAAATAAAAATACACTTTTTTTTTCTAATTATTTTATTAAAATAGCTATTTTATTAAAGTATGTAGTAAATAATTAAGATAATTTGATTTACCAAATAAATTTTAATTTAATACAAAATCTTCTTATTTCAAACATGGAGTATGGTTAAAAAATAAAATAATTTATTTATGTAAAAACATATAATCATCTTAAAAATATAATGAATAATTATAAAATCCCTAATGGGGTGATGAACGAAGAGACCGGGGATCATGAGGTGGCATTTAATCCTCTCCCACACGATGACTAAATGTAGAGGCATCTTGAAGAAGTTAGTTTGGGCAGGTGGAATAAGAAGTTTTATGAACAAATTGTGGTTATTTGTGTTGTCTGGTTCGTTGTGGTTTATGATAGTTGGTGTCAAAGAATGAGAAGACCAATGTTGGTGGGGATTTTCATACATGGAGCGCAAGGTGGCTATCTATCACAACCCTACCTTGCCCTTCGTTCTATGAGTTCAAAGACGAGTAATAATTAAGATGCTAATGGATTTAATTATGCCAAAGAGGTGGTGTGAGCGGTAATCATTTGGGACCCTGGTTAATTTTGGGTAGTCCTGGTTGTGGGCGAGCTTCTAAAATTGGGGTAAGTGCTTCATCATGTTGGGTGAGCCGCATCTGTGTCAATTTCTGATGATTCTTCACTCTCTAGGGTTCACGTAAAATTTTCTTGCATCATTCCTCATTTTTTTCTACTTTGGTATGGTTGTGTCTCTATAGTGGTGTATAGAGTATGGTGGGGATTGGTTCGGGTGGTGGAAAAGGTTGGTGGCTGTTTAATTGTGGTTGTACCCTCAACTTCGGTAGCCCTTTGTATCTGGTAGGGCAGTGAGGTGGTGGGTTTGTAGTTCATGGAGACAATGGGATTTCAATTTCGGAAGTAAGGGCAGAGAGTCTCATGCAGGTGAGAGGCGTCGATAGTAGTCCAGGCTTGTGGCGTTGATGGTGGTGGTTTGGATTTGTCGAGAGGGGTTGTTGGCTCAACTCAACTTGGTGGCCGAAAGGTGGTCAAACTTGCATTAAGGGGTATCCCATGGTTTGGAAGTCCTTCATTGGAGTTGGCTCGTAGTTGGCGAGGAGTACTGGGACTTCCATAATTTCATCCATCTTGATAGTGGGACAAGTGGTTTGGGCTTGTTGAGGGGGTTGTGTTCGGGGCGAGTAGGAGCATAATGCAATTCCAACATGGAAGAGCTCGAAGAGGCATTGGTCCTTGCAGTCATGGCATAACACATCGAGTGGAGTTGTAATATTATCGAGTAGAGGTGGAGAAGCAACATGTTATCTCACTTGGGTGAGTGGAATTACTTCCACCCTTTGATTCCTCAGAAGCATAGATAAACTAGGTTACAACATTGGTGGAGAAGTTGGCCCATGACCATCATGATGATTGCAATGAGGCCATTTCTTTTATGAACGACCTCCAACACAATCAATGGCATATGATGGATTGCTTGGTTTCCCTTCATTGAGAAAAAAGAGGCTTCATGATTGGTTGTATTGCTTGAAGGCCAAATGGACCACATGGACACACATGTTCATGAGGTCTTTCGCCTTCCACATGGCAATGGTCCAGACAACCCAACTCTACACAATATTGATCACTAAGGATGACTATAGGTTGCATTTTGATACTTGGGTTTTTTTGGTTAATTTGAGAAAACTATGTGTGGTCCTCTAGCTTCTTTTTGTTTTTATCAGTATCTTTTTGTCATTACCACTTGGCCAATAAGTATGATAGAAATGCAACTGATAGAGTTTTGAAACTACGCTCCTCATAATGTAACTATTTTCTGAATTTATAGAATATTTAGACTTAATGTATATATGAATGTGAAGATATTGAGAAAAAAACACATACATAAAGATATATTTTTATATTTTCTATTTTTATTTTTATTTTCTTATAATAAAAATAAAACATTAAAATAATTAGAAAATGAATGTAATATAATTATTTGTATATATTTTCTTATATTAAAAATAATAACATTAAATAATTAAAAAATAAAGAGAATTAATAAATTAAATTTGTTAAAATTTATCTTGGTAAATAATCCATAATATTAGAGAGAGAAAATTAATATTTTTATTAATTATATAGATATTATATATTATTTTAAATTATATTAAATTAATTATATTAGGAGCTCATGAGGCATAAAATAGATGGTGATGGGATGAGATGAACAACTAAGTCACTTTGTGATGTGAAGGTCATAGGTTCAAAACTCCATGGGAAAAAAATATAGTTGTGTTAAAGGATGGTGTGATCCCCGAGTGATTTTGATGGCTTAGATGCCCTTGGGTTGCAATTTCTCAAGACAAAGGTCAAGTTTGTATATATCAACTAAGACAACTTGACAAGCAAAAAAAGTTTAATTATATTATAATTTACTTAATCACGGCTTTATCAAGTATTAAATATTTTGAGGTGCAAACTTCTTTTAGAGTGCAAAAAATTTAAAAAAGATTTCTATCTCAAGGGATTTGAGATTCCCTCTTAGGTATTGATATAGCCATGGTTAAGATAAATGTATATTGACTCTCCTTCTATCTTTATGTATGTCTTCATTGTTTAAATTACATCTTTGAATATATATATATATATATATATATATATATATATATATATATATATATATATATATATATATATATATATATATATATATATAGATATATAGATATATATACACACCTTGAAAATTGCCTTGGGAAGTTAGATTATGTAAACTACACAGCTTAAACTTGCAAGTCCACAAAATATTTCCTAGATGTGAGAAAAAATTATCCAAAAAATATATGTAAGAAACAACCAAAATGTAGAATAAGAGGACTACTTGAAATGTTTTACCTATGAGAATTTTAATTTTTTTAATTTTTTATATAATATATACATACTTAAATCTTATGGGTATATACATACTTAAGTCTTATTATTCTATATTTTGGTTTTCACGTATAATTTTTGGGATAATTCTTTTTATATTCCAACAAATTTTTATTGGAATTGCAAGTTTAAGTCAACACAATCCAAGTACCCAAGTCAATTTTCAGGGAGTTGTATCTGTTTATTGATAAATGCAATTATATATATATATATATATAGAGAGAGAGAGAGAGAGAGAGATTTTTAAGTTTTTGGCTTTAAGATAGGATTCCATCTCAAGAGATTTGATCCCTACTAGAATTTCATAGATTCATGGTTAAGATGCTACATTGGTGGGTAAAACAATTCAAATAGTCTCACTATTTTACATTTTGGCTTGAAATGGCTTGAAATTCAACAAATCAAAGGTTTGTTGGAATTATAAGTTTAAACTATGTAGTCTACACAATTCAAGTGCCCAAGGATATTTTCAAAGCATAAAATTCATTTATATATTAAGCAATGAAATATTAAACATGGTGTGTGTATGTGCACGTGTGTAACTAGTATAGTTCCATCTTAACCACTATCTATGAGGCATCAAGAGAGATCACTCTTTGGAGGTGCTGACATTTTTTCAAGTTTTACACTTCAAAAGAGGTTTGCATCTCAAAAGATTTGATCCTTTGGGCATTGGCTAGGACCAAGGTTAAGGTGTATCTTTTAATCATCAATAATTATTAGATAGATTTAGGGATTTAATTTCTTTAGAATATTCTAAAATATTCTTAGTAGTATTCACAAATCAATGGTTGAAATTTATCTCCAAATTAGTTATGCTTTTTTGCCCTTTTAATTAAATTGATTAAATAACACTGCCATATAAATTAAATGGTTGATAAATGTTGATAAACATCAATCCATGATAAACATCAAAACACTAACTTCATGATACATCTCACATTTCCCAAGATTAAAAAGGATAAAACAAGTTAACTAAATTATAACATTATTATTATTATTATTATTATTATTATTATTATTATTATTATTAAAATAATCATAAATTAGACATATGTAGTTTTCAAAGAGCATCCAACAAGATTCTTAAGCATAGAGATTCACCCCTATTTTATAACGGAGATTGGAAAAATAAAAAAATGCCATATGAATAACCTTCAAATGAAATGAGTTATGATTTTTTGTGCATACCGTATCAATAAGCCATGGCATTGACCCATGATATTGTAACAAAGCCTATTCATAGATTAAGAATTTTTATGGTAAAGTGGGGGTAAATCTCTATAGCTAGAAATCTTGTTAGATATTTTTTAAAAATGTTTATAAGATTAAGCTATATATTAATTCTTTTTATAACTAATAATAATATTAGCCATTTAAAATAAAGTCAAAATTTAATTAATTTAAGTCTATCAATGTTTACCAACATTTAATTTATATTAATACAATAATATATAAGTTAAACATAACTATATTTAATAACCTATAACATAAATTTTAATTATATTAATTAGATTTATCTAGTGTAGTTGAAACAAATGATTAAAATTCTCTGACATTCTTATGAATAACATATTGAAATTTGATTTAATGACTTAGAAACACATTTATTAATATAATTATGAATAATAAAAATACAACCATTCATATAAATACAACGAGATTATATATATATATAAAATAACGAATAATTATACCCTTTAAATTATTCCAGTTTTAATAAATAAAATAATTTTGAGTATTAGATCATTGATAATATAACATGGATATCCTACCATATAATGTATTCATAACATAATTATCAGATTGTTTTAATATATCAATGGATAGGTTAGAAATTAAATCTAGTACAATGTATTATATAGGTTTATAGTGATTCGATTATAATTAATATATTGTGCATTACTTATAATTATATAATTAATAATTGAATTAAAATATTTAAAAATTATATATTTAAAATTTAATCTAATATATTATGGTAATATATTTTATTATTTGTTAATTGGGGTCATTTAGGAAGGTTGGATAGAATGTTTATTATTTTTGTATAATTGCAATGACTATTTATTTATAAATGTTGGTATTGCTTATGAATATTGTTTTATTCACTTTCAGCTTTTGAACTAAGAAAATGTCTGGTATAGATAGATAGATAATTAATTAATCTCTTAAGAATCATTTTATAATTGAATAGGCGAGATGTTATTAAGTAATAATATTACATTAAATAATAATAATATTAATATGTATTTAATTAAAAAGAAAAAATAAGTAATGGATTAAATTAAGATTTGATATATGTGTCTGTGAAGGCATTAATTAAAAAAAGAGACATTATTGATATGTAATTATGCTATTTATTTTAGAGTAGGGCTTTTAATGTTTCAATTTGATTATTAATAATTATTAAGTGGATGGATGATAGACATTTAAGCTTTAAATAATGTTTTAAAATATTTTTAACATATATAGTGTTTATCAGTTGTTTAATTTATATAATTACACTAATTATTAGTCATGTATGGCAGTGACTATAGAATTGACTTTGCATTTTTTTGCTGTGTTTTTTCCAATTTTAACCAAAGTTTCATGTAAACTTTGAATATTTCTATTTTCTGTAAATTCAAAAATAGTTTTGCAATTTTAAACAAAGTTTCATGAAAACTTTGAATATTTCTATTTTCTGTAAATTCAAAAATAATTTTGCAATTTTATGGAAATTTTATTTCTAACTTTCAGTTGGTTAAGGGAGCTTTAATGGACATAATTCCTTTTCTATTGGTTGAGTGTGTTAGCTACCTATACCAATAGGTTTCATATTTCATGATTGGCAAAGAAAGTTCCAAATATGCTCTGCTTTGATGATGCAAAGATCCCATATTTCCAAGAGAAGACAATGTGTGTATATAGCTTGATGTGGACTCAATTTTGATGGATGGTCCAACAGCCTAATTTGGATCCTGCCATGTTTCAATTTTCTGCTGTAGAATAGAGAAAGAAGTCTGTCCAAACTGTTTAATCTTGGCAGAACAGTAGCTTAGGTAGAGAATTAAGGTTCCCAACTGCTTAATTTGGGACCTTGGAAGCAATAAGGGTAGTTCTAGATAGAAAATCAAAAGAAAAAGCCAAGAGAAAAGAAAAGGCAAATAAGGGTCTGCAAGTCTAAGTGCACCCTCCAAGAAGAAACAAAAAATGCTAGGCAAGTAGATGGGTAGGCAGATGGGGTTGCAGAAGTGTCATTCCTTACAATTGAATGTGTGCTAACCTATTCACAAAGGAAAATCAATGGATTGAGAAGGTCTTCTTCTCCATCATGTTGCAGCAAAGCAAAGAAGCATGACTAACTTCCTTTTCCCCCTTTTTCACCTTCATTACTAACATCCCTTCATCAGTTGTGTTCATGGAAGAATTTGAGGTTTTATAGTGGTTCTTATTCCTTTAAAAGCCACATTTCTTGTCTAAAATTCTTTTCATTTTGATCTACTCCCTAAACTAAGTGATTTTCAAATAAACTTAGTGATATCACTCCTCATTCACCTTTTCCATCCATATTAACCCCTGACTTCTACTATCTAAATCCCCTATGTTACCCTTTCCCTACTATTAGAACACTATGGTGTATAAACCCCAAGCATTGTATAAGTATCCCTCCCCTTGGCATTATAGCCATATGTTCACTGTTAGGGATTAAATTGGCATCTGGTCAGTTTAAGAAACCTAAACCTTACCCCTTTTTCCCCTTCTGAAGCCATTTGACCCATTAAGCCCTTCATTTGCTAAGAAACCTTGTGAAAAACCCATCTCCACCCCTAACCCGCTTCATTTGCAAAAAACATATAAAAACCCACTTTTTCCCGTTTACCCAAAGTTTGGCGCTATGCGCATTTTTTATAAAAAACATTGAAAACCATGGAAATCCGCCAAATTTCCAAAGTCCCCGCCGGGCACAGATCTCGAACAAAATATTATTTTATTCCCGCCCTCCGTCCGTATCGTTCGGCCACCTCAGCAATCCGTCGACCGTCGGATCGGGCCCTTTTGATCCGACGGCCCTCGTGCATATCGGACCGGCCCCGACGTCCGAAAGATACCTTCCGATATCTGTCAGAGGGTGACGTCAGGCCTCTGCCATGCGTCACCCCCACAGCGTATCGGAGGTACATCTGACATTTCCGCCTCCGTATCATAAGCGGTGCGATATGAAACCGCTAACCACTCCCGGTTTTGGTTGATCCGCCCTGCCTGCGTCACCTGCCTACGTCACCGCCGTGTCAGCGCCCCGTCCGCCAGTTGACCCCACCTGATGACGTCATGCTGACGTCATCCAAAAAAAGCGCCAAAGTCCCGAAAAAACCATATTTTGGCCGAAATGTCGCGTTTTTTGCACTTTTTGCAAAAAACGCTGTTGTATCCTCTGCATGAATTTCACGTCCGAGCCTTCGCCAACCTGCTGAATTCAACCTGAAGACCGCTGGCGTGCCATTTCCACCTGCATTCGTGACCATTGTTCTCTGTATACCAGGTATTTATCCCAGTGAATCCTTCCTGCACCTGTTTCGTCTGTGAATTGCCATAAGAAAGCTTAAAACACTGAGAAACATATAATTCACCAGCAAATCCCCTGTGCCTGGTCCTCATTTGCACCTACAACGTCGAAATTCACCAGCTAAGCCTCGTTTTCCCGAGTTTCTATAAAAACTGCATTCTGTTCGCGCAATCGCGAACTGGTAACCCAAACTATACCAAATTTGCTGTAAAAGAGAGATTAAGGCCAGACATTTGCCTTATTCATGTTTTAAGCAGTATTTCAATTGCTGCAATTCACCTTTTGTCCTCTGTTCCTGAGTAATTCACCTTCTGTTCAAAGAAAACCTTTTGGTGTTGCTCTGCACAGTAACACTAGTCCATAAACTATAGAATCTTAAAAGGAAATCATGGATCCACCAGTAGCTCCTGTAGCATTAAACATTGCTCCATTAAATGCCCCTCAGAGAGAATTGGAGTGGCAACCCCTAGCAGACCTGGACTATCAAATCTCAGAAGAAATGCTGATGCACAGCAAGTTTCACATCCACTTATTGAATGAGTTAAAGGCTAAACATGAGAGTGGAACAGATGTACTGGGCATATGGGACTCCTTTCTGCCTATTTTTAAGCTCCCTCAGGTCAAATAGTTCCCTGACCTCATTCACCTATGTGCCGAATGTTATGACCCTACTCAGAGGGCTGTGCTTGACCCTTCAGGCTCAGTCGTTTTCTATATCACCCCTGAAGCTATCAAAGAGATGCTGCACTTCAGGACTCAGAAGAAGCTAGTTCCTTTATCACTGATAGACTTGATAAACCAAGGAGCTAGATTGACAGATGCTCAGGTCACCAAACTCAATCAGCTATACATTGACTCTGACGCTGTGAAGAACCCTCCCATTTGTCATGTATATCTCAACCAACTGGGCAGAGACCTTGCAGATATGATTAGTCCCATTTTAGGTTATAATTCAATTGAACATATTGATGAAACTGTGCTGGTGATGATGCTTATGTTTGCTCCTGGCAAGTCTCCTATCTGCTATGACTATGCCACCTACATATCAGACAAAATACATGAGCAATTGATGAACTTGTCAAGAGAAAGGGTGTTCAGATACACCTCTTACATCTACCACTTAATCCTATATTATCAATATGAAAAGTTTTCTTTTGTTGTGAAAAGAGAGGATGCCCAAGGCAATCCAAGGTCAGTGGTTTATTGGTCCTCTGTCTTCCATCACAGAGCTCACTCTCCATATACTTACTGTGAGTTCATAGATCTCTTCATCCACCCAGCCATGTCTCTGTTGATGAGCTCGCCTCCTCCAAGACTAACTGATGATATGCAAAGGATACTTCAGTTGTCTAAATTATACAGCATTGGGGACTGGTACTTCTACCAGAACCACACAGTTATAAGGATATATGGGTGTGAGTTGCCCCCATACAGATTGCCCAAATATGTGCCCATGAGACTATTTGCCCTGGAATACTTCAGGCAATTTGGAAATGCTGATGTGCTACACTTTTCAGGCAGGGGCAAGAAAGCACAGCTCAAGGTCAGGAACCAATTAGGCCACTTTGTCTACAACAAAAGGGAGGAAGGTTGGAAAGAGGCAGATAGAATGTTAGAATCCCTTGGCCTGCAAACCAGTTTCCTTTGGAAACCTTATGACCCCAATCACTTCATAACTTTAAGAAGGGTCAAGTATAGGTTGTCTGGTTATGATCATGTAAGGATTCCTCATATAGAAAAGTATGCAAATCAAGTGAAATGGAGGAGGGGAACCTTAGAGGAGCCTCTCACACAAGAAGAGTTAAATCAGAGAGCTCTAAGAAATCTGAAAAAGATGGCTGACCTAGAACTTTGTCCACAGGTGTTCAATCTTCCAAGCAGTCAAGAGGGAGCAGCTGCCTCTTCCTCCACAGCAGATCAGCAAAAAGCCAAAGCTATTGGGCAAATCTCTACCAAAGGCAAGGAAAAGGAAATGGAACTAGAACAGCCACCTCATGAGGAGGTGCAGCTGCACAGGCAGCATTACAAGCAGCATTACAGCAAAAGGAAGGAGGTCAAACATCTCAGCCTCCTCCAGAAATAATTAATCTTGAGGAGCCTCCTCAAACTACTGCTCCTCCCACTCAGCAAACAGACCAGGTAGCACCTTCTACATCAACACCAGCGCCAACAACAGAGGAGGCTCGAAGCCTGGATATGCAGAAGCTCAAGAATGAAATCCAAGCCCTGGAAGCCCAAATGGCAGAATTAAAAGAGGCTAGGGAAAATTTGGTCAAGTTGAACGAAAGATATGACAAATCCAAGCAGACTGTAGCAGAAAAGGGCAGGGAAATAAAAGCCCTTAAAGATAAGATAAAAGAGCTGGAGAAGGAGCTCACACTTGATAAAGTGACAACTGAGCTCAAGACAGTCCTATGGGCCAACATTGGCCAATCCATAACTGATCAATGGAAATACATTGAGACAATTCATGAGCAAATAGAGTTCATAGGAAAAGCACACAGAGAAATCCAAAGATCAACGACCTCTCTAGGCAATATGCCTGAAGTTGCCAACAGGATGATCAATGTGCTTAATAATAGAACAAGTGCTCAGTTAGCAACTATGGGAATCTCCAACAGGACTGAGACTATTTTGTTGATAAAGAGGGTCCTAACACTGAGAAGCCTAGTGCAGACACTAGAGAGAAGGACCCAGGATATACAGACCGAGGTCAATAGATTCATGGACAAATTTGTGGCATTGCAAAACAGAGGCCTCCCTGGCTTACTGAACAGCGCAGGAAGGCTACTTACACATGAGCAGTATGCCAAGAGGGTCAACACATTCGCCACAAATCAGATCACTGAAAGGCCCAGCACCTCAGAGGAAACAGGGCCAGCTACAGGACAAAGTCTCTACAACAAGGTAGAGAATTTATTCTTTATAATGAATGAAATTAAACATCTATTTGAAGTGCCTCCAAACTTCTACAAATACACAGAGGCAGATGAGACTTTGGATGCAATTCTTAGACATCAATTGCCCACACAGGAATACTGGACCAAAATGATACAGCTGATATTGTAAGCCAGAGCTTGTAAATCAAGCCTTTTTGTTCAAATTCATAAGTGGTCATGCACAGGAAAACTTAATAAAATCAGCATGCAAAAAAAGGGAAGGGCTGAGCCAACTCAGCAGATCATATTCGGCCAACAAAGCAAGATTTACAGCTAACAGGTAACAGGGCCGAGAAGCTACAGCACGATAGCCATAAATGCACATTTCCAGCATTAAAGCAGAACGTTCAGACCGACTTAGTGGCCTCCAAAGGTCAAAGTATCTCCTCACAGATATAAGGAGCATTTATTTTGTATTCAATGATGTAATAACTTTCTTATCTACTATCTTGAAAAGTTGGTGAACGTATTCATTTCTCAGATGACTCAATGCTTCAGATATTTTGTATGAGCGTTTGTATATATTCCCCCTCGCATAAGTTTGCAGGGGTTGTTGTTGATTTCTCTTCAAGAGTTCTTTTGCTGTAAATTTTCAGAGTTTAATACAAAGGCCGATGGAATTTCCAAAGTCTGTGTTGTCTGAGGGGTTGTGATGCGATTGCTGTGTGCTACAGGATTCCTGCGTGTTTTCATGGCTCAATAAGTTTCCTTGAACTTTCGTTATGTTGTTTCTGTTTATTTTCTCATAACTCATCCATGTTCTAGATCTCACAATTAATGGCAGAGAAAAAGACTAATTCCAGGATTTATTCATAGAATACCCTGAATTCAATCTATGCTATTATAAATGTTTCTCTCGGTTATGGTCATAAAGGTGTAATTCTTAATTGCTGCACCTCTACACTGTATCTTTCACAGTGATTATTGTTTTAGGAATTCAAATCTGCTCCTTTACAATACATCTCTTTCTCACAACCAAGCTTAGTGGAAAATTCTTAATTGCTTTTCACTGGTTAAACACACTTCATCATTATAATATCAAGTTTGTTTCATGAGATATTCAAAAGGCCCTGCAGTTTCAGCAATCCCAATCTACCTCTCAAACAACCAGTAACCAAAGACTCCATTGCCCAATGGACTAAAATTATCTGAAAGTTTCCACCTTAGATACAGAAGACATCCCTCAACCAAAACATAAAACCAAAACCCTGAACATCATAGCTAGTCTAAAATACTATCAGAATAGAGACAAATCATAAAGAGAGAGCCCTCTCTGATTACAGTTTGGCTAGGAGCTGTAATCCAAAGGTTGGTTAGTGGTTACCCCGGCCGTATTCCCTTGGGAGTCAAAGGGAACAACCTGAGTGTTAACAGAGTGAGCTCTAATGGACATAATTCCCTTAATAATTCCTTTTTGATTGGTTGAGTGAGCTCTAATGGATATAATTCCCTTAGTGGAAAGCCTTTTATTTTCCATCTTTGTGCCTGACAAATAATTTGATTTAAAAAAAAAAAAAAAACAAAGCTGAGTGGCTATTATTTCTACCCATGCTCTAACATTGACATTGTTATGCTCTTACCAATATTGAAGCAAAAGATACATTGTCCGCTAAAAAATTATATCACATTTGCAGAATAAAGAGAAGCAAATAATGTCTTACCAATTAAAATGAATTTAATTGGAATAAATATCTTTCCAAACTGTTGTGTGTTTTATTGTCATAGACAATGGTCTGTGATAATACTTCTTGTGCGAAGTTTTGCTGGTATGGATCTAACATTGACATTATTATGCTCTTACCAATATTGAAGCAAAACATCGATACATTGTGGGCTAAAAATTATATCACATTTGCAGAGTAAAGTGAAGCAAATAATGTCTTACCAATTAAAATGAATTTAAAAAAAATAAATATCTTTCCAAACTGTTGTGTGTTTTATTGTCATAGACAATGGTCTGTGATAATACTTCTTGTGCGAAGTTTCGCTGGTATGGATCTAACATTGACATTGTTATGCTCTTACCAATATTATTGTCGATGGAGACAAAACATTGATACATTGTGGGCTAAAAATTATATCACATTTGCAATAATGTCTTACCAATTAAAATGAATTTAAAAAAATTAAATATCTTTCCAAACTGTTATGTGTTTTATTGTCATAGACAATGGTTTGTGATAATACTTCTTGTGCGAAGTTTTTCTTGTATGGAACTTTCCATGTGCAGAAAGCTCCGCACAAGCAAAGATCCACACACCGCAAAATGAACTCCCATATACTGTATGCCTGTCACTTGTTATCGCTTATCACATCTTAAGTTTCGGGTTACATAAGCATTGTTTAAAAATTCCCCTGTTAACTGTCCATGGCATGTCGTAAAAAATTCCCCTGTTAACTGTCCATGGCATGTCGTAAAAGTTTGGGGTTACATATGCAATGTTTAAAAATTCCCTAAAATTCCCCTGTTAATTCTCCATGGCATGTCGTAATTACTTAATTTCGTGGTAACAATATATAACCAGTACGCGACACCATAAAACACAGAGATAAATTTCCGTGCAAGCTAGAAATTCTAGTATCAAATGTTGGGTAATTTGTTTCTACCGGGCGAAATAATTTCTAGTTATGTCCAAGCTCAGGAGAGTAAATGTATAAAGGAAGCAATGACAAATGTGCACTGTATCTCACCAATCAAATCTCTGTTTTCTAAGACCTTCCTCAACTCTTGGTGCAGTTGATCATACCTATCAACAGACCCAGAACCATGTAATTCATCATGATGTTATGAGGACGAAGTATGCTAGGCTGTGACTCCACATAATTTGCGTTGGGATGCGTCTTCGAGCGCTTTATTTTCCTCATGGCTAATAAGAAAATTCTTTATTTAACAGAAATATGTCTCTTCACACTCACTATTAATTTTTAAATAATAAAACTCTTGCAAAGCACAGTAGATTTGTAGAATAAAAATTTGTATTGGCATTGTCTTGTGATAAGACCAGAATCAAGCCAGGTTGCTTCTTGTCAACTCTCCAGGACACAGCTCAAACCTAATGTGCTACAGAAAAAACCGTCACTTATCACTGTTCTTGTATATTATTTTGACCAATACAAACTGGGAAAATAAATCATGCACATCAATAGCCCATCGATACTCTATAATTGAAAACTATTGGAATCAATTTTCCGCACAGTAATATAAAAGAATCATTGACTTATCGATATCCTCCATTCCGGCGTTACCCTTCATTCGAACTAAACTAATGAAAGAATTATTTCTGGGGCAGTTGTTTCAGCATTAGAAGCATTAAGCTTCTCTTTTAGAACAGTTTAGTTCATTGAAAATAAAGTAACGAGGATTAGAATTAGCATTAAGCTCTTCGACTTTGATTAGAATCCAATAGAATTTAAAATATATTTAAAAATAAATAAATAAATAATTACATGACATATTATTAAGATGAAGTTAAAAATTAATATAAAAGGTATTCTATTTTTCTTTAACTAAGACAACCACATTTACTAAGGTGATTGATATAGATTGATAAATTTATATAAAGCACATCTACAATCACATTAGTAAATGTTGTTGATATATACCAATAGACATATACCATTTAAATTAATAATTTCAAATTATATCTTATTAAAATATAATAATTTTTTATTGTTTTTAAGTAAACAAATAATAACCAGCATAATTATATATTTATGGTTATTATATTAAAATTATATTATAATTGACATATAGCATAAAAAAGTATTTAGTTATTTATTTATCTTTCACCCCATATATATATATATATATATATATATATATAATTAATTAAACAAAAATGTGTTACAATATTATTTATAAATAGTATAAACTATATAGTAACAATTATATATATATCAAAAATAAAAACTCAATATTATTACAATGAATTAACCATATGGTTATTATAAACTCATGGGATTAATAAATTTTAATATTTAATTATTTTTATAAATCTTAATATATTATTATACATATTAGGAATTAATATTATAAATCCAAAAGATTAATACTATAAATCTAGGGGATAATATTTAACCCTAGAATTTATATTATAAATTCAAGGGATTAATACTATAAACCAAGCGGATCAATAAACCAAACGAATTAATATTATAAAGCCAAGGGATTATTAGTATTATAGACCAAGGGATTAATATTTTTTTTTTCTGAGTAAAGACTAATTCTATTAAAATAAGAAGAGTATCGTACAATCAGGCTTGCATGCAAGCGAAGCAGAAAAGCAAGGGAGCCCAAGGAGATAGGCTCCACCTTGCTCCATGGCGAAGAACCAGGAGAGGGCTATAGAGAACATGGAATAACAAAGAACTGGAACTGAGCAGAGAGAACTACCCTGAGGGGGCTGTTACTATCACCCGACTTTTTTTTCCTTTTTTCTTGCTAACTTTGACCCATTCAGAGGAGTTTGGCTGAGCTGAAACAAGTTGGAGACTATTCTGCCCAGGCGGCGGAATATCCTTCTCAGAGTCTGAGGACGAAGTGAGATGAGAACATTTCTGGGATATCTGAGAGACGGAAGGGTTTGCCGGATCGTCTAAGGGAGCTTCCAGCGGAATCTCAATGTTCTGCCCATCTGCTGCAATTTCCTCCTCATCCGAACTGGAGGAATTTGAATTGTCCACAGGGGGAGGAGGCGCACAGTGGTTCCAACTTTTAAACTTGGGCTTGCGCTTCAGATTCTTCTTTTTGTCGAGGTACCGGGGACAGGAACTTTGGAGGTGTCCTGTTTGATGACAAACGGAAGGCTGTATTCTCGTAATTCAAGGTTTGAGTCCAATGGAAATCTCCATACTTGAGATTAATCTGATCCGGTAGTCCTCTGCTAATATCTATTTCTGCACAGATTCTACCATAGGTGTAGAGCCCATTTTCCCTCCGAGAAGAATCTACAGCGAGGTAGCGTCCTAAAGTTTCTGAAATGGCTATGAAGACCGAGATGTGCCATAGATGCGCTGGTAGGTTCGGGAGCCTAACCCAAATGGGGATCTTGGTGATAACAGTTGTAGAAGGGTCAAAGTCTGGAAACCAAGGAGTAAGAAAAAGCCCAGCCGAGCCCCAGAACCAAGGGCCTCCTGTTAAGTCATTATGGTAATCTTCATTTAGGTCAAAAACCACAATGAAGAATCCTTTTGAACATAAGTATATCTGGCTTTTTTTAGTCCAGTTGGTATGAATCCATTGGTATAGATCTGATGTGCGAGGCCATAGCCCATTAAATCTACATACAAGTGCGGATTCTGCAAAAAGTTGATATCGATCATCAATTCCAGGATGGGAGAGATTGATGGAAGGAATGTCCTCTGATTTGTCTACCAGAAAAGGCTTTGGAGCCTCAAATGGATGGCCTGTTGTTGAAGAGGGCTGTGTATGTGTAGCATCTTTGCGGACAGCCTCTTTATAAGAGAAAGAAGGGGCAGAGGAGGTCTGCCTGAAGGAACCCCCTCTCAAACGAAAAGTAGCTACAATAGAGGCATCCCTCTGAATGTTGTAATAAGAGAGAGGAAGGGTATTCAGAAGTTGCTTACCCTTGTATATTAATCTGAGGCAAGATGAGGGGATCCCTAGCCGGCCTTCAAGATTTTGCAAGAGGTCCTGCATAAGATCCGTTGCGCATGCCCATTGCATTGTTGTCTTGCCCGAGAGGTTGACTTGGATCTAGAAAACATGTAACTTTTCATGCAGATCTGGTTCAGATCTGGCCCCTGCTACTCGGCTCCAACAGGTCCAGGAAATCTTAGACCCATGGCAAGGATAGGGAGGGTTATTCACCAACGATTTAGGTTCTAGTTCTTCTGTGGACTCCTTTCTGTTGTCCACAAAGCTCCGAGGGTAAATGTCAATGCCGCAGTCATTGATGGCGAAATTGCCAGAAAACCTGACAATAGAACCCCAGACGCAGACAGAGGCTCCCTCTGGAATAGGTCTCAAATGCATCCCAAAATCCTCATTCATATTAGTTTTCTTTTCACAATAAAAAGACGGACCCGTGTTTATCTCTTCAGCCGCTACAAGGATCTTCTCCTGTTGCAGACTTGCAGGGAGACGCGTCGGATCCTGGTTCACATATATTTTCCAAGGTGATTCCCCTGTTCCCGCCTCTGAGTCGGCACCGGATTTTGCTCCTTCTTCCTCAGTTTTATTCAATACCTGCTTCCATATTGTGGCCTCTATAGCCTTAACCTGTACAGAATTGGTGTTTGACAATGGCGGCCGCGCCTGTGCATCTTCAGGAATCTTCGTCAAAGGGGTAGGGTTTGCTGCTGCGGCGACCATTCTTCTTCTCCCCGAAAAGACAACAATATTTAATTATGACCAAGGGATTAATATTATAAACCCTTGGGATTTATATTATAAACCCAAGGGATTAATATTATAAACCCAATGGATTAACAAACCCAAGGGGTTATTAATGTTATAAACCCATGGAAATAATATTATAAACACTTGGGTCTATTATTTTAAACTTAGGGGATTAATAAACATAAGGGATTATAAATAATACAAGCCAAAGGGATTATTATTAATAAACCCAAGGTATTAATAAACCTAAAATATTAGTAATATAAACCCAAGGGATTACATTATAAACCCTTGGGATTAATATGATAAACCAAATGGATTATTAATATTAGAAACCAAGGGATTAATATTATAAACCCACAACATTAATATTGAAAACCCAAGTGATTAATATTATAAAACCTTGGGATTAATATTATAAAATATTGAGATTAATATTATAAAGCCAAGGGATTGATACTATAAACCGAAGGGATCAATAAACCCAAGTGAATAATATTATAAAACCAAGGCATTATTAATATTATATACCAATGGATTAATATTATAAACCCAATGGATTAATATTATAAACCCAATGGATTAATAAACCCAATGGGTTATTAATGTTATAAATCCAAGGAATTAATATTATGAACACTTGGGATTAATATTTTAAATCGAGGGGATTAATAAACACAAGGGATTATTAATATTATAAGCCAAAGGGATTAATGAACCGAAGGGGTTAATATTATAAACCAAAGGGATTATTATTATAAACCCAATGCATTAATATTGAAAACCTAAGCGATCATTATTACAAACCTAATATATTAATATTGTAATCCCTTGGGATTAATATGAAACCCTAGGGTTAATATTATAAACCCTAGGACTAATATATCAAACCTATGATTATAAATCTAAATATATTATTATACATATTAGGAATTAATATTATAAACCCAAGATATTGTTGATATTATAAACCCAAGGGATTATAAACCCTAGGATTAAAAATAATATCATAAACACCAATATTAGAAATCTACTATTATAAACCATAATATTAAACCCAAGTTTTACAATGTCACAATGTGACCTTGAATAAATTGCAATGTAATGTAACATTGCGACAATCATTGTCAGATAGATTATCACATTGAGATAATGTTAGTCACAATTAACACATTACGGTAGCATTCGAAGATCATGATATTAAACCCTAATATTAAATTGAATATTATAAACCTTAACATCATAAAGCACAATATAAACCCTTGGGATTATTATTATAAATCCATGGGATTATTAATATTATAAACCAAGGGGATTAATGTTATAAACCTCAGGCATTAATATTGAAAATCCAAGTGATTAATATTATAAAACCTTTAATACTATAAAGAATTGTGATTAATATTATAAACCTAAGGATTTAATATTATACATCCAAGGGATTATATTATAAACCCAACAAATTACTAATATTATAAACCAAGGGGATTAATATTATAAACCAAAGACATTAATATTGAAAACCCAAGTGATTAATATTATAAAATCTTGGGATTAATATTATAAAGTATTGGAATTAATATTATAAATCTAAGGGATTAATATTATAAACCAAAGCCCCATCAATAAAACTAAGACATTTATATTATAAACCCAAGGGATTGATATTATAAACCTAATGGATTAACAAACCCAGGAGATTAATATTATAAACCTAAGGGGTTAACATTATAATGCCTTGAGATTAATATTATAAATTCAAGGCATTAATAAACCCAAGAGATTATAAACCCTAGGATTAATATTATAAAACCTATGATTATAAAACCCATATAATAAACCCTTATATATAGTAAACACTAGGGATTTATAGTCCCTAAGCACAACCACATTTATCAATGTGGTTGTGCTTAGGGATTATAGAACACAATATTAAGCCCTGATATTAAATGAAATATTATAAACCTATTATTATAGACCCTAATATTAAACTCCATTTTTCTAATGTCACAATGTGAAGTTGAATATATTACAATGTAATGTAAAAGTGTGATAATCATTATCTAATTTGTTATCACATTGAGACAATGTTTGTCACAATGTGACATTGAACACATTTCTATAGCATTCCAACATCATGATATTAAACCCTAATGTCGAATTGAATAATATAAACTTTAATATCATAAAGCCTCATATTATAAACCATAAGATTATAAACTCTAATATTAATATATTAAACCCTAGGATTATAAACCCTAAGATTAGTATTATAAGGTCTTCAAATCAAAGTAATAAACAAAACTCACTAATTTATTAATAATCCCTTAACCATGGTTGACCATAGAAACCTTGATTAACCATTATTCACCTTACGGTTGACAAAAGATGATCATGATTCACCATGATTGACCTAGGTTTTCCATGGTTGAACATGACTAACCATGGTTGATGATACTTGACCATGCTAACTCAATTCAACTCTAATTGATAATGGTTCACCATGGTGACCATAGTTAACTATGCTCAATCATAGGTTTCTATAGTTAACTATGCCCAAGTTAACCATAACCAATCATGGTGATGATAGTTGATCATGCTTGATCGTAGATTATGCTTAACCTTGACTATGGCTAAATACATTATATTATATATATATATATATATATATATATATATATATATATATATATATATATATATAAATATAATGTCATAATTAAAGATTAATAAAAAATAATATTAAGTATTAATATATAAAATACATTAAGTATTGTATTAATAAACTAATTATTAATAAATTAATATTTTAGTCAATATATTAATTTATTAATTAATATTTCTATTAAACCCTAGTTTTGTAATGTCGCAATGTTTGTAATGTAACATTGCGACAATCATTGTGAGATTTATTATCGCATTGAGAAAATGTTTGTCACAATGCTACATTAAACACATTACTGTAGCTTTCCAACTTCATGATATTAAACCCTAATATTAAATTGAATATTATAACATTAACATCATAAAGCCCAATATAAACCCTTGAGATTAGTATTATAAATCCATGGGATTATTAATATTATAAACCTAGGGGATTAATATTATAAACCCAAGGTATTAATATTCAAAACCCAAGTAATTAATATTATAAAACCTTGAGATTAATATTATAAAGCATTCAGGTTAATACTTTAAACCCAAGGGATTAATATTATAAACCCAAGGGATTATCATTATAAGCCCAAGTGATTATGTTATAAACCGAAGACATTACATATTAAGTATTGTATTAATAAATTAATGTTTTAGTTAATATAGTAGTGTAGTAATTAATATTTCTATTAAACCCTAATATTAAACCCGAGTTTTGCAATGTTGCAATGTGACGTTGAATAAATTTCAATGTAATGTAACATTGCGACAATCATTGTGAGATTGATAATCACATTGAGACAATGTTTGTCGCAATGTGACATTGAACACATTACTGTATCATTCCCACATCATGATATCAAACCCTAATATTAAATTAAATATTATAAACCTTAATATCATAAAGCCCAATATAAACCCTTTGGGATTAATATAATAAATCCATTGGATTATTAATATTATAAACCAAGGAGATCAGTATTATAAACTCAAGGCATTAATATTGAAAATGAAAGTGATTAATAATAAAATCTTGAGATTAATATTATAAACCCAAGGTATTAATAAATCCAAGGGATTAACATTATAAACCCAAGGGATTACATTATAAACGCAACAGATTATTAATATCATAAACCAAGGGGATTAATATTATAAACCCAAGAAATTAATATTGGAAAGTCAAGTGATTAATATTATAAAATATTGGGATTAATATTATAAAGTATTGAGATTAATATTATAAACCTAAGGGATAAATATTATAAACCGAAGGGATCAATAAAGCTAAAAGATGAATATTACAAACCCAAGCAATTGATATTATTGACCCAATGGATTAACAAACCCAAGGGATAAGGGATTAATATTATAAACACAAGACATTAATAAACCCAAGGGATTAATATTAAAGTCTAGGATTAATATTGTAAACCCTAAGACTAATATATCAAACCTAAGATTATAAATTCTAATATATTATTATACACATTATGAATTAATATTATAGATCCAAGAGATTATAAGCTCTAGAATTAATATTATAAACCCTACGATTATAAAACCCAATGTTAAATTTAATATTAAAACCTAATATATAGTAAACCCTAAGGATTTACAATCCCTAAGCACAACCACATTGATAAATGTGGTTGTGCTTAGGGATTATAAAACATAATATTAATGTGGTTGTACTTAGGGAAACCCTAATATTAAATGAAATATTATAAACCCAAATATTATAAATCAAATATTGAACCATAATATTATAAAACCAATATTAAACACAATATTATAAACCCCAATATATTATAAACCTACTATTATTGACCCTAATATTAAACTGCAGTTTTGTAATATCACAATGCGACTTTGAATAAATTACAACGTAATGTAACATTGCGACAATCATTATGAGATTATCACATTGAGACAATGGTTGTCATAATACGACATTGAACACATTTCTGTAGCATTCCATCATCATGATATTAAACCCTATTATTGAATTTAGTATTATAAACTTTAATATCATAAAGCATAGTACTATAAACCCTAAGGTTATAAGCTCTAAGATTAATATATTAAACCCTAGGATTATAAACCCTGAGATTAATATCATATGGCCTTGGAATCAAAGTAATAAACACAAGTGACTAATTTACTAATAATACCTTATCCATGGTTGACAATGGTTCACTATGGTTGACCATAGAGACCTTCATTGACCCTATCACTAACCAAAGATGATCACGATTGACCATGACTGACCTAGGTTGTTGATAATTGAACATTACTAACCATGGTTGACAATAGTCGACCATGTTAACTTAAGTCAACTATAGTTGACAATGGTCGACCATAGTTAACTATGCTCAATCATAGGTGACTATGATTAACTATGCTCAAATTAATCATGTAGTCAATCACAGTAATGATACTTGATCATAGTTAGATTATGCTTGACCTTAACTATGATATATATATATATATATATATATAGAAATAATTAATGAATGTCATAATTAAATATTAATAAAAAAATATTAAAAATTAATATGTAAATTACATATTAAATATTGTATTAATAAACTAATTATTTATAAATTAATATTTTAATTAATATAGCAATGTATTAATTAATATTTGTATTAATTAAAATATTATATATAACATTTTCTTAATAATTATTAATGATATTAAAAATATTATTATTATGTTTTAATATTATTTAGATAATATTACTATTATCAATTATAATCGTAATAATAATAATTTTATTTTATTAATAATAATGCGTTATTAACTATTTTTATTATTTAAATGTTAAAACGATAATATTAATAGTAATAATGTTAATATTATTAATAACATTAATCAAATCTAATATAATAAATGAATTCATATAAATAATAATATAATAATATTTAATTATCATATAAATATTATTAAGGTAATTTATATTATTAAAATTAATAATAAACAATTCATTTAATTAAATATAACATTATTATTAATAATATTATTAATGGTATTACTATAAATATTAAAATTTAAAATTAATATAATTTTAATATTATAAATGCTATTATTATTAATAGCATTAATATAAATGTTAATATTAATAATATATTTGTGAAAATACTATTAGCAATAATATTAATAACATTATTATTATTAAAATTTAAAATTAGTTATAATATATATTGTAATGTGAAGTATTAAAGAATAAAACATAATTTAATAAGATGAATTTGGTGAAATTTTGATATTGAGTTGAATTGGTGAAATTTTGATATTGGGTTGAATTCATATGGTATTATATTAATTTAAGAATTTCAAAATTCTAGATAATAATGATTAGAATTTTTTATTTAAACACAAAATACAAAAAAAACAAAGATATCTCTAAAATTATCTCATAAAATATAACTCAATATTTTTTATTTATTTTTTACATTTTGACATCATTTTCTTTCTACATTTTGACTTCATTTTGTATGCCCTTAAACATGGCTATGCTAAGTGATACCTCATAGTTGACATGGTAAAGTAAAAAAAAAAGATAAAAATATTTAAATTAGGATGAAGTGAAAATGGACTATTTTATAACCATGTTATGATGGACTATATGTGAGAGAAAGGATCCACTTTCATATACCTATTAAATGATAGGTTGATTCTCTCCCACATTATCCAAAGAAGGATTCGTTAGCTATTGTGGATAGAAAACGACTTTTTTAACAAGAAACCATAGAAAAATCATATGTATGAATATGAGGATGAGATCGTTTATTATTATTGAATATGAATAAAAACAAATAATAAGCTAATAAAAAAATTGGACACTCTCCTTTAATTCTGTTAAATAAAGTTTATTATTTATAGAATACGAATAAAAAAATAAAAAAATAGCTTAATACAAGAATTGGACACTCTTTTAATTATTTTAAGGAAGATTGTGTGTAGATAGTATATTTTTTTTAGATTTAAATTTGTAAGTTTTATAATAAAGTATACGTTAATAATTATAATTTAATTTTAAAGTGAAGTGAAGTTGATAAATTGGTGTATGAGATTTTTATTTTTATTTTTAGGATAATGGATCAGAGTTTTTAGTGTTCTTATGCTTATTTGACTATTAATATTTATTAAAATATACCTGTAATTTTTTAACCATATTCCCATCTCACATTGCAAAAACTTTCAATTAAAATTGAAAGACATATTAAATCTAATATACCATTTACAAAACATATTACATACAATATTACATTTGATTCATACCATTTATTTGTAATGATTTTAAAAAGCAAAAGAAATGTGTTTAGTGACCTATAAAATTATTCATATTGTTAATCACCAAATTCCCTACTAAAATAGAAATTGGAATTTGAATTACAATAATCAAGCTTCACAACTACCATATTGAATAATGAGAAGTAACAATATCAAAACATTAAAACTAACAAATTTGTTTGCAATGCTCAGGAAATCATCACTAAGATAATCCAAAACTGTTGATTCTCTCCCACCTATCCAAAAATGGCTTCCTTAGCCATTGTGGATTGAATTCTATTGTGTAGAGGATAAGCTCTTGGCTAGCCTGTGGTAGTCAAATCACTCACAATTGTAAGCAACCTGTTGGAGGAGGTGATGGAGATGTGTAGGGGTGTCTAGGAAGAACTGCAAAAGACCCCTTTATTTTAATATTATCTATTGAAAAAAAAAGGTAAAAATATTTAAGAATCCTTAAGAAATAGTGCAGGCAAACCTAATTTTTCAACCTTTCACCATAACCTTAAAATTGAAACCTTTAGATGGAAATGCAAACAAAACCTGATAGTTCTTCACAATGAAACCATGATCATAAAAAGAAATGTAGAAAATGCAAGGCCTTTCTGTCATCCAAAACCGATGACACTTTTCCATTGAGTGGTTAGACAAGATGTTACTGGCCTTGCATACCAAATGCTTCCATTGGGGGAATTTTGAGGCCTAAAATGGGTCTCCTAAGAAAAATGTACAACAAAAATAAACTTTATAAGAACCAATAGGATTCAAGATGATGATGTCAACCATGGGGGATGATTCACCATTTTTGGAGTAAAAAAGTAAAAAGATTAAAAAATAATAAAATAATAAAACTACTTTTTCAACTCATATTTTCAACTTATTCTTAAGGTCTTACTCAAATTTTGAGGAGGAGTAGTTGTTGGATGTAAAATTTAATTCCTCATACAAGGAGTATTCATGTTGCATACTTTTGATGGACTCTGCTACATGAAAAATGAGAAATACATGAAAAAAATGTGATTGCAATAACGTTTTTCATGTACTACTCATTTTTCACGTAGTAGGGTCCATTGAAAGTAAGAAGAATGGGAACTCCTTCGATGAAGAATCCAATTTTGCATCCAACAAGTGTTTTTTCTCAAAATTTGAGTAAATTCATAGGGAGATAAGTTGAAAATATGAGTTGAGAAAATAGTTTTTTATTTTTTCCCTCTAAAATTTGATGATGTAACCTAATCTTATTTTATTATTTCCACTATTATTTTATAATTTCCTTAGGAGGCCCATTTTAGACCTAAAAAATCCCCTAATGAATAATTTGATGCTTCAAAAGTGCTTAAATTTTTAAAAATTTTGTACTAATTAAATAAAACTATAATTTCAAAACAGAAACGAACATCCAGAGTGTTGCACAAAGAGGAGAATTATTATCGCCATTGCATTCAAACTTTGAGATGGATGAAAATAAGAATAATATTCATTAAAAATCGATTACAATTACAAGTGGAAGCCTTGAAGAAGGTAAAAAAAATAAGTTACATTAATACACACATTCATCAATAAAAATAATAAAAAGAAACAAAATATGAATGGAACATACAAGCATGATAGTAGAATCAACATTTTGAAACAAAGGAATAATTCTTCTAGGAACGCTTAGCAAGGGCAAAGAATATTGTGATTGATGACATGAAAACACTATTTAACAAAACATTGGATGAGATGGATAAGATTCATGAGTTGCAGACACATTCCTATATATCATCCTTCAATTCTTGTGCCCTCTCATCACAAGGAACCCTATACATACAAAAAATGGTAACCATAATTCGAATCTCCATTTCGACTTTTCATGCAGTGTTTACCATCTCTTTTGAATAATTCTAAGGAATTTGATCAAGAAATCATTATAATCAAATGTCAATGAACTTAGAATGTTGTACACACAATTAGATTTAAAGAAAAATCAAACCTGAGGGAACATGTCTATCAAATCAAAGTTGAGTGATATGAAAAATAAATCAAGCCTTAAACTTGAGTGAATCTCTCCATCAAAACAAATTTGAGTGATTTGAAAAAGAAATCAAACCTGGGCAAATCTTGAACTTAGAAAACATGTCTATGAAATCAAACATAAGTGAATTTGTCAAATCAAATCTAACATATGAAACGGAAATCTCAATATTTGCAATTGCCATGAAATTGAACTTGATTTATCACATTATAAACATAATTAAAGTTGTGTTGAGTTTGTTTTGTTTAATTTAACTAATATTTCTTTCAATATAATTTTTGTTTTTAACAATGACTATGGAATCTATAATACCATCCACACTTCAACTATATCACCAATTCACTTGTAAATAAAGTCATGAGAAATTTAAACGATTATCATTTTGATTTGAAATATAAGACCCCACTGAAGACATCAAAAGTAGTTTTTGGGGGTTCATATTTATATAAGGATTTTTTAAGGAGAAAGTATGGTATATAGATTGAATTGGGAATAAAAAAGTCTAGATTCATCTTAATTTTGGATATATTAATCGCTTAAGGCGATTAAATTTCTTTTCATTCTAAAATACTTCTTCATTTCAAGAATTTAATCTCTTTCGGTGCTTGATAGATCCAAAGTTAAGATGGATCTAGGTTGGTTTAATTACTAACTATAGTTAATTATAATTATTAATATTAATATTAATCTTTCTTTTTTTTTCTTTCTTTATATATATATATATATATATATATATATATATATATATATACATAATTTAATTTAATTTTAATTATTTTAACTATTTTTCTTTACCGAGTAAAAATGTTAAGGATTACATATATACCATCGTGGGATCAAATATTTACATTGGAGTTAAGTTTACTTATGAACCTCAAATATAAAGAACATTTTTAATAAAAAGGTGGACGAGTAAGGGGAAATCTTAGATAAAATGTAATATTATATTATTATATGTTAACCAATATTTATTACCACCCCTACATAATAAAAAAGTGGCTAGGGGTGGGGAGAAATACTAATTAAAATGTAATATTATTACATTTTACCTAATATTTCCTATCAACCCCTAGCCTGAATATTACTTTTACTTTTAAATATAAAGAAAAATTACAATAAAATGTGATATTATAGTATTATATTTGATCCGATATAACCTAGTAAAAGGTGGATAGAAGTAGGAATAAATAGTTTTTTTTTTTTTCTAATCTTGGTAGGACTAGATCTTTAGCATGTACAACTTCTCACCCCAATCGGGGAGGGGGTAGCACAAGATTTGAACCCAAGACTTCTTATTCGGTGAGACTTCATTTCCATGACCATTGCTAATTGAGCTACCCCAAGTGGACGAGGTAGGAATAAATATTAAATAAAATGTAATAATTACATTTCACCTAATATTTCCCCCTCCTTATCCCCTCGCCCAAGCTCACTTTCATTATTCATTTCTAAAATTACCATGATCAATCCATTAGAGCTCTATATATTCATTATTACGCATAAATTGAGAGAATATATTAAAGATATTATATTAAAGTCATTATGAACGAATCCATTATAATGAAGAAGAAACTATTATTTTGTAATTTGTGCAGTCTTGCTTAACTTTACTCTTCTTAAAAACATCTTCCCTAGTGACCGAATAGCCTCCAAGAGTGTGATGATTAATTCAAGTCATTTATGGCATGCAAAATTCATTTATAGCTCATGGTCATATCTTTGCTAACCACAGCCATGTGGGTAATGCTGGAGCTGACTCTAGATTCGGTCCATCTCTTTGCTAACCATAGTCATGTGGGCAATGCCAGAGCTGACTCTAGATTTAGTCCATATAGTAGCTACATCAAACAACGCACAAACTAATCACATTCTCATGGACAACATCAATATACACAATAGCATAAATACACTCTCAAAATTGTATACTATTATTTTCCCATATTCCTAGTCTTGTTAGTGAATCAACTCTGTATAATTGGAGGCTATATTTTAATAAAAACATATAAATGACCTTGAACGAAACCCCAACAATACAAAAATTCAAACTCTGGTTTTGAAATACTCATGTGCTACTCTCACCCAAGGGAGGGACAACCCTTGCAAGGATGTTTGATATATTTTCTCATCTCATGCTTCTTGCTAATGCATACAATTGAAGATCTCAGGCTTGATCCACTGCTCAAGGCCCTCCATATCTTAAAATAATGAATCAAACTAAGAACCTTTAGTTTGTAACCTGGAAACCTAATATCTTTAACATAATTATTATTGTTATGGTGTACATAGCATTGTAAGTGGTAGGTTCCCAAGGTCAGGTGAAGGGTCCTAACCAACAAATGAAATGCATAGCTCTGAAGCTTCTACGTATATATATACATTATGTATTCATCCATTCAATGATATAAATAAATCATACAAAAAGACATAGGACCATCTAACAAATCCATACAAATTCCTAGTGCTAACATATCCATAAAAATGTTTTCCTTTCACACCTACACAGATTCAACGCCATCATTTTCTACAACTAATTATGTATCTAAATATATAATTAAACTAAGATGGATATAGGCTAGTTTAATTCCCCCTTAAATAGATTATATTCCATGTGAATACCATGGGTCAAATTTTATAGGGTTATTTTAGTTTCATTATCTTATTATTTTTATTTTATTTTTACCAAGTTAAAATTTTTACATTACATTATCTTACATTAAGTTAGACATCTCTACCATATTTTAATTTTTATTTTTATTTTATTTTGACCAAGTCAAAATGTTTACATTACATTATGTTACTTTATGTTACATGTCTTTAGCATAAAGTAATGTAATGTAACATAAAACAATTGAATTCATCAAATTGTTATTCGAGAAAATATCTTTGCATCTCCTTGGATTTCTTATAACTAGAAGGTGGAGGAGTTTGAGGTGGTTATTCTCAAGAACCTCAATTTTAATCCTTCTATGATCCCTTCCTCAAACTCTTTGGAGAAAGTCACATGTCCTCCTATTTCAAATTCCTATTCTTCACCCCCAATCTCCTTCATTAAGTTGAGTTTTGATGGGGCCTCTAAAGGAAACCCTAGAACTGTCGAATGTGGAGGGATTTTTAGGGATGAAAATTCTTTACAATTACAAATTTTCTCGATGTCTTATGGGATTGCTAGAAATAACTTAGCTGAATTCCTAGTTGTGGATAGAGGCCTACTCATTGCTATTAGGAAAGGTTTTAGATTACTGCAATTAGATGGAGATTCATAAGTTGTAATCCAATGTATCCAAAAATAAATAAATGGACAACTGGTTCACAAAAAGGTGCATAGTTGGTGTTTGGAGGATGTGGTTTCTAATATCAAAGCTCTGATCTCAAAGTTCGATTATATTATTATTCAGCGTACTCGTTGGGAGGGGAATACGGTGGCATATTCACAAGAAAATTTGGGATGCAAGTATAAAAACCTTAATTTGGATGAATCATGGCCTATCTTTCATATGCATGATGACTTTAATCTTATAAAGTGGAGGATGGAAATAGACAAAGCCTCCTGGGATGGAGGTATCCCCGATGGGGGTGTCTTTAATGCTTCTTGGAAAGAAATTCATTAATCTATCTCCTTGATGAGGGTGTGAGTCTCGATGTCGACCCTTGCCCAACACCTGTTCACACCTCATCCTCACATGTCATGGTAGCCAATCCTATGGTTGAAGTCTACAACCCTTGTCTCATCACTTTAAATGCTCGAAGGTTGTTGTAATTGAGAGGAGGCTTGCTGTTACTATTCACACCATCATTTTTTTATTTTTAGCTCAAATGCACTATCTATCTCTAGAAAAATTGGCACATTCCTTTGGGGAGAATGATGAAGAGTTTTGTGAGCTCGTTGATGAGTGCATGAGAAAGGGGAGCAATGTTTATTTTAAAACATGTGTCGAGTTTAACACATGTCCTTACTAGGACCTAACGTGCTCTAGTAAAAATATGTTTTCTTTGGGTCATCAATCGACATCGTCCCATTATATATATACTGATATTTTAGCAAGGTGGTGACATTGTGATGTTATCTAGGGTGGTGGGGAGGATGGATCTTCACCTGACTGCTTTTGATTCTCAAAGGAGGTACTCTCATCTTGTCGAGAACTTTTTTTTCTTTCCCTTCGTCAATTTTCCTTTAGTTCTAGTTCGACTCGAAAGACGACATATATTCAACCCTTTTCCTTTAATTAAGGGAGCACTGGAGCAGGTCAATGTTTTTCATCTTGTTTTTGCATAATAAACAATAATCTCACTCTTATCTTCTTAAATGAGTTCATTGTTGATATTACAACCAAGTATAAAGGTAATAAGAATATTTCACTCTCATTATCTGCCATAAATAAAATATTTTGATGTTTATGTTGAGTAACATAATTTTATATCAACTTTAGATGGAGACTAGTATAGATTGACCTTACTATGATTTTATGAAGGGCTAAGAGGGATCAAATCTCTTGAAGTGAAACTTATTTTAGGGTCCAAAACTTTTTAGAAAATGCACACCTCAAGAGATTCGATTCCTCTTTTCTCTTGGTAAAACCATCATTAAGATAGATATACTCTCTCTCTTTATAAAATTGCACTTTTGAACCATTAAATAGAACAACTCCTTGAAACCCATAATGAAAATTTGTATTGTTTAAATTATACATATCTTAAACTCAAAATGCCAAAAAAATATTTATTAAATTTTAAACGAAATTATCCCAAAAAATATACATGAAAAAAAAGCTAAAATGTAAACTAACACTAACAATTGGGCTTCACGGGTATATATATTTAGCTACAAATACCATTCTTAACCTTTAATCTATAAATTTCCATATAACATAAATAGTTTTGGATCCTTTTATTTCTTTCTAGTATTTTTTTAGACAAAGTTCACAACCAAGTTTACATAAATGTGGATATCATTAAGAGGTTGGAACAAAGGAATCTTAAGACACATTCCTAAGTTTTCATTAAAAAAAAATCATAGTGTGGTGTTGAAATGGGTCTTTCTATACATATTCTTTGGATGGGGGTTTTGAGATTGAGGATTGAATGTAAAGTATTGCACATTAGGTATTATTGGCCTACAATTTTTTGGGATTCCAAGAAATATGTCAAAAGTTGTGGCAAAGGTTAGAGAATGGGCCGACTTATACAATATGTCACTTCAACCTCATATTTAGTGGATCCATTAGAGAAGTGGATCTTTAATCTGGTAGGGCCAATCAATTCCCCATAAAAGTAGAAGGTGTAAGTTCTACTATGCCCAAACTATATAACAAAGTGAGTTGAACTAAAGACTCTTCATAAAGATACAAACGAAGCAATGGTTAATTTCCTATACTCTTCTTTTCTTTTTTTATTATTTATGGTGTCCTCAAGAAGTCATTACCCATCAAGGACATTGTTCACTTCTCAACTCATCTACTAACTTATTTTCTCTAGAAATAAAAACACTATTTTATTTTCTAATTATTTATTAAAATAACTATTTTATTAAACTATATCGTAAATAATTAAGATAATTAGATTTACCAAATAAATTTTAATTTAATACAAAATGTTCTTATTTCAAACATGGAGTATGGTTAAAAAATAAAATAATTTTTTTATGTAAAAACATATAATCATCTTTAAAATATAATGAATATAATATAATTATTAAATCCCTAATGGGGTGATGAACGAAGAGACAGGGGATCATGAGGTGCCATTTAATCCTCTCCCATGCGATGACTAAATGCAAAGGCAACTTGAAGAAGTTAGTTTGGGCAGGTGGAATAAGAATTTTTATGAACATATTGTGGTTATTTGTGTTATGTGGTTCATTGTGGTCTATGATAGTTGGTGTCAAGGAATGAAAAGACCAATGTTGGTGGGGATTTTCATACATGGAGCGTAAGGTGGCTATCTGCCACAACCCTACCTTTCCCTTCGTTCTATGAGTTAAAAGACGAGTAATAATTGAGATGCTAATGGATTCAATTATGCCAAAAAGGTGGTGTGAGCGGTAATCATTTGGGACCCTAGTTCATTTTGGGTAGTCCTCGTTGTGGGCGATCTTTTGAAATTAGGGTAAGTGCTTCATCATGTTGGGTGAGCCACATCTCTATCAACTTCTGATGATTCTTCACTCTCTGGGGTTCAGGTAAATTTTTCTTGCATCATTACTCAATTTTTTCTACTTTGGTATAGTTGTGTCTCTATAGTGGTGTATAGAGTATGGTGGGGATTGTTGGGGTGGTGGAAAAGGTTGGTGGATATTTAATTGTGGTTGTACCCTTGACTTCCATAGCCCTTTGTATCTGGTAGGGCAGTGAGGTGGCAGGTTTGTAGTTCATGGAGACAATGGGATTTCAATTTTGGAAGTAAGGGCAAAGAGTCTCACGCAAGTGAGAGGAATCGATAGTAGTCTAGGCTTGTGGCGCTAGTGGTGGTGGTTTGGATTTGTCAAGAGGGGTTGTTGGCTCAACTCAACTTGGTGGCTGAAAGGTGGTCAAACTTGCATTAAGGGGTAGGCCATAGTTTGGAAGTCCTTCATTGGAGTTGGCTCGTAGTTGGCAAGTATTATTGGGACTTCCACAATTTCATCCATCTTGATAGTCAGACGAGTGGTTTGGGCTTGTTGAGGGGGTTTTGTTTGGGGCCAGTGGGAGCACAATGCAATTCCAATGTGGAAGAGCTTGGAGAGGCATTGGTCCTTGCAGTCATGGCATAGCACATTGAGTGGAGTTGTAATATTATAGATTAGAGGTGGGGAAGCAACATGCTATCTCACTTGGGTGAGTGGAATTACTTCCACCCTTCGATTCCTCAGAAGCATAGATAAAGTAGGTTACAACTTTGGTGGAGAAGTTGGCCCATGACCATCATGATGATTGCAATGAAGCCATTTCTTTTATGAATGAACTCCAACACAATCAATGACATATGATGGGTTGCTTGGTTTCCATTCATTGAGAAAAAAGAGGCTTCATGATTGGTTGTATTGCTTGAAGGCCAAATGGACCACATGGATGCACATGTTCATGAGGTCTTTCATCTTCCACATGGAAATGGTCCAAATGACCCAAATCTACGCAATATTGATCACTAAGGATGACTATAGGTTGCATTTTGATACTTGGGCTTTTTTGGTAAATTTGAGAAAACTATGTATGGTCCTCTAGCTTCTTTTTGTTTTTATCAGTATCTTTTTGTCATTAGCACCTAGACAACAAGTCTGATAGAAATGCAGCCAATGGAGTTTTGAAACTACGCTCCTCATAATGTAACTATTTTCTGAATTTATAGAATATTTAGACTTAATGCATATATGAATGTAAAGATATTGAGAAAATAACACATACATAATGATATATTTTTATATTTTATATTTTATATTTTATATTTTTATTTTTATTTTCTTATAATAAAAATAAAACATCAAAATAATTAGAACATAAATGAATGTAATATAATTATTTTTATATATTTTCTTATATTAAAAATAATAACATTAAATAATTAAAAAGATAAAGTGAATTAATAATTTAAATTTGTTAAAATTTATCGTGGTAAATAATCCATAATATTAGAGAGAAAAAATTACTATTTTTATTATATTTTTCTTTTCTTTTTTTGAGTGGTACATGGACACCCTAGTCAACAAGTGGTGCTATGTCCATAGAAAAATTTGGGCTGATGCCCCTCGGCCTATTGCAAGAGCTGACCCCAAGGGCTTTGGGGAGAATGGACCCTGTGACCTCCCAATGGTGAGGCACTAATTTTGACCAACTGAGCTAACCCTTGGGGCTTACTATTTTTATTAATTATATAGATATCATACATTATTTTAAATTATGTTAAATTAATTATATTATAGCTCACGAGGCGTAAAATAGATGGTGACAGGATGAGGTGTACAACTAAGTGACTCTGTGATGTGAAGGTCACAGGTTCAAAACTCCATGGGCAAAAATCTAGTTGTGTTAAAGGATGGTGTGATCCCCGAATAATTTTGATGGCTTAGATGCCCTTGGATCGTGATTTCTCAAGACAAAGGTCAAGCCAGCATATATCAAACTAAGACAACTTGACAAACAATTTTTTTTTTTTAATTATATTACAATTTACTTAATCACGACTTTATCAAGTATTAAATATTTTGAGGCGCAAACTTCTTTTAGAGTGCAAAATTTTTAAAAAGATTTCCATCTCAAGGGATTTGAGATTCCCTCTTAGCTATTGATATAGCCATGGTTAAGATAAATGTATATTGACTCTCCTTATATCTTTATGTATATCTTCATTGTTTAAATTACATCTTTGAAAATATATATATATATATATATATATATATATATATATATATATATATATATATATATATATCACCTTGAAAATTGCCTTGGGAACTTAGATAATGTAAACTACACAGCTTAAACTTGGAAGTCCACAAAATATTTCTTAGATATGAGACAAAATTATCCAAAAAATATATGTAAGAAATAACCAAGATGTAGAATAAGAGGACTACTTGAAATGTTTTACCTATGAAATTTTTAATTTTTTAAATTTTTTATATAATATATACATATTTAAATCTTATGGGTATATACATGCTTAAGTCTTATTATTCTATATTTTGGTTTTCAGGTATAATTTTTGGGATAATTCTTTTTATATTCCAACAATTTTTTATTGGAATTGCAAGTTTAAGATATGTATAGTCAACACAATCCAAGTACCCATGTCAATTTTCACAGAGTTGTGTCTATTTATTCATAAATGAAATATATATATATATATATATATATAGAGAGAGAGAGAGAGAGAGAGAGAGAGAGAGAGAGAGAGAGAGAGTTTTTGGCTTTAAGATAGGATTCTATCTCAACAGATTTGATCCCTACTAGAATTTCATGGATTCATGGTTAAGATGCTACATTGGTGGGTAAAAAAATTCAAATAGTCTCACTATTTTACATTTTGGCTTGAAATGGCTTGAAATTCAACAAATCAAAGGTTTGTTGGAATTATAAGTTTAAACTATGTAGTCTACACAATTCAAGTGCCCAAGGATATTTTTCAAAGCATAAAATTCATTTATATATTAAGAAATGAAATTTAAGCAATGAAATATTAAACATGGTGTGTGTATGTGCACGTGTGTAACTAGTATAGTTCCCTCTTAACCACTATCTATGAGGCATCAAGAGAGACCACTTGTTGGAGGTGTTAACAGTTTTTCAAGTTTTAGACATCAAAAGAGGTTTGCATCTCAAAAGATTTGATCTTTTGGGCGTTGGCTAGGACCAAGGTTAAGGTGTATCTTTTAATCATCAATAATTATTAGATAGATTTAGGGATTTAATTTCTTTAGAATATTCTAAAATATTCTTAGGGATTTAATTTATTTACAATATTCTAAAATATTCTTAGTAGTATTCACAAATCAATGGTTGAAATTTATCTCCAAATTAGTTATTTTTTTTGTCCTTTTAATTAAATTGATTAAATAACACCGCCATGTAAATTAAATGGTTGGTAAATGTTGATAAACATCAATCCATGATAAACATCAAAACACTAACTTCATGATACATCTCACATTTCTCAAGATTAAAAAGGATAAATTTTTTTTAACTAAATTATAACTTTATTTTAAATTATTATTATTATTAATTATAAAAAAAATCATAAATTAGGCATATGTCATTTTCAAAGAGCATCCAACAAGATTCTTAAGCGTAGAGATTCACCCCTATTTTATAACGGAGATTGGAAAAATAAAAAATGTCATATGAATAACCTTCAAATGAAATGAGTTATGATTTTTTGTGCATACCTTATTATAAGCCATGGCATTGACCCATGATATTGTAACAAAACCTATTCACAGATTAAAATTTTTTATGGTAAAGTGGGGGTAAATCTCTTACCTAGAAATCTTGTTAGATATTTTTTTAAAATGTTTATAAAATTAAGTTATATATTAATTCCTTTTATATTAGTAATACTATTAGCCATTTAAAATAAAGCCATAATTTAATTAATTTAAGTCTATCAATATTTACCAACATTTAATTTATATTAATACAGTAATATACGAGTTAAACATAACTATATTTAATAACCTGTAACAAAAATTTTAATTATATTAATTAGATTTATCTAGTGTAGTTGAGAGAAATGATTAAAATTCTCTGACATTCTTATGAATAACATATTGAAATTTAGTTTAATGACTTAGAAACACATTTATTAATATAATTAAGAGTAATAAAAATACAAAAATAATAAAAATACAACAATTCATATAAATTATTCCAGTTTTAATATATAAAAAAGTTTTTAGTATTCTATCTTTTTTCTTTTTTTAAGAAGAGTTTCGGCGTAAATCACATGTAGAAAACCTTTGTCGACACATTTCGAACCAACTAGCGTGGTTCATCGTCACGACAAGTTGAGGAGTCAGATCATGGTTGCCAATTAAATAGGGAGAGCAGGTCATCCAAATGGCTAGGTTGACTAGGTTGACCATCAATGGCTATCTAAAACGGCTAGATTATATAATAATATTAAGATGTTAATAAGTCAAAGATAATAACTTATAGTAATAGAATAATATTATAATTATAGTAAATAATTTACTTCTAATAACTAATTATAATATATTAGTTATTCTATTTTATTTTATTAATATATTTTTCTTAGGTTAATAAATTAATTAATTTAATTCCCTTATAATTAATTTAATCGTATAAACACTAGGGATAAGTAAAGGGTTTTATATATATATATATATATATATATAATAGAATGTTATACTATTTTATTTTATTTATATATTAAATTACCTAATTCTAATTTATTTAATCAATTGAATCGCTAGGGATGACTAAAGGGGGTTTGTATATTAGAAATAAATATTATTTTATTTTATTTTTATTTATTTATTTATTTATTTATTTATTTTTATTTTTATTTTTAATTTTTTACTTGTTAATTTTATTTTCATTTTTTTTAATCGTTTAAATCCCTAGGGATAAGTAAAGGGTTTTTAATAATAATGATTTAATGGAATAAATTATTTATGAGTATTGGTTAAAATTACTTTTTATTTTTATTTTTATTTTATTTATATGGTAAAGATAGAAGTTTAGTACAAATAGGATTAATAATATTAATAAATTTTGATAAGGAAATAGTAATAAAAACTAGAACAAGTGACAATTTTTTAAATACAAGAAGGACAAGAACAGGACAATTAGTAAAAAGCTTAACTAAAAGGAGAAACCCTAGGAGGATGGAAAAGACAGCTCTAAGGAGAAGGAATGGGGAAAATATGGGGAAACCTTGGCAAGACTAATTATCATATTGTTTTAATATATCAATGGATAGGTTAGAAATTAAATTTACTGCAATGTATTATATAGGTTTATAGTGATTCGATTATAATTAACATATTGTGCATTAGTTATAATTATATAATTAATAATTGAATTAAAATAATTAAAAATTATAATATTTAAAATTTAATATAATATATTATGGTAATATATTTTATTATTTTTTAATTGGGGTCATTTAGGAAGGTTGGATAGAATGTTTATTATTTTTATATAATTGCAATGACTACGTATTTATAAATGTTGTATTGCTCATAAATATTGTTGTATTGACTTTTAGTCTTTGAACTAAGAAGAAGTTTGATATAGATAAATAGATAATTTATTAATCTATTAAGAATCACTCTATAATTGAATAGGCCACATGTTATTAAGTAATAATATTACATTATATAATAATAATAATGTGTATTTAATTAAAAAGAAAAAATAAGTAATGGATTAAATTAAGATTTGATATATGTGTATGTGAGGGCATTAATTAAAAAAAAGAGACATTATTCATATGTAATTACGCTATTTATTTTAGAATAGGGTTTCTAATGTTTCAATTTGATTATTAATAATTATTAATTGGATGGATGATAGGAATTTAAGCTTTAAATAATGTTTTAAAATATTCTTAACATATACAGTGTTTATCAGTTGTTTAATTTATATAACTACACTAATTATTAGTTATGTATGGCAATGACTATAGCATTGCCTTTGCATTTTTTCCCTGTGGTTTTTCCAATTTTAACAAAAGTTTCATGTAAACTTTGAATATTTCTATTTTCTGTAAATTCAAAAATAGTTTTGCAATTTTAAACAAAGTTTCATGAAAACTTTGAATATTTTTATTTTCTGTAAATACAAAAGTATTTTTGCAATTTTATGGAAATTTTATTTCTAATTTTCAATTGGTTGAGTGAGCTCTAATGGACATAATTCCTTTTCAATTTGTTGAGTGAGCTCTAATGGACATAATTCCCTTGGTGAAAGGCCTTTCATTTTCCATCATTATGTCGGACAAGTAATTTGATTAAAAAAAACCTAATTTTCTAACTGGCTATTATTTCTACCCATGCTCTAACATTGACATTGTTATGCTCTTACCAACATCACATTCCCTTAAGTGACGGAGGGAGACAAAACATTGATACATTGTGGGGTAAAAATTATATCACATTTGTAGAGTAAAGAGAAGCAAATAATGTCTTACCAATTAAAATGAATTTAAAAAAATTAAATATCTTTCCAAACTTTTATGTGTTTTATTGTCATAAACAATGGTTTGTGATAATACTTCTTGTGCGAAGTTTTTCTTGTATGGAACTTTCCATGTGCAGAAAGCTCCGCACAAGCAAAGATCCATCACTGTATGCCTGTCACTTGTTATCGCTTATCACATCCGTTGGAGGTACTACACACCTACATGCGGACACTTAGTTAGAGCATGGGACTACATGCAAGATTCCTTCTACATGATTTACTCCATGATTTGCTCCTTCTTTAACTCCACAACTAGCTAGTTCCTCTACATGATTTACTCCTTCTTTAACTCCATAACTAGCTAGTTCTTCTGCATGATTTACTCCTTGATATGCTCCTCCTTTCACTGAGCAACTGGATAGTTCTCTCCAGAACTTGTTGTAGGTGTTGAGTCCTCTCATTGATCACCACTATGGTGCATTACCTTGGGATCTTCACCCAATAATGCTATATCATGAGCATTATAGCCTATTTTCTAATGAATCATTCTTTTGTTCTTTCGATTTTCTTTTAGTCTTTTTGCTCTGCAAAGCTATGTTGTAAACCTTTACTAGCTAGATTCATCTGTGTAAGTTTTCTAACACATTTACATGGTATTAGAGCCCACGGGTTGCAAGATAAAAGGTGCACCAGTACTTTATTTTGCAACTATTATAGCTTGGAGATCGAAGATCAACAGAAAAATGGAGTTTCCCAAAGCATCGATCCTAACATTGTACAACTATCACGAATGGAAGGACCAAAAGGCTTGATACCTTCATCAAAAAGGGTTGTACAAGATTACCACGGTTGCAAAAGTGGAACCCACTTCAGCCATAGAGAAATCCAAGTACCTCAACCGCATGGATGAGGCCCACGGATCCATATGCTTGTGCATCTCCCCAGAGTTGCAGTTTCATCTATCTACCTGCAATACTCCTAATTAGATTTGGAAAAAGGTTGAAAAATTCTACGGGAAACAGGATGAGATGAAAGGAAATTTGCTCAAAGTGGAGCTGCTATCATTGGATCCACGGAACTATGACAGAATTCAAGACTTCTTCACCAAATATAATGATCTATTGCTGCAACTCAAGGGTTGTGGAATTGACAAATCCAAGGAGAAGAGTCGCCAAGTTCTCTCTATTATGTCAAAGCTCGGACCAAAATACTCCATATTTGTGTCTACATTTCATTTAGTAAGGCTCGCAACAGGTAAATCCTACACTATTCCTTCTCTCAAAGATTTCATGGAGTCCCTTACTTTTGAGCAAGATAAACTCATTAGCATGGGGAAAATCAAAGCTCCAAAAGTGCATGCACTTGCTGTGCATGATGGCAGCCACAATAAAAATCACAAATCTTATTCAAATCAAAAAAATCAACAGCAAAAAGACAAGGGAAAAGCGCATTCCCATCCAAAGAAGGAAGGGTACACCAAGTCGTTCAATGACTCCTCCGGCCCGAGAAATGAGAAAAGGAAGAAAGGAAACAAATGCACCTACTCTCAAAGAGGATTCCATCCAGAATCCTCTTGTATGAAGAAACAAATTGACCAAATAGCAGAAATCCTTCATATGCACAACCTTGGGGACCACATCCCTCAGGACGCCAAGAAGAAAACTGAGGATCTGCCACACGGGAAAGGTAACAATTTTCATGCTTTAGTTGCAATTCAGGTGCATCACATCATTTGGTTGCTGCAAAGGAAGTCTATTCCTCTTTGGATGCATGCAAAGGACCTCCCATCCTCATGGGAGATGACTCACCTATTGAGGTCATCGGAAAAGGTAGAGCGGAACTTTTACAAAGAAGCTTTGAAGATGTGCTTCATGTTCCAAAACTTTTGGTAAACCTACTTTCAGTTTATCAGATCACTCATTTCGACTCTGGAAAGAGAGTGGAACTCACTCCAGATGCAGTGAACATATATGACCTACATAGAAGCTCCAAAATTGCAACCGGTGAGGTAAACAATGGAGCCAGATTGTATACATTTTCTGAATTTATTGAATCGAATCCTCCTTATTGCTTACACATGCTAATGATAGTAGTAGGCATTGGCACGAGAGGTTTGGTCACTTAAATTACAGGTATATGTAGCAGCTAAGCAAGAATGAGATGGTGGAAGGCTTGCCAAATATCAGTTTCTCCAAAGGAGTTTGTGAAGGGTGTGTCCTTGGCAAACATCCTAGAGAAAAGTTTCACACTGACAAGACTCACAGAGCATCCTCTTCTCTAGATCTGATCCATAGTGATCTCATGGGGCCTTTTCCTCATCCTTCCATCAACAAAGCAAGGAATGTGCTTACATTTATTGATGATTTCTCACGGTATACTTGGGTGTATCTTCTCAAGAACAAATCTGAAGTTTTCACACACTTTGAAGATTTCAAAGCACTATTTGAGACACAATCAGAGAGAAAGATCAAAGCCCTCCGTATAGACAATGGGGGGGAATATGTTAACACAACACTTCAGAACCTTTGCCTTCAGTTTGGCATATAGTTGTAGTACACAGTTCCATACACTCTACAACAGAATGGAGTTGCTGAGAGAAAGAACCAATCTCTCAAAGAGATGGCTTCCTGCATGTTGCAAGCTAAGTCACTGCCTCATAAGCTATGGGCTGAAGCACTTAATTGTGATAACTACATCCAGAACAGATATCCTCATAGGTCTGTCAAGGATTAGACCCCCTTTGAGGCTTGGAGCAGCATTAAACCATAGGTCACCCACTTTCGTGTTTTTGGCTCCTGAGCATGGGCCAAGATCCCCTCTAAAAAGAGGAAAGCTCTTGATCCACAGAGCATTGAGTGCATCTTTGTTGGATACCCTAATGGTGTGAAGGGAGATTAGCTCCTGATTTCCTCTACGGACAAGCTCATCATTGAGGGAAGTGTCAAATTTGAGGAAAGTATCTCGCATGCACTTCAATTGCTGCATGCAGACACCTTTTATCTACCTCATGTTTGAGATGATGACTCAGTACACTCAGATGTCGCGGTAGAGCATGCAGATGTAGAGATAGAGTCTTCAAATACAAATCCAATGCATGCATATGATGATCCACATCCAAGCCCAGATCGGGCTTCCAACAGTGAATCAACTTCCCCTGTCATAAATCAGAGAATAAGGAGCTTACGTGAGATATATGCACAAGACCACCCAGTTGCTAGAAATGGTCTTGTGGGGGATAATTCTGATCCACAGAGGACTAGCTCAGAGTTAATTGAGTCTCCTCTTGCTCTCACTGCCACTGAACCAACACCATCCTGGCATTTTCATTTGGTTCAGTCTTCTGATCCGCAGTCTTATGTTGAGGTTGTTGGGCATCCATCTTGGGAGTCCACCATGGAGGAGGAGTATAACTCCCTCCTCAAGAACTAGACCTAGGATCTAGTCCCCCTTCCTTCAGGAAGGAAACTTGTTTGATGCAAATGGGTCTACAAGACCAAGAGTGATATAGATGGGCAAATCACGAGACAGAAAGCTAGGCTAGTAGCTAAAGGCTTCCAACAAGTGCATGGAATTGATTATGATGAGACCTTTTCTCCAGTAGCAAAGATGGATTCCATACGGCTTTCACTTTCCATCGCGGCTGCCCAGGGGTGGGAAGTACATCAAATGGATGTGAAGAATGCCTTTATTCATGGAGACCTATCTGAGGAGATCTACATGGAGTAGCCACATGGTTTCATTCAGGATTCATCTTTGGTCTATAGACTGAAGAAATCTCTCTATGGCCTTAAGAAAGCCCTGAGAGCTTGGTATGCGCAGATGGATTCTTTTCTCTTATCACAAAACTTTGAAAGATGTAAGTCTGATCCAAATGTTTACATGCTCAGGACACATGATTATCTTCTTCTCTTAGTTTTGTATGTGGGTGACCTCCTGATCACCAACAGCTCGACTTCAGCCATTGCTGCAGTCAAGAGGGCCTTGCATGATAGGTTCTTGATGACAGAAATGGGTCCATTACACTTCTTTCTTGGTCTTGACATTAGCCAGGATGCCATAGGCATCAAACTCTCTCAGGCTAAGTATGTACGGGATCTCCTTGAGAGATTTCACATGAATAACTGCAAGCTAGCACTGACTCCTTTTCTATCTGGGGTCTACCTTGAGGATGGAGGTGACACTCCATTAGTTGACAGTACTCTCTACTGATAGCTAGTGGAAAGCTTATTGTACCTCACCCACTCCAGACTAGATCTCTCATATGTAGTAGGGGCAGTTTCCAGATACATGCAGGAGCTGCATGAACTACATTGGAATGCTGCCAACCACATCCTCCAATATGTGCAAGGCACCATCACCTTCGGGATTCACTATGCAGCAAGCACTACATTGAATCTCCTTGGCTTCACTGATTCTAATTGGGTGAGAAACAACATTGATCACAAGTCCACCTCTGGAAATTCACTCAGTCTAAGGTCTGGCCCTATTTGTTGGTCAAGCAAGAAGTAGGCTGTTATTGCTCTCTCTTCAGTCCAGGCCGAGTACAGAGGAGTAGCCAACATCACCATTTAGGCTTTGTGGCTACAACACTTCCTCATTGAGTTGGGCGTCCAATTCCACCAACCCATTGTCATCTGGTGTGATAACCAGAGCACTCTCAAATTTTGCAGGGATCCAGTACAACGGCATCGAACGAAGCACATAGAGATCCACATGCACTACATCAAAGACTTATTACATGATCGGGTCATTGATTTTCAGTTCTGTCCTTGAGCAGAATAGACTACAGACATCTTCACCAAGACATTCACTGAGCAGAAGTTTCGCTCTCTGCGTGATCGTCTTGGAGTGAAGGACACAGTTGCTTAGCAACTATCTTTTCTTCCTCTTTTCTTTTGATTACATTGTATTTTGAAGGGGGGGGGGGGGGGGGGGTCCCACGAGGTTTTCCCTCTTTCCTCAATTTTAGTACAAGTTGCACTGTATTTTGGGTGACCTTTGGCCTTAGTTGCCAAGGCCCATTTTCTATTTTTCCCATAGTGGTGTTCAGGGGGGCGTTGGAGGTACTACAGACCTACATGTGGACACTTAGTTAGAGCATGGGACTACATGCAAGATTCCTTCTGCATTATTTACTCCCTGATTTGCTCCTTAATTAACTCCGCAACTGGCTAGTTCTTCTGCATGATTTCCTCCCTGATTTGCTCCTTCTTTAACTCCACAACTGGCTAGTTCTTCTACATGATTTACTCCCTGATTTTCTCCTCCTTTCACTCAGCAACTGGCTAGTTCTCTCCATAACTTGTTGTAGGTGTTGAGTCCTCTCATTGATCACCACTATGGTGCATTACCTTGGGATCTTCACCCAGTAATGCTACATCATGAGCATTGTAACCTATTTTCTAAGGAATCATTCTTTTGTTCTTTCGATTTTCTTTTAGTGTTTTTGCTCTGCAAAGCTATGTGTTCAAGCTTTACTAGCTAGATTCATCTATGCAGGTTTTCTAACACATTTACAACATCTTAAGTTTGGGGTTATATAAGAAATGTTTAAAAATTCCCTAAAATTCCCTTGTTAATTGTCCATGGCATGTCGTAAAAGTTTGGGGTTACATATGCAATGTTTAACGATTCCATAAAATTCCCATATTAATTCTCCATGGCATGTCGTAATTATTACTTAATTTCATGGTAACAATATATAACCAGTACACGACACCATAAAACACAGATAAATTTCCGTGCAAGCTAGAAATTCTAGTATCAAATGTTAGGTAATTCGTTTCTACTGGGCGAAATAATTTCTAGTTATGTCCAAGCTTAGGAGAGTAAATGTATAAAGGAAGCCATGACAAATGTGCATTGTATCTCACCACATCAAATCTATGTTTGCTAAGACCTTACTCAACTCTTGGGGCAGTTGATCAAACCTATCAATAGAACCAGAGCCATGTAATTCTTCATGATGTTATGAGGACGAAATATGCTAGGCTGTGACTCCACCTATTTTGGGTCTTCTAGCACTTTATGTTCCTTCTGAACCCCTGTTATGTATGCTACGACCTCTTTTTCCTTACTATAGACATCTAGGGATTCTCTGTGCAATGTTGATGGAAAAAAAACAACTAAAACTCAAAGAAGAAGCAGATGAAATAAATAGATGTTCAATTAAGTATGATCATGAGGATTCATTTCTCGATTTTTATGTGATAGTGAGGAAGGTATGTAATGATAGCAATCCTTCTTCTTCTGTCTATTATAGTGAGGAGGGTATGTAATGATAGCAATATAGTATGCATGTTTGCTTGCTATCCTCATCTATGGTTGACAAGTGGGACCACTAACTGAAAGCATGAAAACATGGAATGTGTTAATTCATTATTTTCAATGGAGTCGTGAGGAATTGTATGAATGGCTAAAAGTGGAGTGGTGAGGAATTGTCTGAACGGCTAAAAACGGCTAAAAGTGGCCGGAATCTGGGCAAAAAAATTTCAAAAAATCTTGTAGAGGCAGTGTTTGAATCATGTTTTTGATGGAGGAAATGGATTCAACACCATCAAAAATGTCTAGGACAACTAAACTTTTGCAGTTTAACAACTATAACTTGGATTTACAAAAATTCTTGCCGGATTTCTCTAAATATGACCCGAATTTCCATAACTTTCCTGGGAACTCCTCCAGGTTAGAGTACACAATTTTGAATTATAAATGCCATGGTGGTCCCTACACAGCATAGTCCTCCACATCGGCATTGCCATTGTGCGGAAATTCAATGTGTGTAGGTATGTCCAATGTGTTGAAATTCTGCACAAAGAGATATATCTAACATGCCTTTGTATTGAAAAGCAACACTAAAAACATTTCACAGGGCATTAAAATTTATTAACATAATTAATCTTTCACTAAAGAATCTTTCCACGAGTAAACATAGAAAACAACTGTAAAAACAGTGCAGGCATTTCACTATCTAGGTGCTTCCTTTGAAGCATTCGAATTTTCAATACAACGAATAAAACATAGAAAGTGATATTGAAGAAATTTCAATGCCAACACATACTCGTTTCGTAGAAGTACAATGAATCTCTGTGAAGATTTCAATGCAATGCGTAAACATAGAAGTAAAAACAATGCATTCGTTTCACTATCTAGGTCACTCTTTTAAAACATTCGAAATTTTCATACAATATATGCACATGGAAAGCAATATTGAAATACTGAAGATGTTTCAGTATCCGCGACAGAGTGACTTAATACCAGCACAATATGGAAGCTTCCTTGAAAAATTAGTTCACAACACCATTTTAATATCATATAAGCTTTTATCGTCATTTTTAAAATAATACAATTTCTTTTTGCTAACAAGCTTGAGTTTAAGCTTGGGATGGAAGAACTAATTAGGATGCTATCATCAGATTGTGCTACACACTCATTTAATTTTCCAAAAATAACTTTTATGATTAATTTTTCTCAAGAAATTTAAACATAAAACCTTGTAGAAACTAAATGAGCTTATTTACACCTCATGGCTAATAAGCAAATTCTTTATTGAACAGAAATATGTCTCTTCACACTCACTATTAATTTTTAAATAATAAAACTATTGCAAAGCACAGTAGATTTGTAGAATAAAAATTTGTATTGCCATGGTACTGTCTTGTGATAAGACCAGAATAAAGCCAGGTTGCTTCTTGTCAACTCTCCAGGACACTGCTCAAACCTAATCTGCTACAGAAAAACCATCACTTATCACTGTTCTTGTATATTATTTTGACCAGCTTTATCATCAATACAAACTGGGAAAATAAATCATGCACATCAATAACCCATCGATACTCTAATGGAAAACTATTGGAATCAATTTTCCACACAGTGATATAAAAGAATCATTGACTTATCGATATCCTCCATTCCGGCGTTAACCCTCTTCATTCGAACTAAACTAATGAAAGAATTATTTGTTGGGCAGTTGTTTCAGCATTAGAAGCATTAATCTTCTGTTTTATAACAGTTTAGTTCATTGAAAATAAAGTAACGAGGATTAGAATTAGCATTAAGCTTTTCGAATATAATTAGAATCCAATAGAATTTAAAATATGTGTAAAAATAAATAAATAATTACATGACATCTTTAATAGATGAAGTTAAAAATTAATATAAGAGGTATTCCACTTTTCTTTAATTAACACAACCATATTTACTAATATGATATGTGTTACACTAAAATTTGTCACCATGACTATTTGCAGTCAGTATGGCTCCATCAATAGTCATACTATCCTCCTTGGCAAGTCTTATACCTCTGCTCCTCATGTCACACTCCAAAAAAGAGAGAAAGTCTTTAAAAGTCAATATAACTCTGGTTACGCAGTTTCTGTTACTCTTACCTGCGTGTACGCACCTCAATTTCATAATACCTGCGTACTTGTACGCTCTGTCTGTAAAGGGGTGGGTGCGTACTCCTGTAAAGGTCAAAAGGCGCAAGTTTTACTCCAAAAAAGTTACTTGTAGTCGATTCTAGAGCATTCTAGAAGATGGTTTGACGTGTATTGAGCGCCTCCAGATGGTTCATGCATCCCAATGAAAGAGGAACTTATCCCATGAAGAGGGGAGCTACCCCTTTGAAAGAGGAGCTTATCCCATTGATGGTGGACCTGATTAACTTCCTCCAAAGCATTATAAATACAGGCATTGGGCCAGAGGGAAGGGAGGTTGAAAGCTGAACATTCCTAAGGGTAGATGCTGCTGAAATTAGGACTCCCTTTTAGAGCTTGAGAGGAGAGATTCCCATCCTTTCTTAGCTTTATTTGGAAGTGGGTGAGCTGATCAAAGTAAAGGAGAACTCTTGTTGGACCCTGGGAGGGACCTGCACAACACCAAGGCACTGGTTGTAATGGTTTCTTTTGTTTCCAATTAATACAATTAAGTTCATTTTTCTCAACAAGTTGTTATATATAATTTGTTTTATATACTCCTTGGTCTTTGTGATGAATATGTTTTATTATATGAGTTATTTAGGTGCTATGTAATCGTTTGCTTGTTAGTGAATGCAAGTTTCAAGGAGAAGGAGCTCATCTGGATCGAAGAGGCTTGGCTGCTACAAACAAGCGTTGGACTAGAGGTAAGCCTTAAACACCTGGTTGCTTTTATTTTAAATGCATATTTAGGGAAAGATAGTGCTTGATTGTTTTGTTTGTCACTAGAAAGCCTTAGCTTCTAGGGAGGTCGGTTTTGTTCGCAAAATTGACTCTTTCCGCATGACAATATGATTGATATAGACTGATAAATTTATATAAAGCACATCTACAATCACATTAATAAATGTTGTTGATATATACCAATAGAAATATACCAACTAAATTAATAATTACAAATTATATCTTATTAAAATATAATAATCTTTTATTATTTTTAAGTAAACAATTAATAACCAGCATAATTATATATTTATGATTATTATATTATAATTGACATATAACATAATAAAAGTATTTAGTTATTTATTTATCTTTCACCATTATGTATGATCTATATATATATATATAATTAAACAAAAATATGATACAATATTATTTATAAATAGTATAAGCTATATAGTAACAATTTTATATCTATATATATATATATATATATACATATACATTAAAAATAAAAACTCAATATTATTACAATGAATCAGCCCTATAGTTATTATAAACTCATGGGATTAATAAATCTTAATATTTAATTATTTTTATAAATCTTAATATATTATTATACATATTAGGAATTAATATTATAAATCCAAAAGATTAATACTATAAATCTAGGGGAATAATATTTAACCCTAGAATTTATATTATAAACTCAAGGGATTATAAACATTAAGATTAATCAACCAAAGACATTAATACTAAAAACCCAAGAGATTAATATCATAAACTCTTAGGATTAATAATCCCAATGGATTAATTTTATAATTTGAAGGTATTAATAAACCCAAGGTATTACTAAACTAAATGGATTAATATTATAAACCCAATGGATTGTTAATATTAGAAACCAAAGGGATTAATATTATAAACCCATGACATTAATATTGAAAACCCAAGTATTTTTTCTTTTTGGTAGGTAAGCACCCACAAAGAATTGAACTAGTGACCTATCGCAAGGAGTGCCTTAACAGTGCACCCATTCACCATCAATCCAAAGCCCCATGGGCTGAAAACCCAAGTGATTAATATTATAAAACCAAAGGGATTAATATTATAAACCACTAAGATGAATATTACAAATCCAAGGGATTAATACTATAAACCGAACGGATCAATAAACCTAATGGATTAATATTATAAAACCAAGGGACTATTAGTATTATAGACCAAGGGATTAATATTATAAACCCAATGGATTAACAAACCCAAGGGGTTATTAATGTTATAAACCCATGGAAATAATATTATAAACACTTTGGAGTATTATTTTAAACTTAGGGGATTAATAAACATAAGGGATTATAAATAATATAAGCCAAAGGGATTATTATTAATAAACCCAAGGTATTAATAAACCTAAAATATTAGTAATATAAACCCAAGGGATTACATTATAAACCATTGGTTTTAATATGATAAATCAAATGGATTATTAATATTAGAAACCAAGGGATTAATATTATTAACCCACAACATTAATATTGAAAAACCCAAGTGATTAATAGTATAAAACCTTGGGATTAACATTATAAAATATTGAGATTAATATTATAAAACCAAGGGGTTGATACTATAAACTGAAGGGATGAATAAACCCAAGCGAATAATATTATAAAACCAAAAGATTATTAATATTATATACCAAGGGATTAATATTATAAACCCAAGGGGTTATTAATGTTATAAATCCAAGGAATTAATATTACAAACACTTGGGATTAATATTTTAAATCGAGGCCCCGGATGCGGGTGATTGAAGAGATGGGACGGGCGATCACCCGCGGCCACCTGCCAGCCATGCGCAGAGGAGCTGTTCACACATGGGGGAAGGGACACTCTCAGCTGCGCGGGATCGGAATTAAAGGCATTCAGCAGAGGAGCATAAATGCTCCGTTCACCTCCGCACGCAAAGCAGGGTCCGGCTCCTCGGCTCCCATGAATGCCACAGTAATGGCGGGAGGGCCTCGAGGCATAGGCAGATGTGTTATATATGGCTGCGGTATGGGATTCACAATGCAAATTCAGGGTCTGTTCCGTTTGTTTCTGCAGCCTCTGGCGCTGCTGGTCGCTCCAAGCATTTGCCTTTCTGTTTGGGCTACTCCCCCGCCTGCATATGGTCTTCCCTTGGCTGTTCTGGGATTCAATTTAGCTTTGAGCTCTATCCCGGCCTCAGGCATAGAGACTCTGTTTGGCCCTGCAGTCATGGTTCGGCCTCGACAGCGAATGCTCAGCCGTCGAGGCACCTCCCGAGGTGGGTCCTCGCACCCCCCAGTCGACGAAGACTCTCCCCATTACTGCCATTGCCATTGCCATCGCACTCATGGTGCAAGCCTCCTTCGGTCCAGTCAATTCCTGGATGCCAGCGCTCCTGAGTCCTCTTCCTCGCCCGCCTTTGGCTCTGCAATTTTCAATTTCAACAGTTCTTTGAACCGTCCCCGGATCAACGCCCATGTTTCGGTGCTCTTCATTGAGGAGACCCATGATGAGAGCGATTCCAGAGCCAATCGGGGGACGATGCCAACTGATGGCTCCGCGAGAGCCATGGAGACTCCCTCTGCAGATCCTGTGAATGTTTCGGAAAGCCCTCTTGCTGGTCCCACGGGAGCTAAGGAGGCGATGATCAGCCAGAACGAGGATGTCAAGATGGAGCCCGTTCCGACAGCTACGGAGGAGGCTCATGACATGGCGGAATTCGGGTGGTGCAGGGTAGTGGAGGAGGATCCTGAAGACTAGACGCGACTTCTTATCAGGTCTCTGCGGCCCATTAGTGAGGGCATTCGGTCACTCTTGTTGTTTTCAGATATGCTCTTGTGTCAAAGCTGTGGTGTTACTGTCTGTGTCAATGCTGTTGAGAAATTGTCTGTGTTTGGGTTCTGGAATTTTTTCTCTATGGTTGGGAAAGTTTTTGGCTCCCCTGTGCGGGATTAGTTTGCTGTTCCACTAGCGCCCCTGTGTGGGTTGGTTTTTTGGTCTGGTTAGTCCTCTGAGACTGCGGTCTCTGCTGTTCCATGCTGCCATCACCTCCAGGCAGCTGGTTCTTTTTGTCATGTAATGATGTAATTGTTCTTTGATAATGTAAATAATAGAATAGTTTTAATGAGAAAAAAAAATAGTTTAAATCTAGGGGATTAATAAACACGAAGGATTATTAATATTATAAGCCAAATGGATTAATGAAACCGAAGGGTTAATATTATCAACCAAATGGATTAATATTATAAACCCAATGCATTAATATTGAAAACCTAAGCGATTATTATTACAAACGTAAGATATTAATATTGTAATCCCTTGGGATTAGTATTATAAAAGAAATACATTAATAAACCTAAGGGATTAATATTAAACCATAGGATTAATATTATAAACCCTGGGAATAATATATCAAACCTATGATTATAAATATGAATATATTATTATACACCTTAGGAATTAATATTGTAAACCTAAGTGATTGTTGATATTATAAACCCAAGGGATTATAAAACTTGGAATTAAAAATAATATCATAAACATCAATATTAGAAATCTACTCTTATAAACCATAATATTAAACCCAAGTTTTACAATGTCACAATGTGACCTTGAATAAATTGTAATGTAATATAACATTGCGACAATAATTGTGAGATACTTTATCACATTGAGATAATGTTAGCTAGAATTAACACATTACAGTAGCATTGAAAGATAATGATATTAAACCCTACTATAAACAAAATATTATAAACCTTAACATCATAGAGCCCAATATAAACCCTTGGGATTATTATTATAAATCCATGGGATTATTAATATTATAAACCAAGGGGATTAATATTATAAACTCAAGGTATTAATATTGAAAAGCCAAGTGATTAACATTATAAAATCTTGAGATTAATATTATAAAGAATTGTGATTAATATTATAAACCCAATGGATTAATATTGTAAACACAAGACATTAATATTGAAAACTCAAGTGATTAATATTATAAAATCTTGGGATTAATATTATAAAGTATTGAGATTAATATTATAAATCTAATGGAATAATATTATAAACCAAAGCCCGATCAATAAAACTAAGAGATTAATATTATAAGCCCAAGGGATTGATATTATAAACCCAATGGATTAACAAACCCAGGGGATTAATATTATAAACCTAAGGGATTAATATTATAATGCCTTGAGATTAATATTATAAATTCAAGGCATTAATAAGCCCAAGGGATTAATATTAAACCCTAGGATTAATATTGTAAACCCTAAGACTAATATATCAAACCTAAGATTATAAATTCTAATATATTATTATACATATTATGAATTAATATTATAAACCCAAGAGATTATAAACCCTATGATTAATATTATAAAACCTATGATTATAAAACCCAATGTTAAATTTTATACTAAACCCTAATATATAGTAAACCCTAGGGATTTATAGTCCCTAAGCACAACCACATTGATAAATGTAGTTATGCTTAGGGATTATAAAACACAATATTAATGTGGTTGTACTTAGGGATTATAAAACACAATATTAAACCCTAATATTAAATGAAATATTATAAACCTTATAAACCTACTATTATAGACCCTAATATTAAACTCCAATTTTGTAATGTCACAATGCGAAGTTGAATATATTACAATGTAATGTAATAGTGTGACAATCATTATCAAATTTGTTATCACTTTGAGACAATGTTTGTCACAATGTGACACTGAACACATTTCTATAGCATTCCAACATCATGATATTAAACCCTAACATCGAATTGAATAATATAAACTTTAATAATGTAAACCCTAGTACTATAAGCCATAAGGTTATAAGCTCTAAGCTTAATATATTAAACCCTAGGATTATAAGCCCTAAGATTAATATTATAAGGTCTTCAAATCAAAGTAATAAACAAAACTTGCTAATTTATTAATAATACCTTAACCATGGTTGACCATAGAAACCTTGATTAACCATTATTCACCTTATGGTTGATGAAAGATGATCATGATTGATCATGATTGACCTAACTTGTCCATGGTTGAACATGACTAACCATGGTTGATGATACTCGACCATGCTGTTTTAGACATTTTTGGGCACTGCAACCCCAATCATACATGTCCATAAACCAAGGGCTTCTAATTCTCTAAAAGTGTTGTTCTATACCCTAGAGGAGCAAGGTCAGCTGATTACATCATCTCCCAGAAGTTCTCCATGGAAAACTGCTCAGAACTGGTCAAAACTGGATCATATAGACTGCTTAGTGCTAAGGTTGCGATGTGTCTCACCTACTCAGTGTTAAAAGTGTGATGCATACTAGAAAGCCCTTCTGTAGGGTGCGATGAGCGAGAGTAGACAAATGGCAGAGATAGTTTGCAAGGTGGATGATCATGGAATCTTCCAAAAACTTCTCCTGTGACACTTGCCTCTCTGAATTTGCCCAAGGATGAGTAAGAGATCATGAATCTCCAAGTGGAAGAAAGAACAATCAGAGAGAGGACACTAATCAAAATCCCAGAAGCTGACTCACCCCCCTGCAAACATCTATATATGGATCCCTCATCCCAGAGATCTAGAGGCTGGAATCTTGTATTTTGTAAGGAAGTGCTGTTTGTTTCTTAGTGGAACATCATAGTGTTGGGTGATCTAAGCTTTTCATGAGGTGAAGAAGGGATTTCATGCTGGGAGGATGACGCTGGGTCAGATCAGTGGGTTGTAATCCTCTTTGCTATTCTTTATATTAATAAAGCTATTCAATTTTTCCTCCACATTATTGTATGTTTGATGATATATGCATTTTTGTGGTCAATATATATCTGATCCTATATTTTTTATGACTATAGATCTATGTTCTTCAATAGTGTTATGCTACTTTGACTTTACAGGCACTCTTTGAAGCGGGGCAAGCAAGGAAGGAGCGGCAAAGATCTGTCAGAAGGGAGAGGAAACAAGCAAAGGACCAAGCGCAAGACTGAGGTTGGTACTCTTTGCTCCCCTCTTATCTACTTCTCATAAAGGAAAATGAAAGTAGTTTTAGTTTGTTTGTTTCTAAGATAGCTACCTGTCTTAGTTGGAACTAGCAGCTCCGAGTGGACACTAGATTTCCTGATAACAAAATGGCGACTCCGCTAGGGAGCGAATAGCTTGTTTTCTTGTCTACATTTGTTTGCTTTATAAACTTACAGATGAAGCCTGAAGTTAAGCCAACTAGCCTTTGAACTGCATTTACTATGCAAGTGCAAAGTAGATCAATGCTGCTTCAGTCTATCTCCGGGTTTTGTTTATAAATTGAACAATCGATTTGCAAACATCCTAATTTCCCTCGTGGTGGCTCTAGTAACCTCATTAGATTAGCCCCTGTGATTTCTATTTACTGACTATCATTTGCTCGGCCTAAATCCCTGAACTGAGCTGCAAACTGTGACCAAAGACCAAGTAAAGTCTCGTTCTTGTACCATCGCACCCTCTCTTCAAGGAAATCTGGATGCATCGCACCTCCCATGTGCAATAGGTGAGATGCATCATTGTTTCCCTGTGTAATAGGTGCGATGATCAGAAAAGGCTAAGTTTGCCTCCAGACTTTGGTTTTTCTTCACTCTCTTTAGCTTTATTGAGGAGTTTTGTTGTTTGTGATTAGTATACCACTGTGGAAACCCCTTTCCTTTACATGATTTAGCCTCTATTGTACAAAGAATTGTGAATGTTTTTGTGTATTGTACGCCATTTACAGTTCTCTTTTACAAAGAAGTAGCTTAATCTAACTCCCAATTTTTTATTTGAAAGTGTCACAAGTGTCGTTTTTAGTCAAAGAAAAGAATCCTATTGTTCTTGATGGTCGATTATACTGTTACTCTTGTATTTGATTTGAATTAGTAGTTTTTCAAGCGTCGAAAGCAATTTTCAATTTGAAATCGCAAAGTGTCGTCATTACCTTCCTTTCATTTTTGAAGAGAAAATCGTTAGTACTATCGCTTTGAAAAGATAATTCAGATTTGTACTTAGCATTCTTTTTGTCATTCACACATTAAGAAGGCTGAAAACAAATACATGCATGTGCATTTGCATTTAGACTGCTTGTTGGTTTGATTTAGGACAGTGCATCTAGTGTGTGCTCTCTGCTCTATGTTGAAAGAATCTCATTTCTCTTTCTTTAGTAGCTAGGATTTTCATTGCAAAAAGAAGATTAAACGATTGTTTATCATCTTAGATTGCATTTTAGGAATTGTATATCTACATCACGCGGTGAACCTGAAAGGAAAATTTCTTAAGAAAGATCAACTATAAAATAAATTTAATGAACATAAAAATGCTTTGGAACCTAACGCACAACATTTAGAAGTCTAGGCTAGAGATGTATTCTAGCGTCGTAAAGCCTGGTAACTATTGCTTTCATTCTATGTTGGGTGATTCCTCGTCTTTGAGACGAAAAGTGCCAGTACGGACTTGTGCTCCCACGTACTGTCAAGTATATATTGGGAGACCACAATAGGCTATATCCTTTATCCTTAGGAAGCCGTGTCTACTGCCCTATCAATCGCAATGCACTGAACATAGCATTCGGGAAGATTGACTACCGTACCGTAAAAAGTATTCTGTAGTTTTGCGATTGGTTTGGTAATCCTTCTATCTAGATTTCCAGAGTAGTCTCTTTCATTCCTTTTCAGACTCCTTAAAGGAAAAGGTCCATCTGAGCACTTGTCACTTCAGGCTCATTAAAAATCGAAGGCGAATAGAGTCATCTTTTGCTTTTTCTCGACTCTTAAAAATTGAAAAAGCAAGTTGTGTCAAAGCGTCTAAAATTTATTTTAATCGGAATAATATCACTGTTCCCACGTTGGTCTTAGGTTGAGAAAAATGGAGTCCACCAACCAAGGATTTCCCCTTGGAGGAAATCCTAGTCCTTTCTCCTCTTGGGGAGATGTTGGTGCACCTCATATGGCCACATTATCCCTTCCAAGATTGACAATCGGCTTGCCAATATGGCTCTTCTCGACCTCTGTCATTCAAAACACTGTGATTCCTAAACAATCAAGTCAGCAACTAGATGATACTAGAGTTACCCCTCAACCTTCTACTTCTCTTGTTTCTCCCTCCCCTCCTTCCTCTTCGCTTGGTGAAGCTGGTAAAGCTAAAAGCCAAGTTACTGAGAAGAAGAAGAAAGGGAAGGAGAAGGAGAAGAAGAAGAAGGAGCCAAAGGCAAAAAGGGGCAATCGTGCATTGTCTAGCGAAAATCCACACATTGCACCATCCAAGCCTAAATATTTGTGTGTCATTTGCAAAGGAGACCACTATCACAGAGATTGTCCTTGCATCCCTCGGATCTTAAGGGACTGGTCTCCTCGTTTGCACAATCCGGTGTCGTCAACCTTTGACGATCATGTTGAAAGTACACCGTCAACTAGTGAAAGCGAAGTCTCTAGACAAAACGGAAATGTAAGTTTCCTTGTAAACTGTGTGAAGGCGATCACGTTGTCTACCATTGTTCCTTCCTAGAAAAAGCTAAAAGAGTCTTGGATAACCGTCCTGCTTCACCACTACGACTTCCTCCTGGATACAAGAAACTCTTGCCGAGTCCATCACTAGTTGAAAATCTGGCTGACCCATCTTTAGGGTCGTCGAAGCATCTATCATTGAAGATAAACCTTTTGAATCCACACCAAATGAAAGTCAAAAGGTCGAGGCAGCAGCCGACCCAGTTTTTCCTTCGGAACGTCCATCTTCAGATGATACAGTCACCGAAGAGAATGAGAATGACACCATTCAAATTCCTTTCATAAACGCAAAATCCGATGAACATGAGGGCAATCTACCCATTCCTTTACCACAGGAAGGAAGTTCGTCGGAGTCATATCCAGCTGTCTATTCGGCCCCACCTCCAAGCAACCTAGTCATTTCCTTCGATTGGAATCAACTAGGCAGACCTCATCTACCGTCTAGTGTACCATTCTGAATCATTTTACAAGCTTATAGAATGGTCATGGTCAGTACTATTATTGATGAAGGGGCTTCTGTGAGTATCCTTTCCACAACTGCTTGGAAAGCACTTGGTTCACCATCGCTTATGCTTGAGATGAGAAATATGACAGGCTTCGATAAAGGAACCAGTCGACCGTTAGGGATTCTTCCAAATGTGCCTATAACTTTGAGAAGGGAAACCGTATATATGAACGTAATGGTAGTCCAAGGGCCTTTAGAATACAATCTACTCCTTGGGCGTGACTATATTTATTGCATGGGAGCCATTGTCTCCTCACTCTTTCGAGTAATGTGTTTTCCGCATGAAGGTAGAGTGGTCCAACTCATAGACCAGCTTTTGTTCCTCGGCTCACACATAGCTAATAGTCAAATTCCATCCCTAAATGGTCTTTTCATGCAAGGGATGTCTCATCAATCTCCATTCCATCCACTTGAAGAACGCGAGTAATTCGGTGGTCATGACTGAAACCCAGGGGGCATGCACCATGGTCTACTTCAGCAGGGAAACTCTGGGTATAGGGTAGGTTTCCGTGAAGGATATATGACTGGTCCGACACCTGTCCGTCTAGGAAAATGGGATTAGACCAGAATAATATTCCCTCGTCAAGGTTAGGTGATTGAAGCTAGAATCACCTTTGTCCAAATGGACTAAGCCGAGGAAGTGTTTTTGTTTGCTATGTGGATGGAAACTATCTTGCAAATGCGAGAAATTCTATGTGGTAACCTGGAAACTCTACTTCGCTATACCTGGGGGCATGCAAACCTTTTGTGCCCAAGTGAAAAGCGACCAGTGTAATACTAACTCTATAGTTCCGCTAACTTCAACAGTTTAAGTTGGGTGAGTAGTCGAATCGATCGTTCACCTTCTCAGGGGTGAAATGGCACCGACGAAGTAAAGGATACGTTTTCCTACCTGACCTGAGTAGTTAACTAACCCCTATGACAGTAGTTGGTCATTCCTAGCTTGCATGCGAGAGGCAGCAGAGCAAAGTTTCGAATGGTGCAAGCTCCTTAAAAATAGAACCTATCGATGAGATGTCCTTATTATACAACTGGCATGAGCAGTTTTTATGTGAAGTTCAAGCTCGTTAAAAATTAAACCTAAGCAATGAGCAAGTGTTCCCCTAGAGTTTAAGCTCATTAAAAAATGAACCAATATCCAGTAAATAACCATTATGAATGCATTATCATCAACTTTTGAGCCTTGGTCGTGTTCTCATCATCACATCCACTTTGTTTTAGCCGATCATACGCCTCCATTTGATTGTTTACCCTTTTGAGGAACAGCTGCAACGAGTGATTCTGTTAGCCATCCTTGTGACACTGCCGTGATTGGAAAATTCCAAACCTTACCTGGAATCAGCAGCTACCCGAAAATATCACTCGTTCCTCAAAAATGAGTCTCCTTTAAGCTCTTTTCGTCTGACTCGTAAAATATGAAAAGATTTCCAAGAAATTGGCCTCTCTAGCTCGTTAAAGGTATCGGAAGTGCTATCCCTCCTCTAAATTTTAATCTTTTTGGACATGAGGGATTATTACACAAAAAGATCAAGTGCTTGTCTTGTTTGGCTCTTTAAAACTATCAAAAATTCATCCCTTTTGTATTATTTTATACTTTTTCAAACTTAAGAGATTATATGACGAAAAAGGATTATTAGAGTTTCCTTTCCGTCCCTTTCCAGACTCTCTAAAATTGAAAAAGGACTGAGTTATCATTGTCGTTAAACTCATTAAAACCAATAGCGACAAACTTGTCAATATAGACAAGAACGAGTTTCACTATTGCTAGGCTCATTAAAACATAGCGACGGGTTTGCCGAAGGGCAAATTATAGAACAAGCATATGTTATCCTCCTCAAGCTTGATAAAAATAAAGAGGTACTAGTCAACAATGACTGGGGAAAATTTGGGAAGAAAACTTGAAGAAACTTTATTGGTAGCAAGTTTCTCTTCAACATGACACTTTCACTCCATGTCTAAGTCGGGTTGGGTTATTTCATTCACCAATCATATTACCATTGGTCCATCGTACCATCCATCCATGGTGTTAACACTACCAATCCATTTCAATGTCACCGACATGTTCAAGAGAAGTCGCTCAGAGAATTCACCAACCCATCTTGTGTCTCATCCACTGTAATACATTTACACTCCATTATTTAATGACCGCCACCCTGAACCTTGTATCATCAGATCGTTTTCACCTCCACAAAATCATTTGCTCCATTCCCTGTCGTAGATGTGGGATTCATTAAGTCCCTCCTACGACGGGTCACTTCTTGTCGACATCAGCTCATTATCCAAGAAGCTGACCTAGGAACACCCCTTTCAGTACTTTGAAGCGTGCATGCCTCAATGGAAAGTTTCCCACTTTCGGCGACAAGTTTACATCGATGGCCTCCAACCGAAAGATTTTACATGGTGTTCAACACTAAGTCCCTTTTTCACACCACGTGAATTGTACTATCGTACCTTAAGGGTCATCATCATTATCGGTGATTCCTCTCGTGCTTGTTAACAACTTACATCATTGGCTGGTAATCAGGTGATGTCTTTCCATGTTCGACTGCAGAACATCTTTCACATGGATCGACTTGTACTTTGGGCGAAGATTGGACAAGTTTGAAGACCCCGGATCTAGTTTCATCCATCCAGGCTGCGATATATTTAGGAAAATAAAGACATCAAATGTACACCATTGTTGCACAAATGATCATCCGAATCAAAGGATGATGGCTCTATCAGAATCATCAGTCTGCCACACAGACAGTTCTCTGTCCTATGTACATGAAATGAATTTATAAAGTTGAGCATGGGAATGCCCGTCTCAGCTAGATCATGAAAAATATTATGAAGATAATGTATTGTATTGTATCTTATTACATGTCACCTTCCAGTTTGAAAAACCTCGAATCCTCATGATAAAGCATTTCACCTGACATCAAAAGATTAACGACCTCATGCTTTAGGGGGCAACTGTTATAGACATTTTTGGGCACTGCAACCCCAATCATACATGTTCATAAACCAAGGGCTTCTAAGTCCCTAAAAGTGTTGTTCTATACCCTAAAGGAGCAAGGTCAGTTGATTACATCATCTCCTAGAATTTCTCCATGGAAAACTGCTCAAAACTAGTCAAAACTAGACCATACAGATTTCTCAGTGCCAAGGGTACGATGCATCTCACCTTCTTAGTGTAAAAAGTGTGATGCATACTGGAAAGCCATTCTGTAGGGTGTGATTAGCAAGAGTAGACAAATGGCAGAGACAGTTTGCAAGGTGGATGATCATGGAATCTTCGAGAAACTTCTCCTGTGACACTTGCCTCTCTCAATTCGCCCAGGGATGAGTAAGAGATCATGATTCTCCAACTGGAACCAAGAACTATCAGAGAGAACACTAATCAAAATCCTAGAATTTGACTCACCCCCTTGCAAACATCTATATATGGATGCCTCATCCGAGAGATCCAGAGGCTGGAATCTTGTATTTTGTAAGGAAGTGATGTTGGTTTCTTAGTGGAACATCATAGTGTTGGGTGATCTAAGCTTTTCATGAGGTGAAGAAGGGCTTTCATGCTAGGAGGATGATGCTGGGTCAAATCAATGGGTTGTAATCCTCTTTGCTATTCTTTATATTAATAAAGCTATTCGAGTTTTCCTCCACATTCTTGTATGTTTGATGATATATGCATTTTTGTGGTCAATATATATCTGGTCCTATATTGTTTATGACTATAGATCTCTGTTCTTCGATAGTGTTATGTTGCTTTGACTTTACAGGCACTCTTTGAAGCAGGGCAAGCAAGGAAGGAGCAGCAAAGATCTATCAAAAGGGAGAGGAAACAAGCAAAGGACCAAGCGCAAGACTGAGGTTGGTATTCTTTGTGTTGGCATTATGATACATATGTTGTACTTGATGGCAAGCCACTCATCTCAGATGATAAATTATAGTGCAGCAAAGTTCACGCACTTTCATGAAGATAAAAGTTTCTTTCATGTAGAGAAAAGTTCACGCACTTTTATGCAGAGAAAAGTTTATTTCATGTAGAGAAAAGTTCACGCACTTTTATGCAGAGAAAAGTTTATTTCATGTAGAGAAAAGTTCACGCACTTTTATGCAGAGAAAAGTTTATTTCATGTAGAGAAAAGTTCACGCACTTTTATGCAGAGAAAAGTTTATTTCATGTAGAGAAAAGTTCACGCACTTTCATGCAGAGAAAATTTCCTTTCATGAAGAGAAAAGTTCTCGCACTTTCATGGTTGGCTCATGGTATTAGTCCGACAGTTTTTGATCCTATGGTTTTGGTCCATGGTATTGCATCCAAAAGTGTTGATATCACGCACTTTCATGGTTGGTTCATGGTATTAGTCTGACAGCTTTTGATCCTATGGTTTTGGTCCACGGTATTGCATCCAAAAGTGTTGATCTCACGCACTTTCATGGTTGGTTCATGGTATTAGTCCAACAGTTTTTGATCCTATGGTTTTGGACCGTGGTATTGTGGAAGGCCTAAGACTATAAAAGAGGAAGGAGATCATTTGGAAAAGCATCATCAAATGAATTGAATATCTAATAAGTGCTAGATCTGAAATATTTGTGATTGGGTTATGGTGCAGATCTGGATCTGAATGAAGGAGGAACCTTAGCACATAAAGAAGGATAAGTTCTATTGATGGGTCATAATCTTTAAGCTTGAATAATAGTATCTTTGTATGATTTTGATCTGTTATATGAGGCACATGCTTGATCTACAAATCTGACAATCTGGGTTAATTAGTGTCTGAATATTTGAAAGAATGAATTATCCTTTATAGATCTGCACGCAGGTTTCAAGTTGTTGAAGTAGCATATATCTTTAAATTATGATCTAGCTACCTTTGTTTATTGTTGCAATATTCTAGGTTCATAATTTGGTGTGTGGTTACCGTTACTGTGTTCTGGGTACAGTTGTCAGAGAAGTGTTTACTTGATTCAGTTCTAATTGGGAAAAGGAGATTGTTTGTTGCAGATATACTTGGTGATTGATTGATGTTCATGGATCCAGTCTATAAATTTATGAAACGTGGTCCCTGGAAGAAAGAGAAGGTTGTAGCCTTTAGTAGGCCAACACCTACGTACTAGTATCTTGGCTAGTACAAGAGCGAAGGGGGTTGTAGCTCCCTTCCAGGAGAAGCTAGAAAACGAGAGAGGGTTGTAGCTCTCTGCAGGTTGCAGCCTGCGTACTGGTAAAGGGCTACACCAGTACATTGTAAAAAGAAGTTTCTAATTAAAGGAAGATAGAGACAAATTGCAGTAGGTTTTCACCCACATTGGGTTTCCACCTTATATCTTGTGTTCTTGTGTGTGACTGTCTACTGCTCTGTTTTACTGTTCTGGTTACTATTTATACACAGATTAATAATCAACATCTAAAAGATAAAATAAATTATAAGTTTGCATTATATGCGCGGGTTTCCTTCTACATAGTTGTGTATATACGCGGTTTTTACTAACTGAAGTAGCGTATATGATCTAGGTTTGAAAAAGGAAATATTTGACTTGATAATACTGATGCACCCCCCCTCTCAGTATTATTTCCAACAATTGGTATCAGAGCAGGTCCTTCTGAAGAAGCTTGATCGCTTGAAGGAAGATTCATCATCATGAGCAACTATGAGAGAGAAGCATCTATCAGGCCACTGATTTTTGATGGGACAAACTTCGTATATTGGAAGGTAAGAGTTACTGCCTATCTTCAATCTCTTGGTACAGAAGTCTGGGATATCATAGATACAGGGTACACTTTTCCATTAGCAACTCCTATAGATCCGGCTGAGAAGAAGAAATATGAAACAAATGCAAAGGCTGTCAATACTCTATTAGGATGTCTATCTCAATCAGAATTCATCAAGGTTATGCAGTATAAATCCGCAAAAGAAATATGGGACAAGATTGTTCTGAGCTATGAAGGAGATGAACAGGTAAAAAGAGAAAAACTTCAAACCCTCAGAATTCAGTATGAAAATCTTAGAATGCACAGCGATGAAAGTGTGGCTAACTATTTCCTTCATGTAGATGAGATTGTCAATTGTATGAAAAACTTGGGTGAAGAAATAAAAGAGGCTATTGTGGTTGAAAAAGTTCTAAGATCTTTGTCCCCTAGGTTTGAATCTAAAGTTTCTGCAATAGAAGAAAAGGAGAATCTGCGAAACCTTACCATGTCTCAGCTGCACGGAATTCTAACTGCTTATGCAATGAGGAAAGGAGGACCATTAGACAGGAGAGAAGTTTCTTTCAAGGATTCAGGCAAAGGAGATTACTATGAGTCAGGACACATGTCTGAAGAAGAGGAGGAATCAAATTTTGTCAAGAACCTTCAACGGGGTACTGGAAGATTCAGAGGTAAGTTGCCTTTCAAATGCTTTTCTTGTGGAAGAGTCGGTCACTATGCTGCCAAATGTCCTTATAAGGATAAGATTGACAAAGGGAAGGAACCTGTTAGATGGAACAAGAAACAGAATGTAACTAAGAAAAGTTACTACACTCATGAAGATAGTGATGGTCTTTCAAATAGTGATGAAGATGAACGAGGTAATAATTATAAAATTTTAATGGCTTTTGAAGATGATGATTACATGGATGCTATAGATGAAGATGGCTTTTATGAAGATATTTCTAGACTCAAAGTATGTTTAGAAGAGAAGAATGTGATCATTGATACTCTGCAATTCCAACTTGCTGAAAAAGAAAAATTTCTTGAGAAGTTAGAATGTGAAATTGTTGGTCTTAGAAAAGAGATTGAGAAAACAAAGGCTCTTAATCTTAAATTTGTTAAAGGATCTAAAACTCTGGATGAGATTATCAATGTGCAGCGTTCTCCTCTAATCAGGACAGGTCTGGGGTATAATGGAGAAGCATCTCAAGCATCCACCTCAAAAAGTTATCTTGATGCAACAAGGAGGAATGAGCAAAAGCTCAATGGAGATCACCAGGTAAAACAGGGACGATTTACATCAAGAATAAACAAAGACTACCAGGTAAATCAGGGGCAGTCCACCTTAAGGATGAACAAAAGCTACAAACAGCCACAGGTAAAATCTTCTCAATTTGCCTCAAGAATGGATGACAATAGAAACTACAATCATTTGGCTAGTAGAGTTGATAATCGCAGGAGTTTCTTCAATGGCCAATGTTTCTCTTGCCATAACTTTCGCCACAAAGTAGCCCAATGTGTTGCCTATAAGACAATCATGACTAGAGAAGCTCAAAAACAAAGAAGTATGACTGGGATCACGAAGAGGTCCTATAACAATTTTTCCACCCTTGAAAATGAAATTGAATGTTCTATTTGTAATAACTTCGGTCATGAAGATTCTGAATGCAGGAGCAGGTTTCAGCAGACAACTCAGAAAGAACAAGCCTCAAGTGCCAGAACATGGAGAATGAAGGAACCACAACCAGAAAGATGTGGGACAGCCTTTTATGCAGAAGGACAGGAAAATCAATGGTACATCGATAGTGGATGCTTGAAGCATATGACAGGTGATAAAGAAAAACTTCAATCATATAGTGCTTTGGAAAAAGGAAAGAAAGTCTCTTTTGGAAATGATACCCCTGCAGTCATAAAAGGAAAAGGCACTGTTCAGTTGAAAGAAAAGGTCAAAGCTGGAAATGTTTTGTATGTTGATGGCTTGAAGCATAATCTACTAAGTGTCAGTCAGATGTGCGATCAAGGAACTGAGGTAATATTTCGATCAAATGGATGTAGTGTTCGTGATCTTGATACAGGAAAAACAGTGATCAAAGGCATAATAACTCCAAATAATATATACATATTTGAAGAAGGACAACAACAATGCTATTTGAGCAAGAATGATGAACACTGGTTATGGCACCGAAGGTTGGGGCATCTAAGCTTTTCACATATAAGGAAAGCATGCAAATACCAGGCAGTTCATGGTCTTCCAGACATCAGAATTCCAAACAATAAAATATGCAAATCATGTCAGTTTGGTAAGCAAACTAGAACTAACTTCCCTGAAAAGGAAGGATCAGCTAGCAGGCCTCTTGAACTAGTCCATACAGATGTATGTGGTCCATTTAGGACAAGGTCACCTCGAGGAGAAGAATACTTTATATTATTCATTGACGACTTCTCCAGGATGGTTTGGATAGGACTTATGAAGCACAAAGACAAAGCATTCGAAAAATTCAAATCTTTCAAAGCCTTGGCTAAAAACGAATCAGATCACAAAATTAAGTGCCTCAGGTCTGACAGAGGTGGGGAGTTTACCTCAAATGAATTTTTCTATTTCTGTGAAGAACATGGAATAAGAAGGGAATTCTCTACAGCTAGGACTCCTCAGCAAAATGGAGTGGTGGAAAGGATGAACAGAACAGTTCAACAAATGGCTCGTGCTATGCTTGATGAGTCTGGAACTCCCGCAACCTTCTGGGGTGAAGCTGCATTTGCTACGGTTGTTATTCTCAACAAAACAAATGTCCGAGTGAACAACACTCAAACTCCTCATGAGCTCTGGTATGGTGAGACTCCTTCGGTAAAACATTTCAAAATTTTTGGAAGCAAATGTTATATTAAGAATAATGATGAACAGCTTGGCAAACTTGAACCTAGAGCAGATGAAGGCATTCTCCTTGGCTATTCTCCCCATAGCAAAGCATATAAGTGTTACAATAAAATACTTGGAAGAATTGTTGACAGCATTGATGTAGTGGTCGATGAAGAAGGAAACATTCCTAGGCAAGTAAATTATGAAAATATCAAAGAGGATGAAGACTGCCCTTCAAATCAGACTGATGATGAAGAAGAACCTCAAGAGGCACCAAAGGAACAGATAAGGATAGAAGAGAAGACTCCATCTAGGTACGTTCAGAAGAATCATCCAGAATCTCAGGTTTTGGGGCAGAAAGAGGCAAGTGTACAAACAAGAAGAACAATTGCAGAAGCCTCAAGCTACTTAGCATTGCTCTCCTCCACTGAACCACAAAATGTAAAAGAGGCATGCAAAGATGAATGCTGGGTCAAGGCAATGGATGAAGAACTTGAGCAGATTGAAAAGAATAACACTTGGGAGTTGGTTCCTAGACCAAAAGATAAGAATGTCATAGGGACAAAATGGATCTTTAAAAACAAGTTGAATGAAAATGGGGAAGTGATTAGAAACAAGGCCAGACTTGTTTGTAAAGGGTATGCTCAACAAGAAGGTATAGACTTTGAAGAAACTTTTGCTCCCGTTGCTAGACTTGAGGCCATCCGAATGTTCCTTGCTCTCTCAAGCTTTTAGAAGTTCAAAGTATTTCAAATGGACATGAAATCAGCCTTTCTGAATGGAGAATTAGAAGAAGAAGTGTACATTGAGCAACCAGATGGTTTCATTCTTGGAAATGATCCAAATCTTGTATGCAGACTAAAAAAGGCTCTCTATGGTCTTAAACAGGCTCCAAGGGCTTGGTACTACCGTTTGGAAAAATATCTTCATCAACAAGGTTTTTCAAAAGGATCAGCAGATAGCAATCTTTATATAAAAATTGAAAATGAAAAATTGCTAATACTTATTGTGTATGTAGATGATATTATATTTGGTAGCAATGAAGAAGCTATGAGTCAAAGCTTTTCCTTGGTGATGCAGAAAGAATTCGAAATGTCTTTGCTTGGAGAACTAACATATTTTCTTGGATTGCAAATCCAACAAAATGAAGGCGGTATCTTTTTGTGTCAAACCAAGTATCTCAAGCAAATCTTGAAGAAATATGGCATGGAAGATGCAAAACCAGTATGTACCCCTATGGTTACAGGATGCAGCCTCAGTGCAAATGATGAATCAGCAGCAGTGCATCAACCAACCTATAGATCCATGATTGGAAGTCTTCTTTATTTGACAGGTACTCGACCAGACATCATGCATGCAATGGGAATAGTTGGAATATTTCAGGCAAATCCTAAAGAAACCCATCTTCAGGCAGTAAAGAGAATTTTCAAGTATCTTCAAGGAACTCAAAACTATGGCTTATGGTATCCTAGAGATACAGATCTCACTCTACATGCTTATACAGATGCAAATTGGGCTGGAAGCGTGGATGACAGAAAGAGCACAAGTGGTGGAGCATTCTTTATGGGTTCTAGATTAGTGTCTTGGTTCAGCAAGAAACAAAGTTCGATTGCTTTATCTACAGCTGAAGCGGAATATGTGGCTGCTGCATCTTGCTGCACTCAACTCCTTTGGATGATGCAAACCTTGCAGGATTTTCAAATCACTTGTACACCACCTATCTCCATCTTATGTGATAATACAAGTGCAATCAACATTTCAAAGAACCCAGTCATGCATTCAAAGACCAAGCACATACCGATCAAGTACCACTTTCTCCGGGAACAAGTGTTGGAACAAAAGGTCAAGTTGGAATATGTTCCCTCTAAGGAACAAGTTGCTGATATACTCACCAAACCACTGCCTAGGGAAACATTTGAATACCTCAGACAGAAGCTGGGAGTAGTTGATGCATCATCTTGCTATTAAAACTTGTCTGTTTCAGAGAAAAATGGGTGTACGCGAGTTGCCTAAGGAGGATCCACGTACATACGCCGGTTTGTGTAGAGACAGTCGTGTATGTGGAGGATTGATGGATATCAGTAGGGACAGGCTCTGGTTGAAGATAGTCTGATATGGGTGTGACAGAGACCATCTGGCATAGGTTCAAGGGGAGCAGATAAACTTCTAATGATGCATTGTTGGAATTATCTTTGAAGCTTTTGGTTCTAGTTCACAGCTGTTGTTGGTTTCAAGTGGAAAAAATGCAAAGGGAGAACAGAAGGAAATTAGGGTTGCTGATCTGAATGGTGATTGTCAGATGTTGCTGCTATCAGTTATTGGTGACTTTCATAAGTCTTGCTCTATATATTTCATCTCTATGTCATGTATCTCTTTTATGGTGTCAAGGTCATGTAACGGCCTATCTTGGTTTCCCCACTATGCCTGGGATGAAGATGTAATGTTCTTGTTTTATCATGTGTAAACTTTTGATGTATCCCCACTTGGTTGGGAAATGGATGTATGTATGAGTCCTTGGTGATAGGAAGGTCATTTATGATAGAGTCATGTTCTTCTTGTAAAACATCTTTTTGCAGACCTTGCTTATAGTCAGGGGGAGCATGAACAACACACTTCAACAGAGCAGAGACTTCAGCATGTACTCAAAGGAAGCATGGACAGAGTGGTACACCTTGGCATATACAAAGGGGGAGCTCTTTCAGAGATTTCAGCAGGTACTCAGGGGGAGTATGGGCAGCGGAATGTTTCTCTAGGAAAGAGATTATCTTGGTTTGCCCTTTGCCCTTGATGTCAAAGGGGGAGAGTGATTGGTTGTTGTTGCCATCAAGTCCAAAGGGGGAGATTGTTGGCATTATGATACATATGTTGTACTTGATGGCAACCCACTCATCTCAGATGATAAATTATAGTGTAGCAAAGTTCACGCACTTTCATGAAGATAAAAGTTTCTTTCATGTAGAGAAAAGTTCACGCACTTTTATGGAGAGAAAAGTTTGTTTCATGTAGAGAAAAGTTCATGCACTTTTATGCAGAGAAAAGTTTATTTCATGTAGAGAAAAGTTCACACACTTTTATGCAGAGAAAAGTTTATTTCATGTAGAGAAAAGTTCACGCACTTTTATGCAGAGAAAAGTTTTTTTCATGTAGAGAAAAGTTCACGCACTTTCATGCAGAGAAAAGTTCCTTTCGTGAAGAGAAAAGTTCACGCACTTTCATGGTTGGCTCATGGTATTAGTCCGACAGTTTTTGATCCTATGGTTTTGGTCCGTGGTATTGCATCCAAAAGTGTTGATCTCATGCACTTTCATGGTTGGTTCATGGTATTAGTCTGATAGTTTTTGATCCTATGGTTTTGGTCCATGGTATTGCATCCAAAAGTGTTGATCTCACGCACTTTCATGGTTGGTTCATGGTATTAGTCCAACAGTTTTTGATCCTATGGTTTTGGACCGTGGTATTGTGGAAGGCCTAAGACTATAAAAGAGGAAGGAGATCATTTGGCAAAGCATCATCAAATGAATTGAATATCTAATAAGTGCTAGATCTAAAATATTTGTGATTGGGTTATGGTGCAGATCTGGATCTGAATGAAGGAGGAACCTTAGCGCATAAAGAAGGATAAGTTCTATTGATGGGTCATAATCTTTAAGCTTGAATAATAGTATCTTTGTATGATTTTGGTCTGTTATATGAGGTGCATGCTTGATCTACAAATCTGACAATCTGGGTTAATTAGTGTCTGAATATTTGAAAGAATGAATTATCCTTTATAGATCTGCATGCAGGTTTCAGGTTGTTGAAGTAGCATATATCTTTAAATTATGATCTAGCTGCCTCTGTTTATTGTTGCAGTATTCTGGGTTCAGAATTTGGTGTGTGGTTACTGTTACTGTGTTCTGGGTACAGTTGTCAGAGAAGTGTTTACTTGATTCAGTTCTAATTGGGAAAAGGAGATTGTTTGATGCAGATATACTTGATGATTGATTGATGTTCATGGATCCAGTCTAAAAATTTATGAAACATGGTCCCTGGAAGAAAGAGAAGGTTGTAGCCTTCAGTAGGCCAGCACCTACGTACTAGTATCTTGGCTATTATAAGAGCTAAGGGGGTTGTAGCTCCCTTCCAGGAGAAGCTAGAAAATGAGAGAGGGTTGTACCTCTCTGCAGGTTGCAGCCTGTGTACTGGTAAAGGACTGCACCAGTACATTGTAAAAAGAAGTTTCTAATTAAAAGAAGATAGAGACGAATTGCAGCAGGTGGTTTTCACCCACATTAGGTTTCCACCTTATATCTTGTGTTCTTGTGTGTGACTGTCTACTACTCTGTTTTACTGCTCTGGTTACTGTTTATACACAGATTAATAATCAACATCTAAAAGATAAAGTAAATTATATGCACGGGTTTCCTTCTACATAGTTGTGTATATACGCGGTTTTTACTAACTGAAGTAGCGTATATGATCTGGGTTTGAAAAAGGAAATATTTGACTTGATGATACTGATTCACCCCCCCTCTCAGTATTATTTCCAACACTTTTCTCCCCTCTCATCTACTTCTCATAAAGGAAAACAAAAGTAGTTTTAGTTTGTTTGTTTCTAAGATAGCTACCTATCTTAGTGGGACTAGTAGCTCCGAGTGGACACTAGATTTCCCGATAACAAAATGGCAACTCCACTGGGAATGCCCGCCTCAGCTAGATCATGAAAAATATTATGAAGATAATGTATTGCATTGTATCTTATTACAGGTCACCTTCCAGTTCGAAAAACCTCGGATCCTCATGATAAAGCATTTCACCTGATATCAAAAGATTAAGGACCTCATGCTTTAGGGGGCAACTATTATAGACATTTTTGGGCACTGCAACCCCAATCATACATGTCCATAAACCAAGGGCTTCTAAGTCTCTAAAAGTGTTGTTCTATACCCTAAAGGAGCAAGGTCAGTTGATTACATCATCTCCCAGAAGTTATCCATGGAAAACTACTCAAAATTGGTCAAAACTGGACCATACAGACTGCTTAGTGCTAAGGGTGTGATCCATCTCACCTGCTTAGTGTAAAAAGTGTGATGCATACTGGAAAGCCCTTCTATAGGGTGCAATGAGTGAGAGTAGACAAATGGCAGAGACAGTTTGCAAGGTGGATAATCATGGAATCTTCCAAAAACTTCTCTTGTGACACTTGCCTCTGTGAATTCACCCAGGGATGAGTAAGAGACCATGAATCTCCAAGTGGAACCAAGAACTATCAGAGAGAGGACACTAATCAAGAGCTGACTCACCCCCCTAAAAACATCTATATATGGATCCCTCATCCCAGAGATCCAGAGGCTGGAATCTTGTATTTTGTAAGGAAGTGTTGTTGGTTTCTTAGTGGAACATTATAGTGTTGGGTGATCTAAGCTTTTCATGAGGTGAAGAAGGGCTTTCATGCTGGGAGGATGACACTAGGTTAGATCAATGGGTTGTAATCCTCTTTGCTATTCTTTATATTAATAAAGATATTCGAGTTTTCCTCCACATTCTTGTATGTTTGATGATATATGCATTTTTGTGGTCAATATATATCTGGTCCTATATTGTTTATGATTGTAGATCTCTGTTCTTCGATAGCGTTATGCTGCTTTGACTTTACAGGCACTCTTTGAAGCAGGTCAAGGAAGCAGTGGCAAAGATCTGTCAGAAGGGAGAGGAAACAAGCAAAGGACCAAGTGCAAGACTAAGGTTGGTATTCTTTGCTCCCCTCTCATCTACTTCTCATAAAGGAAAACAAAAGTAGTTTTAGTTTGTTTGTTTCTAAGATAGCTACCCGTCTTAGTGGGACTAGCAGCTCTGAGTGGACACTAGATTTCCCGATAAAACATGCTAACTCAATTCAATTTTAATTGATAATGGTTGACCATGGTGACCATAGTTAACTATGCTCAATCATAGGTTATTATGGTTAACTATGCTCAATTTAACCATAGCCAATCATGGTGGTGATAGTTGATCATGCTTGATCGTAGATTATGATTGACCTCGACTATGGTTGAATATGTTATATATGTATAATGTCATAATTAAATATTAATAAAAAATAATATTAAGTATTAATATATAAATTACATTAAGTCTTGTATTAATAAACTAATTATTAATAAATTAATATCTTAGTTAATATATTAATGTATTAATTAATATTTCTATTAAACCCTAATAATGAAAACCTAGTTTTGTAATGTCGCGGTGTTATGTTAAATAAATTGCAATGTAATGTAACATTGCAACAATCATTGTCAGATTTATTATCACATTGAGACAATGTTTGTCACAATGCTACATTAAACACATTACTATAGCATTCCAACTTCATGATATTAAACCCTAATATTAAATTGAATATTATAAACATTAAAATCATAAAGCCCAATATAAACCCTTGGGATTAATATTATAAATCCATGGGATTATTAATATTATAAACCTAGGGGATTAATATTATAAACCCAAGCCATTAATATTCAAAATCCAAGTGATTAATATTATAAAACCTTGAGATTAATATTGTAAAGCATTGGGGTTAATACTTTAAACCCAAGGGATTAATATTATAAACCCAAGGATCTCACAGGGGGGACGAGGAGTGTTGTCTAATCTAGGGTTTGTGTAGCTGGTTACCATGGTGGGGTGAGGAGGAGGGAGTTCGGCTCCCTCCTACAGTCAAGTAGTTGCAGACATAAGCAAGGGAGTTGGTGCCCATCATTTCAAGAAACCAACAGAAGTGGCAATAGAGATTATGAATAATGAAAGATCGGAAACCATTGAACCTCAAGAGCAGGAAGAGAACCATGAGGAACAAAGTAAGGAGAAGAGGACAGAAGGTAGCAGTTAGAAATTTTCTCCCATGAAAATATCAAGGGCATGTAAAGCCAAGTTGACCACTATTCCTTGAGTTGTTTTAAGTGACGTAGCACTGCAGGTGCATAGAGACCACATGGCAGAATATGTTGTTATCTGTAAATTCATGGGGATCTGGCCAATGGAGAAGGCTCTGCAAGCATCGATAAGGAACAACTAGAAACCGAAGGGAAAAATTTCCCTTCACCTTGGGTCCAAGGGTTTCTTCATAGTAACATTCACAAGCCTAGAGGACAAAGACAGAGTGTTCGAAGGAGGACCCTATTTTTACGCATATGTAGACCTTTACATTAGGCCATGGGTAATGAAATTTTTCCCAAAATGAGAGACATTGACTTCGGTACTGGTATGGATAAGGCTCTACTCCCTTCCTTTAGATTATTGGCTGCTAGAATCTCTAAAGGCTATTGGTAACAAGCTAGGGCATTCTATAAAAATCTCAGATAATGCTTTAAGAGGCAAATACACTTCCTTTGCCTGGATATGTGTGGAAATGGATTTATCTGGGGCACTTCTAGATGAAATCATTTTGGAAGTGTACGATGAAGAATGGGTGCAAATGGTAGGCTATGAACACGTCCCATTCAGGTGCCATAAGTGCCATGAACATGGGCACCTATACAGAGATTGTCCTTTGAACCAACTGGAGAGCAACATAGAAGCCACCACAAGTGAGGATCCTGAGGGTTTTACTAAGCTAGGGGGTAAAGGGAAAGCAGGCAAGAGGTACCAAAATAAAAGTGTTGAAGATGGACAAACGAACCAAAATAGTTTCAAGATCTTAGAAGAAGAAGTTGCAAACAATGGGACAAACCAAGAATCAGAGAATAATCACAAGGAGAAGGAAGGTGATGCTAACATGGAGGAGATACCAGAAAACAACAAACAAAGGGATGATTTTCCAACTATGATGGAGCTTAGCAGGGACCATGAGATGACTCCAAGTGAGGCAGGAACAAAAGACCATGAATTACAGGAGATTCCGGAGAGGGAGAATTTAGACCTAGAAAATTTTTTGGAGTAGCGAATCGCCAAAGGGGTTGACTCTCTGCCAAAAGTGGAGTTTGACAGGGTGAAACATCTCTTCCTCTAGAGATCGCAAACAAATATCTCTAGAGTCAAAAGAAACCATGACATCCAAGAGAGAAAGGGAGTGAAAGCTATGGAGGATACATTGATGCTTTATTCAAAGAACATGGGTAGGAAAAGAGGAAGGAAGAAACAAAATGAGCTATTGTCCGAATGTGGAAAAATTATGATTAACTCACGTAAGATGAAGGATATTACTAGTTACTCCTTTACAAACCTTTCGTATTGAAGCTTACAACCTAGAACATTATGGGTCTAGGAAGTTAAAGGAAATAAAGAAATTTTAGTAGTCGAATAAAAGAAGAAAAATCATATATGATTTTTATTCAGGAAAAAAAATGTTCTATGGACAAGATCAAAGAGATACACATCAAATGGTGAATCAAGTATGAGTGTCTAGAGGTAAAAGTAGATAACTCGGTGGGGGGGATTCTCACTCTATGGGATCCTGAAAAACTTGGAATCCTAGATGCTAAAGCTTCTAGGAATTATTTATCGATGGTGATTCAAAATTTGGGGGATAAGGAGACCTACATGATCACTAATGTCTATGGCCCTCAAAAACTAGAAGACAAACTAAAGCTTCTCACATCCCTTGAGGAACTGAGAGAGAGACATCCTAGGATGCCTTTGATTTTGGCAGGGGATTTCAATATGATCAGATCTCTTACAGAAAAAAAGGAGGTACAAGGAAACTAGGCAGGGACCCCATTGCCTTCCAGAACTTCATGAATAACATGGGGCTAGTGGACACAGAAACAACAAATGGCATTTTTACTTGGAATAATAAAAGAGGAGGAGCTTCTCAAGTTGACTCTAAATTAGACAGATTCATAATCTCATAGGAACTCCTTAATCCTTCCTTTCAGAGGCTCGGACAACTGGCCTATCCAGATGGAAGCTACTTTTATGGGTACACCAATGAATAGATCCTTTAGGTTTGAAAATATCTAGCTCTCTCACCCTGACTTCACCGGCAATATTGACAAATGGTGGATGGAAGATAGGCCCATTCAAGGCACTAAGATGTTCATAATGCAGCAGAGACTCAAGCACATCAAATCTAGGCTTAAATATTGGAATAAACAAGAGTTTGGAAATATTTTTAAAGCCAAAAAAGAAGATGAGAATAAAATCCAAGAGATTAATCAAATCAACATCCTAGAGGTTTTTACCGAGGAAAGGAAAATTCAGGATGATTCTCTGCAGAATGAATGGGAGGATCGGTGCTTGCAAGAGGAGATTCTATGGAGACAGAAATTCAGGGTGCAGTGGATTAGAGAAGGAGAAGGTAACACAAAGTTTTTTCATAGATGAACTTTGGACAACAGATCTCATAACAGAAATTCCAAACTCAAAGATTCTCAAGGGAAAGAGCTTGTCTCACACATAGAAATAGAATCTATCTTAGTTCATAACTTTTGTAGCATAGAAGAGGAGCCTTTTGTTGACAGATCTCGGTTCATTAACAAATTCACAAAATTAATTCCTAAACTTGTAACCAGGGAAGACAACTATAATCTTAATAGGCCAGCGTCTAAAGAGGAGGTTAGTGGGGTCATCAATGAGATGCAAAATGGGAAAGCTCCTAGTACTGATGGTTTCAATGTGAATTTCTTCAAAGTTTGTTGGAAAAATGTCAAACAAGATATTCTTGCAGTTATGGAAGACTCTAGAAGATCTAAAACTGTGTTGAAAGCTCTTAATGCCTCTTTCATAGCTTTGATTCCAAAGCAGGAAAAAGCCATGACACCAGATAGATTCAGACCCATAGCTTTATGTAATGTGGTGTACAAAAGTATATCCAAAGTGATTGCTAACAGACTAAAGCCTCTTCTTCTTGCTCTTGTTTCAGAGGAGCATACCGGTTTTGTGGAAGGAGGACAAATTCTCAATAACATCATACAAGCACATGAGGTGGTTCACTCTCTTAAGAACAAGAAGCAAGCTGGTATGATAATGCAACTGGACCTAGCGAAAGCTTATGATAAGCTAAGTCAGGCTTACATCAAGGAAGTGATAAGATCTTATGGTTTCAACCACAACTAGATAAGATGGGTTATGGCTCTTGTATCCTCAGTTAGCTTCTTAATTCTGCTTAATGGATCTCCATCTAGAACCTTTATACCTTATAGGGGTCTCAGACATGGGGATCCACTCTCCCCCTTCCTTTTTGTTCTCATGATGGAAGGACCTAGCAGAGCAATCAAAATAACAAATGGTGAAGGAAGAATCCAGGGTCTGAAACTTACCCCGGATGGGGATGCCTCTACTCAACAACAATTTGTGGATGGTACAATTCTGTAGGGCATTCCTACGGTCAAAGAAACCAGAGCTTTCAAACAAATCTTGAACGACTTTGCTTTGGCGGCTGATACAGAGGTAAGTCTTGACAAATGAAAAGTTTTTTTTTAAGTACTGACATTACTTTTCAGAGGAACCTCATCATAATTCTAGGATTTCAAAGGGCTCAATTACCATCCAAGTACCTTAGAATGCCTCTTACTGAAAAACCTCTGAGTAAAGGAGTGTGGAAACCGATCACCAATAAACTTCAAGATAAAGTCAAGAAATGGACCTGCAAGTCTTGCAACTTAGTGGGGCATCTTGTTCTTACAAAGGTTGTTCTACAGGCTATACCCATGTTCATGTTTTCAGCCCTCCCTACTCCCAAAGGTGTTATACAACAAATCAAGAGTATTCAACAAGATTTTCTTTGGGGTAAAGGAGAAGAGAAAAAGAAGTGGGCATTGGTAGCTTGGGACAAGCTCTACAAACATAAGGCCCATGGAGGTTTGGGGCTTGATGACCATGAAATCCTCAATAGAGTTTCGGGAGCAAAACTTTGGTGGAGGTGGCTAAAAGAATCGACAACACCTTGGGAAAAGCTTTGGAAGTAGAAATATGCAAAGAATTTGCAGGAGAGGGATCATATCAAAATGTTAGGGCACATAAAGGGCTCCCACATTTGGAATCTTACTTGGGAGAATAGAGGTATTGTCCAGAAGCATAGTTTCTGGGAGATCAAAGCTTGGAACCTTGCCCAGTTTTGGGAGAATAACTAGCAGCAGGAACCAAATTTGTTTAAAGAAGAACTAACAGATCTCAAAAATGACACTGATAAAAAAGGTCTAATCATGGTAAGTGACTTCTAGGATCAAGTAAGAGATAATTTGGCAAATGGCAAATGTGGAAGAATCTAGGTTATAGTGAAGAGAGTCCTTTGAAAACATAGGCAGATTCCCTAGCTCTAGACCTAGAAAAGAGGAAGATTTTAGTGTCTCTCTTGTCTTACCAACTGAGATGGGGCTGAAAAAATGAAGGCAATTTTAACCTCAAGGAAGCTAAACACACTGCCCTAGGTCTTGATTATCCAAACCCTGACCAGGTTTGGAATAACCTTTGGAGGAACCCACAATGGTGAAAGTCAAGTTATTTATGTGGTTAGTATATCAAAAGAAGATTCTCACTTGGGAGACTCTTCTGAAAAGAGGTTCTTTTGGCCCATCCAAATGCCATCTATGGGATTACAGGAAGAAATGATGGATCATTTACTAAACCACTGCCCCTTTACCGCTACATTATGGGACTAGGTGGCCTCAGTCTTTAGGAAAACTAACAGAGACAGACTCAGCATCACCAACACATTGAATACTTGGAGGAAATACTTGTGAGGTTACGAAATCATTAACAAGGCTTGGACTCTAGTTCCATGCTTTATTATCTAGGATGTCTAGAAAGAACATAATGGAAGGATTTTCAAGAACAAAACTGGCTCGACCCAGAATATCTTTGGCCAAATTCTATGACAAATCCAAGATACTATTGGAGCCCTTATATGGAAAATTCCTGAGGACCCCCCTTCGGCCCAGGAGGCTCGCATTCTAAGGCAGTTGGGTCTACATTCTCTGGTTGCCCTTGGCACTGTTAAGGGTGTGAGCAATACAATTGTTGGTAAAGATATTTGGCAACCTCCATCTCATGGCTTTTTGAAAATAAATATAGATGGGGCCTCTAAGGGCAACCCAGGGATGGCTAGATTCGGAGGTGTCATAAGAGATGAGCAGGGGAGCATAAAGGCTATCTTCCATAGTCATTTGGGGACTGCCACTAATAACATGGCGGAGCTCATGGCCTTAGAACAGAGCATGGAAATCTCGGTTGAGTTAAATTTACACAATGCCATCATAAAAGTTGACTCAGAATTGTTCACTAATGTGGCCAAGAAAATGTGCAATGGAATTGCACCTGGAAAAGTGTCAAAACATGGGAGGCTCTCGCAGGTATTCCAGCACATTCACTCACACTTGATAACCCTGAGAACAATCAATTTTGTTCATGTGTGTAGAAAATCCAATATGTTAGCTGATCATCTAGAAAATGAAGGTGTGATATGCAAGGAGAGTTATATCATGTAGGGATGGGAGTTTATAACCTCTGGCAAACTGCAAGAAGATTGTCATAGATAATCGGCCAAAGATAAAAAGTGCCACCAGATCATGAATAATGAGTAGGAGGAAGACTAGCATATCATGAATAATGAGTGGGAAAGAGCAGAAGTCAAGATCCAGAGCGAATCCTAACCGTAGATCCCACTGTCAATGCTTACGCCATAGCATAAACATCATGCTTTATGGGTGTGGTGGTAGGGTTAAAAAGTGTGCTTTTTGTTGGGCCATAGACCATTGGATCTATTGACGTTAGATATCAAATGGATATCGGGCTTCAATGAGTTTGGTAGTTAAGGGGTTGAGCAGACCCAATATCTTTTTAGACCATGGTTTTATTCTATATCGGGTCTGAAAAAGTGGGTAATGTCTGAGTAAGTTTCTACAGCGATGACTTGTGGACCATCTGATCAAATGGGTTTTGATCAATGACGTAGATTCACCATGCAACTTGGGTGATCAAAATCTTTATCTACCGTCCGATTGAAGGAAATATAGACAGTGGATCTTGGCAGATGGGAGTTTTGTCAACTGTCCAATGGAAAGTTTGATCGACAGTGGATTTTGAGGGTTAAGTTTTGGGGAGCGTGAGTGGAATTGCGGAGATTTGGGCAATATGTTCTTTTAGGTTTTTCCCAGGGGTCTTTTGTGGGTATGATTGTAAGATTATTGATTCGGTTGTCCTGGTTGTATGATTGTTCTTATACCAGTCTATATTTTTTTGGTCTTTACACTTGTAAAGACATGTACCATATGTAATCTTTGTTCGGTTAATTGAAGGATCCACTCTTACTTGACCAAAAAAAAAAATTATTATAAACCCAAGGGATTATCATTATAAACCCAAGGGATTTTATTATAAACCCAAGACATTACATATTAAGTATTGTATTAATAAACTATTTTTTAATAAATTAATGTTTTAGTTAATATAGTAATGTAGTAATTAATATTTCTATTAAACCCTAATATTAAACCCAAGTTTTGCAATGTTGCAATGTTACGTCAAATAAATTTCAATGCAATGTAACATTGCACCAATCATTTTGAGATTGATAATCGCATTGAGACAATGTTTGTCGCAATGCGACATTGAACACATTACTGTATCATTCCCACATCATGATATCAAACCCTAATATTAAATTAAATATTATAAACCTTAATATCATAAAGGCCAATATAAACCCTTTAGGATTAATATAATAAATCCATAGGATTATTAATATTATAAACCAAGGAGATCAATATTATAAACTCAAGGCATTAATATTGAAAATGCAAGTGATTAATATTATAAAATCTTGAGATCAATATTATAAACCCAAGGTATTAATAAATCCAAGGGATTAACATTATAAACCCAAGGGATTACATTATAAACCCAACAGATTATTAATATCATAAACCAAGGGGATTAATATTATAAACCCATGACATCAATATTGAAAAATCAAGTGATTGATATTATAAAATATGGGATTAATATTATAAAGCATTGAGATTAATATTATAAACCTATGGGATTAATATTATAAACCAAAGGGATCAATAAAGCTAAAAGATTAATACTATAAACCCAAGCACTTGATATTATAAACCCAATGGATTAACAAACCCAAGGGACTAATAAACTTAAGGGATTAATATTATAAACACAAGACATTAATAAACCCAAGGGATTAATATTAAAGCCTAGGATTAATATTGTAAACCCTAAGACTAATATATCAAACCTAAGATTATAAATTCTAATATATTATTATACACATTATGAATTAATATTATAAATCCAAGAGATTATAAGCTCTAGAATTAATATTATAAACCCTACGATTATAAAACCCAAAGTTAAATTTAATATTAAAACCTAATATATAGTAAACCCTAAGTATTTACAATCCCTAAGCACAACCACATTAACAAATGTGGTTGTCCTTCAGGATTATAAAACATAATGTTAATGTGGTTGTACATAGGGAAACCCTAATATTAAATGAAATATTATATATTGAACCATAATATTATAAAACCAATACTAAACACAATATTATAAGCCCCAATATATTATAAACCTACTATTATTGACACTAATATTAAACTGCAATTTTGTAATGTCATAATGCGACGTTGAATAAATTACAATGTAATGTAACATTGTGACAATCATTATCAGATTATCAGATTGAGACAATGTTTGTCATAATGCGACACTGAACACATTTCTATAGCATTCCAACATCATGATATTAAACCCTATTATTGAATTTAATATTATAAACTTTAATATCATAGAGCATAGTACTATAAACCCTAAGGTTATAAGCTCTAAGATTATATTAAACCCTAGTATTATAAACCCTAAGATTAGTATCATATGGCCTTGGAATCAAAGTAATAAACACAATTGACTAATATACTAATAATACCTTATCCATGGTTGACAAGGGTTCACTATGGTTGACCATAGAGACCTTGATTGACCATTATTGACCTTATCACTAACCAAAAGATGATCACGATTGACCATGATTAACCTAGGTTGTCCATGGTTGAACATTACTAACCATGGTGGACGATAGTCGACCATGCTAACTTAACTCAACTATAGTTGACAATGGTTGACCATGGTGACCATGTAGTTAACTATGCTCAATCGTAGATGACTATGATTAACTATGCTCAAATTAATCATAGTCAATCACGGTAATGATACTTGATCATGGTTAGATTATGCTTGACCTTAAATATGATGAAATATATATATATATATATAATATTAAATATTAATATGTAAATTACATATTAAGTATTGTATTAATAAACTAATTATTATAAAATAATGTTTTAGTTAATATAGTAATGTATTAATTAATGTTTGTATTAATTAAAATATTATATATAACATTTTCTTAATAATTATTAATGATATTGAAAATATTATTATTATGTTTTTAATATTATTTAGATTAATATTACTATTATTAATTATTATAATCATGATCATAATAATTTTATTTTATTAATAATAAAGTGTTATTAATAATATTAATTACCAGTAATAACATTATTTTTATGAAATGCTATTTTTATTATTTAAATGGTAAACAATAATATTAATAGTAATAATGTTAATATTATTAATAGCATTAATCAAATCTAATATAATAAATGAATTCTTATATATAATAATATAATAATATAATAATATTTAATTATCATATAAATATTATTAAGGTAATTTATATTATTAAAATTAATAATAAACTATCCATTTTATTAAATATAACGTCGTTATTAATAATATTATTAATGGAATTATTATAAATATTAAAATTTTAAATTATTTATAATTTTAATATTATAAATGTTATTATTATTAATAACATTAATATTAATATAAATGTTAATATTAATAATATATTTTTGAAAATACTCTTAGCAAATATTAATAACATTATTGCCCACGGGGCTTTGGATTGACGGTGAATGGGTGCACTGTTAAGGCACTCCTTGCGATAGGTCACCGGTTGAAATCCCTTGTGGGTACTTAGGTAGCATTATATATATATATATATATATATATATATATATATATATTAATAACATTATTATTATTAATATTAAAATTTAAAATTAGTTATAATATATATTGTAATGTAAAGTATTAAAGAATAAAACATAGTTTAATGAGATGAATTTGGTGAAATTTTGATATGAGGTTGAATTCATATAGTATTATATTAATTTAATAATTTCAAATAGTAATTTTTAATTAAATTCTAGATAACAATGATTAGCATTTTTTATTTAAACACAAAATACAAAATACAAAAAAAAAACATCTCTAAAATTATCTCATAAAAATATAACTCAGTATTTTTTATTTACTTTTTACATTTTGACTTCATTTTGTTTGCCCTAAAAAATGGCTATGCTAGATGATACCTCATAGCTAACATGGTAAAGTGAAAAAAATAAAATAAAAATATTTAAATGAGGACGAAGTGAAAAATGGACTATTTTATAACAATGTTATGATGGACTATTTGTGAGAGAAAGGATCCACCTTCATATACCTATTAAATGATAGGTTTATTCTCTCCCACATTATCTAAAGAAGGATTTGTTAGCTATTGTGGATGGAAAACAACTTTTTTTAACAAGAAACCGTAGAAAAATCATATGTATGAATATGAGGATGAAATCGTTTATTATTATTGACTAGGAATAAAAATAAATAATAAGCTAATAAAAAAATTGGACACTCTTCTTTAATTCTTTTAAATAAGTTTATTATTTACAGAATATGAATAAAAGATAAAAAAAAAAAATAGGCTAATACAAGAATTGTACACTCTTTTAATTCTTTAAGGAAGATTGTGTGTGGATAGTATACATTTTTTTAGATTTAAGTTTTAAGTTTTATAATAAGGTATATGTTAATAATTATAATTTAAGTTTAAAGTGAATTGAAGTTGATAAATTGGTGTATGTGATTTTTATTTTTATTTTTATTTTTAGGACGATGGATCAAAGTTCTTAGTGTTCTTATGCCTATTTGAAAATTAATATTTATTAAAATAGACCTGTAATTTTTTAACCATATTTCCATCTCACATTGCAAAAACTTTCAATTAAAATTGAAAGACATGTTAAACCTAATATACCATTTACAAAACATATTACATACAATATTACATTTGATTCATACCACTTATTTGTAATGATTTTAAAAAACAAAAGAAATGTGTTCAATGACCTACAAAATTATTCATATTGTTAATCACCAAATTCTCTACTAAAATAGAAATTGGAATTTGAATTACAATCATCTAGCTTCACAACTACCATATTGAATAATGAGAGTTAACAATATCAAACCATCAAAACTAAAAAAATTGTTTGCAATTCTCAGGAAATCATCACTGAGATAATCCAAAACTATTGATTCTCTCCCACGTATCCAAAAATGGCTTCCTTAGCCATTGTGGATTGAATTCGAATGTGTAGAGGATAAGCTCTTCACTAGCCTGTGGTAGTCAGATCACTCACAACTGTAAGCAACCTATTGGAGGAGGTGATGGAGATGTGTAGGGGTGTCTAGGAAGAACTGCACAAGACCCCTCTGTTTTAATATTATCTATTGAAAAAAAAAAGTAAAAATATTTAAGAATCCTTAAGAAATAGTGCAGTCAAACCTAATTTTTCAACCTTTCACCATAACCTTAAAACTGAAGCCTTTAAATTGAAATGCAAACAAAACCTAATAGTTCTTCACAATGAAACCATGATCATAAAAAGAAATATAGAAAATGCAAGGCCTTTTTGGAATCCAAAACCGAGGACACTTTTCCATTGAGTGGTTAGACAAGATGTTACTAGCCTTGCATACCAGATGCTTCCATTAGGGGAATTTTGAGGCCTAAAATGGGCCTCCTATGAAAAATGTACAACAAAAATAAACTTGATAAGAACCAATAGGATTCAATATGATGATATCAGCCATGGGGAATGATTCACCATTTTTGGAGTAAAAAAGTAAAAAGATTAAAAAATAATAAAATAATAAAACTAGCTTTTCAACTCATATTTTCAACTTATCTCCTTAAAGTCTTACTCAAATTTCGAGAAGGAGTAGTTGTTGGATGCAAAATTTAATTCCTTATCCAAGGAGTACCCATGTTGGATACTTTCGATGGACCCTGCTACATGAAAAATGAGAAATACATCAAAAATGTGATTGCAATAACATTTTTCATGTACTTCTCATTTTTCATGTAGTAGGGTCCATCGAAAGTATGAAGAATGGGTACTCCTTGGATGAGGAATCCAATTTTGCATCTGACGAGTGTTTTTTCTCAAAGTTTGAGTAAAGTCATATGGAGATAAGTTGAAAATACGAGTTGAAAAAACAATTTTTTCTTTTTTCCCTCTAAACTTTGATGATGTAACCTAATCTTATTTTATTATTTCCACTATTATTTTATAATTTCCTTAGGAGGCCCATTTTAGACCTAAAAAATCCCCTAATGAATCATTCAATGCTTCAAAAGTGATAAAATTTTTATAAATTTTGTACTAATTAAATAAAACTATAATTACAAAACAGAAACGAATGTCCAAAGTGTTGCACAAAGAGGAGGATTATTATCACCATTGCATTCAAACTTTGAGATGGATGAAAATAAGAATAATATTCATTAAAAATCGATTACAATTACAAGTGGAAGCCTTGAAGAAGGTAACAAAAATAAGTTACATTAATAAACATGTGTTGGCATTATGATTCCGGTATGGCTCTATGATACAGGTGTTGTACTTGATGGAAACTCACTCAAGTAGCAATGGTCTGTTCAGGCTCTCAAAATGATGGAAATTAAGAGGCTCGCAGGTGATTGGTTCAAAAGGTGCAGACCCGCAGGTTCTCCGTCCAGGAAGTGCGGTCATAACCGCATGTTACCCTTTCAGAAGGTGCGGTCCCCCAGTTCACTCACTTCAAGGAAAAGAAGCGCGCTCACGTGGGGTTTCTTATGTTTGGCCCGTGGTATTTAGCCTGTCGTTCATGATCCTATGGTTTTGGCCCATGGTATAGGATCTAATTTAGCCCCGGTTTGGATCCCTTGTATTGGTTATTTGATGGTTTTGTCCCATGGTGTGAATAAGGGCTTGACTATAAATAGGGAAGGAGATCACTTGGCAAAGGTATCTTTGCAATTGAATATCTTAAGATCTAAAATATTGGGTTGTCAATATTAAATGCTTGATCTAAATCAAAGTAAATTTGAAGGTGAATCTATTAAGTCGTGATCTCTCGGGCGCATGATCAGATCTGTGCATCTGACTGTCAGTGGCACATTGGAGGGCTGTTAGTTCGGTTCAAATCAAAGGTCTGCAGGTAGTTCACAGTGCAGATGCGGAGGTTCGCAGTTCGGTGAAAGGTGCAGTGCGGTGGTACGCGGTTCACAGAAAGGCACAGTGCGTGGGATCGCAGCCCGATCATAGGTTCAGTGCGGAGATACAGTAGAGGTACGCGGTGTAACAGAGGCCACAGTGCGGAGGAACGCGGCGCGACAGAAGAAGCAGTGCGGAGCGACGTTTGAGGTACGCGGCGCGACAGAAGCAGAAGGTGCGGAGGTACATAGAAGTACGCAGCGCAATAGAAGAAGAAGGTGCGTTGGCACAGTAAAGGTACGTAGCAAGACAGAAGGCGAGTTGCGGAGATACGCAGTGAAGCAGAAGACGCTCTGCGTGGATACGCAAGAAAACAGAAGGTGGAGTGCGGAGTCACGCAGTCCAGATAAGGAAAAACTGTGGATCTGTCTTAAAAACATTTGTTGGTTATCTTTTATCTCTTGCTGCAGAGTTCTGGGTTTATATTTCTGGTACTATCTTTCTGTTTACAGCATTCTGAGAAGTTGGGTGATTGTTGGTTGATTGTATAAGGAGTTTGGGTGATTTGCATGTACTTGATGATTATTTGATATTCTTGGATCCAGTTTGAAAATTTATGAAAAGTGGTCCTTGAAAGAAAAGAAGTAGGGGGTTGTAGCTCCCTTCCAGGAGAGACTGGAAAACGAGAGAGAGTTGTAGCTCTCTGAAGGTTGCAGCCTGTGTACTGGTAAAGGACTGCACCAATACAAAATCATTGTAAAAGGAGTTTCAAATTGAAAGAAGATAGAGACATATTGCAGCAGGTGGTTTTCACCCACATTGGGTTTCCACCTTATATCTGGTGTTCTTTGGTGTGACTATCTGTTTTTCTTGTTCATGCTCATTATTTTATGATACTGACATACAAGAATAATTCAAAGTATAAGTAAGGAAGATATATTGAAAATAATTTGATAATACTGATTCACCCCCCCCCCCCCCCCCAAGTATTATTTCCAACAATTGGTATCAGAGTAGGTCCTTCTGAAGGAGCTTGATCGCTTGAAGGAAGATCTATCATCATGAGCAACTACGAGAGGGAAGCATCAATCAAGCCACCAATTTTTGATGGGACAAACTTCGTTTATTGGAAGGTAAGAGTTACTGCCTATCTTCAATCTCTTGGTACAGAAGTCTGGGATATCATAGATACAGGGTATACTTTTCCTTCTGCATCTCCTACCGATCCGACTGAAAGGAAGAAATATGAAACAAATGAAAAGGCAGTTAATACTCTATTAGGATGCCTATCTAAATCAGAATTTGTTAAGGTAATGCAGTTTAAGTCCACAAAAGAGATATGGGACAAGATTGTTTTGAGCTATGAAGGAGATGAATAGGTAAAAAGGGCAAAACTTCAAACCCTCAGAATTCAGTATGAAAATCTCAGGATGTATAATGATGAAAGTGTGGCTAACTATTTTCTTCGTGTGGATGAGATTGTTAATTGTATGAAAAATTTGGGTGAAGAAATAAAAGAGGTTGTCGTTGTTGAAAAAGTTCTAAGATCTTTGTCACCTAGGTTTGAATCTAATGTTTCTGCTATAGAAGAAAAGTAGAATCTACAACATCTTAAAATGTCACAACTGCATGGTATTCTAACTGCTTATGAAATGAGGAAAGGAGGTTCATCTGACAGGAGAGAAGCTGCCTTCAAGGCTTCAGGCAAAGGAGAGTACTATGAATCAGGACATGGGTCAGAAGAAGAAGAAGAATCAAATTTTGTCAGAAATCTTCAACGGGGTGCTGGACAGTTCAGAGGTAAGTTGCCCTTCAAATGCTTCGCTTGTGGAAGAGTAGGTTACTATGCTGCCAAATGTCCTCATAAGGATAAGATAGACAAGGGAAAGGAACCTATTAGATGGAACAAGAAACAGAATGCAAATAAGAAAAGCTACTACACTCATGAAGACAGTGATGGGCTATCAAATAGTGATGAAGATGAACGAGGTAATGACTATAAACTTTTAATGGCCTTTGAAGATGATGATTAGATGGATGCTATGGATGTGGATAGCTTTTATGAAGAGATTTCTAGACTCAAGACATGTATAGAAGAAAAGAATGTGATCATTGATACTCTACAATTTCAAATTGATGAAAAAGAAAAATTTCTTGAAAAGTTAGAATGTGAAATTGTTGGCCTTAGAAAAGAAATTGAGAAAACAAAGGCTATTAATCTTAAGTTTGTCAAAGGATCTGAAACTCTGGATGAGATCATCAATGTACAGCGTTCTCCGCTAAACAAGACAGGTCTGGGGTATAATGGAGAAACATCTCAAGCATCCACCTCAAAGAGTTATCTTGATGCAGCAAGAAGGAATGAGCAAAAGCACAATGGAGATCACCAGGTAAAGCAGGGACGAATTACATCAAGAACAAACAAAGACTATCAGGTAAACCAGGGGCAATCCGTCTTAAGGGTGAACAAAAGCTACAACCAGCCACAGGTAAAATCTTCTCAATTTGCTTCAAGAATGGATGACAATAGAAATTACAATCATTTGGTCGGTAGATTTGATAACCGCAGAATTTTCTTCAATGGACAATGTTTCTCTTGCCATAACTTTGGTCACAAAGCAGCTCAATGTGTTGCATATAAAACAATTATGACTAGAGAAGCTCAAAAACAAAGAAGTATGACTGGGATTGCAAAAAGGACCTATAACAACTTTTCGGCTCTTGAGAATGAAATTGAATGTTCTATTTGCAATAAATTCGGTCGCGAAGATTCTGAATGCAGGAGCAGGTTTCAGCAGACAAAGGAACAAGCCTCAAGCACCAGAACATGGAGAATAAAGGAACCACAAACAGAAAGATGTGGGATAGCCTTTTATGCAGAGGGACAGGAAAATCTATGGTACATCGACAATGGATGTTCAAAGCATATGACAGGTGATAAAGAAAAACTTGAATCATATTCTGCTTTAGAAAAGGGAAAGAAAGTTTCTTTTGGAAATGATACTCCTACAACTATAAAAGGAAAAGGCACCGCTCAGTTGAAAGAAAAGGTCAAAGCTGGAAATGTTTTGTATGTTGATGGCTTGAAGCATAATCTTCTAAGTGTCAGTCAGATGTGCGATCAAGGGACCGAAGTAATATTTCGATCAAATGGGTGTAGTGTTCGTGATCTTGATACAGGGAAAACAGTGATCAAAGGCAGAAGAACTCCAAATAATCTATACATATTTGAAGAAGGACAACAACAGTGCTATTTGAGCAAGGATGATGAACATTGGTTATGGCACTGGAGGTTGGGGCATCTAAGCTTTTCACAAATAAGGAAAGCATGCAAATACCAGGCAGTTTGTGGTCTTCCAGATATCAAAATTCCAAACAACACCATATGCAAATCATGTCAGTTTGGAAAGCAAACTAGAACTAACTTTCCGGAGAAGGAAGGATCAGCTAGCATGCCTCTTGAGCTAGTCCATACAGATGTATGTGGTCCTTTTAGGAAAAGGACACCTCGAGGAGAAGAATACTTGATATTATTCATTGACGATTTCTCCAGGTTTGTTTGGTTAGGACTTATGAAGCACAAAGACGAAGCATTCGAAAAATTCAAATCCTTCAAAGCCTTGGTTGAAAATGAATCAGGTTACAAAATTAAGTGCCTCGGGTCCGACAGAGGTGGGGAGTTTACCTCAAATGAATTTTTTGATTTCTGTGAAGAACATGGGATAAGAAGGGAATTCTCTACAGCTAGAACTCCTCAGCAAAATGGAGTGGTGGAAAGGATGAACAGAACAGTCCAACAAATGGCTCGTGCTATGCTTGATGAGTCTGGAACTCCCGCAACTTTCTGGGGTTAAGCTGCATATGCTGCGGTTGTTATTCTCAACAAAACAAATGTCCAAGTGAACAACACTCAAACTCCTCATGAGCTCTGGTATGGTGAGACTCCTTCAATAAAGCATTTCAAAATTTTTGGGAGCAAATGCTATATTAAGAATACTGATGAGCAACTTGGAAAACTTGAACCTAGAGCAGATGAAGGCATTCTTCTTGGTTATTCTCCACACAACAAAGCATATAAGTGCTACAATAAAAGACTTGGAAGAATTGTTGACAGTATTGATGTAGTGGTTGATGAAAAAGGATACATTCCTAGGCAAGTAAATCATGAAGAAGATGAAGACTACCCTCAAAGACAGAATGATGAAGAAGAAGAACCTCAAGAAGCACCAGAGGAACAAATAAGGATAGAAGAGAAGACTCCATCTAGGTATGTTCAGAAGAATCATCCAGAATCTCAGATTTTGGGGCAGAAAGAAGCAGGTGTACAAACAAGAAGAACAATTGCAGAAGCTTCAAGCTATTTGGCATTACTCTCCTCCACTGAACCACAAAATGTAAAAGAGGCATGCAAAGATGAATGTTGGGTCAAAGCAATGGATGAAGAACTTGAGCAGATCGAAAAGAACAACACTTGGGAGTTGGTTCCTAGACCAAAGGATAAGAATGTTATAGGGACAAAATGGGTCTTCAGAAATAAGTTGAATGAAAATGGGGAAGTAATTAGAAACAAGGCCAGACTTGTTTGTAAAGGATATGCGTAGCAAGAAGGAATAGATTTTGAAGAAACTTTTGCTCCTGTTGCAAGACTTGAGGCCATCCGAATGTTCCTTTCTCTCTCAAGCTTTCAAAAGTTCAAAGTTTTTCAAATGGACGTGAAATCAGCCTTTCTGAATGGAGACTTAGAAGAAGAAGTATACATTGAGCATCCAGATGGTTTCATTCTTGGAAATGATCCAAATCTTGTATGCAGACTGAAAAAGGCTCTTTATGGTCTTAAACAAGCTCCAAGGGCTTGGTACTATCATTTGGACAAATATCTCCATCAACAAGGTTTTTCAAAAGCATCAGCAGATAGCAATCTTTATATAAAAATTGAAAATGACAAATTGCTAATACTTGTTGTGTATGTAGATGACATTATCTTTGGTAGCAATGAAGAAGCTATGAGTCAAAGCTTTGCCTTGGTGATGCAGAAAGAATTCAAAATGTCCTTGCTTGGAGAACTGACATATTTTCTTGGTTTGCAAATCCAACAAAATGAAGGAGGGATCTTCTTGTCTCAAACCAAGTATCTCAAGCAGATTTTGAAGAAGTATGGCATGGGAGATGCAAAACCAGTATGTACACCCATGGTCACAGGATGTAGCCTCAGTGCAAATGATGAATCAGCAGCAGTGCATCAACCAACCTACAGATCTATGATTGGAAGTTTACTTTATTTGACAGGTACCCGACCAGACATCATGCATGCAGTGGGAATAGTTGGAAGATTTCAGGCAAATCCAAAGGAAACTCATTTTCAGGCAGTGAAGAGAATTTTCAAATATCTTCAAGGGACTCAAAATTATGGCTTATGGTATCCTAGAGATACAGATCTCACACTTCATGCTTATACAGATGCAGATTGGGCCGGAAGCGTGGATGACAGGAAGAGCACAAGTGGTGGTGCATTCTTTATGGGTTCCAGATTAGTATCATGGTTCAGCAAGAGTCAGAGTTCGATTGCCTTGTCTACAGCTGAAGCGAAATATGTTGCTGCTACATCTTGCTGCACTCAACTCCTTTGGATGATGCAGACTTTGCAGGATTTTCAAATCACTTGTACACCACCGATCTCCATCTTATGTGATAACACAAGTGCAATCAGCATTTCAAAGAACCCAGTCATGCATTCAAAGACCAAGCACATACCGATCAAGTATCATTTTCTCTGGGAACAAGTGCTTGAACAAAATGTCAAGTTGGAGTAAGTTCCTTCTAAGGAACAAGTTGCTAATATACTCACCAAACCATTGCCCAGGGAGACCTTTGAATACCTCAGGCAAAAGCTGGGCGTTGTTGATGCATCATCTTGTTGTTGAATCTCTTCTGATTGTTGGTTGTACGCAAGGTTCATCTGGGTATATGCGTACATGTGCTGGGTTGAGGATTGGTCGAAGATTGAAGGGCTCAGGTTCAGGGGGAGCATATAATGCATTGTTGGCATTATGGAGGAAGTATAGGAGGAGATCATGGATGCTGGTCTGAATATTGCTGCAATATGTCTCTATCTCTTTCATGGTCATTTATGGTGTTTTGTGGACTATGGTTCTTCTTTGCAGATCTGGTTTATAGTCAGGGGGAGCATGTTCTTAGGGGGAGCATAACCCTTTGCCCTTGATGTCAAAGGGGGAGAATGACGTTGAGGATCTTGAGGTTGCCATCAAGTCCAAAGGGAGAGATTGTTGGCATTATGATTCCGGTATGGCTCTATGATACAGGTGTTGTACTTGATGGCAACTCACTCAAGTAGTAATGGTTTGTTCAGGCTCTCAAAATGATGGAAATTAAGAGGCTCGCAGGTGATTGGTTCAAAAGGTGTGGACCCGCAGGTTCTCCTCTAGGAAGTGCGGTCATAACCGCATGTTACCTTTTCAGAAGGTGCGGTCCCCCAGTTCACTCACTTCAAGGCAAAGAAGCGCGCTCACGTGGGGTTTCTTATGTTTGGCCCGTGGTATTTAGCCCGTCGTTCATGATCCTATGGTTTTGGCCCGTGGTATAGGATCTAATTTAGCCCTGGTTTGGATCTCTTGTATTGGTTATTTGATGGTTTTGTCCCATGGTGTGAATAAGGGCTTGACTATAAATAGGGAAGGAGATCACTTGGCTAAGGTATCTTTGCAATTGAATATCTTAAGATCTGAAATATTGGGTTGTCAATGTTAAATGCTTGATCTAAATCAAAGTAAATTTGAAGGTGAATCTATTAAGTCATGATCTCTCGGGCGCATGATCAGATCTGTGCATCTGACTATCAGAAGAACATTGGAGAGCTGTTAGTTCGGTTCAAATCAAAGGTCCGTAGGTAATTCACGGTGCAGATGCAGAGGTTCGCAGTTCGATGAAAGGTGCAGTGCGGTGGTACGCGGTTCACAGAAAGGCACAGTGCGTGGGATCGCAGCCCGATCATAGGTTCAGTGCGGAGATACAGTAGAGATACGCGGTGTAACAGAGGCCACAGTGTGGAGGAACATGGCGCGACAGAAGAAGAAGTGCGGAGCGGCGTTTGAGGTACGCGGCGCGACAGAAGCAGAAGGTGCAGAGTTACATAGAAGTACGCAACGCAATAGAAGAAGAAGGTGCGTTGGCACAGTAAAAGTACGCAGCAAGACAGAAGGCGAGTTGCGGAGATACGCAGTGAAGCAGAAGATGCTCTGCGTGGATACGCAGGAAAACAGAAGGTGGGGTGCGGAGTCATGCAGTCCAGATAAGGAAAAACTGCGGATCTGTCTTAAAAACATTTGTTGGTTATCTTTTATCTCTTGCTGCAGAGTTCTGGGTTTATATTTCTGGTACTATCTTTCTGTTTACAGCATTCTGAGAAGTTGGGTGATTCTTGGTTGATTGTATAAGGAGTTTGGGTGATTTGCATGTACTTGATGATTATTTGATATTCTTGGATCCAGTTTGAAAATTTATGAAAAGTGGTCCTTGAAAGAAAAGAAGTAAGGGGTTGTAGCTCCCTTCCAGGAGAGACTGGAAAACAAGAGAGAGTTGTAGCTCTCTGCAAGTTGCAGCCTGCTTACTAGTAAAGGACTGCACTAGTACAAAATCATTGTAAAAGGAGTTTCAAATTGAAAGAAGATAGAGACATATTGCAGCAGGTGGTTTTCACCCACATTGGGTTTCCACCTTATATCTGGTGTTCTTTGGTGTGACTATCTGTTTTTCTTGTTCATGCTCATTATTTTATGGTACTGACATACAAGAATAATTCAAAGTATAAGTAAGGAAGATATATTGAAAAGAATTTGATAATACTGATTCACCCCCCCCCCCCCTCTCAGTATTATTTCCAACAACATGTGCATCAATAAAAATAATAAAAAGAAACAAAATATGAATGGAACATACAAGCATGATAGTAGAATTAACATTTTGAAACAATGGAATAATTCTTCCATGAACGCTTAGCAAGGGCAAAGAATATTCTAATGGATGACTTGAAAACACTATTTAACAAAACATTGGATGAGATGGATAAGATTCATGAGTTGCAGCACAAATTCCTATATAACATCCTTCAATTCTTGTGCCCTCTCATCACAAGGAACCCTATACATACAAAAAAAATGGTAGCCATAATTTGAATCTCCATTTCGATTGTTCATGCAGTGTTTACCATCTCTTTTGAATAATTCTAAGGAAGTCGATCAAGAAATTATTATAATCAAATGCCAGTGAACCTAGAATGTTGTACACACAATTAGATTTAAAAAAAAAAGTCAAACGTGAAGGAACCTGTCTATCAAATCAAAGTTGAGTGATATGGAAAATAAATCAAGCCTTAAACTTGAGTGAACATGTCCATCAAAACAAATTTGAGTGATTTGAAAAGGAAATCAAACCTGGGAAAATATTGAACTTGGAAAACCTGTCTATCAAATCAAACATAAGTGAATTTGTCAATCAAATCTAACATATGAAATGGAAATCTCAATATTTGCAATGAAATTGAACTTGATTTATCACATTATAAACATAATTAAAGTTTTGTTGAGTTCGTTTGGTTTAATTTAACTAATATTTTTTTAAATTTAATTATTGTTTTTAACTATGAATATGGAATCTATAATACCATCCACACTTCAACTATATCACCAATTCACTTGTAAATAAATTCATGAGAACTTTGAACGATTGTTATTTTGATTTCAAATATATGACCCCATTGAAGACATCAAAAGTAGTTTTTGGGGGTTCATATTTATGTAAGGATTTTTTAAGGAAAAAGTATGGTATATAGATTGAATGGGGAATAAAAGAGTCTAGATTCATCTTAATTTTGGATCTACTAATCACTTAAGGCGATCAAATCTCTTTTAATTTTAAAATACTTCTTCATTTCAAGAATTTACTGTTCTTGTGTGTGACTGTCTACCGCTCTGTTTTACTGTTCTGGTTACTGTTTATACACAGATTAATAATCAACATCTGAAAGATAAAGTAAATTATAAGTTTGCATTATATTCGTGGGTTTCCTTCTACATAGTTGTGTATATACGCAGTTTTTACTAACTGAAGTAGCATATATGATCTGGGTTTGAAAAAGGAAATATTTGACTTGATGATACTGATTCACCCCCCCTCTCAGTATTATTTCCAACACTTTGCTCCCCTCTCATCTACTTCTCATAAAGGAAAACAAAAGTAGTTTTAGTTTGTTTGTTTCTAAGATAGCTACCTGTCTTAGTGAGACTAGTAGCTCCGAGTGGACACTAGATTTCCCGATAACAAAATGGCGACTCCACTTGGAATGCCCGCCTCAGCTAGATCATGAAAAATATTATGAAGATAATATATTGTATTGTATCTTATTACAGGTCGCCTTCCAGTTCGAAAAACCTCGGATCCTCATGATAAAGCATTTCACTTGATATCAAAAGATTAAGGACCTCATGCTTTAGGGGGCAACTGTTATAGACATTTTTGGGCACTGCAACCCCAATCATACATGTCCATAAACCAAGGGCTTCTAGGTCTCTAAAAGTGTTTTTCTATACCCTAAAGGAGCAAGGTCAGTTGATTACATCATCTCCCAGAAGTTCTCCATGGAAAACTACTCAGAACTGGTCAAAACTGGACCATACAAACTGCTTAGTGCTAAGGGTGTGATGCATCTCACCTGCTCAGTGTAAAAAGTGCGATGCATACTGGAAATCCCTTCTATAGGGTGCAATGAGTGAGAGTAGACAAATGGCAGAGACAGTTTGCAAGGTGGATGATCATGGAATCTTCCAGAAACTTCTCCTGTGACACTTGCCTCTGTGAATTCACCCAGGGATGAGTAAGAGACCATGAATCTCCAAGTGGAACCAAGAACTACCAGAGAGAGGACACTAATCAAAATCCTAGAAGCTGACTCACCCCCCTACAAACATCTATATATGGATCCCTCATCCCAGAGATCTAGAGGCTGGAATCTTGTATTTTGTAAGGAAGTGTTGTTGGTTTCTTAGTGGAACATTATAGTGTTGGGTGATCTAAGCTTTTCACGAGGTGAAGAAGGGGTTTCATGATGGGAGGATGACACTAGGTTAGATCAATGGGTTGTAATCCTCTTTGCTATTCTTTATATTAATAAAGATATTCGAGTTTTCCTCCACATTCTTGTATGTTTGATGATATATGCATTTTTGTGGTCAATATATATCTGGTCCTATATTGTTTATGATTGTAGATCTCTGTTCTTCGATAGCGTTATGCTGCTTTGACTTTACAGGCGCTCTTTGAAGTAGGTCAAGTAAGGAAGCAGTGGCAAAGATCTGTCAGAAGGGAGAGGAAACAAGCAAAGGACCAAGTGCAAGACTGAGGTTGGTATTCTTTGCTCCCCTCTCATCTACTTCTCATAAAGGAAAATGAAAGTAGTTTTAGTTTGTTTGTTTCTAAGATAGCTACCCGTCTTAGTGGGACTAGCAGCTCTGAGTGGACACTAGATTTCCCAATAAAACATGCTAACTCAATTCAACTTTAATTGATAATGGTTGACCATGGTGACCATAGTTAACTATGCTCAATCATAGGTTACTATGGTTAACTATGCTCAATTTAACCATAGCCAATCATGGTGATGATAGTTGATCATGCTTGATCGTAGATTATGATTGACCTTGACTATGGTTGAATATGTTATATATGTATAATGTCATAATTAAATATTAATAAAAAATAATATTAAGTATTAATATATAAATTACATGAAGTATTGCATTAATAAACTAATTATTAATAAATTAATATCTTAGTTAATATATTAATGTATTAATTAATATTTCTATTAAACCCTAATAATGAAACCCTAGTTTTGTAATGTCGCGGTGTTATGTTAAATAAATTGCAATGTAATGTAACATTGCAACAATCATTGTCAGATTTATTATCACATTGAGACAATGTTTGTCACAATGCTACATTAAACACATTACTATAGCATTCCAACTTCATGATATTAAACCCTAATATTAAATTGAATATTATAAACATTAACATCATAAAGCCCAATATAAACCCTTGGGATTAATATTATAAATCCATGGGATTATTAATATTATAAACCTAGGGGATTAATATTATAAACCCAAGCCATTAATATTCAAAATCCAAGAGATTAATATTATAAAACCTCGAGATTAATATTGTAAAGCATTGGGGTTAATACTTTAAACCCAAGGGATTAATATTATAAACCCAAGGATCTCACAGGGGGGACGAGGAGTGTTGTCTAATCTAGGGTTTGTGTAGCTGGTTACCATGGTGGGGTGAGGAGGAGGGAGTTCGGCTCCCTCCTATAGTCAAGTAGTTGCAGACATAAGCAAGGGAGTTGGTGCCCATCGTTTCAAGAAACCAGCAGAAGTGGCAATAGAGATTATGAATAATGAAAGATCGGAAACCATTGAACCTCAAGAGCAGGAAGAGAACCATGAGGAACAAAGTAAGGATAAGAGAACAGAGGGTAGCAGTTAGAAATTTTCTCCCATGAAAATATCAAGGGCATGTAAAGCCAAGTCGACCACTATTCCTTGAGTTGTTTTAAGTGACGTAGCACTGCAGGTGCATAGAGACCACATGGCAGAATATGCTGTTATCTGTAAATTCATGGGGATCTGGCCAATGGAGAAGGCTCTGCAAGCATGGATAAGGAACAACTAGAAACCAAAGGGGAAAATTTCCCTTCACCTTGGGTCTAAGGTTTGCTTCACAGTAACGTTCACAAGCCTAGAGGAGAAAGACAGAGTGTTCGAAGGAGGACCCTATTTTTACGCATCTGTAGACCTTTACATTAGACCATGGGTAATGAAATTTGTCCCAAAATGAGAGACTTTGACTTCGGTACTGGTATGGATAAGGCTCTACTCCCTTCCTTTAGATTATTGGCTGCTAGAATCTCTAAAGGCTATTGGTAACAAGCTAGGGCATTCTATAAAAATCTCAGATAATGCTCTAAGAGGCAAATACACTTCCTTTGCCTGGATATGTGTGGAAATGGGCTTATCTGGGGCACTTCTAGATGAAATAATTTTGGAAATGTACGATGAAGAATGGGTGCAAACGGTAGACTATGAACATGTCCCATTCAGGTGCCATAAGTGCCATGAACATGTGCACCTATACAGAGATTGTCCTTTGAACCAACTGGAGAGTAACACAGAAGCCACCACAAGTGAGGATCCTGAGGGTTTTACTAAGCTAGGGGGTAAAGGGAAAGCAGGTAAAAGGTACCAAAATAAAAGTGCTGAAGATGGACAAACGAACCAAAATAGTTTCAAGATCTTAGAAGAAGAAGTTGCAAACAATGGGACAAACCAAGAATCAGAGAATGATCACAAGGAAAAGGAAGGGGATGCTAACATGGAGGAGATACCAGAAAACAACAAACAAAGGGATGATTTGCCAACTATGATGGAGCTTAGCAGGGACCATGAGATGACTCCAAGTGAGGCAGGAACAGAAGACCATGAATTACAGGAGATTCCGGAGAGGGAGAATTTAGACCTAGAAAATTTTTTGGAGTAGCGAATCGCCAAACAGGTTGACTCTCTGCCAAAAGCGGAGTTTGACAGGGTGAAACATCTATTCCTCTAGAGATCACAAACAAAGATCTCTAGAGTCAAAAGAAACCATGACAGCCAGGAGAGCAAGGGAGTGAAAGCTATGGAGGATACACTGATGCTTTATTCAAAGAACATGGGTAGGAAAAGAGGAAGGAAGAAACAAAATGAGCTATTGTCCGAATGTGGAAAAATTATGATTAACTCACGTAAGATGAAGGATATTACTAGTTACTCCTTTAAAAACCTTTCGTATTGAAGCTTACAACCTAGAACATTATGGGTCTAGGAAGTTAAAGGAAATAAAGAAATTTTAGTAGTCGAATAAAAGAAGAAAAATCATATATGATTTTTATTCAGGAAACAAAATGTTCTATGGACAAGATCAAAGAGATACACATCAAATGGTGAATCAAGTATGAGTATCTAGAGGTAAAAGCAGATAACGCGGTGGGGGGGATTCTCACTGTATGGGATCCTCAAAAACTTGGAATCCTAGATGCTAAAGCTTCTAGGAATTATTTATCGATGGTGATTCAAAATTTGGGGGATAGGGAGACCTACATGATCACTAATGTCTATGGCCCTCAAAAACTAGAAGACAAACTAAAGCTTCTCACATCCCTTGAGGAACTGAGAGAGAGACATCCTAGGATGCCTTTGATTCTGGCAGGGGATTTCAATATGATCAGATCTCTTACAGAAAAAAAGGAGGTACAAGGAAACTAGGCAGGGACTCCATTGCCTTCCAGAACTTCATGAATAACATGGGGCTAGTGGACACATAAACAACAAATGGCATTTTTACTTGGAATAATAAAATAGGAGGAGCTTCTCAAGTTGACTCTAAATTAGACAGATTCATAATCTCATAGGAACTCCTTATCAAAGGCCTTGATATGCCAGCTTTAATCCTTCCTTTCAGAGGCTCGGACAACTGGCCTATCCAGATGGAAGCTACTTTTATGGGTACACCAATGAATAGATCCTTTAGTTTTGAAAATATCTGGCTCTCTCACCCTAACTTCACCGGCAATATTGACAAATGGTGGATGGAAGATAGGCCCGTTCAAGGCACTAAAATGTTCATAATGCAGCAGAGACTCAAGCACATCAAATCTAGGCTTAAATATTGGAATAAACAAGCGTTTGGAAATATTTTTAAAGCCAAAAAAGAAGCTGAGAATAAAATCCAAGAGATTAATCAAATCAACATCCTAGAGGTTTTTACCGAGGAAAGGAAAATTCAGGATGATTCTCTGCAGAATGAATGGGAGGATCAGTGCTTGCAAGAGGAGATTCTATGGAGATAGAAATTGAGGGTGCAGTGGATTAGAGAAGGAAAAAGTAACACAAAGTTTTTTCATAGATGAACTTTGGACAACAGATCTCATAACAGAAATTCCAAACTCAAAGATTCTCAAGGGAAAGAGCTTGTCTCACACATAGAAATAGAATCTATCTTAGTTCATAACTTTTGTAGCATAGAAGAGGAGCCTTTAGTTGACAGATCTCAGTTCATTAACAAATTCACAAAATTAATTCCTAAACTTGTAACCAGGGAAGACAACTATAATCTTAATAGGCCAGTGTCTAAAGAGGAGGTTAGTGGGGTCATCAATGAGATGTAAAATGGGAAAGCTCCTGGTCCTGATGGTTTCAATGTGAATTTCTTCAAAGTTTGTTGGAAAACGGTCAAACAAGATATTCTTGCAGTTATGGAAGACTCTAGAAGATCTAAAACTATGTTGAAAGCTCTTAATGCCTCTTTCATAGCTTTGATTCCAAAGCAGGAAAAAGGCATGACACCGGATAGATTCAGACCCATAGCTTTATGTAATGTGGTGTACAAAATTATATCCAAAGTGATTGCTAACAGACTAAAGCCTCTTCTTCTTGCTCTTGTTTCAGAGGAGCATACCGGTTTTGTGGAAGGAGGACAAATTATCAATAACATCATACAAGCACATGAGGTGGTTCACTCTCTTAAGAACAAGAAGCAAGCTGGTATGATAATGCAACTGGACCTAGTGAAAGCTTATGATAAGCTAAGTTGGGCTTACATCAAGCAAGTGCTAAGATCTTATGGTTTCAACCACAACTAGATAAGATGGGTTATGGCTCTTGTATCCTCAGTTAGCTTCTCAATTCTGCTTAATGGATGTCCATCTAGAACCTTTATACCATATAGGGGTCTCAGACATGGGGATCCACTCTCCCCCTTCCTTTTTGTTCTCATGATGGAAGGACCTAGCAGAGCAATCAAAATAACAAATGGTGAAGGAAGAATCCAGGGTCTGAAACTTACCCCAGATGGGGATGCCTCTACTCAACAACAATTTGTGGATGGTACAATGCTGTAGGGCATTCCTACGGTCAAAGAAACCAAAGCTTTCAAACAAATCTTGAACGACTTTGCTTTGGCAGCTGATACAGAGGTAAGCCTTGACAAATGAAAAGTTTTTTTTAAGTACTGACATTACTATTCAGAGGAACCTCATCATAATTCTAGGATTTCAAAGGGCTCAATTACATTCCAAGTACCTTAGAATGCCTCTTACTGGAAAACCACTGAGTAAAGGAGTGTGGAAACCGATGACCAATAAAATTCAAGATAAAGTCAAGAAATGGACCTGCAAGTCTTGCAACTTATCGGGGCATCTTGTTCTTACAAAGGTTGTTCTACAGGCTATACCCATGTTCATTTTTTCAGCCCTCCCTACTCCCAAAGGTGTTATACAACAAATCAAGAGTATTCAACAAGATTTTCTTTGGGGTAAAGGAGAAGAGAAAAAGAAGTGGGCATTGGTAGCTTGGGACAAGCTCTACAAACATAAGGCCCATGGAGGTTTGGGGCTTCATGACCATGAAATCCCCAATAGAGTTTCGGGAGCAAAACTTTGGTGGAGGTGGCTAAAAGAATCGACAACACCTTGGGAAAAGCTTTGGAAGTAGAAATATGCAAAGAATTGGTAGGAGAGGGATCATATCAAAATGTTAGGGCACATCAAGGGCTCCCACATTTGGAATCTTACTTGGGAGAATAGAGGTATTGTCCAGAAGCATAGTTTCTTGGAGATCAAAGCTTGGAACCTTGCCCAATTTTGGGAGAATAACTAGCAGCAGGAACCAAATTTGTTTAAAGAAGAACTAACAAATCTCAAAAATGACACTGATAAAAAAGGTCTAATCATGGTAAGTGACTTCTAGGATCAAGTAAGAGATAATTTGGCAAATGGAAAATGTGGAAGAATGTAGGTTATAGTGAAGAGAGTCCTTTGAAAACATAGGCAGATTCCCTCGCTCTAGACCTAGAAAAGAGGAAGATTTTAGTGTCTCCCTTGTCTTACCAACTGAGATGGGGCTGAAAAAATGAAGGCAATTTTAACCTCAAGGAAGCTAAACACACTGCCCTAGGTCTTGATTATCCAAACCCTGACCAGGTTTGGAATAACCTTTGGAGGAACCCACAATGGATGAAAGTCAAGTTATTTATGTGGTTAGTATACCAAAAGAAGATTCTCACTTGGGAGACTCTTCTGAAAAGAGGTTCTTTTGGCCCATCCAAATGCCATCTATGGGATTACAGGAAGAAATGATGGATCGTTTACTAAACCACTGCCCCTTTACCGCTACATTATGGAACTGGGTGGCCTCAATCTTTAGGCAAACTAACAGAGATAGACTCAGCATCACCAACACATTCAAGACTTGGAGGAAATACTTGTGAGGTTACGAAATCATTAACAGGGCTTGGACTCTAGTTCCAGGCTTTATTATCTAGGATGTCTAGAAAGAACATAATGGAAGGATTTTCAAGAACAAAACCGGCTCGACCCAGAATATCTTTGGCCAAATTCTACGACAAATCCAAGATACTATTGGAGCCCTTATATGGAAAATTCCTGAGGACCCCCCTTCAGCCCAGGAGGCTCGCATTCTGAGGCAGTTGGGTCTACATTCTCTAGTTGCCCTTGGCACTGTTAAGGGTGTGAGCAATACAATTGTTGGTAAAGATATTTGGCAACCTCCATTTCATAGCTTTTTGAAAATAAATATAGATGGGGCCTCTAAGGGCAACCCAGGGATGGCTGGATTCGGAGGTGTCATAAGAGATGAGTAGGGGAGCATAAAGGCTATCTTCCACAGTCATTTGGGGACTGCCACTAATAACATGGCGGAGCTCATGGCCTTAGAATAGAGCATGGAAATCTTAGTTGAGTTAAATTTACACAATGCCATCATAAAAGTTGACTCAGAATTGTTCACTAATGTGGCCAAGAAAATGTGCAATGGAATTGCACCTGGAAAAGTGTCAAAACATTGGAGGCTCTCGTAGGTATTCCAGCGCATTCACTCACACTTGATAACCCTGAGAACAATCAATTTTGTTCATGTGTGTAGAAAAGCCAATATGTTAGCTGATCATCTAGAAAATGAAGGTGTGATATGCAAGGAGAGTTATATTGTGTAGGGATGGGAGTTTATAACCTCTGGCAAACTGCAAGAAGATTGTCATAGATAATCAGCCAAAGATAAAGAGTGTCACCAGATCATGAATAATGAGTAGGAGGAAGACTAGCATATCATGAATAATGAGTGGGAAAGAGCAGAAGTCAAGAGCCAGAGCGAATCCTAACCGTAGATCCCACAGTTAATGCTTACCCCATAACATAAACATCATGCTTTATGGGTGTAGTGGTAGGGTTAAGAAGTGTGCTTTTTGTTGGGCCATAGACCATTGGCTCTATTGACCTTAGATATCAAATGGATATCAGGCTTCAATGTGTTTGGTAGTTAAGGGGTTGAGCAGACCCAATATCTTTTCAGACCATGGTTGTATTCTATATCAGGTCCGAAAAAGTGGGTAATGTCTGAGTAAGTTTCTACAGCGATGACTTGTGGACCATCTGATCAAATGGGTTTTGATCAATGACATAGATTCACCATGCAACTTGGGTGATCAAAATGTTTATCTAGCGTCCGATTGAAGGAAATATAGACAGTGGATCTTGGCAGATGGGAGTTTTGTCAACTGTCCAATGGAAAGTTTGATCGACGGTGGATTTTGAGGGTTAAGTTTTGTGGAGCGTGAGTCGAATTGCGGAGATTTGGGCAATATGTTCTTTTAGGTTTTTCCCAGGGGTCTTTGCTGGGTGTGATTGTAAGATTATTGGTTCAGTTGTGGTTGTATGATTGTTCTTATACCAGTCTATATTTTTTTGGTCTTTACACTTGTAAAGACATGTACCATAAGTAATCTTTGTTCGGTTAATTGAAGGATCCACTCTTACTTGACCAAAAAAAAAATTTATTATAAACCTAAGGGATTTTATTATAAACCCAAGGGATTTTATTATAAACCCAAGACATTACATATTAAGTATTGGATTAATAAACTATTTTTTAATAAATTAATGTTTTAGTTAATATAGTAATGTAGTAATTAATATTTCTATTAAACCCTAATATTAAACCCAAGTTTTGCAATGTTGCAATGTTACGTCAAATAAATTTCAATGCAATGTAACATTGCGCCAATCATTGTGAGATTGATAATCGCATTGAGACAATGTTTGTCGCAATGCGACATTGAACACATTACTGTATCATTCCCACATCATGATATCAAACCCTAATATTAAATTAAATATTATAAACCTTAATATCATAAAGGCCAATATAAACCCTTTGGGATTAATATAATAAATCCATAGGATTATTAATATTATAAACCAAGGAGATCAATATTATAAACTCAAGGCATTAATATTGAAAATGCAAGTGATTAATATTATAAAATCTTGAGATCAATATTATAAACCCAAGGTATTAATAAATCTAAGGGATTAACATTATAAACCCAATGGATTACATTATAAACCCAACAGATTATTAATATCATAAACCAAGGGGATTAATATTATAAACCCAAGACATCAATATTGAAAACTCAAGTGGTTGATATTATAAAATATGGGATTAATATTATAAAGCATTGAGGTTAATATTATAAACCTATGGGATTAATATTATAAACCAAAGGGATCAATAAAGCTAAAAGATTAATACTATAAACCCAAGCACTTGATATTATAAACCCAATGGATTAACAAACCCAAGGGACTAATAAACTTAAGGGATTAATATTATAAACACAAGACATTAATAAACCCAAGGGATTAATATTAAAGCCTAGGATTAATATTGTAAACCCTAAGACTAATATATCAAACCTAAGATTATAAATTCTAATATATTATTATACACATTATGAATTAATATTATAAATCCAAGAGATTATAAGCTCTAGAATTAATATTATAAACCCTACAATTATAAAACCCAAAGTTAAATTTAATATTAAAACCTAATATATAGTAAACCCTAAGGATTTACAATCCCTAAGCACAACCACAATAATAAATGTGGTTGTGCTTCAGGATTATAAAACATAATGTTAATGTGGTTGTACATAGGGAAACCCTAATATTAAATGAAATATTATATATTGAACCATAATATTATAAAACCAATACTAAACACAATATTATAAGCCCCAATATATTATAAACCTACTATTATTGACACTAATATTAAACTGCAATTTTGTAATGTCATAATGCGACGTTGAATAAATTACAATGTAATGTAACATAGAAGCCACCACAAGCGAGGATCCTGAGGGTTTTACTAAGCTAGGGGGTAAAGGGAAAGCAGGCAAGAGGTACCAAAATAAAAGTGCTGAAGATGGACAAACGAACCAAAATAGTTTCAAGATCTTAGAAGAAGAAGTTTCAAACAATGGGACAAACCAAGAATCAGAGAATGATCACAAGGAGAAGGAAGGGGATGCTAACATGGAGGAGATACCAGAAAACAACAAACAAAGGGATGATTTGCCAACTATGATGGAGCTTAGCAGGGACCATGAGATGACTCCAAGTGAGGCAGGAACAGAAGACCATGAATTACAGGAGATTCTGGAGAGGGAGAATTTAGACCTAGAAATTTTTTTGGAGTAGCGAATCGCCAAAGGGGTTGACTCTCTGCCAAAAGCGGAGTTTGACAGGGTGAAACATCTATTCCTCTAGAGATCACAAAAAAAGATCTCTAGAGTCAAAAGAAATCATGACAGCCAGGAGAGCAAGGGAGTGAAAGCTATGGAGGATACACTGATGCTTTATTCAAAGAACATGGGTAGGAAAAGAGGAAGGAAGAAACAAAATGAGCTATTGTCCGAATGTGGAAAAATTATGATTAACTCACGTAAGATGAAGGATATTACTAGTTACTCCTTTACAAACCTTTCGTATTGAAGCTTACAACCTAGAACATTATGGGTCTAGGAAGTTAAAGGAAATAAAGAAATTTTAGTAGTCGAATAAAAGAAGAAAAATCATATATGATTTTTATTCAGGAAACAAAATGTTCTATGGACAAGATCAAAGAGATACACATCAAATGGTGAATCAAGTATGAGTATCTAGAGGTAAAAGCAGATAACTCGGTGGGGGGGATTCTCAATCTATGGGATCCTCAAAAACTTGGAATCCTAGATGCTAAAGCTTCTAGGAATTATTTATCGATGGTGATTCAAAATTTGGGGGATAAGGAGACCTACATGATCACTAATGTCTATGGCCCTCAGAAACTAGAAGACAAACTAAACCCTCTCACATCCCTTGAGGAACTGAGAGAGAGACATCCTAAGATGCCTTTGATTCTGGCAGGGGATTTCAATATGATCAGATCTCTTACAGAAAAAAAAGGAGGTACAAGGAAACTAGGTAGGGACTCCATTGCCTTCCAGAACTTCATGAATAACATGGGGCTAGTGGACACAGAAACAACAAATGGCATTTTTACTTGGAATAATAAAAGAGGAGGAGCTTCTCAAGTTGACTCTAAATTAGACAGATTCATAATCTCATAGGAACTCCTTATCAAAGGCCTTGATATGCCAGCTTTAATCCTTCCTTTCAGAGGCTCGGACAACTGGCCTATCCAGATGGAAGCTACTTTTATGGGTACACCAATGAATAGATCCTTTAGGTTTGAAAATATCTGGCTCTCTCACCCTGACTTCACCGGCAATATTGACAAATGGTGGATGGAAGATAGGCCCGTTCAAGGCACTAAAATGTTCATAATGCAGCAGAGACTCAAGCACATCAAATCTAGGCTTAAATATTGGAATAAACAAGAGTTTGGAAATATTTTTAAAGCCAAAAAAAAGCTGAGAATAAAATCCAAGAGATTAATCAAATCAAAATCCTAGAGGTTTTTACCAAGGAGAGGAAAATTCAGGATGATTCTCTGCAGAATGAATGGGAGGATCGGTGCTTGCAAGAGGAGATTCTATGGAGACAGAAATTGAGGGTGCAGTGGATTAGAGAAGGAGAAGGTAACACAAATTTTTTTCATAGATGAACTTTGGACAACAGATCTCATAACAGAAATTCCAAACTCAAAGATTCTCAAGGGAAAGAGCTTGTCTCACACATAGAAATAGAATCTATCTTAGTTCATAACTTTTGTAGCATAGAAGAGGAGCCTTTTGTTGACAGATCTCGGTTCATTAACAAATTCACAAAATTAATTCCTAAACTTGTAACCAGGGAAGACAACCATAATCTTAATAGGCTAGTGTCTAAAGAGGAGGTTAGTGGGGTCATCAATGAGATGCAAAATGGGAAAGCTCCTGGTCCTGATGGTTTCATTATGAATTTCTTCAAAGTTTGTTGGAAAACAGTCAAACAAGATATTCTTGCAGTTATGGAAGACTCTAGAAGATCTAAAACTGTGTTGAAAGCTCTTAATGCCTCTTTCATAGCTTTGATTCCAAAGCAGGAAAAAGCCATGACACCGGATAGATTCAGACCCATAGCTTTATGTAATGTGGTGTACAAAATTATATCCAAAGTGATTGCTAACAGACTAAAGCCTCTTCTTCTTGCTCTTGTTTCAGAGGGGCATACCGGTTTTGTGGAAGGAGGACAAATTCTCAATAACACCATACAAGCACATGAGGTGGTTCACTCTCTTAAGAACAAGAAGCAAGCTGGTATGATAATGCAACTGCACCTAGCGAAAGCTTATGATAAGCTAAGTTGGGCTTACATCAAGCAAGTGCTAAGATCTTATGGTTTCAACCACAACTAGATAAGATGGGTTATGGCTCTTATATCCTCAGTTAGCTTCTCAATTCTGCTTAATGGATGTCCATCTAGAACCTTTATACCTTATAGGGGTCTCAGACATGGGGATCCACTCTCCCCCTTCCTTTTTGTTCTCATGATGGAAGGACCTAGCAGAGCAATCAAAATAACAAATGGTGAAGGAAGAATCCAGGGTCTGAAACTTACCCCGGATGGGGATGCCTCTACTCAACAAAAATTTGTGGATGGTACAATGCTGTAGGGCATTCCTACGGTAAAAGAAACCAGAGCTTTCAAACAAATCTTGAACGACTTTGCTTTGGTGGCTGATACAGAGGTAAGCCTTGACAAATGAAAAGTTTTTTTTAAGTACTGACATTACTATTCAGAGGAACCTCATCATAATTCTAGGATTTCAAAGGGCTCAATTACATTCCAAGTACCTTAGAATGCCTCTTACTGAAAAACCTCTGAGTAAAGGAGTGTGGAAACCGATCACCAATAAACTTCAAGATAAAGTCAAGAAATGGACCTGCAAGTCTTGCAGCTTAGCGGGGCATCTTGTTCTTACAAAGGTTGTTCTACAGGCTATACCCATGTTCATGTTTTCAGCCCTCCCTACTCCCAAAGGTGTTATACAACAAATCAAGAGTATTCAACAAGATTTTCTTTGGGGTAAAGGAGAAGAGAAAAAGAAGTGGGCATTGGTAGCTTGGGACAAGCTCTACAAACATAAGGCCCATGGAGGTTTGGGGCTTCATGACTATGAAATCCTCAATAGAGTTTCGGGAGCAAAACTTTGGTGGAGGTGGCTAAAAGAATCGACAACACCTTGGGAAAAGCTTTGGAAGTAGAAATATGCAAAGAATTGGTAGGAGAGGGATCATATCAAAATGTTTGGGCACATCAAGGGCTCCCACATTTGGAATCTTACTTGGGAGGATAGAGGTATTGTCCAGAAGCATAGTTCTGGGAGATCAAAGCTTGGAACCTTACCCAGTTTTGGGAGAATAACTAGCAGCAGGAACCAAATTTGTTTAAAGAAGAACTAACAGATCTCAAAAATGACACTGATAAAAAAGGTCTAATCATGGTAAGTGACTTCTAGGATCAAGTAAGAGATAATTTGGCAAATGGAAAATGTGGAAGAAGCTAGGTTATAGTGAAGAGAGTCCTTTGAAAACATAGGCAGATTCCCTGGCTCTAGACCTAGAAAAGAGGAAGACTTTAATGTCTCCCTTATCTTACCAACTGAGATGGGGTTGAAAAAATGAAGGCAATTTTAACCTCAAGGAAGCTAAACACACTGCCCTAGGTCTTGATTATCCAAACCCTGACCAGGTTTGGAATAACCTTTGGAGGAACCCACAATGGATGAAAGTCAAGTTATTTCTGTGGTTAGTATACCAAAAGAAGATTCTCACTTGGGAGACTCTTCTGAAAAGAGGTTCTTTTGGCCCATCCAAATGCCATCTATGGGATTACAGGAAGAAATGATGGATCATTTACTAAACCACTGCCCCTTTACCGCTACATTATGGGACTGGGTGGCCTCAGTCTTTAGGCAAACTAACAGAGACAGACTCAGCATCACCAACACATTGAAGACTTGGAGGAAATACTTGTGAGGTTACGAAATCATTAACAAGGCTTGGACTCTAGTTCCAGGCTTTATTATCTAGGATGTTTAGAAAGAACATAATAGAAGGATTTTCAAGAACAAAACCGGCTCGACCCAAAATATCTTTGGCCAAATTCTACGACAAATCCAAGATACTATTGGAGCCCTTATATGGAAAATTCCTGAGGACCCCCCTTCGGCCCAGGAGGCTCGCATTCTAAGGCAGTTGGGTCTACATTCTCTGGTTGCCCTTGGCACTGTTAAGGGTGTGAGCAATACAATTGTTGGTAAAGATATTTAGCAACCTCCATCTCATGGCTTTTTGAAAATAAATATAGATGGGGCCTCTAAGGGAAACCCAGGGATGGCTGGATTCGGAGGTGTCATAAGAGATGAGCAGGGGAGCATAAAGGCTATCTTCCATAGTCATTTGGGGACTGCCACTAATAACATGGCAGAGGTCATGGCCTTAGAACAGAGCATGGAAATCTCGGTTGAGTTAAATTTACACAATGCCATCATAAAAGTTGACTCAAAATTGTTCACTAATGTGGCCAAGAAAATGTGCAATGGAATTGCACCTGGAAAAGTGTCAAAACATTGGAGGCTCTCGTAGGTATTCCAGCGCATTCACTCACACTTGATAACCCTGAGAACAATCAATTTTGTTCATGTGTGTAGAAAAGCCAATATGTTAGCTGATCATCTAGAAAATGAAGGTGTGATATGCAAGGAGAGTTATATCGTGTAGGGATGGGAGTTTATAACCTCTGGCAAACTGGAAGAAGATTATCATATATAATCAGCCAAAGATAAAGAGTGCCACCAGATCATGAATAATGAGTAGGAGGAAGACTAGCATATCATGAATAATGAGTGGGAAAGAGCAGAAGTCAAGAGCCAGAGCGAATCCTAACCGTAGATCCCACAGTCAATGCTTACGCCATAGCATAAACATCATGCTTTATGGGTGTTGTGGTAGGGTTAAAAAGTGTGCTTTTTGTTGGGCCATAGACCATTGGCTCTATTGACCTTAGATATCAAATGGATATCAGGCTTCAATGTGTTTGGTAGTTAAGGGGTTGAGCAGACCCAATATCTTTTTAGACCATGGTTGTATTCGATATCAGGTCTGAAAAAGTGGGTAATGTCTAAGTAAGTTTCTACAGCGATGACTTGTGGACCATCTGATCAAATGGGTTTTGATCAGTGACGTAGATTCACCATGCAACTTGCGTGATCAAAATCTTTATCTACCATCTGATTGAAGGAAATATAGACAGTGGATCTTGGCAGATGGGAGTTTTGTCAACTGTCCAATGGAAAGTTTGATCGACGGTGGATTTTGAGGGTTAAGTTTTGGGGAGCGTGAGTGGAATTGCGGAGATTTGTGCAATATGTTCTTTTAGGTTTTTCCCAGGGGTCTTTGGTGGGTATGATTGTAAGATTATTGGTTCGGTTGTCCTGGTTGTATGATTGTTCTTATGCCAGACTATATTTTTTTGGTCTTTACACTTGTAAAGACATGTACCATATGTAATCTTTGTTCGGTTAATTGAAGGATCCACTCTTACTTGACCAAAAAAAAAAAATTATTATAAACCCAAGGGATTATCATTATAAACCCAAGGGATTTTATTATAAACCCAAGACATTACATATTAAGTATTGGATTAATAAACTATTTTTTAATAAATTAATGTTTTAGTTAATATAGTAATGTAGTAATTAATATTTCTATTAAACCCTAATATTAAATCCAAGTTTTGCATTGTTGCAATGTTACGTCAAATAAATTTCAATGCAATGTAACATTGCGCCAATCATTGTGAGATTGATAATCGCATTGAGACAATGTTTGTCGCAATGCGACATTGAACACATTACTGTATCATTCCCACATCATGATATCAAACCCTAATATTAAATTAAATATTATAAACCTTAATATCGTAAAGGCCAATATAAACCCTTTGGGATTAATATAATAAATCCATAGGATTATTAATATTATAAACCAAGGAGATCGATGTTATAAACTCAAGGCATTAATATTGGAAATGCAAGTGATTAATATTATAAAATCTTGAGATCAATATTATAAACCCAAGGTATTAATAAATCCAAGGGATTAACATTATAAACCCAAGGGATTACATTATAAACCCAACAGATTATTAATATCATAAACCAAGGGGATTAATATTATAAACCCAAGACATCAATATTGAAAACTCAAGTGGTTGATATTATAAAATATGGGATTAATATTATAAAGCATTGAGATTAATATTATAAACCTATGGGATTAATATTATAAACCAAAGGGATCAATAAAGCTAAAAGATTAATACTATAAACCCAAGCACTTGATATTATAAACCCAATGGATTAACAAACCCAAGGGACTAATAAACTTAAGGGATTAATATTATAAACACAAGACATTAATAAACCCAAGGGATTAATATTAAAGCCTAGGATTAATATTGTAAACCCTAAGACTAATATATCAAACCTAAGATTATAAATTCTAATATATTATTATACACATTATGAATTAATATTATAAATCCAAGAGATTATAAGCTCTAGAATTAATATTATAAACCCTACAATTATAAAACCCAAAGTTAAATTTAATATTAAAACCTAATATATAGTAAACCCTAAGGATTTACAATCCCAAAGCACAACCACATTAATAAATGTGGTTGTGCTTCAGGATTATAAAACATAATGTTAATGTGGTTGTACATAGGGAAACCCTAATATTAAATGAAATATTATATATTGAACCATAATATTATAAAACCAATACTAAACACAATATTATAAGCCCCAATATATTATAAACCTTCTATTATTCTAATATTAAACTGCAATTTTGTAATGTCATAATTCGACATTGAATAAATTACAATGTAATGTAACATTGTGACAATCATTATCAGATTATCAAATTGAGACAATGTTTGTCATAATGCGACAATGAACACATTTCTATAGCATTCCAACATCATGATATTAAACCCTATTATTGAATTTAATATTATAAACTTTAATATCATAGAGCATAGTACTATAAACCCTAAGGTTATAAGCTCTAAGATTAATATATTAAACCCTAGTATTATAAACCCTAAGATTAGTATCATATGGCCTTGGAATCAAAGTAATAAACACAATTGACTAATTTACTAATAATACCTTATCCATGGTTGACAAGGGTTCACTATGGTTGACCATAGAGACCTTGATTGACCATTATTGACCTTATCACTAACCAAAAGATGATCATGATTGACCATGATTAACCTAGGTTGTCCATGGTTGAACATTACTAACCATGGTGGACGATAGTCGACCATGCTAACTTAAGTCAACTATAGTTGACAATGGTTGACCATGGTGACCATAGTTAACTATGCTCAATCGTAGATGACTATGATTAACTATGCTCAAATTAATCATAGTCAATCACGGTAATGATACTTGATCATGGTTAGATTATGCTTGACCTTAAATATGATGAAATATATATATATATATATATAGATATAGATATATAATATTAAATATTAATATGTAAATTACATATTAAGTATTGTATTAATAAACTAATTATTATAAAATAATGTTTTAGTTAATATAGTAATGTATTAATTAATGTTTGTATTAATTAAAATATTATATATAACATTTTCTTAATAATTATTAATGTTATTGAAAATATTATTATTATGTTTTTAATATTATTTAGATTAATATTACTATTATTAATTATTATAATCATGATCATAATAATTTTATTTTATTAATAATAAAGTGTTATTAATAATATTAATTACCAGTAATAACATTATTTTTATGAAATGCTATTTTTATTATTTAAATGGTAAACAATAATATTAATAGTAATAATGTTAATATTATTAATAGCATTAATCAAATCTAATATAATAAATGAATTCTTATATATAATAATATAATAATATTTAATTATCATATAAATATTATTAAGGTAATTTATATTATTAAAATTAATAATAAACTATCCATTTTATTAAATATAACGTCGTTATTAGTAATATTATTAATGGGGTCACTAGTGATCGAAAAAACTTGGGTTAAGGGAAGGAGGAGCTCTGCTTCTAGGGTTTCGGCTTCCTTCTGAAACGGTGTAGACAAGCACAACAACCTTCTGGTATCGACAGTGAATAGCAGGCAACCTTCTGGTATCGACAAAGCATAGCAGGCATAACAACAAGAAACATGGATCCCCCGCAGGGGGGGGCTTCAAGGCTCTCCCCCTCGTCCAATACCTTGCCATCAGGACAAACAGGGGTGCTGGTCTTTGGGTCAATCCAAGCCGCGGCGAATAATAGTGAGAAGCTGGAACAGCCTAAACCCGACGCACCTGCAAGTCAGTCTGACAAGAGCAGCGAAACGCCAGAAGGAAAAGACAAGACAGAGGAGACGATCAAGGTCACCTCGAAAACATGCAAACCGATAACAGAGGAAAGACCTAGGATAGAACTACCCAGTCAGAAGATCAATGAGCGAATCCAATATATGACGGATCACGCACTCATCGGGAAATTTATAGGATTCTGGCCAACAGAAAAAGCCCTGTATGGATGGATAGCTGCTAAATGGAAACCCAAGGGCCATATCACATTGCAGTTAGGACCAAAGGGGTTCTTTACTGTGATATTCTTGTGCCTAGAAGACAAGTACAGAATCATGGAGGAGGGGCCATATTTCTTCAACTCAGCAGGATTGTATCTAAGAAACTAGGTTGCTAGATTTAACCTGGATAAGGAAGACCTCACTTGGGCTCCAGTGTGGATCAAAATGTATTCACTCCCAGAGGAATACTAGGATGAAGGATTGCTAAAAGACATTGGGAATGGATTGGGGGAATATGTAAAAGCAGTGAAAGAGACAAAGCTTCAAAGATACACTTCCTATGCCTGCATCTGTGTCTTCATGCGCCTGGACAAAGCCCTCCCAGACTCGGTAAGTCTCTCTCATGACGACTATGAATGGACTCAACCCTTGGATTATGAACATGTACCTTTTCGTTGCCACAAATGTCATGCTCATGGGCATCTCTTCAAGGATTGTTCGTTAAATGCCAAAACCACTACCTCCGATCCCTCTGATCCACAAGCTCAAGATGGTTTTACCAAGGTTCCCAGCCGCAAACGAGCGCACAAAAAACCTTCCACTGGAAAAAAACCCCAGCAAGATTCGGCTTCTATCCCATCCACAAGTAACAGCTTTGGAATCCTAGCTCAAGCCTCTGAGGAGCAACCCTTGATCTCTACAACCCCCAAAGAAAGACGAAAGGGACTTAATGGGAAAGAAAAGGATATAAAAGCTAAGGATACTCCATCTAGACCAAGTGGAACTCCCACAGCAGACCCGAAAAACCCTGAAGGAGCATCCAAAGCCATGGAGACGGATGAACCTCAAAATCAATCCTGGCAACTAGCGCTTATCTCAAAAGAAGGTAGTCAAGTGCAGTATATGGAGGAAGAACCGGAAAGCATAGATCTACGAGGGCTAGACATTTTTGAACTGGAGCAAGCCTGTAGAAAGAAGGAGTATGACAAAATCCAAGAGCATCAGCTCAGCACTCTGGAAACCATACTATCCAGAGCATATTAGCAAAAGCAATTGGGAATACAACCAGGAAGTCAATGGGATGGCACTCTCACTCCAAAGGACTCCAAAAAGCGGGGCAGAAAGACTGATCTCCAAAGAACTATAGCAGTAGGAAAAATCCTGGTTGACTTAGGTAGATACGCTAAATTGACAAAGTACTACAGACCCACTCCACACAGTGATCAATGAAGCTCACCTCATGGAATGTAAGAGGGCTCAACAGCCCTAGGAAACTCAGAATGATTAAAAATATGATTAAGCAGGAACAACCCCAGATCTTCTTCTTGCAAGAAACAAAGTGCAATAGTAACACCTTGGGAAGTATTCTTTCAAAAGCTTGGCCAGGATGTCATTCAGTGGCAGTGGATGCATCAGGAGCTTCTGGAGGCTTAGCAATTGCATGGAACATGCAGGCAATAATGCTGTCAAATTTCCATGCATCCCACAACCTCATCCAGGCAACGTTCCATATAATTGGCACTAACATACATGGTCATCTGACCAACGTTTATTTTCCGCAGGATGCTCTCAATAAAATTGCGCTTCTAGACACCATAACAACTCTCAACTCCAACAGAGAACACTCCCTATGGCTCATAGGTGGAGACTTTAATATGATAACCAAGTCAGAGGAAAATAAGGGAGGCCGTGCCAAACTGGATCAGGAAGCGGACCACTTCAAAGACTTTATCCATAACAACATGCTTATTGATATGCAAACTCCCAATGGCATATACACTTGGAGCAATCGTAGGGCTAGGAAGTACCAAATAGCTTCAAAACTTGATAGATTCCTCATCTCGGACAATGCAATTCATCTCAGAGGCGACATCTCAGCATCCATCCTCCCCTATTCTGGCTCCAATCATTGGCCCATAATGCTCCAATGGCAGCGACCAGGTAGCACCATCAGATGCCCCTTCAGATTTGAGGCATTCTGGTTAACTCATCCAGCTTTCAAAGACTTCATCTATCATACTTGGAATAATTTCTTGGCACCAGATGGATCAAAAATGTTCCAATTCCAACAAAAACTCAAATATCTGAAAGACCAAATCAAAAAATGGAATAAGGAGACCTTTGGCAATATCTTTCAGGCCCAACAACACCTCATCAATGAAATGAGGGATCTCCAACAACAAATAACAACAGAGGGATATAATGACGAAACCTTGGAAAGGGAGAAGCATCTACATAATCAAATGGAGGAAAGAAACAAGCAGGAAGAAATTCTCTGGAAACAAAAATCCAAAATCAAATGGCTGAAAGAGGGCGAGAGGAACACCAAATTCTTCCACAGAACCACCATTCAAAGAAGAATGCACAATACCATCACCTTCATCCAAAAGCAAGGGGGGGAAAGAGTGGAGGACCATGCAAAGATCGAATAGGAATTCATCAATCACTTTCAGGAAGTCCTACAAGAACCCCAAATTGACAGAAAGATTGCTATAGAAAAGATCACTCAACTAATACCAAAAGTCATCACTGAAGAACACAACCAACTCCTTCTCCAACCTGTAATGGTCGAAGAGGTGGACACAGCCATGAAGCAGCTCAAGGAAGGTAAAGCACTAGGGCCGGACGGATTCTCCACCACCTTCTTCCATGCATTCTGGGAGCTCATAAAGGGGGAAGTTTGGCAAGTGGTTGAAGAATCCCGCTCTCTTCACTGGCTACTGCCTTCGTTAAATTCAACTTTTATTGCTCTCATTCCCAAAGAAGATAGTACCATCATTCCGGACAAATTTTACCCAATTGCTCTCTGTAATGTCATCTACAAGGTCATTACTAAAGTCATTGCAAACAGGCTGAAGCCGCTGTTACCCCTGCTCATATCGCCGGAACAATCAGGGTATGTTGAAGGGCGACAAATATTGGATGGCATCATCCTCACTCATGAAATCATTCACTCCCTCAAGACCTCCAATCAGGCAGGTATGATTCTCAAGATTGACCTCTCTAAAGCATTTGACAAATAAAGTTGGACTTATATTCAAAAAATGCTACATGCTTTTGGTTTTGCACCAATGTGGGTTCGTTGGGTTCACAGTCTAATATCTTCAACCTTCTATTCCATCCTTATCAATGGTATTCCCTCTCGACGCTTTAGCCCCTCCAGAGGGATTAGACAAGGGGACCCTCTATCTCCTTTCCTTTTTTTTCTGATGGCAGAAGGGTTAGGGAGACTCATCAAGCATGCCCTTCACTCCCAGCTTCTCAAAGGTATCTCCCTTCACAATTCCCCTGCTACCACCCATCAGCAATTTGTGGATGACAATATGCTTTTCAACTATCCATCTATCCAAGAAGCCACAGCCTTCAAAACCCTTCTGACGATCTTCTCTGATGCCTCGGGCACAAGCATAAAGAAAGCTAAATCACAACTCTTTTTCTTTCACATGCATCCCATCATTCAACGTGCTATCGCCCGCATTCTTGGTTTTTCCATCACCTCTCTGCCCTCCATCTACCTAGGCACCCCCCTCATTGATTCTGCTATTAAGAATGCCTCTTGGCGCAAGCTCATAGAGAAGCTTGAAATTCGTCTCTCCTTATGGACCTACAGAGCTTTGAATATGGCCAGCAGATTAGTTCTAATTAAAGCGGTGCTTCAGGCAATGCCCATATACCTCTTCTCAATCCTTGCAGCGCCCAAATGGGCTCTTAAAAGAATCAGAGATCTTCAGCACAACTTTTTGTGGGGAACTCATGGAACAAACCGCAAATGGGCCTTTATTAAATGGACAACATCTTGCATTCCCAAGGAAAAAGGTGGCTTAGGACTGAGAGACCCTAGTCACAGCAATGAAATCATGGGTACGAGAATCTAGTGGCAATGGCTCACAGCACCAAACAAGCCCTGGGGAGTCATCTGGACAGCCAAATATGCCAACCACAGACCAGTGGGGGAACTCATCAGATTCACCCCTGTAGAGAAAGGTTCGATGATGTGGAATGCGGCTAGTCAACACTTCTCGTTGATCCAACAACATGGATTTTGGGAGATCAGAGGTGGTAATACAGCTCGTTTCTGGACGGATGCTTGGAATCAGCTACCCAAACTTGACAGCATTCTTAATCCTACGCACAGCCAAGATTGGGATGTACAACAAAAGGAATTGGTTAAACAACAATGGACTCAAGAGATCAATCAAGGCTACAGACAATGGAAGCACCCCGACAGACTGATAAGTAATATAGATCATCAGACAAGAGAAAACCTGGAAAGAGAGCTCCAAAAACGAAAGATCAGACACACCGAAGGCAATGATATATTGAGATGGGGATATACCCCAAGGGGAACCTTTACCACGAAAGAAGCATATAAAATCAAATACCAAGATAATGCGCCTCAAGATCCCATCTGGGGTAGAGTTTGGACTCCGGGCATTTGGCCCAAAGTCTCTATATTTCTATGGCTCACCGGGCATCGCAAAATCCTAACTTGGGACAATTTAAGAAAAAGAAACATTCATGGGCCCTCTATATGCCCCAATTGTCATTCACAAGAGGAAACGCTTCAACATCTCTTGGATCCTCTGAGGACATCATCAACTCTATTTGCCTCTGGCACCAAAATCCCTATAAAAGCGCTATCCTTAACCATCTTTGGAGAATCATACCTGGCCTCCTTATATGGACTATTTGGAAAGAAAGGAATAAGCGTATCTTCAAAGACCAAAGCACTCCTTTGGAAATTATCTGGGACAAGTTCGGCAAGAACCTGGCAGAAACTTTGGCGCTTAAAACTTGGCTCCCGAATGACTTTCCCAAGCACGACAATGAGAAAACCATTTGGGAAAATTTGAATCTCCAACTCCCACATGGCAGCCCTGATTGCAATCCCACAAAAAATTCATTCATAAGCAAGAATCTTTGGTTCCCCCCTCATAAACACAGACTCAAGCTCAACTTTGATGGAGCATCAAAGGGCAATCCAGGGATCGCAGGTTTCGGTGGCATTTTCAGAGATTATAGGGGTCATCCCATCACAATCTACTTTGGCAATATAGGATGGGACACAAATAACTCAGCTGAACTAGAGGGACTCTGGCAAGGATTACGCTTGGCCCAATACCAAGGCTACCAGCCTTTGGAGATCGAAGGAGACTCCCAAATCCTCATAAACATGGCCAAACAGCTACTCAATGGAGCACATGCGAATAAAGTCGCCGCTAGCTGGAGACTGGAGGCCAGATTGGAAGATATAGAAAATATTCCCAATACCAACAGAGCAATTATTTTCAATCATGTCAAGAGGGAAAGCAACAAGGTAGCGGACCTCCTTGCCAACCTAGGAGTTGAAATCAGGCATTCTCTTCTAATAGGTACCCTGGATATAATACAGAATCATGAACAGAAACAGAAATGCAACACACTGGTTCAAAAAGACGTAGCCACCCCGGATGCGGGTGCCTCAGATGATAATTAGGATGATGGTGTGGTGGTGCAAGACGACACCTGCCAGCCCAGAACCACCTGGACACAGAAGGGACGAGTTCTTTAACGCTGAAGAGAAGTTCACATGGCAAGGTGCATTGGGAAGACGGCATGAACAACCTGGTTATGGATCAGAGCATCACCTCCGCATGCTTCAGGGCAAGTTGGGCTGCGGTTTCATTTAATGCAGGAGTTATGGTGGGGGATAGCCGAGGATAGGCAGTTAATTCAGAACTTATGAATTGCAATTGCCTGGTCTGGAAGCTTCAGATGCATCGTCGGCGTAGAGAAGGTGAGTTATGGGCGTCTGATAGTTTTTACTTGGCTGCTGAGCCGCGCCCTCCGCCTGCTCCCAATTTGCTTCTCTTTTGTAATAGCTAGCAAATGTTTAATGATGCATTCCTTTTTGTAATATCTGAACTATCAGACTGGTTTCCCCTCTTGCTGGGGCAGTCTTAGTACTAGCTCTTCGGCCAGCTGAGATAGGCTGTTCTCCTGCACAGCCAGTACCACTCTGTAAATAGCTTTTTTCTTCTTTTTAATAGATTAATCTTACTTAGCAAAAAAAAAAAATATTATTAATGGAATTATTATAAATATTAAAATTTTAAATTATTTATAATTTTAATATTATAAATGTTATTATTATTAATAATATATTTTTGAAAATACTCTTAGCAAATATTAATAACATTATTGCCCACGGGGCTTTGGATTAATGGTGAATGGGTGCACTGTTAAGGCACTCCTTGCGATAGGTCACCAGTTGAAATCCCTTGTGGGTACTTAGGTAGTATTATATATATATATATATATATATATATATATATATATATATATATATATATATACTAATAACATTATTATTATTAATATTAAAATTTAAAATTAGTTATAATATATATTGTAATGTAAAGTATTAAAGAATAAAACATAGTTTAACGAGATGAATTTGGTGAAATTTTGATATGAGGTTGAATTCATATAGTATTATATTAATTTAATAATTTCAAATAGTAATTTTTAATTAAATTCTAGATAACAATGATTAGCATTTTTTATTTAAACACAAAATACAAAAAAAAAAAAAAAAAATCTCTAAAATTATCTCATAAAAATATAACTCAGTATTTTTTATTTACTTTTTACATTTTGACTTCATTTTGTTTGCCCTAAAACATGGCTATGCTAGATGATACCTCATAGCTAACATGGTAAAGTGAAAAAAATAAAATAAAAATATTTAAATGAGGATGAAGTGAAAAATGGACTATTTTATAACAATGTTATGATGGACTATTTGTGAGAGAAAGGATCCACCTTCATATACCTATTAAATGATAGGTTTATTCTCTCCCACATTATCTAAAGAAGGATTTGTTAGCTATTGTGGATGGAAAACAATTTTTTTTAACAAGAAACCGTAGAAAAATCATATGTATGAATATGAGGATGAAATCGTTTATTATTATTGACTATGAATAAAAATAAATAATAAGCTAATAAAAAAATTGGACACTCTTCTTTAATTCTTTTAAATAAGTTTATTATTTATAGAATATGAATAAAAGATAAAAAAAAAAAAAAAATAGGCTAATACAAGAATTGGACACTCTTTTAATTCTTTAAGGAAGATTGTGTGTGGATAGTATACATTTTTTAGATTTAAGTTTTAAGTTTTATAATAAGGTATATGTTAATAATTATAATTTAAGTTTAAAGTGAATTGAAGTTGATAAATTGGTGTATGTGATTTTTATTTTTATTTTTATTTTTAGGACGATGGATCAGAGTTCTTAGTGTTCTTATGCCTATTTGAAAATTAATATTTATTAAAATAGACCTATAATTTTTTAACCATATTTCCATCTCACATTGCAAAAACTTTCCATTAAAATTGGAAGACAAGTTAAACCTAATATACCATTTACAAAACATATTACATACAATATTACATTTGATTCATACCACTTATTTGTAACGATTTTAAAAAACAAAAGAAATGTGTTCAATGACCTACAAAATTATTCATATTGTTAATCACCAAATTCCCTACTAAAATAGAAATTGGAATTTGAATTACAATCATCTAGCTTCACAACTACCATATTGAATAATGAGAGTTAACAATATCAAACCATCAAAACTAAATAAATTGTTTGCAATTCTCAGGAAATCATCACTGAGATAATCAAAAACTATTGATTCTCTCCCACGTATCCAAAAACGGCTACCTTAGCCATTGTGGATTGAATTCGAATGTGTAGAGGATAAGCTCTTCGCTAGCCTGTGGCAGTCAGATCACTCACAACTGTAAGCAACCTATTGGAGGAGGTGATGGAGATGTGTAGGGGTGTCTAGGAAGAATTGCACAAGACCCCTCTGTTTTAATATTATTTATTGAAAAAAAAAAGTAAAAATATTTAAGAATCCTTAAGAAATAGTGCAGTCAAACCTAATTTTTCAACCTTTCACCATAACCTTAAAACTGAAGCCTTTAAATTGAAATGCAAACAAAACCTAATAGTTCTTCACAATGAAACCATGATCATAAAAAGAAATATAGAAAATGCAAGGCCTTTTTGGAATCCAAAACCGAGGACTCTTTTCCATTGAGTGGTTAGACAAGATGTTACTAGCCTTGCATACCAGATGCTTCCATTAGGGGAATTTTGAGGCCTAAAATGGGCCTCCTATGAAAAATGTACAACAAAAATAAACTTGATAAGAACCAATAGGATTCAATATGATGATGTCAACCATGGGGGATGATTCACCATTTTTGGAGTAAAAAAGTAAAAAGATTAAAAAATAATAAAATAATAAAACTAGCTTTTCAACTCATATTTTCAACTTATCTCCTTAAAGTCTTACTCAAATTTCGAGAACGAGTAGTTGTTGGATGCAAAATTTAATTCCTTATCCAAGGAGTACCCATGTTGGATACTTTTGATGGACCCTGCTACATGAAAAATGAGAAATACATCAAAAATGTGATTGCAATAACATTTTTCATGTACTTCTCATTTTTCATGTAGTAGGGTCCATCGAAAGTATGAAGAATGGGTACTCCTTGGATGAGGAATCCAAATTTTGCATCTGATGAGTGTTTTTTCTCAAATTTTGAGTAAAGTCATATGGAGATAAGTTGAAAATACGAGTTGAAAAAACAATTTTTTCTTTTTTCCCTCTAAACTTTCATGATGTAACCTAATCTTATTTTATTATTTCCACTATTATTTTATAATTTCCTTAGGAGGCCCATTTTAGACCTAAAAAATCCCCTAATGAATAATTCGATGCTTCAAAAGTGATAAATTTTTTATAAATTTTGTACTAATTAAATAAAACTATAATTACAAAACAGAAACGAATGTCCAAAGTGTTGCACAAAGAGGAGGATTATTATCACCATTGCATTCAAACTTTGATATGGATGAAAATAAGAATAATATTCATTAAAAATCGATTACAATTACAAGTGGAAGCCTTGAAGAAGGTAACAAAAATAAGTTACATTAATAAACATGTGCATCAATAAAAATAATAAAAAGAAACAAAATATGAATGGAACATACAAGCATGATAGTAGAATCAACATTTTGAAACAAAGGAATAATTCTTCCATGAACGCTTAGCAAGGGCAAAGAATATTCTAATGGATGACTTGAAAACACTATTTAACAAAACATTGGATGAGATGGATAAGATTCATGAGTTGCAGCACAAATTCCTATATAACATCCTTCAATTCTTGTGCCCTCTCATCACAAGGAACCCTATACATACAAAAAAAATGGTAGCCATAATTTGAATCTCCATTTCGACTTTTCATGCAGTGTTTACCATCTCTTTTGAATAATTCTAAGGAAGTCGATCAAGAAATTATTATAATCAAATGCCAGTGAACCTAGAATGTTGTACACACAATTAGATTTTTTTTAAAAATCAAACCTGAAGGAACCTGTCTATCAAATCAAAGTTGAGTGATATGGAAAATAAATCAAGCCTTAAACTTGAGTGAACGTGTCCATCAAAACAAATTTGAGTGATTTGAAAAAGAAATCAAACCTGGGAAAATATTGAACTTGGAAAACCTGTCTATCAAATCAAACATAAGTGAATTTGTAAATCAAATCTAACATATGAAATGGAAATCTCAATATTTGCAATGAAATTGAACTTGATTTATCACATTATAAACATAATTAAAGTTTTGTTGAGTTCGTTTGGTTTAATTTAACTAATATTTTTTTAAATTTAATTATTGTTTTTAACTATGACTATGGAATCTATAATACCATCCACACTTCAACTATATCACCAATTCACTTGTAAATAAATTCATGAGAAATTTAAACGATTGTTATTTTGATTTCAAATATATGACCCCATTGAAGACATCAAAAGTAGTTTTTGGGGGTTCATATTTATATAAGGATTTTTTAAGGAAAAAGTATGGTATATAGATTGAATGGGGAATAAAAGAGTCTGGATTCATCTTAATTTTGGATCTACTAATCACTTAAGGCGATCAAATCTCTTTTAATTTTAAAATACTTCTTCATTTCAAGAATTTAATCTCTCTTGGCGCTTGATAGATCCAAAGTTAATATGGATCTAGGCTGGTTTAATTACTAACTATAATTAATTATAATTATAAATATTAATATTAATCTTATGTTTTTTTAATTTAATTTAATTTTAATTATTTTTCTTTACCAAGTAAAAATGTTAAAGATTACATATATATCATCGTGGGATCAAATATTTACATTGGAGTTAAGTTTACTTATGAACCTCAAATATAAAGAACATTTTTAATAAAAAAGTGGATGAGTAAGGGGAAATCTTAGATAAAATGTAATATTATATTATTATATGTTAAACAATATTTATTACCACCCCTACGCAATAAAAAGGTGGCTAGGGGTGGGGAGAAATACTAATTAAAATGTAATATTATTACATTTTACCTAATATTTCTGATCAACCCTAGCCTGAATATTACTTTTACTTTTAAATATAAAGAAAAATTACAATAAAATGTGATATTATAGTATTATATTTTATCCAATATAACCTAGTAAAAGGTGGATAGAGGTAGCATTAAATAGTTTTTTTTTAATCTTGGTAGGACTACATCTTCAGCATGTCCAACTTCTCACCCCAATCAAGGGGGGGGGGGTAGCACAAGATTTGAACCCAAGACTTCCGGTTCGGTGAGACTTCATTTCCATGACCATTGCTAATTGAGCTACCCCAAGCAAACAAGGTAGGAATAAATATTAAATAAAATGTAATAATTACATTTCACCTAATATTTCCCCCTCCTTATCCCCTTGCCCAAGCTCACTTTCATTATTCATTTCTAAAATTACCATGATCAATCCATTAGAACTCTATATATTCATTATTACGCATAAACTGAAAGAATATATTAAAGTCATTATCAAAGAATCCATTATAATGAAGAAGAAACTATTGTTTTGTAATTTGTGCAGTCTTGCTTAACTTTACTCTTCTTAAAAACACCTTCCCTAATCACCAAATAGCCTCCAAGAGCATGATGATTAATTCAAGTCATTTATGGCATGCAACATGCATTTATAGCTCTTGGTCATATCTTTGCTAACCACAGTCATGTGGGCAATGCTAGAGTTGACTCCAGATTCGGTCCATCTCTTTGCTAACCATAGTCATGTGGGAAATGCCAAAGCTGACTCCAGATTCGATCCATACAGTAGCTACATCAAACAATGTACAAACAAATCACATTCTCATGGACAACATCGGTATACACAATAGCATAAATACACTCTCAAAATTATATACTATTATTTTCCCATATTCCTAGTCTTGTTAGTGAATCAACTCTGTATAATTGGAGGGTACATTTTAATAAAAACATCTAAATGACCTTGAACGAAACCCCAACAATACAAAAATTCAAACTCTGGTTTTGAACTGCTCATGTGCTACTCTCAGCCAAGGGAGGGACAACCCTTGCAAGGATGTTTGATATATTTTCTCATCTCATGCTTCTTGCTAGTGCAGACAATCAAAGATATCATGCCTGATCCACTGCTCAAGGCCTTCCATATCTTAAAATAATGAATCAAACTAAGAACGTTTAGTTTGTAACCCTAAACCCTGATATCTTTGACATAATTATTATCGTTATGGTAGACGTAGCACTATAAGTGGTAAGTTCCCGAGGTCGGGTGAAGGGTCCTAACCAACAAATGAAATGCATAGCTCTGAAGCTAATACACACATATATACATTATGTATTCATCCAATGATATAAATAAATCATACAAAAAGACATAAGACCATCTAAAAAATCCATACAAATTCCTAGTGCTAACATATCCATAAAAATATTTTTCCTTTACATGCTACATAGATTCAACGCCACCATTTTATACAACTAATTATGTATCTAAATATACAATTAAACTAAGATGGATATAGGCTAGTTTAACCACCCCCCCACCGAAATAGATTATATTCCATGTGAATACCATGGGTAAAATTTTATAAGGTTATTTTAGTTTCGTTATCTTATTTTTTTATTTTACTTTTACCAAGTTAAAATTTTTACATTACATTGTTTTACTTTAAGTTAGACATCTCTACCATATTTTAATTTTAATTTTATTTTAACCAAGTCAAAATGTTTACATTACATTATGTTACTTTATGTTACATGTCTTTAGCATAAAGTAATGTAATGTAACATAAAAAAAATTGAATTCGTCAAAATGTTATTCGAGAAAATATCCTTGCATCTCCTTAGATTTATTATAACTAGAAGGTGGAGGAGTTTGAGGTGGTTATGCTCAAGAACCTCAATTTGAATCCTTCTATGATCCCTTCCTCAAACTCTTTGGAGAAAGTCACACGTCCTCCTATTTCAAATTCCTATTCTTTGCCCCCAATCTCCTTCATTAAGTTGAGTTTTGATGGGGCCTCTAAAGGAAACCCTGGAATTGTCGAATGTGGAGGGATTTTCAGGGATGAAGATTCTTTACAATTACAAATTTTCTTGATGTCTTATGGGATTGCTAGTAATAACTTAGCTGAATTCCTGGCTGTGGATAGAGGCCTACTCATTGCTATTAGGAAAGGTTTTAGATTACTGCAATTATATGGAGATTCATAAGTTTTAATCCATTGTATCCAAAAAAAATTAAACGGACAACTGGTTCACAAAAAGGTGCATAGTTGGTGTTTGGAGGATGTGGTTTCTAATATCAAAGCTTTGATCTCAAAGTTCGACAATATTATTATTCAGCGTACTCGTTGGGAGGGGAATGCAGTGGCAGATTCACTAGAAAATTTGGGATGCACATGTCAAAACCTTAATTTGGATGAATCATGGCCTATCTTTCATACGCATGATGACTTTCATCTTATAAAGTGGAAGATGGAAATAGACAAAGCCTCCTGGGATGGAGGTATCCCCGATGGCAGTGTCTTTAATGCTTCTTGGAAAGAAATTCATAAATCCATCTCCTTGATGAGGGTCTGAGTCTCAATGTCGACTCTTTAATTTTGTGTGATGCCCAACACCTGTTCACACATCATCCTTGCATGTCATGGTAGCCAGTCCTATGGTTGAAGTGTACAACCCTTGTCTCATCACTTTAAATGCTCGAAGGTAATTGTAATTGAGAGGAGGCTTGTTGTTAATATTCACACCATCATTTTTTAATTTTTAGCTCAACTACACCATCTATCTCTAGAAGAATTGGTACATTCCTTTGGGGAGCATGATAAAGAGTTTTGTGAGCTCATTGATGAGTGCATGACAAAGGGGAGGAATGTTTATTTTAAAACATGTGTCGAGTTTAACACATGTCCTTACTAGGACCTAATGCGCTCTAGTAAAAATCTGTTTTCTTTGGGTCATCAATCGACATCCTCCCATTATATATGCATGGGATTTTAGCAAGGTGATGACATTGTGATGTTATCTAGGGTGGTGGGGAGGATGGATCTTCACCTGACTACTTTTGATTCTGAATTGAGGTACTCTCATCTTTTTGGGAACTTTTTTTTCTTTCCCTTCATCAATTTTCCATTAGTTCCAGTTCAACTTGAAAGACAACATATATTCAACCCTTTTCCTTTAATTCTAGGAGAACCAGAGCAGGTCAATGTTTTTCATCTCGTTTTTGCATAATAAAGAATCTAGGTCGACCTTTGAATTGATGTTTTTTCTACTCACCTAGATGTTCTAAAGAACTAATTCCATGGGCATTTCATTTAATTTCCTAGTCTTGGTGTGTGGAGTTTTCTATCCTAGTATTTTCTTTGTATGGTTTTAATGGATGGAACTTCACATTCAATTTGGTAAGGTATTATAGGGGTCAGGTGCCCTTTGTTGCTTGCACTTATAGACTAGGGTTTCTTACTAGGTTGGGAAATTGGGGTGTTTCAAGTCTCAGGAGTCGAACCTTTTGTTATATCCCTCTGAAGATTAAAGGTGTTGTGGTTGTGGTGGTTGAGGTTTGTTTTACTTTGAAGTGGGTTTTATACCTTAAAGTGATACAATGTTCAGTATTTGTTGAGGAGAGTCTAATTGAGGATTTTCAGGATAATCCACAACATATTGGTACTGGTGTCTAATTATATGATTTCAGGGATGATTTTTTGGTGTTTACATAGAGTTTATCTGAGTCAGGGGTGTGTTCCTTCCTGAGTCTTATTATTTATAGAGGTGTTCAGCTTTGTCAGAACTTCACATTTCGTTTAGTAGCCATGCCTCCTCGACAGATACAGGCAAGTCATAGAGGGGGTGTGAGCACTTATACTCCTCACTAGCATAGATTCTTTGGGTGGGAGTTAGTGGAAAATTATTTTGATTCTATTCCTATCAAATTCAAGAGAGAAATTCTCCACCTTGAATCAAAGGAGTTTTCCAACTGCTCGTATTTCTCTCATTCCAAGGTAGGAGAAATTGGTCTCAAGTGGATCCCTAACTCGAGGAAATTCTGAAAAAGAAGAGTTCACTTTCTACATTTGATGGTGGTGCATCTATAGACAAATAACCTCTTGTGCATGGTTCTCAAAGAAAAAAAAGTGGATAACTATAAGATTTTTGTAGGGCAAGAGGACATCAGGAGATCCCTCCAGAATGTACAATTCAAATTGGATGATAATGGGCCACGATTGAGTAGGATTAAGAAATACGCGGTCTCTCATTCAGACTTTGAGGTAAAGGAGCTCAATGACCCTCATGCAGTCATCAATGCACCTCCTGTTATAACCTTTCCTCCTACTATTGTAGCTCCTTCTGCTAACTTCTCACATCCCTCTCTAATTACTATCTCACACTAATGTGTGAATGGATGTTTTGGTTTTCTTCTTTCTCTGTTGGCCTTGCTCTGGGGAACTATGGGTGGTGCCCTCAGAATCCTTGATAGGAAACATGGTAATCAATATCAAGGTTGTTTTGCAATTGTATGAACCATGGTTTCCTTCTAACATAAGGAAGGTGTACATGCTACTTCCTCACCTTCTTTTCAAGATTCCAAAATTATATATTTTGTTATTGTTGAAATGTAGCAAGAAAATGCTTCATTTATTTTTTCCTTATTCAAATGGAGAAATTCGATTTTCCACATCAGCAAGATGACTTGGATTGTAGTTAGTTGGAGTGACATGGCTTTGTCTCCTAGTTAAGTCAGTAAATTCGAGTTATAGGCTAGAAGTAGAGTTGTGCATGGGTTGATTGCTAAAATTTAGCAATCTAGTGGAGTTATTGTTAGTTAAACTCAGTTAACTGAGCTCTAGTATTTAGTGGAGTCAGTAGGAGTTCAATTGAGTAGTTATAACATTTGTTAACTCGTTGATCTCTTGGTTAACTAATCAATTTACTAAAAATAAACCTAGTCATGCATGGAATTCAAATTTCCTAGTTAGAGTGGAGGAAAAGGCACATTGTAATCATTTGCATTCTAGATGAGTGTAAAGTGTTTTTGCATTGAGCAGGTGGTCAATTCCTCTAGCAATTGCGTAAGGAAATATGGAATTTCCCTATTATTGAGGAGCTAATTTCCTCTAGGATTGGCAAAAGAAATGGGAGGAAGGCTAAGTCTTGAATTGGCTAAGTGTTGGCCATAGAAGGTTAATGAGCAAGATATTTGAATTGTAGTGCAAGGTGTGCTTTAGGATTGAAGCAAGACATTATAATTGATCCATATTCTCATCTGAATTAATGTAGAGCAGTGGAGGAGTTTTTCCCAGTTGGGTTCCCCTGTAAAATCATTTTTTTCTGTGTGTTTTGATGGTTGCATGTTATTGCATGTGTTTCTATGATTTTTTTTCCTTTTCGCAGAATAGTAAAAGAAATTTGTGTCTCTTGATTTAAGTTCAATTTCATTAGCAGTAGAAAATTTCTTGCAATTTTACATGGTATCAGAGCTATGAAATACTACATACAAACCTTGTTCTAGATCTTCTCTAAGGGAAATTTCTATTTACAGAGTTTTTGGTGTGGATTCTCTTCAGTGCGGGAAAAAAGTCTTTCAATGGATTGAGGCTTGAGTATGCATTGGAGGGCACCTCGAACTTTTGTGCTTGGAAAGACAGGATGGGAGTTGTCATGGATGAAAATGAAGTATGTGAATATAGACAAATTGATATTCTAAAACTAGCATCATCATATGCACAAGCACTTTCTCAGTGGAAGAAAGACACAACAAAGTCTAGGAGGATTATTTTCGAGGGTGTCAGAGATCATGTAGTTTCGAACTTGCATGGAAAGGATACTCCTTTTGCAATTTTTATCTCACAAATATATTCCAGAGTAGCGGTGATGCCAGGAAATTGGCATTGAGAGATAAAATGAGGAGCATTCAACTGTAGAAAAATGAAACCATTCCTTAGTACTTATCCAGATTCACTCAGGTGCAGGATGAACTTGGAGGAATAGGAGAAAATATGCCATCATCTAGACTCGTGATTTTACACTCCTTGGCCTTCTCAAATATTGGAACAACTATCAAGATTCAGTTAATGGAAGAAAAAAGGTACTATATTGGGATAAACATTGGTTTGATTTGGTGTAGGAGGAGATCATAAGAAAAACTATAGATTGTGTCACATCCATTACAAATGAGGAAGAATATTTTTCTCTATTTGGAAAGGAAAGAAGGAAAAAGGCATGAAGGCACAAGGTGAAGCAGAATATAGCCAGAACCATGGCAAGAAGAAAGACCTCAGTAAAATTAAATGCTTTCACTACCATGAGTATGGACATTATGCAACCAAGTGTCCACACAAGAAATCCAGTAGGGATCCTGCAACAACAATAGTAGGAGATGCTCTTGCATCACAATTCAAGTTGGATTTCACCCCTCGTTGCTTGCATGGCAAGCACAATAAGAGGGATTGGGTGGTACCTATATTCTGATGCCTCATATCATATGACAAGAAGTAAGGAGTTCTTTAATAGCATAGAGGAGAAGGACTTACAATTACACATAGAGCTTGGAGATAATGAAAGGTATAGTACCAAAGGAATTGGCATTGTCTCCTTTAAGATGGAGTCAGGCTCTCATATTCACCTAAAGGATGTAATGTGTGTGCCTGGTCTGAAGAAAAAATTAGTTTCTGGAGTTGTAATTAAAGATCGAGGATATGATGTGTTGTTCAATAAGGGGAAAGCTTATTTGAAGCATGTTGTTACTCGACATGTAAAAAAAATTGGTATTTGAATTAAAAATCTCTACAAGCTAGAGGTAGTTTCATCATGCATGCAACTATACCTCCAGCAGTGAGGCGAGGCGAAGTAGAGACTTAGTCCCAGAGTTGTAAATATCTGGGCAAGATCCATAGGAGAGAAGCATCAGTTACATTATACTCTTCTCTTGGATAATTACCCTTTCTACAGGGGCCCATAGTATTTAGTAGAAGAAGGATCAGTGTTAGTTGATTCAGTCAGATCTTGGGCAATAGTTGTAACCTAGAAGCAGTCAGAGACTCAGGAAATAGTTGTAGCTCAGAGACATAGTTGATTCATTATTTTGGATGCTTCTCAGTTGTAGTTGTTGTAGTAGAAACAAAAACAGTGACAGGGAATTGTGTTCCATTACATACCCTAGGAGTGGGATAGGGGTGATGCAGAACCATTTTCTTGCTAAGAGCTAGGAGTGTTAAAATGTAGCCAGAAAAGGCTTCATTTGACTTGTTCCTTAGTCAAATGGAGAAATTCGATTTTCCACATCAGCAAGATGACTTGGATTGCAGTTAGCTGGAGTGACATGGCTTTGTCTCCTAGTTAAGTAAGTATATTCAAGTTATAGGCTAGAAGTAGAGTTGTGCATGGGTTGATTGCTAAAATTTAGTAATCCAGTGGAGTTATTGTTAGTTAAACTCAGTTAATTGAGCTTTAGTCTTTAGTGGAGTTAGTAGGAGTTCATTTGAGTAGTTATAATAGTTGTTAACTCATTGATCTCTCAGTTAACTAATCAATTCACTAAAAATAAACCTAGTCATGCATGGAATTCGAATTGCCTAGTTGGAGTGGAGAAAAAGACAGATTGTAATCATTAAATGTATTCTAGTTGAGTGTATAGTGTTTTTGCACTGAGTAGGTGGTCAATTCCTCTAGCAATTACGTAAAGAAATAGTGAATTTCTATGTTTTTTATGACCTAATTTCCTCCAAGGTTGCGGAAGGAAATAGGGAATTTCCATATTATATAGGAGATGATTTCCTTTAGGATTGTGCAAGGAAATAGGAGGAAGGTTGAGGCTTGAATTCACTATGTGTTGGTCAGAGTAGGTTAGTGAGAAGGAGATCTGAATTGCAATGCAAGGTGTACTTCAAGATTGAAGCAAGATGTTGTAATTGATCCATATTCTCATCTAAATGAATGCAAAATAACTGAGGGGTTTTTCCTAGCTGGGTTACCCTGTAAAATCATTGTGATCCTTATGTTTTGATGGTTGCATGTGTTTCTATCGTGTGTTTTCCTTTCCGTAGAATAGTAGAAGAAATTTGTGTCGATCGATTTCAGTTCGATTTCATTAGCAGTAGAAAATTTCTTGCAATTTATACAGTTATGAACTTGGTAATGTTTAGTATTGGCTTGCTTATGGATGATATATTTGTATTATTTTGTTATAGTGAAATGATCATTGTCAACCAAAATTGGCACTCGACCATGGATATATTAAGTTATCAACTTCTTGGTCTTCTATTTTGTATTTAGTTTCTCTAGCACCTCAATCTTCTCATATGTTAATAGGTAGAAAAGGTGATTAATGTGTCTTACCTACTTGGAGACATAATCTCTTAAGTTAGTCCTTTTAACATTATGTTAGTTATATGTACTCAATGTAATCCTTCATATTATTAATAGAAAACTTTTGTATGAGGGTATAAAAAAATTATTACATATCTTTAGCATTTTGGGATACTAGAGTAGAAAGCACCTCCGCACAATTAGCATGATTGGGTCAAAAATATAATTTCTTAGATGGGTGTATTGTTTTTTAAAAGTGTGAACTATAGTTGAGAAAAGTAAAACTACTTGAAATTTCAAATTCGAGAGTCAATTTGATGGTCCATATGAGCACTAGGCCTAGAATTTCAAATCTCCTCTGCCTGTCAAATGAAAATTTGATGATGTTTTTGCATTTTTCATGCCTTTCATTTTACGTTCTAGGTAAATTTGTGAGTGTCAACCTCCATTTACCTGGAAAGTCTCTTTAAACTACTCTTGCATCTCAACTTTCCTTAATCTCCCTCTGAGAGTGCCTTGTTTCTTCCTAAGTTAACATATGTATTTTGACACCTTGCTCTGATCTAAAGAAAATAATCACAAAATTCTCCATGCTTGATATACTATATTAAAATTGGTACAAATGGTTTTTGAATTGTTGTGAGATCCAAGTTATTCCATACTTAGGAAGATAAGTTGAGAGAATATCTCAACTATCTCTAACAAACACAATTAAAATTTAATCCTCTAGTAATAAAATTAATGTAAGTTAGAGTTCCCATCAGTTATGTTTCAAAAGAATTTTCATGACCTCGAATTAAGACCAATAAAACTCTAATAAACAAAGTTATTTTTCATTAAAGTTCATAGTCCCTTCATAGTTTCCTAGTCAAAGTTCTTCTTCACCAAGAAGTCTACCAAATATTTTTTGGTCAAATGACAATGAGTGTTCCTATTGGTAAAAGAGATTGTGACAAAGAAGAACTTTGACCAAGCTTATATCTCTATGCCTTCTTTTTGAGTTCTTGTTAATGACAAGCCATGCTAGTGATACTTCGAAGGAACTTTCCTAGATAATTACTTTGACCAGGGAACTACGACCAATGAACTATGATTTTCTTGTTCCCTAATTGATCTAAGTTGTTGTATTGATGTTGGGTCTTGTTGGTTAAAATTCATGTTGATCATAATTCTAAGGAATTTCTTGATTAAGAAATCTAACGAACAAAAGGATGGAGAATTGTAATAGATAGGAACTTTGATAAAGAAACTACAACCAATAAGAAATTTGATGAATGAAATTTAGTCAACAAAATATATAACCATAAGAACCATAAGTCATGAAGGAACTTTTAACTAAGGAAAAAGAATAAGAAATTAGTTAATATTCTTATTGAATAGATTTCCCATCCTATTGGTCATTGTTTTAATGTACTTTCTTAGCCATAAAATTTTAATATAATAGATTGAATTGTGCCCAACTAGGAACCATTAACAACATGAACTCTTGTCAACAAGAACTTTAATGAAGAAGCTATGACCAATAAAACCTCTAACAAAGAAACAATGATTAGTCATGGTCCTCTTTTTCTTTCTTTGGTTCAATCATGTATGTTAGAAAATATCTCTTTGTCCTAGTTCTAGGGAGCATTCCTCACTAGGAACCACACAATTAAACTTTAACCAAAAATGTTCCTATTTTTTAAGGATTCAAAAAATTTATAGTTTTTTTCGCTATCTATACCCTCACTTTTGAATTTCACAGCATATGCCACTCACCTCCATTGTGTAAACATGGATCAAGGAATTCAATTTGTACCTTGTATCCTTGTCGTCAAATTCAAATCAAAATTAACTTGCAACTATCTCATCCATCTAACTTGAGAATTGAACCATTACCAACTCAAAATTAAAATCAAATTTTCAAACCTCCATTGTGTAAACATGGATCAAGGAATTCAATTTGTACCTTGTATCTTTGTTCTCAAATTCAAATCAAAATTAACTTGTAACTATCTCATCCATCTAACTTGAGAATTGAACCATTACCAACTCAAAATTAAAATCAAATTTTCAACCTCTAATGAACTCAACTAGAAATTTGAACCACTACCATGTGAAATGAGTTGCATCATATCATAATTATGACATGTAAGTGGTGTTGTCAGATAAATGGCTTCCATGCAAAATAGTCTAACTATGAAATTCAACAGCCTTGCATTAAAATGTTTATTACTAGCATAGTTATATGAATTAAATGGCTAGTAAATGGCGATAAGCATCAATCCATAACAATCATCAAAACACTTACTTCATCATACATATCAAGTTGTTAAAATTAAAAGAAATGAAAAAACATAAAAATAAATTAAATTACAACTTTATTTTTGTTATTATTAATGTTAAAATAAATATATATATATACATTTAAAAAAACATGTAACAAATTTTTAACCATGGAGATTCAACCCCACTTTATCATGGATATTCTTAATATGTAAGTAGACATTGTTACAATACCATGGGCCAATACATGACTCATGAATACAGCATGCCCAAAAAACCATAACTTCTTTAACAATCACTCATTCATATGACATTTTTTTAATTAATGAATTTAA